>CM061747.1:42253923-43453923 GCA_030979885.1 Lolium multiflorum
TGTAGATCCAAATAATGTTCCTTTAGCTTCATTGGTTGCTCAAGAAAATGTTGATGTGAATTTCATTAAAAATAATAATTTCAACAACAATGCTTATAGGAACAACTATGGTAATACTTATGGTAGATATGAGGAAAGGATGTTAGAAATTGAGAGATCCACTAAAAACTAATAGGAATGTACCCTCTGGTCTTGAAGCCATGCTTAAAGAATTTATTAGTACACAAACTGCTTTTCACAAATCCGTTGAGGAAAAGCTTGATAAAATTGATACTATTGCTTCTAGAGTTGATAGACTTGCCTATGATGTTAATTTTTTAAAATTGAAAGTTATGCCTAATAATGATATTGATAATAAGATTACTACTACAGCAAATGCCATTCAAGTTAGAATTAATGAGAATATAAGATTAATGGCTGAGCTGCGTGCTAGGTGGGATAGAGAAGAAAATGAAAAACTAGCTAAAGAGAATAATGTAGCTAAAGTTTGGACTATTACCACTACTAGTAATGCTAATTCTCCACATGTTGCTGCACCTCCTACTATCAATGGTAAAATAATTGGTGTTGTTTCTCCTCCTAGTGCAAAGCGTACAAAACTGCCTGAAATTGCTAAAACTGCTGAAACTGCTTGTGATAAAACTGCTGAAATATTTTCCAACCTTGGGAACAATGATCCCATTGCTGTAGCTCATAATGATTAGATTTTGATGATTGCCACATCTACGAAGTTATAAAGTTCTTACAAAAACTTGCTAAAAGTCTAATGCTAGTGCTATAAATTTAGTTTACAAAACATATTACAAATGCTCTCATAAAAGCTAGAGAAGAGAAACTAAAACTTGAAACTTCTATTCCTAGAAAGTTAGAAGATGGTTGGGAGCCCATCATTAAAATGAAATTCAATGACTTTGAATGTAATGCTTTATGTGATCTTGGTGCAAGTATTGCTGTTATGCCTAAAAAGATTTATGATATGCTTGACTTGCCACCATTGAAGAATTGTTATTTGGATGTTAATCTTGCTGATAATGTCAAAAAGAAACCTTTGGGGAGGATTGATAATGTGCACATTACGGTTAACAATAACCTTGTCCCCGTTGATTTTGTTGTCTTGGATATCGAATGCAATGCATCTTGTCCAATTGTGTTGGGAAGACCTTTTCTTCGAACTGTTGGTGTTGTTATTGATATGAGGGAAGGTAATATTAGATATCAATTTCCTCTCAAGAAAGATATGGAACACTTCCCTAGAAAAAAGAGGAGCGAATGAATTTGCCTTTTGATTCTATTATTAGAACAAGCTATGATGCTTCTACTCTCGATGTTACTTGATTTGCACTTTCTGCGCCTAGCTGAAAGGCGTTAAATAAAAGCGCTTATGGGAGACAACCCATGTTTTTACCTACAGCAATTTTTTGTTTTGTTGAGTCTTGGAAGTTGTTTACTACTGTAGCAACCTCTCCTTATCATGTTTTTGTGCCAAGTAAGTTTCTATGTCAAAGTTGATGTTATATTTGGGATCGCTGCGCAGAAACAGCATTGCTGTCTGTCCCGAATCTGGGCACAATTCTCTGTAGAAAATTCGAAAAAATCTGCCAATTCACGAGCGTGATCCTCAGATATGTACGTAACTTTCATTAGTTTTGAGTTTTTCCATTTGAGCAAGTCTGGTGCCATTTCTAAATTCACGTATTTACGGACTGTTCTGTTTTGACAGATTCTGCCTTTTATTTAGTGCCTCTTTTGCTATATTGGATTTATTTCTTTGATCCACTAATGTCCATTGTATTATGCAATGTCCAGAAGTGAAAATAATGATTGTGTCACCTCTTAATATGTGATTTGATTATGCACTAACCTCTAATGAGTTTGCTTGAAGTTTGGTGTGAAGGAAGTTTTCAAGGGTCAAGAGAGGAGAATGATATACTATGATCAAGAGAATTGAAAGCTCTAAGCTTGGGGGTGCCCCCGTGGTTCATCCCTGCATATATTAAGAAGACTCAAGCGTCTAGGCTTGGGGACCAAGGCATCTCCTTCTTCATCGACAACATCATCGGGTTCTACTGAAACTATATTTTTATTCAATCACATCTTGTGTTCTTTACTTGGAGGGTCGTTTGTTTTCGTTTTTTGTTTTTGTTTGAATAAGATGGATCCTAGCATTCACTTTGTGGGAGAGAGACACGCTCCGCTGTTGCATATGGACACATGTGTCCTTAGGCTTTACTCATAATGTTCAAGGCGAAGTTTCTTCTTCGTTAAATTGTTATATGGTTGGAATTGGAAAATGCTACATGTAGTAATTCTAAAATGTCTTGGATAATGTGATACTTGGCAATTGTTGTGCTCATGTTTAAGCTCTTGCATCATGCTTTGCACCCATTAATGAAGAAATACATAGAGCTTGCTAAAATTTGATTTGCATATTTGGTTTCTCTAAGGTCTAGATAATATCTAGTATTGAGTTTTGAACAACAAGGAAGACAGTGTAGAGTCTTATAATGTTTACAATATGTCTTTTATGTGAGTTTTGCTGCACTTGTTCATCCTTGAGTTTGCTTCAAATAACCTTGCTAGCCTAAACCTTGTATCGAGAGAGGAATACTTCTCATGCATCCAAAATCCTTGAGCCAACTACTATGCCATTTGTGTCCACCATACCTACCTACTACATGGTATTTCTCCGCCATTCCAAAGTAAATTGCTTGAGTGCTACCTTTAAAATTCCATCATTCACCTTTGCAATATATAGCTCATGGGACAAAATAGCCTTAAAAACTATCGTAGTATTGAATATGTACTTATGCACTTTATATTTATTAAGTTGCTTGTTGTGCGATAACCATGCTTCTGGGGAACGCCATCAAATATTGTTGAATATCATGTGAGTTGCTATGCATGTCCGTCTTGTCTGAAGGTCTATCATTTTAGTGGTTGGAGCATGCAAAATTGTTAGAGAAGAACATCGAGCCGCTAACTAAAGCCATGAACCATGGTTGAAGTTTCAGTTTTGGACATATATCCTCAATCTCATATGAGAACAATAATCATTGCTACATGCTTATGCATTTAAGAGGAGTCCATTATCTGTTGTCCATGTTGTCCGGTATGGATGTCTAAGTTGAGAATAATCAAAAGCGAGAAATCGAAATGCGAGCATTCTCCTTAGACCTTTGTACGGGCGGCATGGAGGTACCCCTTTGTGACACTTGGTTGAAACATGGCATGCGAAGACCCGGTAGTCTAATTAGGACAAAGTGCGGGCACTATTAGTATACTATGCGTGAGGCTTGCAACTTGTAAGATATAATTTTCATAACTCATATGCTTTATTACTACCGTTGACAAAATTGTTTCATGTTTTCAAAATAAAAGCTCTAGCACAAATACAACAATCGATGCTTTCCTCTTTGAAGGACCTTTCTTTTACTTTTATTATTGAGTTTACCTATCTCCTTCCACCTTAAGAAGCAAACACTTGTGTGAATGTGCATTGATTCCTACATACTTGCATATTGCACTTGTTATATTACTTTATGTTGACAATATCCATGAGATATACATGTTACAAGTTGAAAGCAACCGCTGAAACTTAATCTTCCTATGTGTTGCTTCAACACCTTTACTTTGATTTATTGCTTTATGAGTTAACTCTTATGCAAGACTTATTGATGCTTGTCTTGAAGTACTATTCATGAAAAGTCTTTGCTTTATGATTCGTTGTTTACTCATGTCATTACCTTTGCTTTGATCGACGCATTCATTACATATGTTTACAAATAGTATGATCAAGATTATGATGGCATGTCACTTGAAATTATCTTTGTTATCGTTTTACCTGCCACTCGACAGCTAAGCTGGGGATGCTGATACGTCTCCAACGTATCGATAATTTCTTATGTTCCATGCTACTTTATTGATGATACCTACATGTTTTATGCACATTATATGTCATATTTATGCATTTTACGGAACTAACCTATTAACAAGATGCCGAAGAGCCAGTTGCTGTTTTTTGCTGTTTTTGGTTTCAGAAATCCTAGTAAAGAAATATTCTCGGAATTCGACTTTCGCCCGGGGTCCTATTTTTGCACGAAGCTCCAAGACCGAAGACCTAACGAAGTGGGGCCACGAGGCGGCGGGAGAGAGGGCGCGGCCGGAGCCTTGGCGCGCCGACCTGCCCCCTGGGCCCTCGTGTGGCCCCCGCGTTGACCTTCCGCCTACTTAAAGCCGTCGCGAAACCCCCAGACCGGGAGCCACGATACGGAAAACCTTACGGAGACGCCGCGCCATGAATCCCATCTCGGGGATTAAGGAGATCGCCTCCAGCGCCTGCCGGAGAGGGGATTCATCTCCGGAGGACTCTACACCGCCATGGTCGCCTCGGAGTGATGAGTGAGTAGTTCACCCTTGGACCATGGGTCCATAGCGTAGCTAGATGGTCGTCTTCTCCTTGTTGTGCTTCATTGTTGGATCTTGTGAGCTGCCTAACATGATCAAGATCATCTATCTGTAATTCTATATGTTGTGTTTGTCGGGATCGGATGGAGAGAGTACTATGATTATGGTGATTATCAATCTATTGTTCATGTGTTGTTTATGATCTTGCATGCTCTCTGTTACTAGTAGAGGTTCTGGCCAAGTTTTTACTCTTAACTCCAAGAGGGAGTATTTATGCTCGAGTGGGTTCATGCCTCCATTGAATCTGGGATGTGACAGAAAGTTCTAAGGTTGTGGATGTGCTGGTGCCACTAGGGATAAAACATTGATGCTATGTCTAAGGATGTAGTTGTTGATTACATTACGCACCATACTTAATGCAATTGTATGTTGCTTTGCAACTTAATACTGGAGGGGGTTCGGATGATAACCTGAAGGTGGACTTTTTAGGCATAGATGCAGTTGGATGGCGGTCTATGTACTTTGTCGTAATGCCCAATTAAATCTCACTATATTTATCATGTCATGTATATGCATTGTTATGCCTTTCTCTATTTGTCAATTGCCCGACTGTAATTTGTTCACCCAACATGCTTTATCTTATGGGAGAGACACCTCTAGTGAACTGTGGACCCCGGCTATTCTTTACATAGCATACAATCTACTTGTTTACTGTTTTCTTTGCAAACATCTTCCACTCGATACGTTTAATCCTTTGTTACAGCAAGCCGGTGAGATTGACAACCTCACTGTTTCGTTGGGACAAAGTACTTGGGTTGTGTTGTGCAGGTTCCTTGGCGCCGGAATCCCTAGTGTTGCGCCGCATCACATTTCGCGACCATCAACCTTCAACGTGCTTCTTGGCTCTACTGGTTCGATTAAACCTTGGTTTCATACTGAGGAAACTTGCTTCTATACGCATCATACCTTCCACTTGGGGTTCCCAACGGACGTGTGCATCTACGCGTATCATTCATACAATGTCAATTTCTGCACCATTTGATGAATTGTACTACGCTTGGAGGTCACATCTGCGAGCGCGCGATAATCCTGCTATCGCCGCTCGGCGCTTCCTTCTCGGATAGGCGAGCAGAATAACATCGGTTCTTGACGGTCTGAACCTCTGGATGTACTCGGATACCGTCTCTCCTCGTCTCTCCGAACTGGTCGATCGGCAAGGCTAGCTTCGTACCCAGATAGTATTGTCGTGGAAATTGCTCTTCAGTGCTTCCACGTCCCGAAGAAATGCAGTAGCAACGGTGTACCACCCAAAAGGTGGACCGTGAGGACTGTGAGAAGAACCTCACGTAGTTCCTGATGCCGAGACCATGCCATGTGCCAAATATCGGCTCACATGCTCGATTGAGCTGGTTCCTTCGATCCACTGAATTTTGTGAAGTCGGGAGCCGATACTTAGGCGGTAGTGGGATTAGGTCATAATCGTTGGGATACGGCTTGGAATAGCCGATCATTCTCTTCTTCGGCAGGATGCCGAACTGGTCTCTCATGATTGCGGTGATCTCATCCAGCGTAGGAGCTGCAGAAGTTGAGCGTGCATGACTTGTACCGGTGGTATATTTGGCTAACCACGCTGTTTCTCAGCATCTGCTCCTAACCGTCTGCTCCGCAACTACTCCTATTCCAGCGATCCCTCTTGTCGTGGCAGTCCTTCCTGCTGTAACCGGTCATCCATCGTTGCAGTCCGGCACGTATGTGCACACGTATCCATGTGGAATCTCCTTGGGCGGCTCATACGAACTGGTAGTCGCCCGGATCACCTCCAACCTTGTAGACAACGTACGCCGGTGAACCTGGTGCTGTGGAGCTGCCGTCGTGTATGGCAGTGGCGGCCTGGTATAGAGCGGTATCTCTCCTTGATGAGTTCCTAGAGCAGGTCCGACGGAGAGTACTTGTGCTTCATGACTTCTTGCACCACATTGAGCGCGACACGCTCCGGAGTATTCACCAAGCTCTCAGAATGCCGATGAAGAGAGTGAGCAACGGCATAGTTGACTTCCTGTCGCAGGGCTCTGGGTTCGTCCGAAGGGAGAGATAGATCTAGTCCATCTAGCGCGCCTTCGGGTTGGAACCCCTTGAACTTGATCCGTGCGAACGGGTTTTCTCAAAAGCGCCGATGAATCGGCTTCCAAGATGGCCTTGAGATCATCGTATTTCTTCTTATGCTCGGAGGCAGATCTTCGTACTTGAGGTTCGCCATCTCGGATGCAAATGTCGACGTGGTTCTTGCAGGAAGATTGTCCCGATGTCCCACGGGTGCGAGAATGTGCTGCCAAAACACAGGCGGCGATGGTTAAGCAACACGAAGAGCCGGGAGGCTTCCAAGGCTAGTGGACCCACCCTCGCGTCGTCCCGCAAATGCTCCGGCACACGTCCTGGCGTTTGCGGGTGCACCTGACCTATACCTGGTCAGGAAGGTGTTGATTGCTTCGATTAGTTCCTGCATGGCAAACACGTAAACATTAAATACGAGCCCGATCGGCTCTCGGGTTGCCCTGTGGATCGGCTCACAAAGCCGATCGCCCCATGGTCTACGTAGGGTTACGCTGACATGGGGCTCCTGCTGATCATAATAAAGCTAAACCAATCTACGACAGTTTAGGGCTTTCACCGTATGATCGGAACATCCTACGCGTAGTTGAGCCTAATAGACACGAAAGATAATGGAAAACTAACCCTAAAAGAGGCCTAAAAACCAACATTAAGTTAATTCCCGGAACATCCCTCTTAGGACTAACAAACCATACCTAACGCACTACCGGATCGTTCAACCCGTTTGCAAGGCCTAACCATACGGATATTAAACCAATCCTTGAAGAATCAAGGAGCAACTATAACGGATCGGATCTACTAAATAATGAACAAGCAAGATGCTGCCCTTACACCTGGATAGGTGTAAGGGCAGCTAGATATCGAGGGACGGCATAGCTAAGCAGATATGCGTAAGAAAAGCATCTATGCAAGTCCCAAAACATCTACGATAAGTAGTGCTACTCGCCATCAACAACGCTTCATACGAGCAACACAAGGTAAACGAATAAACGTGTGCTGCCTAGATCGCAAGATGCGATCTAGGCAGCATGATGCTCGGGAGAAACCCTCGAAAGAAGGGGTGGCGATGCGCCTGATTTGTGTTTGTTGTGAACGTGATTGTCCTCCTTTCCGATAACCCTAGATACATATTTATAGTCCAAGGGACTTTCTAATTTGGACGTGCACCTAACCGTGCACGATAAACTCTATCTTTTAATCTAAACTAAAATACGATCTACTATATTTACAGATACATGGGCAATCTAGCCCAAACTCTTCGTGCAAGGCCGCTTCAAAGATGCTCCACGCGTGTATCCTTCAAACCCATCTTCACTTACGGCCCATCTCCTGATTTGGCCAAAATCCGGTGATAACAACTGCACATGACTTGTGCTGGAGTACCAACCAAGGTTAACCACTAGGTGAGGATGGATGAATGGCTAATATTCATTTCAGGGTACTGCAAACATGCTCTTAACTCAAACCAACATAATTGAGCAAGTCCTCATTCGACTTGTCTTTAATATTGCTTATTAGAGAAAGATTATGCAAGAAAGGCTCCCATGACCTTTTACTCTTGCTTCGCCCTTTGTTTCTCGGGGTGGTGTAGGCTGGCATGGAAGTTTTCGAAAAGAAGCCAGAGACCCGTGACCCACAAAGATGACGAGGAATGTGAAGGTGGACGCATGTTGCAAAAATGGCTAATAAGAGGTAGCAGCGGTCGAGTACGAATAGATCAACCTAGTCGACAGATTGGTAAAGGCCGGAAGGAGGAGATCATTGAAAATTGGGCAGCAATTGCGGTCTGCCACTACCCACTATAACGTCGGCTAGGATTGCGAGGCATCAAGGCCAGGGGCGCCTATCCTTGATCGGAGGCTAGGGCACTGCCAATTCAGGGAATATGGGAACGAAATGAGTGGGCAGGGAGAGGAGATGAACCACTTGATGTGTGTCCGTGTCATTTCAATCCATGGAGAATGCGATCGATCATTGGGAATTTTTTTTGCATAGTATTTTTGGATAGCAATTAAGGCCCTCTTTGACTCAATTTTTTTTGCATAGTAATTTTGGAGGATCCAAATCATTAGGATTTTTCTGTTGTTATTGTTTGATTCATATAATTAAATCCCATAACTTTTTTTCCTAAGTAATCCTTGGCACTAAGTCTTATAGGAAGTCTCACCTTTCACGCAAGCCCCCTTTTTAAATCCTTTGTTTTTCCTATTATGAAATCTAACAAATTTTGATGTATGAAATCGTGTAGAACTAGAGTGCGCATGACTTTGCAATTCTTTTCTTTACATTCTTGCATTTTATAATCATTTGAATCAAAGATGCCCTAAGGCATGCATCATCCAAGGAGAAACATATCTAATTTTATCGAAAATCCACTACAATTTGTGATTTAATATGAGGGGAAAACATGTGTACTTGTAATTTAGTAACAAGTAGGAACCGAATTCAAAATTTTGGCCCATTCAAAATTGGATGTAATTTCCCATAATCGTTTCGAAACTAACATTTTTATATATTTGAAATTTTCAACCTGGTAGCGAGATGGAGCGACATGTCGCAACATTGAGCAGTTGCATAGACTGATTCGCCGAAGGTCTATCGTTACAAAGAAACTATTACACCCTCCCTCCAATCTAAATTACTTGTCACGAATTTGAGCAACATGTTGCCTAAAATCTGTCTCATCTAGGTACATTAAATTTGTGACAAGTAATTTGGATGGGATGGAGTAGAAACCAGACCAGTTTCAGGGAACAAGGCAGACGTAGAACAATGGAAAATCATTGGTCACTGACAGAACACGAATTAACTGAGCGAAAAGAATTAAAGCATGCACGCATCCATGCATGCATAAGAATGAAATCAATAGGACACCGCCACTGCTAGCTGCGTAGATGTCATGTCCGGTGATCGAGCATGCGCGCGCGTGCATCTAAGTTAACCAGCCAGGCGGTGCCAGCCGGTGTGAGTTCCTAGATCGATATCCAGGGAGCCGCTCACGCAGAGGCGCCGGCAGCGGGCGCCTTGGCGGCGCTGGCACCCTTAGCGGCCTTGGCTGCCGCATCGGCGCCGCATGCCTCGTTGCACATCTTCACGCAGGCGGGGTCCTGCTTGCCGTTGGCGCAGCGCTCGTAGCAGTCGTCGTAGCAGCCGAAGGCGGTTGCAGCCGGCAACGACGCCGCCGCAAACACCAGGGCGACGAGGCACAGCGCGACCACGGTGTTTCTGCTCTGAGCCATCGCTGATTAACCTCTCGAGCAGTTTAGATGATGATGATGTATAATTATGGAGATTGGTTTTGCTGTGTGGGGGGCTTGTGAAAGCTAGTGTGGTTGCTTTTGTAATATACAAGGGAGAGCGAGGGGGGAACGCTGTGGCGCCATGAGAGCTTCGCGGACGACGTGAGGTATGGTGTCAAACTCGCCGCATGCATGCCGGACTGTTCGGGCCACCGCTCCCCTGATTCTTTACCTGACGCAAACCAACTTAGACATATTGGGTCAGTTTAGAACTGCAAAGATATACTTTTGCGGACAATGTTTTTTTCAAGGTTTAAAATAGCGTGCTAAATAAAATAGCGTTAGGCTCTTTTAAATGCTATGGACGCTATATCGTGCTAATTACGTGCTATGTTTTAAGTAGCGTTTAGAAAAAAATACCAAATATAGCCTAAAATAAAAGATTTTGCTAAAAAGGTTCGATATTTAGTCAAAAAATGACTGAATCATGCATACATAACCACGTACAACAAGTTGATCTTCAATTTTTCAGAAGGCTAACATCATCATTCCACAAGGCAACAACATAGTATAAATTATTTATTAAAAATCATCAAAATTAGCGATATTATGTTCTAATCTAGAAGAGGAACCAACAGATTGCAGTTCATCACCCTGAAAAAGTGAAAGCAACTTAGCTTGAAAAAATAGCACGCTAACGTTATGAAGTTTTAGCACGATATAGCATGTTATTTCACAAATAGCACCATAGCGAGAAAAATTACTAAAATCTAGCGAGCACCCTCCAAATATGCTATAGCATGCTATTATCGGAGAAATAGCGCGCTATTTTAAACCTTGGTTTTTTTGCACCCAGAAGTAGTTCGTGCTTATTTTAAAAACATGAGCTACTTCTAAATGTCCACAATAAGTTTTAAACAAAATTCGAAAAAATAAGTTTTAAACAAAATTCTAAAAAAATAAGTTTTAAACGCATTTCTAAATGTCAAATACATGTGGCAAAAAATACCGCACGTAGATCTCAACGTTCTACGTGCTCGCAAAGTCTTTTCACAAAAAACCGATATTGTTCATGCCATGTGTAAAAAGAACAAAATTCAAGACATTTTTTTATAGAGGGCACAAAGATGTTGGATTTCCACATGTATGCACGAAATTTTTGTTTGATTTTGAATTTATTAAAATGTCTTTAGAGTGACAGGCGCATATGCACCTGGGATCAAAAGTGTATTTCCAGCTTTACAATATCTAGTATTCCTTCCTGTATTAGCTTTTTAGATGGGAAAAGTTCATGTTGTTCCTTCTTTTGTTCCTTTTATTCATATTTGCTGCAGATTCTGAATCAGGATGAATGGCAATAGCAAGGAAAGGCACGGCGGCACGCCGCGCTCAGCCTGGAGTTAAAGAATAAAAGATGTTTTAAATCAATAGAGGTCTGATAGTAAATGGACCTGAAGTTGTTTTTACCATAGCATGATCAATTGGATATGTACTACTTATTTAAATGTTAATTACCACAGTAATGAAATAAAGAGATTTAAACAATATAGTACCAATGATTTTAGCTCAAATCAAGCTATGAACTGGCATACACAGTTTTTCTCAATAGTAATATATTTGCCCATTCTTGTAGTCACCTAGAAGAGTTAGAATTTGTAACATAGAACATACATCTGAATGACTTAATCTAAATTCATCACCCAGAAAGAGATATACACATTGTGTAATCATTTGAAGATCGTTTTCTAAATGTAAGTATTAACAACCAACCTTTGAATCTTGAAATTTGCACCAAGTACCATTTTTCAGGGGAATTCAAAATGAGAATCTTGTACTTTAAAAGCATGCACATATTAACAATAGACTTCTAATATTCAAATTTGCACTAACTACGCATTTAAGGGGAAATGGGCGTTCAAGATTTAGAAAAGCTCATGTCATAGAAAGAATCCAACATAAAGCGAGGAACCAAGCAAATAAGGCATGTTGGTTAGATGAATCCCAGAGCATTGGGTGTCACCGAAGGACCAATACTCCGATGCCACCTTTTCCTAGTGGATCATCGAGCTGATCCTATCTAAAATTGCCATTAAACACACAATTTCAGAATAAGAAGTTGAGTGGACTATCTATCCTTTAATCACTCGGGGGATGGTGGCTTGCATGTTATGCTATAAAATTAACAATACAAATTCATGCATCGTATTGGATTAGTATTTGATATGCTATCTAAAATGGTGGCAAGTGTATTTCGTAATGAAGGTGATATAGGTTTGCCTAAGACTAGCAATGAAGGTATGATGGATATTGCGTTGATGGATTAACAGTGTGTAGGTATTCAGGGATCGATGGGGATTGCCTCATCTCCGAAGCCTAATGGTGAGTCATCTAAATCTCTACCTCCTTCATGCTCGCTGTCTTTAATTGAAAATGACACCGAGACACATTTTATTTCTACAGAGGAGGTTATTGCGTTTGGGGGTATTCCAAAGCCTTCGGCTGGGTTGAGTTCAAGTACTAGGTTGGGTGGCCAATCTAATGCGGATATGCCTCTACTGGAGAAGGCCATGAAGATTGCGCAGCTAGAGGATTCTATTAACCCAGGTAAATTAGCAACCCCCAAGTACTCCATTGTTAATATTTCGGATGTAGACATAGTTAAGAGAGCTGAGAGGTTAGGTGTGTCTTTAGGAGCTTCTCAGGCAGAGATTGATCAATCCATTAGAGGGATTAAATTGGTGGAAGAGGAGAGAATTTTAACTATTTTAAAGAAAAATGAGAATGATATTGAGAATAGAGAGGAAGGGTTGGAGACTCTTGTATTGTCAAAAGTATCCACCTTGTGTGAGGATTTATGTGAAGATGACGACATCCCATTGGATTTTGATGATCAATTGGATCATCTCAAACCAGTGGTCAAGGCAAAGAAAAATAGACAGAGAAAAGTTTATGATACAAGTAATATTCGTAAAAGTACTAGGAAAAGAATTAAAAAAATTTCATGATGCAGAATATAAAAGGAATTAATTGGAATTCAGGGAAATTTGGTGATATTGCTAAGCATTTGTTTGTGAAAGAGGCGATTAGGGAGCACAAATTAGACTTCATAGCCTTGATGGAGACTGGAAGATCTAATTTCTCAATCCCTTTTTTGAACCAATTAGCTGCGGGGTATAACTTCTCCTGGTTTTGCTTACCACCACATGGTCGTTCGGGGGGTATTCTAGTGGGAATAAACTCCGATACTCTACAAGTGTTAAAAGTGAGCACAGGAGATTTTTGTGTTAAGATGCATATTAAATGTAAGAGAGATGGTTTCGAATGGATTCTAGTGCCGGTATATGGGGCTGCCCAAGAAGTGCACAAAGCAGAATTTTTGTCAGAATTAGTGCGCACTTGCGAATCTGAAACATTACCTATGTTGGTAGGGGGTGATTTCAATATTATTCGCACCAGAGAAGAAAAAAATAATGCTAATTTCAAAGCGCGTTGGCCTTTTGTTTTTAATGCAGTTATTGAGCATTTGAACTTAAGGGAAATTGCTCTAACAGGAAGACAATATACATGGGCTAGTAGGAGAGATGTACCTACATATGAGAAGCTAGATAGAGTACTAGCATCGATATCGTGGGAACATAAATTTCCATTGGTCACGGTAAGAGCTTTAACTAGAGCTGATTCAGATCATACTCCCATACTCATTGATTCAGGGGTGAAAACACATCTGGGTAACCAAGCAAAATTCTCTTTTGAGCTACATTGGTTGCGACAAGAGGTTTTTTTTGACATGATAGTGAAGGAATGGAATTCAATTATAGGTGGACATACCCCAATGGAGACTTGGTTAAATAAATTAAGACACTTAAGAAGATTCCTTAAGGGTTGGGCAAAAAATCAAAGTGGTAAGTATAAAAGAGAAAAAGAGCGACTTTTAAATATCATTGAGAGGCTTGACTTGAAAGCAGAAACAACTTTGCTGAATACAAATGAAAGGGATGAACTCAAAAAGGCCAACGATGTTCTAAATAAATTAAGAAGAGAAGAGGAGTCTAAATGGGCACAACGAGCGAAAGTGAAACATATTCAAGAAGGGGGAAATAATACAAGGTACATCCACCTGATAGCAAATGGTAAACACCGAAAAAATAAAATATTTCAATTAGAACAGCAAGAGGGAACTATTGTTGGGGAAGATAATTTGAAGGTGTATATTACTGAATTCTACAAGAAATTGTTTGGTGCACCGGCACCAACCAATATTTCTCTTGTTGCAGAGGAATATCAGGATATTACACAAATCTCACCTTTGGAGAATGAGATCTTGACGGCGCCTTTTACTGAAAATGAGGTTTTCGAGGCAATTTCTCAAATGGAACTGAATAAAGCTCCTGGTCCTGATGGATTTCTGATACGTCCATTTTGCATCACTATTTTATATCATAATTTGCTTTTATTCATTGATATATTTCATATTTAGAGATGATACTTATGTTATTTCACCTATTTTGCATGTTTCATGATTATTGGAGGATTATTCACCGGAGGCAGGATTCTGCTGGAAAAAGCACCGTCAGGACACCATATTTCGGAAGATCAACAATTGACGGAAATTATATGAAAAATCCTATTTTTCCAGAAGACGAAGGGAGCCAAAAGGAGGGGCCGAGAGGGCCGCCATGGGCCCCCCATAGGCCGGAGCGGGCTGGCCTGGCCGCGCCATGTGGGGAGGGCCCACCCTCTCCGCCTCTCGCGCGACTTCTTCGTCCCGAAAACCTAAGGCACGGTGTAACATCCCAAATTTCAATAAAAGGAACAAGAGAAAAATTCAAGAACCCAAAAATTAGGGTTAACAAAAACTTTTTCTCATCATATAGGTTTATGCATGTAGATCACCTTATTAACTATTTTGAGTGTGCAATTGCCATGATGCTTGCTTATGTGTTCTCTCTCACTCTAAAACCCTAGCAAATGATCACTTGATCATCCAAAGTCAAATAAAAAGAAAAGGGAAAAGAAATAATAAAAATCAATCTCACACACACATAAGGCTTAGGCCATTTTTACAAATCTTTGTTAGAGACCATTTTGGTTTGCACCATTAATTGTAAATGGATACTAAACCTTTATTAACAACTTTGGAAACCATCAAACAACTTGCAAATCAAAATTTAGATAAATATGAGCTCACATGTGATATGGTCATATGTGACATTTATAATCTGGTACTCACTTTGAGCCCCTGTATTTTCACTTTTCACTTCTACACTTGGTCAAATATTTTCACCTCATCCAAGCCAACATCAAGCACTACAACTTTGCCCAAAACCACCACCCCAAATTATGCATCATTTTCAAATGGGAAGCATGCAAAGTGGGAACAAATTTACATATGTAAGATCACATGCAAAATAAATTTTTGCAAATCAATTCTATTTTGAACACCACCACCACCAAAATGCTCCACTTAATATTTGATTGCAACCCACCAAAGGGAATTTCAAAATTTGAAAATTAGTTTCTTGCGGGCATTATGTCGAACAGCTTGCAGGCAGGGTAAAATTTTGAGCCCATACTTCATTTTCTACTTGGACTTGGTCCAACTTTGACCTCTCTGCAGCACTGGAGCTTCCTCTCACCTCCCTGCACCCTCCCATCAACTTGCCAAGCACTGGAGCATGCCCACTTGACCAAAAGCTTGCCATGCCGTGGCATGGCATGCCTCTCTCATGCTCTCTCTCCCTCTGGTCAATTCCAGCATGCCCTGCCTTGTCAAACCTCTCCCTCACACTCACCTGAGCATGCCCAGACCAAGCCACGACCAATGCGTGCACCGCAACGGGTAGAAAACGCCGTGCCCAGACATGCCCAGGCATGCCCATGTCGCGCCAGTGCGCGCATGGCGCACACCCTGGACGCCTAGAGCATGACGGTGCCCGGCGTCATCGCGTCACCTCGAGCCTGCCCCTCAGCGCCAGTCGACGCACGACAACTCCCTGGACCGCCTGGACATGGCCAATGGCCCGCGGGAACGCCGCAGACGACGTGAGCTTCCGCGCCCTTCCGCCATGGCCTGCAAGCTCCCGTCAAGATCGCCGCCGCTGTAGCCCCTCTTTTTCCTCACCGTCAAGCGCGTCAGCCTCGCCTAGACGTCGCCCACACCGCTCGCCCATCACTTGCCCCTTGGAGCCCCTGGAACGACGACGCCGTCGACGACTGCCGCGCCACCCCACGGCCACCCCTCAATGCTATAAAAGGGGGACTCCTCCCACTGATCTGAGCACACCATTCGCCTCCACTCATCACCACACAACTCCTCGCCGCCTCAATTTGATCGATTAGCCACCGTAGTGCCCCAATCGCAAGGTCGCCGCCGCCGCCAGTAGTCGAAGCTCGCCGGAGAAGGAGACCTCCCCCGACGACGCCACTGCTTCCAGGCGCTTCCCCATCATCGACCACGTCGCGGCGCACCCCTCCGACGCTCGCCGGAGCTCCGACGGCCGCTCCGACCCCCTACCTCCGCCGCGCTCGCCTCTGCTTCTCGCCGTCGACGACGACAACCTCCAGCCGTTGGATCATCGCCTGATCCAACGCCTCTCCTTCCCCGTACCGGTTCGGTGAGTAAATCTCGCTGACGCGTGGCCCCCGCCAGTCAGACGGCCCGCTGCGCCAGACGCAGAGCTGGGCCGGCCCATCTCCCTGTCCCCTGTGCAGCCCAGTTATTTTCCCGCGCGAGCCCAACAGTTCAAATTCGAATTTCCAGAATAACTAGAATATGCAATCTGATGCTGACTTTGAAATTTAATAGAGACAAATCCACTCAGCCAAATTTTACAAACTTTATATATTTGGAAACCTTAGGAAATTATCTATACCATGCCACTGGATTGAACCCTAGACCTATTATAGAATTTAAATACGAAAATGATCAAGGCAGGGACTTTTCTGCCTTAGAATAATTATTAAAAATCAACCAAACATGCTTTTAAGTTAATTCCAACTCCTATAATTCACATTTCACTTATACTAATTGTTTCTACAAAAATATGCCATGCTTACTGTGTATGATCATGGCCTAGTTAAATTAAGGAACTTTATGGCTATTTTCTAGTCAATGATATTGTCCAAAAATATTAGTAAATCATATGGGAGCTTTTCTTCCATTTAAATCTTGTCATGAACAATCCAATATGAGGTGAAGACTCTGGTCATAAAAATCTCATATGGTTTGTTGATGATATTAAATCATTACCATGTTAGAATTAAATTGTATGGGGTGCTACACCCCATTTAAATCATTTTCTCAAAATGATAAGTGTGAAGAGGTTGACTTGGGTCAACCTAGGTCACATATTATACATAAGAGAAATTAAATCTTAAAAAGATAATGAGAGGAAATTATTTCTCTGAATAATTCAAAGCAACATTTAAGATTATTATGAGAGGAAATTGTTTTTCCTAATTAATAAGAAAAACCCATCCACCAACATAATAGTGATATGTGATGCTAGTTTAATTTGTGTGAATCATGTGTGGGCTTAGTTTAGTAAATAAATTGGTGTGATGATTGTGTATCCCGTATTCGTATTTTAGACGCTAGTACCGAGGAGTATCCAGAGGAGGAGGAGGTCTACTGTCAAGGAGAAGAAGACCACTTTGACCAGTTTCCCAACCAAGGCAAGATAATACTCTTGCAAAGTGTTAGCTCATCCTGAGCCAAGCACCACCCAGTTACTTTATATTATGAGCCTAATTCCCAGTTTTATTTTAAGTTTTACTTATTGTTATTTTGTACTATTGTTTCATAATTCCATAGGGTTAATGTTAGATTAGTACAAGAGTATCAAAGTTAGCCTAGGAGCAAAGCAAATTACTTAGCACCCCTCATCCTTAGATGCTAGTGCTAAATTAAACATGACTACTCTAGATGGGAACATGTGTGGTGAAATGTTGAAATGATTTTTGAAGGTGAATATGACCAAGAGAAGATGGTGATTTTTGATTAAAAACTAGTATTGGTTTGGATGCGATACCTTTCCAATTATTGAGTACCCCCACAATACCTGATTATGGGTAAGGGCTTAACTAGAAGTTTATGTATCTTAGTATGAGTTCCCTCTGAACACACATCATAGGGGTTATGCCGAGGCTGCCTCCGTTGTTGAGAAATGATGTGAAGTGAATTGTACGGCCAAGCCCTGTGCAGTTCCCAGGTTGACAGTTGGTCTTCACTGGGAGGCCAAGCTCATGGGGAGAGGTGCTCATACTAGGGTTAGTAAATGAAAGGTTATGGTTGATGATCCGCGTCTGTGTTACGATGATTCGGGGAAATCCCGACGGATGAAATCAAATGTTGTGGCACAAGTGTGCAACCTCTGCAGAGTGTAAATCTATTCGAATAGCCGTGTCCACGGTTACGGACGGTTGGAAAGGCCATACAGTTTCCAGTATTAGAATTTAGTCATGTTGTTGATATGAATGGTGAATGGTGACTTGAATATTTTGAAAACACAACAGAGTTGTGGGAATGACACTAATGTTCCCACTTGAGTTAGTTAGCACTGGAATAAGTCTTTAGCAAATACCTGTGAACAAAAATTGGCTTTAGGCAAATAAACTAGAGCTTAGTACCCCATTACTAGAAATGTTAGCACTTACACTAGTATTAGTTTGCGAGTACATAAAGTACTCACGGCTGTGTCCCTGGCTATTCAAATGGCCAGACTATGAAGAGGAGCAGCAGTACGAGGAGGACGGCCAGCAGGAAGTCTACAACAACTAGGACGTCAAGCGTTGGCCTGTGGACTATAGAGTCCTTGTATCTTACGCTTCCGCTATGAACTTATGTTTGTTCGTTGATCGTTAGATCAACTATTTGTGTAATATGGATCATGTGATTCCAATTTGTAAGACTTTACGAGTTGTAATGAATGATGACTGTGATACTTAACTATTATGCCTCGCAACAACAATATTCCTGGGATTGCGATGTATGACATAATAGGCATCCGGACTTAAAAATCCGGGTGTTGACACACGGGGAGTTACGGAGAATAGACAGAGCCGCCTCTACGGGGCGGAGAGACACCAGAGAGAAAAGAGCTCTCCGGCGGGCAGGAATCCATCGGGGAAATTCCCTCCCGGAGGGGGGAATCGACGCCATCGCCATCGTCATCGAGCTGGACATCATCTCCATCATCATCACCATCATCTTCATCATCATCACCGCCATCTCCACCGCTGCACCTCATCACCGCTGTAACAATTAGGGTTGGATCTTGATTGTTTGATAGGGGAAACTCTCCCGGTATTGATTTCTACTTGTTATTGATGCTATTGAGTGAAACCATTGAACCAAGGTTTATGTTCAGATTGTTATTCATCATCATATCACCTCTGATCATGTTCCATATGATGTCTCGTGAGTAGTTCGTTTAGTTCTTGAGGACATGGGTGAAGTCTAAATGTTAGTAGTGAATTGTGGTTGAGTAATATTCAATGTTATGATATTTAAGTTGTGGTGTTACTCTTCTAGTGGTGTCATGTGAACGTCGACTACATGATACTTCACCTTTATGGGCCTAGGGGAGTACATCTTGTATTCGTTTGCTAATTGTGGGGTTGCCGGAGGACAGAAACCTAAACCCCGTTAGTATATCGGTGCAGGAGGGATAGCAGGATCTCGAGTTTAAGGATGTGGTTAGATTTATCTTAATTACTTTCTTGTATTTGCGGATGCTTGCAAGGGGTATAATCACAAGTATGTATTAGTCCTAGGAAGGGCGGTGCATTAGCATAGGTTCACCCACACAACACTTATCAAAACAATGAAGATTAATCAGCGCATGAAGCGAAAGCACTAGACTAAAATCCCCGTGTGTCCTCAAGAACGTTTGGTCATTATAAGTAAACAAACCGGCTTTTCCTTTGTGCTAAAAAGGATTGGGCCACTCGCTGCAATTATTTCTCTCGCATTTTACTCACTCGTACTTTATTTATCTGCTACATCAAAACCCTGAATACTTGTCTGTGAGCATTACTGTGAATCCTTCATCGAAACTGCTTGTCAACACCTTCTGCTCCTCGTTGGGTTCAACACTCTTATTTATCGAAAGTACTACGATACACCCCCTATACTTGTGGGTCATCAAGACTATTTTCTGGCGCCGTTGCCGGGGAGTGAAGCGCTATTGGTAAGGAAACTTTTATGTACGTGCTGATTTTGTTTCTGCTTGCTGCTATAAGTCATTATGGAGAGATCCTCCCTTGAATTTCTATTTGGGAAATCTACAACTACTGCAACGGTAGTGGATGAGGCGCCAGGTGATACGTCCATTTTGCATCACTATTTTATATCATAATTTGCTGTTATTCATTGATATATTTCATATTTAGAGATGATACTTATGTTATTTCATCTATTTTGCATGTTTCATGATCATTGGAGAATTATTCACCGGATTCTTGGAAAAAGCACCGTCAGGACACCATATTTCGGAAGATCAACAATTGACGGAAATTAAATGAAAAATCCTATTTTTCAAGAAGACGAAGGGAGCCAAAAGGAGGGGCCGAGAGGGGCCACCATGGCCCCCCCCATAGGCCGGCGCGGGCCCGGGCGCGCGCGCCATGTGGGGAGGGGCCCCAGCCCCCTCGGTCGCCTCTCCTTCGCGTACTTCTTCGTCCGAAAACCTAAGCCACGAGGAGTTACGGTGAAGGAGCCGCCTCGCGGGCGGAAAAACACCAGAGAGAAAGAGCTCTCCGGCGGGGGAATCCGCCGGGGAAATCCCTCCCGGAGGGGGAAATCGACGCCATCGCCATCGTCATCGAGCTTGACATCATCTCCATCATCATCACCATCATCTTCATCATCATCACCGTCATCTCCACCGCTGCACGTCACCGCTGTAACAATTAGGGTTGGATCTTGATTGTTTGATAGGGGAAACTCTCCCGGTATTGATTTCTACTTGTTATTGATGCTATTGAATGAAACCATTGAACCAAGGTCTATGTTCAGATTGTTATTCATCATCATATCACCTCTGATCATGTTCCATATGATGTCTCGTGAGTAGTTCGTTTAGTTCTTGAGGACATGGGTGAAGTCTAAATGTTAGTAGTGAATTATGGTTGAGTAATATTCAATGTTATGATATTTAAGTTGTGGTGTTATTCTTCTAGTGGTGTCATGTGAACGTCGACTACATGATACTTCACCTTTATGGGCCTAGGGGAGTACATCTTGTATTCGTTTGCTAATTGTGGGGTTGCCGGAGTGACAGCAACCTAACCCCCGTTAGTATATCGGTGCAGGAGGGATAGCAGGATCTCGAGTTTAAGGCTGTGGTTAGATTTATCTTAATTACTTTCTTGTATTTGCGGATGCTTGCAAGGGGTATAACCACAAGTATGTATTAGTCCTAGGAAGGGCAGTGCATTAGCATAGGTTCACCCACACAACACTTATCAAAACAATGAAGATTAATCAACTATAGGAAGCGAAAGCACTAGACTAAAATCCCCGTGTGTCCTCAAGAACGTTTGGTCATTATAAGTAAACAAACCGGCTTGTCCTTTGTGCTAAAAAGGATTGGGCCACTCGCTGCAATTATTTCTCTCGCATTTTACTTACTCGTACTTTATTTATCTGTTACATCAAAACCCCCTGAATACTTGTTTGTGAGCATTTACAGTGAATCCTTCATCGAAACTGCTTGTCAACACCTTCTGCTCCTCGTTGGGTTCGACACTCTTATTTATCGAAAGTACTACGATACACCCCCTATACTTGTGGGTCATCAAGACTATTTTATGGCGCCGTTGCCGGGGAGTGAAGCGCTATTGGTAAGTGTAATTGGTAAGAAAACTTTTATTGTACGTGCTGATTTTGTTTCTGCTTGCTGCTATAAGTCATTATGGAGAGATCCTCCCTTGAATTTCTATTTGGGAAATCTACTACTACTGCAACGGTAGTGGATGAGGCGCCAGGTGAGGAAGTAATACCATATAAAATACCTATGAAAATTATTGAACGTGTTGTGGATAACCGCTATGAAGGGGATGGAACTGTTCATCCTGGAGATCATTTACTGTTTTTACATGAATTATGCGGGTTATTCAAATGTGCAGGTATTTCAATGGATGAAGTTAGGAAGAAATTATTTGTTATGTCGCTATCTGGTAAAGCGGCGCATTGGTATAAACTGCTGAAGGATGGGCGTTCTCTTGATTGGAAGGATATTGTGCCTCTATTTTACTCTAAATTCTATCCTCCAAGTGAAATTCACAAAGACCGCAACCGTATATATAACTAGTTGATACTCCGCGCGTTGCTGCGGGCATTAGAGATGAAATTTTACCATCATTGGGAACTTTGCTTTCTGGTTAGGAATGCAAGAAATAATATGAACAATATATGCAAATAATGTTTATTTGCATGTATTTTTATAAAGTGCAAGATAGCTATACAAAATAGGCAGTATTGATCTAAAGCATATTGACAACTGCAATAATTGCAAAAATATTAACAACCGCAGTAAAGAAGGCATTTGGTTGAAACAGAAGTGTGAGTTTTCATGTGTCCATCTAAATAAATGAAAAATGATCAACTAATTTTCCAAATAATATTAAGAATTAAGATTGAAGAACGGATATCTACATATTCATCTTGGCAATTGGTGTTTGGTTCTCCTGTTCTGCAGGCTTTCTGATTAAAGATACACATGCAAATCTTGCCTGAACTCCACAAATAAGATCTATTAGATGGACAATTCAAAATACGGCTGAACATATATAGTAGGATCAATGCTTGTTCTACAGTAGAAAAACAGTTCCTTTGATGTGAGTACCTACTGTACAGAAGGTCTTTACTTGCTAACATGTAACTGAAGAAGAATCTCGTTTAGTTTACCGGCAAGAACTTAAGAAAGTGTACATGCAAATAAGAAAAACTGTTGTAACGTGATTTCAGTGTGTATAGGGAAAAGGAGCCAATATTTTTACTTGAGGCAACACTAACAGTAGCAAAAAATCATTGTTGAAAACAATACTTGTGAATCCGTTGGCCTGATATTATTTCAGAGGATGATTAAGCAGTACAGTGCCGAAGAGACGATTCGAAAGGATGTGCGGGGAGTTTGATGGACCGTGGGAATCTAGTGAAGCCACAGTTAGAAACAACAGCAGACGCAGGGATGAACAGAGCGATCAAATTGATACAGAGGGGCAAGTGGCAGGGTTTGAAGAAGCTGGAACTGAGGGGCTAAAATACACAATCGTGGGACATTGAAATCAATAGATTGAATCGTCGGAGACACCGGGACAGCAGCCGTTACCATGCACTTGCGGATGGATCGAAACCGGCAAGCATTTGGGAGATCGGGAGGCGTCCGGCAGTTTCTGGTGAGACCGTGAGAGACATCTTCGGGAAGATCGTGCGGCGGCGGCGATTCGTGCGCGGCGCGGACCGTGAGCAGCTGACCGAGGCTTTCTTTTTTTACTTCGGCTGCAGCCTGAGACGAAGGATTGGAAGTGGGCCGGTAGATATGTGCTGGACCGTGGTATAGCCTACAGAAGTAGCAAAGGTGGAACTGAAAGGCAGCGCTGGGCCGGCCCGGTGGAGCGAGCCAGCGAACGGTTCGCTAACGGGAAGTGACCGTGGACTGTACTCGCGAATTCGACTCGTTTTCCTGTTAGGGACAACAGAGCTGGAACCGGAAGATTCAAATCGGATGGATAGGATAATTAGGGTGACGTGGCTTCATGAAATTTGAGCTTGCAAACATTAAATGCTTGTTAGTGGGGATGAACTTTATAGATATTATAGATTTCTGGCCTCATGATGGAGAGATTATTGCCCAAGCGTGGGGGAGATTGAAGTCTTTAATGCTCAAATGCCCCATTCATGAGCTTCCTGGTAATATTATTATTGATAATTTCTATGCAAGACTGTCTTTTCAAGATAAAACCTTGCTGGATACTTCTTGTTCTGGATCATTCACACGCAATAAAGAAGAGTTTAAATGGGACCTTCTTGATCGAATCCAAGAAAACACTGAAGGATGGGAGAACGACAAAGGTAGAGTGTCAGGTATAAATTATGATTATGAATGCATTGAAACTTTTATGGATACTGATGAATATCGTAATATAAGTGCTACATATGGTCTTGACTCTCAAGTTGTTGCAAATATTTATAAAGCCGTTGCCTCTCATTTTGAATTGCCTAGGAAGAATTTTGATAAGTATCATGAACCTTATAAAGATAAAACTGATTCACCTAAAGGTAAATGTATTGAAATTAAAACTGTTGATCATGTTCTTCCTGAGGCTTATATTGAAAAAACTCCTTTCCCTGCTAAAATGAAAGAGTATTCTGTTATAACTAGTGCAGTTAATAAAAGTGCAAAGAAACCCATAGAACTTGAAGAACAAATAAAAGTTGAACCTGCTGTTGCAATAGTTGAAGATCTTGTGACTGAAAATGTGGAAGATGGTCATATTATTTTTTGTGAAGATGCTTCTAATATTGTTTCGCATCCTAATAAGTCTAGGAAAGCAGTGTTCCTGTACTCTCTATTCGAATTGGTGATCATTGCTATTATGGTTTATGCGATATTGGTGCAAGTATTAGTGCCATTCCTTATGAGCTCTACACGGAAATTATGCATGAAATTGGTTCTTGTGAACTTGAAGATATTGATGTGGTTATTCGGCTAGCTAATAGAGAAACTATCTCTCCCATTGGTATTGTTCGAGATGTTGAAGTTCTATGTGGTAAGATTAAATATCCTGCTGACTTTTTGGTACTTGGTTCTGCTGCTAGTAAGTCTTGTCCTATTATTTTTGGTAGACCTTTTCTGAATACTTGTGGAGCCATTATAGATTGCAAGAAAGAGAAAATTGTTACTAAATTTGCTGGTGAATCTTATGAGTTTAACTTCTCTAAATTTGCCAAAACTCCTTATAAAGCTGATTTGCCTAATGATGATTTTAGAGTTGAACAGTGTGCATCAATTGCTCTTGCTCCTAGTAGTCCTTTGCAGCAACATTTGGAGAATAGTGAGAGTGAAGTTTTTAGGGAAGAAATGGATGAGCTTGATGAAATTTTCCTTCGTCAACCTATTCTTAAACATGACTTACCGGTTGAAGATTTAGGTGTAACACCACCACCAAAGGAAGATCCTGTATTTGATTTGAAACCATTACCTGATAATCTTAAGTATGCTTATATTGATGATAAGAAAACATATCCTGTTATTATTAGTGCTAAGCTTTCAGATATTGAGGAAGAAAGGTTATTGGAAATATTGAAGAAACACCGAGGAGCTATTGGCTACACTCTTGATGATTTGAAGGGGATTTCTCCCGCTATTTGCCAACATGCCATCAATATAGAAGATGGTGCAAAACCCGTTGTTGAACATCAGCGTCGTCTAATTCCCAAGATGAAGGATGTGGTAAGAAATGAGGTATTAAAACTTCTTGAAGCAGGTATTATATATCCTATTGCTGATAGTAGATGGGTTAGTCCTGTGCATTGTGTTCCTAAGAAAGGAGGTATAACTGTTGTGCCCAATGATAATGATGCGCTTATTCCTCAAAGAGTAGTTGTAGGGTATAGAATGTGCATTGATTTTCGAAAATTTAATAAAGTTACTAAGAAAGATCATTACCCTTTACCTTTTATTGATCAAATGTTAGAAAGGTTGTCTAAAAATACTCATTTCTGTTTTCTTGATGGATATTCTGGGTTTTCACAAATTGCTGTTAGAGCTAAAGATCAAGAGAAAACCACTTTCACTTGTCCTTATGGAACTTATGCTTATAGGCGTATGACTTTTAGTTTATGTAATGCTCCTGCTACTTTTCAAAGATGCATGTCTGCTATTTTTCATGGCTTTTGTGAAAATATTGTTGAGGTATTCATGGATGATTTTTCTGTCTATGGGAATTCTTTTGATAATTGCTTGCGAAACCTTGATAAAGTTTTGCAGAGATGTGAAGAAACTAACCTTGTTCTTAATTGGGAGAAATGCCACTTTATGGTTAATGAAGGAATTGTATTGGGACATAAAATTTGAGAAAGGTATTGAAGTTGATAGAACTAAAGTTGAAGCAATTGAGAAGATGCCCTATCCTAGGGATGTTAAAGTTATTCGTAGTATTCTTGGTCATGCTGGTTTTTATAGGAGGTTTATTAAAGATTTCTCTAAAATTTCAAAGCCTCTTACTAATCTTCTTCAAAAAGATGTACTTTTCGTTTTTGATGATGATTGTAAGGAAGCCTTTGAAACTCTAAAGAAAGCCTTAACAACTGCTCCTGTAGTTGAACCTCCTGATTGGAATTTGCCTTTTGAAATTATGTGTGATGCTAGTGATTTTGCTGTAGGTGCTGTCCTTGGACAGCGAGTAGATAAAAAATTAAATGTTATTCATTATGCTAGTAAAACTCTAGACGCTGCTCAAAGAAATTATGCTACAACTGAGAAAGAGTTATTAGCCGTAGTTTTTGCATGTGACAAGTTTAGACCCTATATTGTTGATTCAAAAGTTACAGTTCATACTGATCATGCTGCGATTAGGTACCTTATGGAAAAGAAAGATGCTAAGCCAAGGCTTATTAGATGGGTGCTTCTTTTGCAAGAATTTGATTTACATATTGTAGATAGGAAAGGTGCTGATAATCCTGTTGCTGATAATTTGTCTAGATTGGAAAATATTGCTTATGATCCTGTTCCTGTTAATGATAGTTTTCCAAATGAACAATTGGCTGTAATAAAGGTGAGCTCGCGAGATAGTCCTTGGTATGCTGATTATGCTAACTTTATTGTTTCGAAGTACTTGCCTCCAACCTTTTCAACTCAGCAAAGGAGGAAATTCTTTTATGATTTGAGGCATTATTTTTGGGATGACCCACACTTATATAAAGAAGGAGTGGACGGTATTATGAGAAGATGTGTCCCAGAATATGAACAACAAGAGATATTGAGTAAATGTCATGGTAGTGTTTATGGAGGACATCACGCCGGAGATAGAACCGCACAAAAGGTTCTACAATCAGGTTTTTATTGGCCAACGCTTTTCAAAGATGCAAGGAAGTTTATCTTATCTTGTGATGAATGTCAAAGAGTTGGTAATATCTCTAGACGCAATGAAATGCCTATGAATTATACTCTTGTTATTGAACCATTTGATTGTTGGGGATTCGACTTCATGGGTCCTTTCCCTTCTTCAGAAGGTAACACTCATATACTTGTCGTTGTTGATTATGTTACTAAATGGGTAGAAGCTATACCTACAAAAAGTGCTGATGGTGAGACCTCTATAAAAATGCTTGTAGATGTTATATTTCCTAGATTTGGAGTACCTAGATATATTATGACTGATGGGGGTTCTCATTTTATTCATGGTGGTTTTAGAAAAACTCTTGCCAAATATGGTATTAATCATAGAATTGCTTCAACTTATCATCCTCAAACTAGTGGGCAAGTAGAATTATCAAATAGAGAAATTAAAGCTATCTTGGGAAAGACTGTTAATAAATCTAGAAAGAATTGGGCTAGTAAGTTAAAGGAAGCACTGTGGGCTTATAGAACTTCTTATAAAAATCCTATGGGAATGTCTCCTTATAAAATGGTTTATGGAAAAGCTTGTCATTTACCTTTAGAACTAGAGCACAAAGCTTATTGGGCTGTAAGAGAACTTAATAAAGATTTTAAACTTGCCGGTAAGAAGAGGTTGCTACAATTGAGTTCTTTAGATGAATGGAGAAGTGAAGCTTATGAAAATGCTAAACTTTTTAAGGAGAAAGTTAAGAAGTGGCATGATAGAAGAATTATTAAAAGAGAATTTAATGTTGGAGATAAAGTCCTATTGTATCGGTCTCGTCTCAGATTTTTTGCAGGGAAATTTCTCTCAAATGGGAAGGACCATATGTTATTGAGGAGGTATATCGTTCAGGAGCAATAAAAATTAGCTCTTTGGAAGGTAATGCCATACAAGTAGTGAATGGACAAAGACTCAAGCATTATATTTTTGGAGATTCTTATAATGAAGATATTGATGTTATTCAAGTGATAACAAGCTTTCATCAAAGATCAAATTGACAGTTCTGCAGAGTCCGACTTTGAATAGGTAACAGTTTTAGTAATAAAAAGTCCGCATTTATCTTTCCGAACAATATTTCTGCTGTTTATGGAAAATATGAAAAATTACGGGATCGAAACGGAGTGGAGGAGACGCGCGAGGGCCCGTCACCAGGCCGGCGCGGGCCCCACCTGGCCGCGCCGCCCTATGGGGACAGCCCCTCGGCGTCCCGTTTCCACTCGTTTTCGGCCTGGAACCTTCCTTTTGTCGTAAAAATATTTTCTATATAATCCCCCGGACCCCGAGGTCCGTATATCGTTTTCTCGTCGTGTTTTGTTTCGAGCTGTTTTGCCAGGATCTGTTTTTGATCTAGAAGCACCATGGTCTCCAACAACAAAGACAAGGGACCTTTGGAGGAAGATATTCAAGACCCTGAATTGAAGAAAGAAGTCGAGAGCGAGGATGAGGAAGAAGTGGAGGAAATTCCGCGAGTACACCTGCGTGCCACCATTGCAAGCATTGGCGTGATATCAAATCCGTTCAACACCAAGAGAAGTGCACGGATCACCACCGGAGGAGGAGTTCCACGTCACTTCTTAGCTCCAAGGACATCTTCTCCGGGCAATTACCACCCCTTCCGCAATCTAATCTGCAGTCGTCAAACTGAAAGGACTCCTAAGGTAGTATTGCCTAGTGGTTGGGATATAGATCGTTCTAACATTGCAGGAGAGATGAAACCTGAAGCTGAAGGGTGGGGAAACAACTCTAAGAGTTGGGACTCGCCGTCCGACATGCTTATGAGCCGCGTTGAGCACAACTCGGAGCTGATTCGCAACCTCACTTATGAGATTGAGGACTTAAAGGAACTTGTTAAGAAGCTTGTCGAGAAGAATCCACCATCATCGCCACCAGAGGAGTAATTCATAATCGGTATTGGCATCCCCTTGGTTTGTTCCAAGCTTGGGGGAGTGCCGCGGTATTATATCATCACTATCTTTATCTTTTACTATCAAGTAGTGTCATATCATGAGTAGGGAAGTTATCATATGGAATAGTTTGCAGTGTGGAAGTATCTCTCTTAGTTGGTTATCTATGTATCCGTTGGTGTGAGTTATCGTTATTGAATATTAATGAGAAGTATTATCATTTACTTTTTGCACACCTTATTTTAGTTTGCAATTTCTTTTATATGATTACTCTTGACATTAGTATTGATATCACTTTGGGAGCATCAAGCAAATCTATTTGATTTTGGAAAACTTAGCATTGGTCAATAGCAACAACACCTTGATGTTTAAATACAAAAGGGAAATACATGTAGATATATTATTCTATTATCTTTATGCTAATGAGTTTAGTATTCTGAAGTTAAAATTGCTTGTGCTTATGAGAAAGATGCATGATTGTTTCTATCACATGTATATTTGTTTGTTTCCCTCAACCTTTATGCTTGCTACCCAACCTTGCTAGCCAAAAACTTGAGAAGGAATGCTTCTCATACATCCATAACCTTAGACCAAACCCGTGCCATTTGTGTCCACCATAACTACCTACTATGTGGTATTTTGCGCCACTCCAAGTAAATACTTCATGTGCTACCTTTAAATAATTCAAACTATATTACTCCTTATTTGTGTCAATGTTTTATAGCTCATGAGGAAGTATGTGGTGTTTTATCTTTCAATCTTGTTGGGCGGACTTTCACCAATGGACTAGTGGCACATCCGCTTATCCAATAATTTTGCAAAAAGAGCTGGCAACGGGGTTCCCAGCCCCAACTAATAACTTTCATTAATAATTCTCTTCACATGTTTTGCCCTGATTTATCAGTAAGCAACTTAATTTTGCAATAGACACTCCTCCATGGTATGTGAATGTTGGAAGGCACCCGAGGATTCGGTTAGCCATGGCTTGTGAAAGCAAAGGTTGGGGGAGTGTCATCCATAATAAAACTAAAATACATGTGTAAACAAAAGAGAAGGGGATGATCTACCTTGCTGGTAAGAGATAACGTCCTTCATGGGAGCCGCTCTTGGAAGGTCCGTTTGGCAAGGGGGTTAGAGTGCCCACTACCATTCGTTGACAACAACAAACACCGCTCAAAATCTTACTTTTATGCTCTTTATATTATTTCAAAACTTGAAAAGCTCTAGCACATGATTTAATATCTGCGAAGGGCCTATCTTTTACTTTTATGTTGAGTCAGTAAACCTATTTCCCTCTATCTTAAGCAAGCAATTGAGTTGTTGTGAGCCAACCATTTATGCTATGATTTAGTTAATCATGCCTTTTATGCTTTCTTGTTTAGTACAAATTTTATCTGAATGAATATGACTTTGAAAGTTATCAATGATTATGAGGAGATTGTTATGATTAAGGATGAAAGCCCTGCCATATAATTCTGATATGAAAGCTTTGCTTAGAAGATAAGTGCAATCCGTTAGTAGTTCTTTGAGCAAGAACAAAGTTTGCCATAACCGCTTATGATTTCCTATGCACCTCTATTTGTGATTTCTCTTTACTTATTTCAAGTTGAGTTATATGAAGAGAATGTTTACTAGAATATCTTGTGTGAATCAATATGATGCTTCTTGTCCGTATTTTATTTATCGACTCTTCACTCCATAAACATGTGGTCTTGTTTATTGAGCTCAGTTTTTGGGGACAAGCGAGGTCTAAGCTTGGGGGAGTTGATACGTCCATTTTGCATCACTATTTTATATCATAATTTGCTTTTATTCATTGATATATTTCATATTTAGAGATGATACTTATGTTATTTCATCTATTTTGCATGTTTCATGATTATTGGAGGATTATTCACCGGAGCAGGATTCTGCTGGAAAAAGCACCGTCAGGACACCATATTTCGGAAGATCAACAATTGACGGAAATTATATGAAAAATCCTATTTTTCCAGAAGACGAAGGAGCCAAAAGGAGGGGCCGAGGGGCCGCCATGGGCCCCCATGGGCGGGCGCCCTGGCCTGGCCGCGCCGCCATGTGGGGAGGGGCCCACAGCCCCCTCTCCTCCTTCGCGTACTTCTTCGAAAACCTAAGGCACGGGAGTTACGGAGAATACAGAGCCGCCTCTGCGGGGCGGAGAGACACCAGAGAGAAAGAGCTCTCCGGCGGGCAGGAATCCTGGGAAATTCCTCCCGAGGGGGAAATCGACGCCATCGCCATCGTCATCGAGCTGGACATCATCTCCATCATCATCACCATCATCTTCATCATCATCACCGCCATATCCACCGCTGCACCTCGTCACCGCTGTAACAATTAGGGTTGGATCTTGATTGTTTGATAGGGGAAACTCTCCGGTATTGATTTCTACTTGTTATTGATGCTATTGAGTGAAACCATTGAACCAAGGTTTATGTTCAGATTGTTATTCATCATCATATCACCTCTGATCATGTTCCATATGATGTCTCGTGAGTAGTTCGTTTAGTTCTTGAGGACATGGGTGAAGTCTAAATGTTAGTAGTGAATTGTGGTTGAGTAATATTCAATGTTATGATATTTAAGTTGTGGTGTTACTCTTCTAGTGGTGTCATGTGAACGTCGACTACATGATACTTCACCTTTATGGGCCTAGGGGAGTACATCTTGTATTCGTTTGCTAATTGTGGGGTTGCCGGAGTGACAGAAACCTAAACCCCCGTTAGTATATCGGTGCAGGAGGGATAGCAGGATCGCATTGTTTAAGGCTATGGTTAGATTTATCTTAATTACTTTCTTGTATTTGCGGATGCTTGCAAGGGGTATAATCACAAGTATGTATTAGTCCTAGGAAGGGCGGTGCATTAGCATAGGTTCACCCACACAACACTTATCAAAACAATGAAGATTAATCAGTATGAAGCGAAAGCACTAGACTAAAATCCCCGTGTGTCCTCAAGAACGTTTGGTCATTATAAGTAAACAAACCGGCTTGTCCTTTGTGCTAAAAAGGATTGGGCCACTCGCTGCAATTATTTCTCTCGCATTTTACTTACTCGTACTTTATTTATCTGCTACATCAAAACCTCCTGAATACTTGTCGTGAGCATTTACATGAATCCTTCATTCTGCTTGTCAACACCTTCTGCTCCTCGTTGGGTTCGACACTCTTATTTATCGAAAGTACTACGATACACCCCCTATACTTGTGGGTCATCAATTTCCAGCTGAGTTTTATCAAAAAATTTGGGAAGTAATAAAAAAGGACTTGATGGCTTTGTTTTCTGTTTAGTAATGGGGATTTGCCTCTTTACAAACTAAATTTTGGTGTTATTACTTTATTACCCAAAAAGGAGAATGTTGTTCAAATTCAACAATACAGACCTATATGTTTGCTAAATGTTTGTTTTAAGATATTTACTAAAGTTGGCACGAATCGCATCTCGGGGATTGCCCCAAGAGTCATTAAACCAACCCAATCTGCTTTTATGCCAGGTAGAAACATTTTGGAAGGGGTCGCGATTCTTCATGAAACAATTCATGAGCTCCATTCTAAAAAAAATGGATGGAGTGTTATTTAAAATTGACTTTGAAAAGGCTTACGATAAGGTTAAATGGCCTTTTTTACAACAAACTTTGAGGATGAAGGGTTTTGCTCCAGAATGGGGAAGATTAGTGCAGCAGTTTGTCCAAGGGGGTAGTGTTGGTATAAAGGTGAATGATGATATTGGTCATTATTTCCAGACAAAGAAAGGTCTAAGACAAGGGGACCCTCTATCCCCAATGCTTTTTTAATATTGTAGTGGATATGCTTGCCATCTTAATTGAAAGAGCAAAAGAGGATGGTCAAGTAGGGGGGCTAATCTCGCATTTAGTTGAGGGAGGATTCTCTATATTACAATATGCAGACGACACCATACTATTCCTGGAACATGACCTTGATAAAGCGGTTAATATGAAATTAATTTTATGCCTCTTTGAAGAGTTATCGGGGCTTAAGATTAATTTTCATAAGAGTGAGATTTTTTGTTTTGGAAAGGCAAAGGAGGAAGAGGCTCAGTATAAGCACATCTTTGGATGTGATGCTGGACAACTCCCCTTTAGATACTTGGGTATTCCAATCCATTACAAAAAACTCAAGAACTCGGATTGGTATCCGGTAGAAACACGGTTTGAGTGTAAATTAGGATGCTGGAAAGGGAAGTTACTATCCTATGGTGATAGGTTGGTTCTTATTAATTCAGTATTAACTAGCTTACCGATGTTTATGTTATCCTTCCTACAAATACCTATTGGGGTAAGGAAACGTTTGGGTTTCTATAGATCTAGATTCTTTTGGAAGTCAGACGAAGACAAAGAAAAATGCGCCCTTACAAAATGGAATATTGTGTGCCGACCCAAAAATCAAGGGGGTTTAGGTATTGAGGTACTCGAAATCAAAAACAGATGCTTATTGAGTAAATGGCTCTTTAAACTTCTGAACGAAGACGGGGTCTGGCAAGAATTGCTACATAACAAATACCTAGGACATAAGTCGTTATCGGAGGTACAAGCCAAGCCTTCTGATTCTCCTTTTTGGAAAGGATTGATGGAGGTAAAACAGGAGTTTTTTTCAAGGGGTTCTTTCAAAGTGGGTAATGGTATGACCATCCGCTTCTGGGAAGACATCTGGTTGGGAACTACTTCGTTGGCTCAGCAATATCCTTCATTATATAACATTGTTCATCATAAAAATGTCACTGTGGCACATGTGCTTGCTCAACCACCTTTAAATATTACCTTCCGAAGAGTGTTGAATGGTAGTAAATGGAATTTATGGTTACAATTATGTCGGAAACTAATGATGGTTACTTTGAATGACGAGGATGATCGGTTTTTTTGGAATTTGACATCTAACGGGGTGTTTACTGTCAAGTCCATGTACGAAGATCTAATGTGTGATCATACCCCCTTTTTGCGAAAGTATTTATGGAAGGTTAAAATACCTCTTAAGATTAAGATTTTCATGTGGTTCTTGAGTAATAAGGTCTTGTTAACAAAAGATAACCTAGCTAAACGTCATTGAAATGGGTGTACAAAATGTGTATTTTGTGGGGAACAGGAGACCATTCAACACCTTTTTATTGAATGTCCATTAGCTAAACTTTTATGGCGTACGGTTAATTTCACGTATGATCTTCCACCTCCCACCAATATTACCAATATGTTTGGTAATTGGCTAAATGGAGTAGATAGAAAATCTAAGGCGTTTATCCGGATTGGGGTTTCTGCCTTATGTTGGTCTATTTGGAGGGTCAAAAATGATATAATCTTTAATAAAAAAGTCTCTTTTCATTTCTTGCAGGTTATTCACATGGTCTCCCATTGGGTCCAGCTTTGAGCTCTACTTTCCCCGGAGGGATTGCGGGATACCATGGCTTCTGGATGCACACGGCTCCTGGTGGTCGCTCAGGATATCTTGTGCCAGGCTGGTTGGCGGCATACTAGAAGACTATGTTGAGTTGTAGTCGCAGTATGTCCTTTTTCCGATGGTTGATTCTTGTATCAATCCTCGAGCATGTGTGAATTGTAAACGATACTTTTTGGAACCTTTTATTAATAAATGTCCGTGTGCATCGTCATGATGCAGAAGCCGGGGTACACCCCCATTTCGAAAAAAAGTGTATTTCGTAAAAAGAAGATGAAGGCAAAACCCAGCTATACTGACATAGGCAGCTTTGCGACATAAGCTTGGAATATATGACGTCACATAGTAAACAATGGTGGAACAATAAGATTAAAAGTAGCTTCATTTTATTATTATTTTCTTTAGTTAACTCTAGAAGATTAAAATAGGGAACACAAAGAAATGGTAAGGCTATAAGCAGACAAGGTGATTCTCTGCCTATATCTATTGTCCGTGATGTGATCGATCCGTGGGAGAATCCCAACAATTGATATCAGAGCGAGGTCGAAGATTTGAAGCTACGCTTGCCCCGGGGAGGCAACCCTACTAGCGCCTCGGGGCAGGCGACCGTCGCTCGGCGAAGCGGCCGGGTGGAGCAGGCGTCGCGCTGTTGTTAGCGAGGCGGCGGGCGATCGTTGCTCGGTGGAGCAACACGGAAGGGTTGATAGTGTGTCGTCGTTGGCGAGGCAAGGTGGTGGATGATCGTTGATGGGAGAGGTGGTGCCGAGGTGTGGTACCGGGAGTCTCGTCAAGATCGTTGTCCGCGGGTTTTCGTCAAGGTCGTCTTCGGAGGAGTCCGATGAGTCAATGAGTCGTGGTCGTGCAAGTTGGCACCTCGAGTCAGCGTCGAGTCTGTGAGTCGTGGTTGTGTCCAAGTGCTTATCTCTGTGAGGATCTGTTGCAGTTGAAGCGTGTGGAGGTTGAGGGACTGTCCGGTGAGGGATATCACCATGGGCGAAGACGCAACAAGAGGATAGCGGGTAGCTGTCAGCGTGCCTCAACCAAGTCGTCTACGTGTCTCGACGAGAGGATCAATGTCAAGTGTGAAGGGGGCGGTAAACCAGTGAAGGGGAGTCTCTTTAATGAGGACCTGTCTCTACATGAGGCTGGAGTGGATGAGTCCACGAGGTAGTCGGCATGTATTGCGCTAGGGTGGACGGTGTGTTCCACGGTTGCAAGCGTAGCTGGGTAGTCCGGATCATGCTTGAGTTGTTCCGTAAATTCGCCAAGTCAAAATTGGGGAGAGCCAATTAAACTTGTCGTGGAGCGAGACCTAGACAAGACGCGAATATGCAAGAAATCAAGATCGGAGAAACACGAAAGACCAAGAGTCAAAATTAGGGATCGATCACATCAAACTAGATGAACAAACGCGGAGACAAAATTTATCGCCAAAGGCACATATCGTGCCTTGTCTTTATTTTCTGTTTTCTGAACTCACAATACAAGATTACACGACCTAGTGCATATAAATATGCACGGACAACCGACCTGCTAGCACCTTGTCTAAATCGACCCGGACAACAAATCTAGACATACCTAATTATCTAGCTGACTCCAAACTTGGACTTGCCTACCCACGTACTAGTACCACTACTTGGACTCGTACTCAATTTTCTAAGTTTCCAAGTCATGACTTGCCGCCATGCAAAGAAAGGGAACACTAACAACTAAACTTTAACTCTAATATGACTAGGACAAGATTATTGCTAACAGTCCGCAGGTGCAAATAAACACAGTTGTTAATTTGTTATATAGATGCAGATGCAAACGGTTTTAAAACAAATACATAGTTTGAGCACCAAGAATACGATGGTCAGAGCTAGTGTCCTGCTTGAAATTGTTATAAATAATCTTCTAAGAGCACTAAGCTCCCAGGGTTCTGAAGCCCTGTGAGCGGTTCCGTTCTGAATTTTGCTCGTGACGTCGCGTGGTGCCACGAACGGGGCTACGTGCCCAGCTACCTTCGGTTTCGATTTCTCAGAGTCGGTTCGTTAGGGGGATTGGGGTCAAAACGAAAAACGTGAGGGGGAGAATCCTATCGGTTTGCTCTATTGTTTCACCGCCGAGCGCCGACCCATCAGTAGCTCCTGTTTCCTTCCTTCAGATCCTCGCGTGGGGAGCAACGCCCAGCGGAAAAACGGCGAGATGAGGGATGACCGGTGGAAACACGGCCGTCTAGTTACTTGTGCAAAAGGAAATCTGATGGTAGATGTATTCTTTTCCACAATTTTTACCCCCAGCTTAGTTCGAATAAATAACTCAAATGTAGCCACATGATGTATTTACCTTCCTAAGGAGCGAAAACACTTAGGATTTCAGTTTTTTGAAACAAACAGTAAATCAACATAAAAAACTTCAAGGACCATATACTTTTGCTTATTCTAACCTAGGTTGTAGCTGAAATGGGAGATTAACTGATTAGATATCCCTACAATACCCAGTTATACATGACTGAGAAAAGTAACTTCGATGAGGAAAAGAAAATAATTTGAAAGTAGAGAACCATATCAAGAAAAATACCATGATCGTGAAGCAAAGAAAGTATGGGTTTGTCCTGTAGGGAAGTCTGAAAAAAGGAGGCCAGTCTGCAATTCTTATTACTCAGACTGCACCCAAGTAGCTTGACAACTGTTCCGAAACAAGCAAGTGAGAAAGAAAAAGAAACACAACAGCAGCCATAAAACTGGGAACACATAGACATTTCTGGAATGGCAAACGGATGGATACTACTTTTCATTTCCGTGCTACAACACGTTTTGGCAAAACCAAATATGACATAGTAGTGAATTATTACACAAGGCGTTCATCAGTGCTTAGCTTAGCACAGGTTACATGGATCCAGGGGATTTTACATAATATAAGGCGCTTAGCACAGGTTACATGGATCCAGGGGATTTACATAATAATAAGGCAGAAGTGTGATCAATCTAAGACCACTGTAGAGCATTGGCGATTACACAAGTGAGAACCATCTGTTCAGAAGTTCAAAAACACCCTCTTCATATCATCGTCCATATCCGAAAAATCAAACTGTTTGAGTGCTTCTTCCCGTGCTTCATCGTTCCATGATTGGATCTGGGCCCTGCTCGCTAGGAAGTGTCATCGTCGACCTCGACGTAGCCATGCTTGTCGTACTGACTGCGGATCCTGGCCTGGAAATTGGAGAACCTCTCTCCAATAGCGTAGAACACGCGCGCGCCGGCGTAGAGTCCCACCAATCGCTGGTTCATCTCCTCTTCCGGCGAAGGAATCAAGTCAGGATTCCGGCGCTCCAAGGCCTTGTAGTCACGACTCACGAGGGGCACGGCTGTCGTCCATCACCCGGCCGAGGATGTACTGGATTTCTTCCTTCGGCAGCCGCGTCATCCTCACAGGAGCCTCGTCCTCGTGTTTGGCCACCGCCGTTGATCCCTGCTCCAGCAGCTCAGAATAGACCGCCGTTGATCCCTGCTCCAGCAGCTCAAAATCGGCCGTCTTCCTTTTGATGGTGCGCAGCTTCCCGTCGCCTGTGCCGCCGCCTCCAGCTTCCTCTTGGTAGCGCACGACATGAGTGTGCGCTCCTCCGCTGGACCATGCTTCAGCACACACTCGTCGCCGCCCACCGCTGCCTTCACCGGCCTCTCATCCGCCGCCATGATTTTGGTCTTCGACGAACCTTCCTCAACACCGGCCATCGGTTGATTCTGATCTTGTGTGACTCAACTCACCACTAGTTGATTTGGATTTTGGGGCAGATTTTGAGGAACCCTAGCTCTGTGCAGATGTGATGAACCCTAGCATCCGAAGGGAGTGGCTCTTTATTTGTTCCGGTCGGGACTGACTGACAGTGTCGGGGTCGGACTCGGACTCTCGGAGTTCCTTTTCTTTCCGGACTTCTATTTTTTTCCGACCTTGTTTCTCGCTTACAGCGAGGTCGCGCCTCTGGCCGCTGGATGGACATCGGACGACCCACGCGCGACCAAGGTCAGACGACGACAGAGTAGCCGTCGCCAGCCGCCTTGCCACGCGCGTCCGCGCCGCAGCCGCCGGCGAGCCCAAGCTCAACAAGTACATCGCGCGTATCACAAGAGGCATCACAGGCCGTGCTCTACGGCATCGGCCTCAATGTCCTTGCTTCTCCGTGCCTGCTATTTCCAACTGCTCGACGTCTGCTAGTCCTCAATGTCCTTGCTTCTCCGTGCCACCATAAGAACATGACCGTAGTGCGGTTGGTACCGACTTGGAAGGACCATATCTGTGCATTGCCACACGCTGCTCAGCTCAACTGAAGCAATGAGAAACAACTCATCCAATTGACAGGTACAACCAAGCATCCAAAATACCTCAGTGGATGAGCTCCCACCAGCACCAATTGCGCATCCCAACCCTGAGGAACAGATCGTGGTAAATGTGACACATGTCTCACATGTAATGTCTTGATAAAATTTCCTTGCCGAAACTTACATATTTTGATTAGATAATTATCCATTGGTGTAGCTCACTGTTTTCCTTTTTTTACCAGCTTCATGGTCATTGTTCACAGAACCAAAATCTTCATCTGCTGTCTCATTAAGATCAATGCCAAACAAATAAACAAAACCCCTTGCACAGTTACTTTTTTTTTGCGTAAGTAGAATGTAGCAACAATTGATACTGCTGCTGCTTGTAGCTGTACCAACGGTTTATCCCATTTGAGTTAGTCTTAGCTTAGGTGCCTAGAGAGTAGTTGTTCGGAGAGTTATTATTTAGAAAGATGAACTCTATCCAATCTTCAGAAAACACATTCCTCATCCTCGAAAAAAAAGAGAACAGGTTCCAAAAAAAAAACTGAAACCAGTGCCTGCAAGAGTTGCCACTTACAGTTAAATCTTGGGTGTCGAAACATGCAGGCACGATTTGAGTTCAGAGGCAGCAAAAAGGATCATCACATGAAAAATCTGATTCCACTTTGAGGCTCCAAGGACTACCTCCTACAGGCAAGCTACTGATCTTGAATAGCAATCTGCAGTCCCTGTTGGCCCAACTAGCAGAACTGACAGCCCTCAGTTCGGTAGCCACAGCTAGCTTCTCGATGTAAGTTAGTACTTTCTTTTTATCACTACTGAGCATAGTTCCAGACTTACGTATTTGCTATGCCCATGAGAACTGAGTTCTAACTCAGTGGCAAGGCAAGCGAGTGCGCAGCCAGCCCACCCGAGTTCGAATCCCCATCTCGCGGTAATTTCGCAGGGAGGGGCGAACTTTAAACCGGGTTATCATCCTAACGTCCATTCGCCGGGAGAGTCTCATCCTACCTAACAACGTTACCTCCAAGGGAGGGATCATTCCTCCGTTGGTCAACGTTTTTATTTGCTATGCCCATAATTTCAGAATTTCAGTGTTATGATTATACTACTGAACATAGTTCCAGACTTACCTATTTGCTATGCCCATAATTTCAGACTTTCAGTGTTATGATTATACTACTGAACATAGTTCCAGACTTACCTACTTGCTATGTTCTTTATGCCAGACTGATAATAGTTACTAGAGGCATAGTACTAGTGCTGTTTATGTGTTCTCATAGCTTCCTATATTTCACTGCATTTGTTGAGTTTGGGAGCATTTTATCCTAGCACTGCTACAAATTGCTTTGGTTTACTTTAAGAGCACCTGATCCAAACACTTTACATGTTTCATTATTTTCTACATGTTTCTGTTTTTAATTGCTGCATTCTTATTCAAAATACCCCCGGAACTTCATGTGTTTAATTGCAGAACTGAAATTATCCATATCTTGTTTGAGATCAACGCAGTCAAATTTTTTTGAAGACTAATCTTCAAAGTTGATAACAGTGGTCATGAATAAACATGTATGCATGTGGCTGTTTGGTGAGCTGAGGTAGAAGTACTGCTATTTGGATATATAGAGGCGTGTTAGCTAACTGATTTAGTTTGTGGAGAAGAAAAACAATGTAGTTTTGTATGTACAGTTAGACATGAATAGTTGATTGATTTAATTTGTCCAGAAGAGAAACAATGGGAGGAGTATACTAATGTTGGCCTGGATTTTGTCCGTGACATTCTATTGAGCAATCCTTGTCCAATCAGATTGCTTCCATGGTAATATGTTATGGGTTGTGTTCGTGTGCAGCTTGACCTCGTTTTTTGTATTGCAAACCTGGTTTTGTCCTGGTGTTAATGCTATTAGTTGAGGTACAAAATGAAGAAGCTCCTAACTTTTAGTAGTTGTCTTGTATAACAGGTTGATGTTGATGAAACCATCCGTCGGAAGCTGGATGAAGGCAATTGTGTTTGAGCTCTGGTCTTTCGCATGACATCAAGCTGAAGTTGTATTTATTTGTCTTGCGAGGGGTAGTTTCTTTATGAGTAAACCGCACCGGTTCCAATTCTTTTCTCGCCCCTTCACTTTAGTTTCTATTCTTTAAAATTGAACGTCTAGGTCCTAAATATTTTATAAGTGATTCGTCGAAGGTCCTAAATCGGTTTGGCCATTGTTGACCTGTCTATGTGGCGTTTGACCACTACCACGTCGACAGTGGAGCCCTCGAGACGTACCGGCTGGACTAGCAAATTTGCCAAAAGGCCCACTATTTTGTAATTCTTTCAAAGCCATGGCAGATGGGCCCACCACCACCATCGTTGGGTACTCCCGCTGCCGTACTCCGGCGAGGTAACGGTGCCTCCGGCGAGAAGACGGGACCTGGCCGTGCCGCACCACCCGCTCCGCCGGAGGGCGAGGAAGCTCACAGCGAGTCCCCTTGGAGGACGGCCAGGAGGATGGCGCAAAGGAGAGTCGCGCGGTGGGGGGAGGATGGCGCGGGAGGCTTCCAGTTGGCCTCCATCGCGAGCACAGACGAGGCTAGAGGGAGCGCACAAACGTGCGTGGCAGGAGGAGATTGGACGGGGCGGCGTCCGACTGGAGATGGGGAAGAAGTCGTCGGGGCGGCCAATTCTTGGTGCTTTGGTTCGATTCCTTGCACCATAAGGGGGAGGACGTGGAGGCAGTCCTGCTGGGCGATTTGGAAGAGCATGGGAAGGACCGGTTTTTTTTCGGCACCACGATAGCGGATTGGAGGAGGACGACTTGGCCGGAGCAGGGGACGACGTGCGGTTGAAGCAAGGGGACCCACGGGCGATGTGTGGTTGGACCAGGGGATGCGGTGCGGGTGGAGCTATGGCAGCGCCTGATGGGGTTCGTTGCATAGAAAACAAAAAAAATTCTACCGCAAAGCGAATAAAACCAACAGATCTAATCTATGGAACACCCAAGATCCAATCTACTAGATCTAAGCAACGAGATGGAGATGAGACTAACCCTCGAAGATTCCAAAGCCTACGAGATTAATCTCGTTGTTGGTGTAGACGATCGCCCCGGTGCTGCAATCCGGCAGCACTTCCGTACTCGGTCGCGCGTACGGTGTCGATGAAGCTCCTTCCTCTCCCGTTCCAGCGGGCAGCGGAGGTGTGGTAGATCTCCTCCAACGTCCAGCAGCACGACGGTGGTGGTGGTGGAGGAAGAAAACTGCAGGGCTTCGCCTAAGCCCGGACGCGTATGGTGGAGGGAGAGGCGGCGAGGAGGAGGCAATGGTGGGGTGCCTTGGCCGGCTACCCCCTCCCCTTTATATAGGGGTCGGGGGTTTCCCCTAGGGCCCACCTACCCTCTTTGGCCGGCCACATGGGGGGGCAAACTCCTCCCCCAAGTTTTCCCCCTTATCTCCTAATTTAAACCATTTATTTTAGGAGATAGATCTTATCTCTAGATTTAAACCATTTAAACTAGAGATAGATCTTATCTCTAAGGGGGCGGCCTAGGCCCACATGTCATGGTGGGTAGGACCCACTATGCCATGTGGCGCCTATGTGGCCTCTCCCGGGGTGGTGGGCCCACTGGTAGAACCTTCTAGAAGCTCCGGTCAAAACACCGGACTTTTCCGAACCCCGGAAATTGACTTCCCATATATGAATCTTATTCCCCGGACAATTCCGGACCTCCTCGTGATGTCCTGGATCCCATCCGAGACTCCGAACAAAACTTCGGACTCCAACTCATATTCTGAATCTACTTATGCGACATCGAAACTTAAGCGCGTCACCCTACTATGCAGACATGGTCGAGACACCTCTCCGAGCAATAACCAATAGCGGGATCTGGAGATCCATAATGGCTCCCACATATTCAACGATGACTTAGTGATCGGTTGAACCATTTATATACGATGCCAATTCCCTTTGTCTCGCGATATTTTACTTGTCCGAGGTTTGATCATCGGTATCTCCATACCTTGTTCAACCTCGTTACCGACAAGTACTCTTTACTCGTACCGTGGTATGTGATCTCTTATGAACTATTCATATGCTTGCAAGCTAATCAGATGACATTCCACCGAGAGGGCCCAGAGTATATCTATCCATCATCAGGATGGACAAATCCCACTGTTGATCCATATGCCTCAACTCACACTTTCCAGATACTTAATCCCACCTTTATTGTCACCCATTTACGCAATGACGTTTGATGTAATCAAAGTACCCTTTCGGTGTAAGTGATTTACATGATCTCATGGTCGAAGGATTAAGACAACTATGTATTGAAAGCTTATAGCAAATGAACTTAATGACTTGATCTTATGCTACGCTCATTTGCACTACAAGAAAAGTTATGATAGACACCAAAATCCGTATTTCGTTGCCTATGGGCCTGGGCCGACGATATATTGTTGTAACCGCTGTCCAACGACGTTTTCGGTCCGTCGCGCTTGGGCGCCTTCCGCCACGGAAAATCGGACCGTTGCAAGTGTTTCCGGAGCCCGTTGATCGACGTCATGCAACCGACACGTGCGTACGCCGTGAGCGCGTTAACCGTGAAACCCCGTGGTAGATGGTAGGCCCACACGAGGCCTGCCACGTCTTAAGCGGGTCGGGCCAGTGACATAGTTTGACCGGTCAACTATATAGCTGGGCTGGTCCATTAGTTACGTGGGCCGGGCCTAACCTCTAAGGTTGACGGTCAAAACTTAAATGGGCCGGCCCATTTAACATGTGGGGTCCACTTGCAATCGGCCCCAAGAAGTAAGTGGGCCGAGCCAAAACACAGTGGGTCCCACTTTCTGTTAAAGGGCGGCCCATTTAGTGTGTGGGGTCCACCATATAGCAAGTGGCGGGCCAAAAACACAGTGGGTCCCACTTTCCAGTTAAAGGGTCGGCCCATTTAGTATGTGGGGTCCACCATATAGCAAGTGGGCCGCCCAACAAGATAGTGGGCCGGCCAAAAACACGTGGGTCCCACTTTCCTGGGGCCGGCCCATTTGGTGTGTGGGGTCCACCATATAAGTGGGCGGCCCAACAAGATGGGCGGGCAAAAGCACAGTGGGTCCCACCTTCCGTTAAAAGGCCGGCCCATTTAGTATGTGGGATCCACCATATAGCAAATGGGCCGCCCAACAAGATAGCGGGCAAAAACACAGGTGGGTCCCACTTTCCGTTAAAGGGCCGGCCCATTTAGTATGTGGGGTCCACCATATAGCAAGTGGGCCGGCCCAACAAGATAGTTGGCCGGGCCAAAACACAGTGGGTCCCACCTTCCTATTAAAGGGCCGCCCATTTACCATGTGGGACCACCATATAGCAAATGGGTGGCCCAACAAGATAGTGGGCCGGCCCAATAAGCATGTGGATCCCACTATCATGTAACCGGGCCGGCCTACTAAAGAAGTGGGCCGGCCCAAAATGAAAGTGGGTCCCACACTACTGTAAGTGGGCCGGCCCAATCTGTTGTAGTGCCCTACTTGTTTGACTAGTTGATACGCGTAGATGCACACGTCCGTTGGGAACCCCAAGTGGAAGGTTTGATGCGTATAGAAGCAAGTTTCCCTCAGTATGAAACCAAGGTTTAATCGAACCAGTAGGAGCCAAGAAGCACGTTGAAGGTTGATGGTGGCGAAATGTGATGCGGCGCAACAGGGATTCCAACGTGGAATCTGCACAACAAAACCAAAGTACTTTGCCCCAACGAAACGTGAGGTTGTCAATCTCACCGGCTTGCTGTAACAAAGGATTAAGCGTATCGAGTGGAAGATGATTGTTTGCAAGAAAACAGTAAAACACAATTGCAGTAGATTGTATGCTATGTAAAGAATAGGACCGGGGTCCACAGTTCACTAGAGGTGTCTCTCCCATAAGATAAAAGCATGTTGGGTGAACAAATTACATCGGGCAATTGACAAATAGAGAAGGGCATAACAATGCATATACATGATATGATAAATATAGTGAGATTTAATCCGGCATTACGACAAAGTACATAGACCGCCATCCAACTGCATCTATGCCTAAAAACTCCACCTTCAGTTATCATCCGAACCCCATTCGGTATTAAGTTGCAAAGCAACAGACAATTGCAATAAGTATGGTGCGTAATGTAATCGACAACTACATCCTTAGACATAGAATCAATGTTTTATCCCTAGTGGCAACCACATCACAACCTTAGAACTTTCTGTCACTGTCCCAGGTGTCAATGAAGGCATGAACCCACTATCGAGCATAAATACTCCCTCTTGGAGTTAAGAGTACAAACTTGGCCAGAGCCTCTACTAATAACGGAGAGCATGCAAGATCATAAACAACACATAAACAATAGATTGATAATCACCATAACATAGTATTCTCTATCCATCGGATCCCGACAAACACAACATATAGAATTACATATAGATGATCTTGATCATGTTAGACAGCTCACAAGATCCAACAATGAAGCTCAACAAGGAGAAGACGACCATCTAGCTACTGCTATGGACCCATGGTCCAGGGGTGAACTACTCACTCATCACTCCGGAGGCGATCATGGCGATGAAGAGTCCTCCGGGAGATGAATCCCCTCTCCGGCAGGTGCCGGAGGCGATCTCTGAATCCCCCGAGATGGGATCGCGGCGGCGGCGTCTCTGGAAGGTTTTCCGTATCGTGGCTCTCGGTACGGGGTTTCGTGACGGAGGCTTTAAGTAGGCGGAAGGGTAGGTCGGGGGGCTGACGAGGGCCCACACCATAGGTCGGCGCGGCCAGGGCCAGGGCCGCGCCGCCCTATGGTGACGGCGCCTCGTGGCCCCACTTCCTTCCCTCTTCGGTCTTCTGGAAGCTCCGTGCAAAAATAGGACCCTGGGCGGTGATATCCTCCAATTCCGAGAATATTTCCTTACTAGGATTTCTGAAACCAAAAACAGCAGAAAACAGCAACTGGCTCTTCGGCATCTTGTTAATAGGTTAGTTCCAGAAAATGCGTAAATACGACATATAATGTGCATAAAACATGTAGGTATCATCAATAAAGTAGCATGGAACATAAGAAATTATCGATACGTTGGAGACGTATCGGCATCCCCAAGCTTAGTTCTGCTCGTCCCGAGCAGGTAAAACGATAACAAAGATAATTTCTGAAGTGACATGCCATCATAATCTTGATCATACTATTTGTAAACATATGTAATGAATGCAGCGATCAAAACAAAGGTAATGACATGAGTAAACAAGTGAATCATATGACAAAGACTTTTCATGAATAGTACTTCAAGACAAGCATCAATAGTCTTGCATAAGAGTTAACTCATAAAGCAATAAATCAAAGTAAAGGTATTGAAGCAACACAAAGGAGGATTAAGTTTCAGCGGTTGCTTTCAACTTATAACATGTATATCTCATGGATATTGTCAACATAAAGTAATATAACAAGTGCAATATGCAAGTATGTAGGAATCAATGCACAGTTCACACAAGTGTTTGCTTCTTGAGGTGGAGGGAGATAGGTAAACTGACTCAACAATAAAAGTAAAAGAAAGGTCCTTCAAAGAGGAAAGCATCGATTGCTGTATTTGTGCTAGAGCTTTTATTTTGAAAACATGAAACAATTTTGTCAACGGTAGTAATAAAGCATATGAGTTATGTAAATTATATCTTACAAGTTGCAAGCCTCATGCATAGTATACTAATAGTGCCCGCACCTCGTCCTACTTAGCTTGGACTACCGGATCTTTGCATGCCATGTTTCAACCAAGTGTCACAGGGGTACCTCCATGCCGTTGTACAAAGGTCTAAGGAGAATGCTCGCATTTTGGATTTCTCGCTTTTGATTATTCTCAACTTAGACATCCATACCGGGACAACATGGACAACAGATAATGGACTCCTCTTAAATGCATAAGCATGTAGCAATGATTATTATTCTCATATGAGATTGAGGATATATGTCCAAAACTGAAACTTCAACCATTGTCTCTAACAATTTTGCATGCTCCAACCACTAAGGTGATAGATCCTTCAGACAAGACGGACATGCATAGCAACTCACATGATATTCAACAATAGTTGATGGCGTTCCCCAGAAGCATGGTTATCGCACAACAAGCAACTTAATAAAAGATAAAGTGCATAAGTACATATTCAATACTACGATAGTTTTTAAGGCTATTTTGTCCCATGAGCTATATATTGCAAAGGTGAATGATGGAATTTTAAAGGTAGCACTCAAGCAATTTACTTTGGAATGGCGGAGAAATACCATGTAGTAGGTAGGTATGGTGGACACAAATGGCATAGTGGTTGGCTCAAGGATTTTGGATGCATGAGAAGTATTCCCTCTCGATACAAGGTTTAGGCTAGCAAGGTTATTTGAAGCAAACTCAAGGATGAACCGGTGCAGCAAAACTCACATAAAAGACATATTGTAAACATTATAAGACTCTACACCGTCTTCCTTGTTGTTCAAAACTCAATACTAGATATTATCTAGACCTTAGAGAGACCAAATATGCAAATCAAATTTTAGCAAGCTCTATGTATTTCTTCATTAATGGGTGCAAAGCATATGATGCAAGAGCTTAAACATGAGCACAACAATTGCCAAGTATCACATTATCCAAGCCATTTTAGAATTACTACATGTAGCATTTTCCAATTCCAACCATATAACAATTTAACGAAGAAGAAACTTCGCCATGAACATTATGAGTAAAGCCTAAGGACATATTTGTCCATATGCAACAGCGGAGCGTGTCTCTCTCCCACAAAGTGAATGCTAGGATCCATTTTATTCAAACAAAAACAAAAACAAAAAAAACCGACGCTCCAAGTAAAGAACACAAGATGTGATGAATAAAAATATAGTTTCAGGGGAGGAACCTGATGATGTTGTCGATGAAGAAGGGGATGCCTTGGGCATCCCCAAGCTTAGACGCTTGAGTCTTCTTAGAATATGGATGAACCACGGGGGCATCCCCAAGCTTAGAGCTTTCACTCCTCTTGATCATAGTATATCATTCTCCTCTCTTGACCCTTGAAAACTTTTGAAGGTGAATATGAATTGGAGAACATAGTGATTTTTGATTAAAACTGATATTGGTTGGATGCGATACCTTTCAAATTTTTGAGTACCCCCACAATACCTGATTATGGGTATGGCTTAACTAGAAATTTATACATCTTAGTATGGGTTCCCTCTGAACACACATCATAGGGGTTATGGCGAGGCTGCCTCCGTTATTGAGAAATGATGTGAATTGAGGTGAATTGTACGGCCAAGCCTTGTGCAGTTCCCAGGTTGACAGTTGGTCTTCACTGGGAGGCCAAGCTCACGGGGAGAGGTGCCTATACTAGGGTTTATAAGTGAAAGGTTATGGTTGATTATCCGCGTATTATGTTACGATGATTCGGGGTTATCCCGACGGATGAAATCAAATGTTGTGGCACAAGTGTGCAACCTCTGCAGAGTGTAAACCTATTCGAATAGCCGTGTCCACAGTTATGGACGGTTGGAAAGGCCATACTGTTCCATCATCAGACCAATTTTTTTTTAAAGTGTGACATGTGAAAGGTGACTTATGACTTGAACTTGAATTGAATGGTGAATTTGACTTGAATCACAACAGAGTTGCGGGAATGACACTAATGTTCCCACTTGAGTTAGTTAGCGCATGAAAGAGTCTTTAGCAAATACTTGTGAAATAAAGTTGGCTTTACGCAAATAAACCTAGAGCTTAGTACCCCCTTAATAAAATTGATAGCACTTACACTGGTATTAGTTTGCGAGTACTTTAAAGTACTCACGGCTTTGTCCATGGCTATTCAAATGGCCAGACTATGAAGAGGAGCAGAACTACCAGGAGGACGGACAGCAGGACGTCTACGACAACTAGGACCACTCCTGACATCAAGCGTTGGCCTGTGGATTAGATAGTCCACTTCCGTTACGCTTCCGCCATGTAATATGTTCGTTGATCATTAGATCAACTATTTGTGTAATATTGGATCCTGTGATCTCTATTTGTAAGACGACTATGGTATGTAATGAATGATGACTTATGATATTCAACTATTATGTCTCGCAACAACAATATTCCTGGGATTGCGATGTATGGCATAACAGGCATCTGGACTTACAAATCCGGGTGTTGACATATGTCCATATGAATGCTTATCAAACACATACTGAAGTTCCACCAATATTATGTCATTGATGAATTATTAGTGTCCACTACTACTTAAAAAGAGAGTAGACAAGTGAACCTGTGAACCATGGTCCAATTTTAATCATAAGAAACACCTTTTCAACACTTTTATCGTACTTTACATTTTTTGCAATATTTTAATTCGAAAGTACAAAGATACTTTCTTTACTTAAACACACAAAAAACCTTAAAACAATTTTTACTGTTTTTATCTAGTTTACTTATATTATTTACCTTATTTTACATTTTGTTTCTCCTTTCTCTACAATTAGTAATACGAAACCTTGTGCTTCACAACCACACGGTGGAGTTGGGGACACAAGGCAAAAAGTTCTTTGCAGGATTGCTGAAAGAGAGAAAGAGAAGATAACTCTAAGCCAATTTCCCGAGAAAAACATATAAACCCTCGAGTCACCCTTGTGAAAAAAACTATGTTTTCTACGACACTCTGCGCATGAAATCCCAACAAATTGAAGATATATATGAGCGTCATCACCGGCACGCCAAACAAGTGGTCCATAAGCACTATATTATCGCCGCGGTGCTGCTCAAATACCACCGGCGTACCAAAAATTTGGCGCGTCCGGGTTAAGGGTCGCCCATGTCTAGGCCAGTGCAGAGCATGCACCCCACTTACCGATGGTGCATCATTATAGTGGTACGCTGGTGGTATATTGCTACCGCCGGCTTGCCCCTATATTGGTGCGCCGACGGTAAGTGTAGGCAAAAAATTTCACCCCTCTCCGTGTGAATCGGATTTTTCAGTTTTGATGTAAAAATAAAAGAAAATTATAGAAACATCAAAATTTAAAATCCTTCGATATGACCATATGTTATGTAATCTAGTTGTAAGGAAAAATAAGAAACATGAATTTCCACATATTTTGCACAATTACGTCATGTTTTAGTAAAATAGTCTAGATTTTGCATACGACCTCCGGTTAAAAAGTTTTTGATATGAAAAGGTCTCTACAGAATTACATCTAAATTGAAGCTACATCCATTTACTGATTTTTTGAGAATCCTCAAAATCAGAAAGGAAAATAGTGTTTTCAGACATTTTAGATTTCGATGCCAAAAAAATCATGTGCCTCACCTTGATCTGAAAACATACCGTGGATTTTCTCCCTCTACTGTAACTCACATTCCCCTCCTCTTTCCCTTCTCCCCTCTATTATCTTCTCTTCCCCTCATCCTCTTATCCTTCTCCATCATGTCCCCTCTCTCTTCTTTTTTTCTTCCCCTCCTCGTCTTCCTCTTCTCCACCTTCTCCCCTCACTCTTCTCATTTCTCCCCCCTCCTCCCTCCTACGGCCTACCCTTCCTCTCCCTCTGCCGTGCAACGAGTCCCTCCCTCCGGCGCGCGCATCCAGGCCAGAGAGGTGGCGCGGTGACCACCTCCTCCCTGCTGCGGCGCCGGTCGAACATTCCCATGGCGACAACCAGATCTAGATCTAGATCTAGATCGTGATTATTTTTCAATCTTGAAGAATGCCGCCGGCGCGCCACTATGGTGTGCTGGGGATATATGGCGCTACCGTTGGCCTACCTGGGTGGTGTACCAGCAATAAGCCATTATCACCGGCGTGTTACAGTTGGCGTGCGCTGGTGCGCCAACGATTGCATTTTTTGGTGCGCTGGTGATAGGCTTTTTCCTAGTAGTGCATGTTGCACGACGTGAGATTGTGTGTCTATGGGGGGTGGTAAACTTAAATTTCTAGGAGTTTTTGCACATAGTCCTTTGTATATAGTGATATCCACGGCATGCAATTAGTAGTAGTCGTAGAAATGAGAATATGATCTTCCCCATTGTCGGGTTTGTAGGTGTGGCGTGGTGGCTACGGGTTGTTTGATGTATGCTCTTGTCATTAATTTGTTGAATAAAATTACAATAAAAATTGCACGTATCTTCTCAATGTAGAGACCGTAGGTCTCAACCTCCTTTTCGAAAAATAGGAACGATAATATATCACAAGCATAAGAAAGCACCACACAAAACCATTGCATAAATCTCAACGACAAGTTGATATATAGTCATCGTAGAAAATCATTGTCTGTAAAATGCCAACAAACATAATCCCAAACAATTTAAAATTCCATTACAACTCACAAAACTTGACATAGTACATTCTCACAGAGGCAGGGTTTGAACAACACAATAAAAATGGGGATGTAGTGATGAATGTTGATGTGTCCTGCATGTTGTCGTCAAGATTTACCTACAAAGATGAAGGAAAGAAGTGTGAGTACAAAAACTCAGCAAGTACATCAAAACATAATAAACATTGCAAAAGCAAAATAACTGAGCTTTTATTAGGTATCACTCAACCATCAGCACACATATGAAGGTCTAAATGTCCCTACCCAGGTAGGTTTCATTAGCTTTCGTTGTCACTATGATGATGTAGATATATGAAAATAATGCAAGTAAAGTTCTAAATTATATCATCAAGATAAATGCAAGTATTAATGAGGACATAGTGGAAAGAAATGTGCAAGATCATTATCATGTTGTGGTTTCACCCGAACCACAGTACATAAACTCTGAGTTTTATAATTCTGAACAAGAATCACACCAACACTTGTAATTTTAACATATATCTTGCTCAGTGCAAAACATGTCTTCTTTTGACGAGCAGTCTCAAAATAACATCGTTCTTGCTCCCAAGACCCGATATAAATTTATATCTTTAATAATCAACGCATTAGAGGCCAACCATATATCTTTTCATCTTTAAGAATCAATACATTATTCCTTCCATATTCAATTTGAAAAAAAAATCTGGGAATTAAAGACTTAAGTTGCTCAATTTTAAGCCTGATTGTAGTTATGCCCAACACATGGGCAGATCTCTTAATCATTTCAACATGAAATCTAGCATACAATATATTTCTAGCAACTACAAAATATCCTCCACAACTTTCAACTCGAGATCATAAGTTAATGCAAAATCTAACTGAGCCCAAAATAAGAAACAAAATTACTGCAAACGGGAAGATAGATTTATAGTAAACCTGAACTGACTGTTGCTTACAAACTGCCCAATAGAAATATACTATATAGAAAATTTGGAACATATTCTGCAACCTATATTGGGAGGCAAAAAATAGATCACTGATGTATCAAACCCAGAACTAACTGCTTACTGCCCAAAACTAGAATCCAGTGAGCTACTAAGTACTGGCAGCCATTGCTGAAGTGAATTTCTCATGGCATGACGTGCATTCCTTTTTTTCCGCAGCTATTTTTGGTTCTCCTAACCCTTGGGACCCCTCCGAAGGACTAAAGGAAGAAATTGCCAAGGCCTAAGCTGTAAAGCATCATATACGAAGCTAACATTCCCCCAACTACAAATTCTTGCATGCACATATATATAGCAGATTGCATAATCTCTTTGTGGTTGTACAAGGAGATTCCAGAAACATACAAAGTTTGTTTAAGGGACTTCAAACGACCATTGCTCGGCCATTTGTTGGCACGCATCATACTTACTAATCCAACCTACTCATCCGCAAAAACAAAAATGCAAGAAATAGAAACACTGCTGCTACAACGCTTTCAACGGAACAGACATAACACACTTTTTAGAGACTGCCTTAATTGTCATCTCGATGAATGGCCGGAAGTAGCAATCCAGCGACGCCAAGCTTAATAAGCAACCTCGGAATGGCAACATCTACCGGTTGGGTGTGACAACTATGTACATGGCTCAGAAAGACGACGTCAAACCAGCGTTTCGATTAAGGTGGCATGACATCATGGCAGGGTCTCTGATAGTGCCTTGAGATCAACCTACTTTTCCCTTTTGACTCTACATGCCTAGGTTAAAAAATAAATATTGCAGTACCATGCTCTGAACAACAAAAAGATCACCAGATCGCAACTCTTCACCACAAAACTATTGTTCGAAGGTTCAAACCTTGGTACACATAATCTTTCTTTGTTTTTGTCCTTGTTTTCCATATTTCTTATATTTCTTCTTGCTTTACATTTCTTGTTATATTCAGTTATCCTGATTGTCCTCTTAATATGACTTAAAATATCGATAATAATAAACAGTTAACATCAAATTTTGGGGCCTTATACACTATGTTACAACAGAAACGAGAAAAATGGCAATTGAAGAGAAAATGCACTAGAAATGTGGAGACCACTTTGTTGTCTAGAAGGTACATTTTGAACCCTAGGGAAAGATATATTCGTAGGCTGAATCTATGGATATGTATGGAATTTATGAGAATGGGATTCTAACAGCAGCATAAAATGACCTCAGAGTTGATTGATTGCATATACGGAAGTTCAAACTTGCTTATAAAAAGTAATGAAAGCATCCTTTATCGAAAAAAAATACGGAAGTTCAAACAATTTTGTTGGTGGCATATGAATATATGATCATGTTGTCTATTTGCACATAATGGGGTTGTGTCTGCATAACATTCTACTGTTATTTGTAGCTATGCACTTCATCTTTTAATATCAACAAATACTTTTGTAGCCCTCTGCCGAAGAATAAGGTGATGGGGTTACAAATTTAGAAAATAACGTACACATCGTCGTGGCGGAAGGATCAAGTGGTTTTTCGTTTTCTTGATATAAATGGGTATCTTCGTGTCATCTAATCTCAATGATCTGGGTTCACTCTGACACCTCAGTGTGATTTGAGAACATGCACTTAGCTGCGATGGCACTGCAATTTGTAAGGCTACTATATTCACACTCCAGGAATGTTTTTCTAATGAAGTTGAAAGTTGTGACATTGCATGCCCGACCTTTTGATGCTATTATACAACAGGATAATCTGCACCTATAGAAGAATGCACTACTACTCATTAGGCAATGCCATGTGTTCAGCTGTGTAAATTATTAAATGTTAGCTTATGCAACAATTGTGCCGACGAAATACTGAAAGGCACCTTCTGTTAAAAATTTATATGTAACATATGTTTCTTAGGGTGGTGTAAATGTTCCACCCTTGATTGATTCTAAAGTAGTAAACATCCTTAGGGCTATCCCATCAATGCTCCATCAGGTTTTTGTTTTACTAAGGTGAGAGAGCAGACAATCGATTTGTCACTTATTGATATGGCTCTTGATATGCCACTCCGCTTATACATTAGTGTTTTAGCCACCTTTTCAAGCTAAGGGTTAGGGGCAGGGACGGAGCTGCCTTATGGGCATTGGGGTCTGCTGAGTGACACCTATTTATAGAAGATCGCCCCAGTGCACTTGAGAGGTTATAGAGCTGACACCATTGGCACATAAACACATTACACACAGCAGTACATCTATCAAATACAGATCTATCAAATGCATTGAGAGTGGACTTTAAGTTCTCCGACGTAAATGACGAGAGTAATTCCCAGCTGTGTTAACATGCAGAAGAGAAAATCGAGGCTAACCTCAAGCAGCGTGCTCGCTAGGATCCTCGACCGGCTCCTGAGGTTCCTGCTCCAGCTGATGGGGTGGCACCTCGTCATTGAGCAGCACCTCTTCATGATCTTGGGCGAGCACCTCGGCTATGTCGGCATAGAAGCACGGAAACACTCGAACAGCAGCAGTGATTGTACGGCGGCTCCTATCGACTGAGGTGATGCGGAGGTTGCACAAGGGTTGGCGGAGGGGGAAGCGAACCTCGGAGGGGGTGTGGCGGCCGCTCCAGCGGTTACGGACGGGGGTGAGGCTGGCGTACCGGAATCGGCTACCGCCGGATGGCGGCAGCATGGCAGAGGCGGTGGTCATGTAGCCGGAGATAAGCTAGAGCTGTGTGGCGGAAGCTCCGAGGTAGGCGGTCACTAAAGTGGCAGGAAGAAGGAGCTTCAAAACCCTAGCTTTAGTGAGTGGCTATATGTCGTGAAATGATGAAATTTACCAGTCCTGACTCCTGACTCCGCCGCCACTCGAGCCTTACTGGGCCCGAAATAAATGGGCCCAGTCCCATGTAGGGGGCTCCTATACCGTGCCCAGCGCGTGCGTTACCGCACGTCGCGGGAGCTGCTGCTGGGCTGGCCCATCGAATTCGTTAACTACCCAAAACAAAGACTCCATGTAAATTTGTGTAGCCCAGTGGGTGCATCTCCGCGCCAACACGGGAGAGACCTCGTTTCCACCTAATTTTTGGATCTGAATAATTTTCAAAACTGAAGTCCACGATGTCCACCCAAATTTCGAATCAGAACAAAATTCTAATATGAAAAAAAATCAAACGAGAACGAAATTCGAATTTTAAACAATTTTCAAATCTGAACAAAAACCAAATTTGAGCAAATTCGTATCCAGAAGAAACCTGAGAAAAACAGGAGAAAACTGCGAAAAAACTCGCTGAAAATCCACAAAACGGAAACAGGGAAAACCAACGAAGAAATCGCCGTTAAAATGGGGCCAGCCGCGGATAATAAAATATGAGCATGAAGAGAACAGAAAATACAACGAACACAGGCCAAAACAGGTGAGATCGAAGCATGATATGGGTCAAAACGATTCTGCAGCAAAAGCAGAGCAGAAACCAGAAACGAAATCAGATGTGCAGAGAAAAAATAAGAAAATATCGAAGTATCGAACTATGGAAAAGCGATAGCAAAGTACCGGGTATATCTTACCCATGATTAGCGACGGGAGACGAAGAAGTTCTTGCGTGCTAGCCTACAAGACTAGTGGAGGACGATCAGCTGCACAAGGATGCTGGTAGACGGGGATTAGCTAGTCGGTGAGAATAGCTGCCGGCGAAGTTAGCGCGGAGAGGGACTGGTGATTCTTGTGGAGCGCGCGAGAACGCGGCGCAGGCTGAAGCCAAGTCCAGACATACGTAGCCAGCATCTCACCTTGAGCTGAACCATGAATGGCGAATGGAATTAAGTGCCATCATGGAGAGAGAAGGAGCAAACCCCGTCTCGGACTAGGGGAAGGGTACGTCGCTCTCGTGCCGTGTGGAAGCAACCGGCCGGACGACTTTTTAATTAGCGAAGAAAATGTCGCTGACAACGATATTAATTGCACTTTAATTATCAAATAGTTCAGACGTACGTAGCCAGCATCTCGTCTTGAGCTGAACCCTGAATGGGGAATGGCCAGTGCCATCATTTTGAGAGAGATCCCTGCTGGTGGTGACAGCCGAGCCGGATCGAGATCTTGAAGGTGCTGAGGTGGTGGAACAGGGAGCTGGCTTCAACGGCACAGGATGGTGGTCCTCCGGGACTGAGCTTCGTCGACTTCCCGACCGCAGGGGAGCTCCTCCCGATCCAAGGTTCAAGAGGAGGAGTGGCGGCGGCGCGCCGGCGACACGTCTTTGTTATCGTCCTTGGCAGCGGTGTCCATAGGTACTTCTTTGTAATTTTTTCTTTGTTGTGGACTTTTCTGTAAGAACCTTGTTATAAATATCAGCTCTTTTCGGTAAAAAAAAAAAGGAGCAACCCCGTCGCTCTCGTGTGAAAGCAACCGGGACGACTATTCATGGAAGAAAACCTTGACAACGATATTGCACGTTAATTACCAAATAGTAGAGCTATATTTGTATTTCCCGTCACTGACAATATATAATTGTTACGTGAGCCGCTCAAATTGTTTACAAATAAGAAAGCATAAGTACTTTTTGGCGGTATTTAGATAATGGCCACCCTCTTGCTGTTTAGTTTCCTTTTTGTGTCTTCTTTTCGTACTTCCTCCGGTTCAAAATAGTTGCCTAGAATAGATATATCTATATACGCCTAAAAATAGATGTATATAAAGTTATCTAAAAATAAAATATATAGATATACGCCTAAAAATAGATGTGCAACTATTAGAACCGGAGGAAGTATTACTTTTTGTGTCATCTCTTCATTGGTTCGCTTCCACAAAGCCCGTTTACAAAATATTCAAGGTGGTGGCATTTCGTGGGCAGGGATCAAATATGGTAACCGCACGTATGTAGAACGTAGGATCTTTGTTTTTCAAACATTAAAATGGTTTATCTCTTGAACCGTAACTCGATATTGAGATCGGCTTACATAATTAGCTATTTCGCGATGAGATCTTGGAAACCAGCTCACATATTTATATGGTTTGATAACATTTTGCCGAACCTAGTTGCCAGATTCTAGTCTCTTAGTCATAGTTAAGCCAATGTTGGTTCCTAGTTAAAGCAAATGATTGCCAGGTTTCTCTTTAACTTCGCTTCTGACGCATGTAACTCTTGCACGATAATTGTGTCATCTTTTAAAAGTTTATAGTGCATCAGTTACCCACTCTCTAGGCATGTAGATCACTGCTATGATGAAAAACATATAAAAAATATCCAGTAACTATGTACGATTTAAATGGTGATGGTTAACTACCTACTAGCTGCAGTACTATAACCTGTTTACTAACATTGAAAAATGTTTCATCAAAACATATTAAGATGGGATATTTTTTTAATCCCTCATCGATGCGAATCCAGTGGTGAAAACAGATCGTCAATTGGATTAACGGTTCAAAAAATTATTTGTTATAAGATTCTGAATTATGGAAAGAGTCATTGCATGTAGTTGTCAGTCTCTCGGTCCTTATATGCGCCGAAGTTAACTCCCAAATGCCGTGTAGTATACCTTACCAGTATGGTTTCGGAGCCGTTGTATGCAATGATTGCTCTTGGATAATACTAACACTCATGTGATTAACAAGGGGAAGAAGCTTGCCTGGCAGCCTTGCCAAATTGTCATGTTTTGTGGCCCTTAATTAATGTGGTAGCTATTGCCATGTGGACCCGAGATGTAAGGCTGTTTTTAGTGGGCATAACTTAGTCTGGTAACTTGTGTATGTTACTATCCCACGTGGTTATCTCCATAGTGATTAGTGTCATGGGTATGTTAATAAAAAAAATACATTTTTCTCCAGTGGTTAGGACCCCTTTTCATGGGTTAGTAGAATCTTTATGTCCAAACTCTGATTCGACTAATCATTTATTTCGTACCGCTCAAGGAGTGGGAACTGCCATTCTAAGGGCATATTTGGCAATGCGCCGCTCCGTTAGATTGCCTCGCTCCATTCCACTCTGAACAATTCCTGCTCTTCGGATCAAGATGATGAATGAGAAACGTTCGGTGCCGCTCCACTTCATGAATGAATGGGTATCCAACCAATTCTAGCTAGAGGGACCAATGGTTTTTTTTTTCTCGGTGACAGTTTTTTTACCGGAAAAACCGGTTACCACGAAATCTTGGATATCCCGGGATTATTTCATTCGAGATTATTCAAGCAAATTTTGAAATTCAAAACAAAATGAAGAAATTTCTTGCGTAAATTGAACGTGCAGCCGCGGTAAGACTCTTCCATCCAGCAAGAGCAGTTCGCGTCCTCGAATCGTAGTCCTGCCAGCTTTTTAACTTTTTAACGCAAAACATAGAATAAATAGAAAAAAAAGGAAAATTGACCTTTGGGAATAAACGGCGCACCAAGCCACTACGCCGCACCAAGCTTTAGGTATGCTACATCATACGTCGCCTATTTGACCAAAAACTAGAGTTGAAATTCAAATGTAGCCGAATTTTTTTTGGTCGGTATCAATAATACTCGGGGGAGGGGGGTGGGGGGCGGGGGGAAAGGAATTGTCGGTTTCCACCGAAATTTTCCGACATTCCGGCTAAGAAAAAAAAACCTAAGAAGGACACCGACATGAGGTACAAAAGGAGATCTAGCCTGTGGGGAGGTGTAGGATGTTGGGCTTTGAGCCCGTTACTGAAGGACATGTAGATGGTGCGGCTGATATGGGGTGGAGGGATATCATAGTCTACAGATTTTTTCGAGATTCGGGTCAATGGTCTCCACATGAAAAAGGAATGTACAACTGTCATGTGCGTAAAAAATAGAAGTACTCTTGATAATATTGCTTGTACTATTCAAACAAATTTAGAAGGACTTTATAAAACCAGTACACCATATCGCAGGATAACATGAACATAGTCCGGACTACATGTCTAAATAATAGAGAACTTAATAACTTTAAAAAAAGTTAATATTAGACTCGTTTTGAAGAGCTCATCGCGAGGAAGTCAGATGTGAAAAAACACATTTGCATTTGTTATGTGAAAATTGTGCTAGTTTTTCAATTAGTAGTGCATTTGGTATAGGGAGTATTTTAAAGTGAGCACTCAAATATGTGGGACTATGTGAGACCCATGAATAGACATCTCTATGCCATGCAAGGTCCTAGATTTTAGCTCTGCCCCATATCAGCTTCACGGATGCACGGATGTATTTCGCATTAGGGTTTAGGGTTAGAGTTAGGGTTTAGGGTTCAGGGTTAGGGTGATTGCATGGCATGGTGTGATTATAGAGTTTTTAATTTTTATGTCATGATCCGATGCATTCATGGTCCTGGTCGGGCTAGAAATTGAGCAAGTTCTCACTATGCAGTTCGGGACACAGCGGTGGGGATCTCATGGTGGCGTGGAAAGTCCGTGCTCGTCGGCAACAAAGTCCCCATGCTTTGGCAAGGCCCAGTTGCTGGCTGCGAGCTCATGGATCCTGGTTACTCGTTGCTCGATTTGGGATGGAGCGAAGCGGGGACGAGAGCCTACAAGCGTGAATCGATCGACCGACGGTCGTGGTGGCGCCAATAAGCTCCTGGATGCGGCCTTGAGCCAGGCCTTGATTACGACCGGGACAAGGATATATCGGTTGTGGAGGGAGCAAACAGGCGACGAGGAGATCGATTCAACTTCGGGAGAACTCGATCTGGTGGTGGGTTGCATGAATCAGTCAACGGCACCACCAATTTCAGGGCAGCGATGGTTCCACGCTCTGCCTCACATATGAGGCTCGGGAGGAACACGATCTACAGAAGAGGGAGAAGGGGCATGTTGATGTTGCGTCAATCTATACTGTTTCGGGTCAATTGGCGGTGGCAATAAGTTATTATAAATTTAGGTTGCTCCCTATTTTGCTGAAACGGGGATCTCCAAAAATGTCCCTCCCCAAAATTGCACTACATGCCACTCCGCTCCATCACTTCAGCTCCGCGGATTTGGAGCTTTCGGGGCAGCTCCGCGCGCTCCGCCAGCGAAGTTCGGAGCCGGAATGGTTCAATTATCCGTGAGTTGCTACCCAACCTAACTTCATTCGGTTTCGCCATGAGCAACTATCCCATCCACCCTGCAAAACAAAGATTTTAAAAAACTATCGCATATACTCACCCAAACACTGCATGCCCCACACCAACCCTGCCATCGTCCTCCCCAGACTCCCGCCCTCCGCCTTCTCCCTCCACCGCTCGGGAGTCCTTTCTCCCTCCACGACCGGCACACCTCCTTCTACCCAACCTACATGTTTGAAATCTACAGGAGCTGAGATGAACTCATGTCCTTTATGTTCATCCATTGTATGGTTGTTTGACTGCTTTCCCTCATCTGATTGAGATTTTTACTTGTTCAACTGATTCATCAGATCGATTCCTAAGATATCATTGAAGATTTCATTGCAAAGAATACTAAAAGATCGATGGTATCAAGTAAATATTACGCACCGAGAGTTGAATATGTGACTATGTATGATTCTTAATATATCTAATTTCAATTTTAAAAAATTGGAATTTACATTATACTTACTCATTAGTTTTATTTTATTTTGTGAAATAGTGCCCCATTTTAAAGCTTGGCACATGACCCGGATTTGCCGGCTCGGCCTGCGACCACCGATCAATCCTTTTGCCAGAAAAAACCTGCTCATCTTCAGGCTGACGAGGACGGTACCCTTGATGAGCGGACGCTGATATGAAACATTTTAGCGGAACAAGCTATAGGAGTGCTGCACCATGATCACCATGAACCACGGATCAAATAACTCAAACAAAGCAGGCTGTTGGACTCACCGTGATGTATGGAGAATACATGTGCTGCATGCCGGCGCTAGTCACAACGAAGGAATTGCCGGCAAAATTCTTGGTAGTTGCGGCGAGGCTCTTGACGTGCATGCATGAACTCCTTGGCCAAACCCCTTGATGAGCTCGGTGATCTACACGTCATAGCTAACGTGCTTTGCGTGCCATCTTGATGTGGTGTTCTCTACTTTCTTCCGTTGTGCCATCTCCAGAGCGAACTCCTCCAGCAGCGCCGCTGTTTGATTCCATGACCCTTCTTAACCACGACTCCCCACCATCTCCGCCATTGCTGCCGCTCCTGGCTCTGGCTTGCTCGGTGTGGTTTACTTGTTGTGATCACAAGGTTCTAGACCCTACATACCTGTGGCCCACGTCAGGATTTAAGCAGGGAAGGTATATATGGAGCCAATCACAAATCGTAACAAATGCATATGACAACGCGGGTACTCCTCATATTAAACCCCTTCGGTTTTAACGCTCGTTTAGAATTTTAGCATGCTGTTTGTACGTGCAGTGAATGTCATGAATTGGTTTTTCGACAATGACACGTGCGAGCATGCATTGATGCATCCGCGCCAGACAAAACGGACGGCTTGGACGGCGTGGTGAGTGTGACAGAAAAGCATTTGCAGCCGACGTTTGGACTTATTGCTGGAGTCCTGTGAACTCGTCTGCACTCTGCAGGAAGCAGCGGAGGATCTGAGATCGAATCAAAGAGTGGGCCCAAAGTACAAAATTGCACACGAGGGCAGTCCTACCGGAGCATCTCCCACTGGACGAGGCAAACGGACGCGGAACCATCGCTTGCCATCATGTGGTTGAAAAATAAGGCTACACCTAGTGACCCGATGCATAACGATCAGCATATCCATAGAGACGTAAACGCGGTCCAAATATGCGCTAAATTTGTGTTTTCACGAACGCTTCGCAGTCGTCCCGAGTGACCGACGTTCCTCACGTAGAGCTCACACGGTAGTGGCTCAGACACTGCTCACATTCCGCCAGAGGCACTCGCAGCCACAAAAAAATCAAAGTTGAGCAGCACCAACACTCCAGCCCCTTGTGATGGACGTCCTCCTCATCGCAACCGCCATGCATTCCGAAGAAACCCTCCGGGCAACTGCCCGAGACGCCCCCATAGCCCCGCCACAGTCCCATGGAGACCACATCTCCAGTCGGCTCAAAGCTCAAAGCGTGGCCACCGGAGGCCGCGAAGCAAAGGCGAAGGCGCCAAAGGAGTTGTTGTCGAAGAAGGAGAAAGGCGTCGAGGCCGCAAAGCGAGAGGGCATGCGCAGGAATCTGAAGGAGAGGAAAAACGCGATGGCGGTCGCACAGCAGGCGCAGGTCGCCGCCGAAATGGCCTAGCAGATGCAGGTGAAAGCCAACGCCCAGGTAGGCCTGCATACTGGCCTCGTGGAGGAAATGCTCTACATCAAGCAAGAGAGGATCCTCGGCGTCGCTCCCCCAGCCTCGTCGGTGAGCTCGATAAGTTCCTAGATTTGTCCTGGAAGGTCAGTGAGTCCACGCGGCGTCCCGGTTCGCATCCAGCCCCGCATCGGCCCAGTTCAACGGGGCCCAGTTCCCGACCTTAACTGGACGCCGAGAAGCGGTGACTCGTGCCCAGTTGTGACACAAAAGACGCAAGCGAACATGCCGGTGCCCCGCACCCTGTTTCAGGAAATGTTACCATCTGCACCGACGATGGACTCTCATTGTCTCGGTCTGGAGTGTGTCATTCGTCCTTCGTCCGGTGATTCATTGGCCTATTGGGTGGGACGCGGAGAGGGTTATATTTCGGCCATGATCTTCGGCGGCGGCTTCGTCTGCGAAGGCAGCGCCGGGACAACCACGCATGATCCTAGCCAAAAGACGCAGGATCAGTGGGCACACATGCTGGATGGGGCGGACATCGATGGTGAATGGTTGTTCTCCACCTAGCCCACTGATACGTCCCAAACGTATCTATAATTTTTGATGCTCCATGCTTGTTTTGTTACAATTCTTATATGTTTTATGTGCGCTTTTCCACATTTTTAGCATATTCTGGGACTAACCTATTAACGCCAAGTCAGTTCCTATTTTCTGCTGTTTTTGTGTTTTTAAAAGTTGTACATGAAAGTTTCTGAATTGGACAAAACAAAACCCGAGTCTTATTTTTCCGGACGAAGACAGAGCTAGAAGGACACGCGCAGGAGAGCTGCCACGTGCAGACATAGGAGGCGCCCCACCCTTGGTCGCTGGCCCATGTACTGGCGCGTCGCCTCGTTTGCTCCGCCCTTCCGCCTATTTATTCCTCATATCGGGAAAACCCCAGAGACGAGAGCCTCCATCCACGAAAAGTTCCGACGCCGCCATCAACCGAAACCCTAGTTCGGGAGGGTTCTGCAGTCCATCCCCACTAGAGGGAAATCACCGGAGGCCTCTACATCGCCATGTCTTCATCCGAGGTGATGCGTGAGTAGTTCTCCATGGGACCATGGGTCCATAGCAGTAGCTAGATGGCTATCCTCTCCTTGTTGTGCTTCATGTATAGATCTTGTGAGCTGCCTAACATGATCAAGATCATCTATTTGTAATTGGTACATGTTGGTTTGATGTGGATCCGATTTATAGAGATATTGCTTTGGATTATGATGATTATGTAGATGCTAGCGACTCCAAGAGGGAGTATTTATGCTCGATAGTGGGTTCATGCCTCTATTTAACCATGGGAAGTGACCTTGTTCTCTACGGTTGTAGATGTGTTGTTGCTACTAGGGAGAAAACAGCGGTGTTCTATTCAAGGGTAGTTTCATCATTTACTTTACACACATTGCTTAAAGCGATAGTCCGTTGCTTGCAACTTAATACTGGAGGGTGTCGCGGATGCAATCCTGAAGGTGGATTATTATTCATAGATGCAGTTGGATTACGGTCTATGTATATTGTTGTAATGCCCGCATACTTTCATAGCATGTATTCTGCACCAACCATTAGCGTAGAATCTCTGTTTGTCAATTGCCCATCTGTAATTTGTTTACCCAGCATATTTATTTTATTGGGGAGGCGCCTCTAGTGAACTGTGGACCCCGGTCCTTCTTCTTTTAATTGCAATCTTCTACAACATTTTCATGTTCTGTTCTCTGCAAACAATTCTTCTTCCACACAGTTTGTTTAATCCTTTGTTTTCAGCAAAACCAGTGAGCTTGACAACCTCGCTGAAAGTTGGGGACAAAGTACTTGGTTGTTTGTGTGCAGGTCTCCACGTTGCTGCTGACGCCGGCAGTGCGCCCTGCCACGAGTTGGTTCGCAACACCTCGGGAGAGAATGTTTTTCTCCTACTGGTCGATAAACCTTGGTTTCTTACTGAGGGAAAACTTCCTGCTATACTCATCATACCTTCCTCTTGGGGTTCCACTCAACGTTGCACATAAATTCTCCTTCATCAATGTGATGACCCAGCATACCACTGCATGGTGTAGTATGCAAGTCTGATATAACACAAATGAAACACCGTTCCACTAGTATTATATCGCTCAGAGTGGTATAACAGAAACATATGCGGGTCCAAGGTATGTCTATAGAATTACATACAGACTCTATTACATAAGATCATCACAGCCTCCTACTTTACAATGTGGTAAAACTGCAAATAATCTCCAGAAGAACGACTCGTAGTCTAATCCTATCACGAACTCTACGTGTAGAGTATTTAACTAGCCACAGAGGCTATGAATAGATTCTACCTAAATAGGAGCTAAGTTTAGGAAGCTAGTTCCCTTCTATTGCTAATCTAGGTTTTCTCCTTGTTGATGTGGTGTTTGACTCCTCTGACAGGGTTCTGTCCCGTGAAGTAGTTGTTGACTCCTCGACGTTCGAGTTGCATTGTAGATCCTCCTTCGATGCCTTAGGGTTTCCGTGGGGACTTAGGGTTTCCCCAACCACACCGCTTGTCCTTTTCTGGATCAAGTGTCTACGATAAGCGCATCCGTTGATTTACGAGAGGTGGAAATACAATTGACTACTCCGTCCCACTCCAGATCTTATGGTTAACACGAGTTTTACGGCACAAGAATCACTAGACGACATTTTTTGTTTAATCGTAGATGGATATAAACCTTTGCAATGGAACCTCCACCATATCAACACATACCATGGTTCCATTGCTCACACTACAAGAAAAGTTGCCATGGCCGACGAAGTTGAAGTCGCGCCGTGGTTGCTGGTGTACCATGGCCGACGATTTTGGTCCCTCCGTGGTGCATGTCAAAACTTTTTTTTTCTCGTTTTTGAGGCCACCTAGCCCGACGAAAGCGGCCAAAACGTGGCGTATGGTGGCCCGGGACGTGGTGCATCTCGAAATCTCGGGTTCGCCGGCCGAGTCAACGCAAATCCGCACCGCCGAGGGATGTAGGGCCCAGATGGCAGCCTCTCTGGCATTGTTTTTTTCTAGATCGCGCCATCTCGTTCAACGTTCTCCGATCGAGCCGTTTACGATGCAGGATCATGGGTCCCGCATGTCATCCTCTATGAACCAAAATTCTTTCTATTCTTGGATTTTTTTGACCCCCTGATTTCTGGCTACTTCCTTTTTCTTTTGATCCCTTGCCGCCTTTGAAACGTTGAGACCGCTGCTGCTAAATGGGGCCCGCATGTCATCCTCTATGTGCAATCAACTTTCTTTTCTTGGAGTTTTTTTGGCACCTCAAATTTGGTCACTTGCCTTTTTCTTTCGATCCCCCGCCTCTCAAACGGTGATACCGCTGCTGCTAATGGACCCGCATGTCATCCTCTATGTACTATAAAACTTTCTTTTCTTGAATTATTTTTGGCACCTCATATTTGGTCACTTACCTTTTTCTTTCCCCCGCCGCCTCTCAAACGGTGATACCGCTGCTGCTAAATGGGACCCGCATGTCATCCTCTATGTACTATAAAACTTTCTTTTCTTGGATTTTTTTGGCACCTCATATTTGGTCACTTGACTTTTTCTTTCGATCACCTGCTGCCTCTCAAACGGTGATATCGCTGCTGCTAAATGGGACCCGCATGTCATCCTCTATGTACTATAAAACTTTCTTTTCTTGGATTTTTTTGGCACCTCATATTTGGTCACTTGACTTTTTCTTTCGATCACCTGCTGCCTCTCAAATGATACCGCTGCTAAATGGGACCCGCATGTCATCCTCTATGTACTATAAAACTTTCTTTTCTTGGATTTTTTTGGCACCTCATATTTGGTCACTTGACTTTTTCTTTCGATCCCCTCTCTCAAACGTGATACCGCTGCTGCTAAATGGGACCCGCATGTCATCCTCTATGTACTATAAAACTTTCTTTTCTTGAATTATTTTTGGCTCCTGATATTTTTTCACTTGCCTTTTTCTTTCGATCTCATGCCACGTTTGAAACGTTGAGGAACCTGCTGGCTCATGGGACCCGCATGTCATCCTCTATGTACTATAAAAGTTCATTTTCTTGGTTTTTTTCACCATCTGATTTTTTGCAATTTCTTTTTTCTTTTGATCCCCGCCGCCTCTCAAACGCTGATACCGCTGCTAAATGGGACCCGCATGTCATCCTCTATGTACTATAAAACTTTCTTTTCTTGAATTATTTTTGGCTCCTCATATTTGGTCACTTGCCTTTTTCTTTCGATCTCATGCCAAGTTTGAAACGTTGAGGAACTGCTGGCTCATGGGACCCGCATGTCATCCTCTATGTACTATAAAAGTTTATTTTCTTTATTTTTTTTCACCCTCTGATTTTTGGCTATTTCCTTTTTCTTTTGATCCCCTGCCGCCTTGGAAACGTATGGTAAGTCTGACTCATGGGACCCGCATGTCATCCTCTATGTACTATAAAACTTTTTTTGGATTATTTTTGGCACCTCATATTTGGTCACTTGACTTTTTCTTTCGATCCCCTGCCGCCTCTCAAACGGTGAGACCGCTGCAGCTAAATGGGACCCGCATGTCATCCTCTATGAGCAATCAACTTTCTTTTCTTGGAGTTTTTTTGGCACCTCATATTTGGTCACTTGCCTTTTCTTTCGATCTCATGCCACGTTTGAAACGTTGAGTAAGCTGTTGGTTCAAGGGACCCGCATGTCATCCTCTATGTCCATCAAGTTTCTTTTCTTGGATTTTTTTCACCCCTAATTACTAGCTACTTTCTTTTTCTTTTGATCTCAAGCCGCATTACAAACATTGAGACCGCTGCTGCAAAATGGGACCCACATGTCATCCTCTATGTACAATAAATCTTGGATTATTTTTGGCTCCTGATATTTGGTCACTTGCCTTTTTCTTTCGATCTCATGCCGCCTTTGAAACGTTGAGTAAGCTGCTGGCTCATGGGTCCCGCATGTCATCCTCTACGAACAATAAAAGTTTCCTTTATTGGAGTTATTTTTGACCCCTAATTTCTGGCTATTTGCCTTTTTCTTTTGATCCCCTGCCCCCGTTGAAACGATGAGGACGCTGTTGGCAGGTCGGTCCCACATGTCATCCTCTATGAACAATAAAAGTTTCCTTTGGTGGATTTATTTTTGACCCCTAAATAATTTCTGGCTATTTCCTTTATTTTTCTTTTGATCCCCTGCCGCCTTGGAAACGTTTGAGAATGCTGCTGCCTCATGGGTCCCGCATGTCATCCTCTCAGAATGATAAATGTTTTCTTTTCTTGGATTTTGTTACCAACTGACTTTTGGTTTTTTATTTTATTTTCGATCCCCTGCCGCCTTTGAAACGTTGACGACGCTGCTGGCTCATGGGTCCCCGATGTCAGCCTCCCCGTACAAGAAACATGTGATATCTTGATTATTTCGCTCTGAGCTATTGCAAACGGATAAATTAAATCTTTATTTTTACATAAACAAACTTATATGTTGAGTGTCCTTGTTTTTTGTTTTTGCGAAGCATAGGACTTTCCTGTTTTTTTAGAAAAATCCGAACTTTCCTGTTTTGGAGTGGGCTGAAATTGTACGAGACAAAAGGCCCAGCAGGATAGTTCGAAGGCCCAGATGTCCAGATACAGCCCAATTGAAATCTTTCTTTTCTTGGATTTTTTCACCCCCTGATTTCTGGCTACTTCATTTTTCTTTTGGTCCTGTGCCGCCTTGGAAACGTTGAGACCGCTGCTGCAAAATGGGACCCACATGTCATCCTCTATGTAACATAAAGTTTCTTTTCTTGGATTATTTTTGGCTCTTGATATTTGGTCACTTTCCTTTTTCTTTCGATCTCATGCCACGTTTGAAACGTTGAGGAACCTGCTGGCTCATGGGACCCGCATGTCATCCTCTATGTACAATAAAAGTTTCTTTTCTTGGATTTTTTTTCACCATCTGATTTTTGGCTATTTCCTTTTTCTTTTGATCCCCTGCCGGCCTGCCGCCTTTGAAACGCTGAGTAAGCTGCAGGCTCATAGGTCCGACATGTCAGCCTGTATGAACGATAAAGCTTTCCTTTCTTGGAATTTTTTTACCCCTAATTTCTGGCTATTTTCTTTTTCTTTTGATCTCAAGCCGCATTTGAAACGTTGAGACCGCTGCTGCTAAATGGGACCCGCATGTCATCCTCTATGTACAATAAAGTTTCATTTTCTTGGATTATCTTTAGCTCCTGATATTTTGTCACTTGCGTTTTTCTTTCGATCTCATGCCGCCTTTGAAACGTTGAGTAAGCTGCTGAATCATGGGTCCCGCATGTCATCCTCTACGAACAATAAAAGTTTCCTTTTTTGGAGTTATTTTTGACCCCTAATGTCTGGCTATTTGCCTTTTTCTTTTGATCTCCTGCCCCCTTTGAAACGATGAGGATGCTGTTGGCACGTCGGTCCCACATGTCATCCTCTATGAACAATAAAAGTTTCTTTTGATGGATTTATTTTGAACCCCTAATTAATTTCTGGATATTTCCTTTTTTTCTTTTGATCCCCTGCCGCCTTGGAATCGTTGAGGATGCTGCTGCCTCATGGGTCCCGCATGTCATCCTCTCAGAACGGTAAATGTTTCTTTTCTTGGATTTTGTTTACCAAATGATTTTTGGCTTATTTTATCTTTCGATCTCGTGCCGCCATTAAAACGTTGAGGACGCTGCTGGCTCAGAGGTCCCACATGTCAGCCTCTATGAACAATAAACCTTTCCTTTGTTTGATTTATTATTGACCCATAATTTCTGGCTATTTGCCTTTTTCTTTCGATCTCATGCCGCCTCTGAAACGTTGAGACGCTGCTGGCTCATGGGTCCCACATGTCAGCCTCTATGAACAGTCAAAGTTTCCTTTGTTTGATTTTTTTTACCCTAATTACTGGCTATTTGCCTTTTTTTTATCCCCTGCCGCCTTTGAAACTAAGAGGACGCTGCTGGCCCATGGGTCCCACATCTCAGCCTCTCTGAACGATAAACCTTTCCTTTCTTTTTTTTCGATCCCGTGCCGCCTTGGAAACGGTGAGACGGCTCCTGCAAAACGGGACCCATATGTCATCCTCTATGTACAATAAATTTCTTTCCTTGGATTATTTTTGGCACCTGATATATGGTCACTTGCCTTTTTTTCGATCCCCTGCCGCCTTTGAAACGTTGAGGACGCTGCTCGCTCGTGGGTCCCATATGTCAGCCTCTAGGAACAATAAACATTTCGTTTCTTGGATTTATTTTTGACCGCTGATTTCTGGCAACTTTGCTTTTTCTTTCGATCCCCTGCCGCCTTTGTTAAAGTTGAGGACGCTGCTGCAAAATGCGTCCCACATGTCAGCTTCTCTGTACGATAATTGTTTCCTCTCTTTGATTTTTTTTCCACTGCTGGCCAATGGGTCCCCGATGTCAGCCTCTATGTACAAGAAATATGTGAATTCTCGATATATTTTAAGCCGAGATATGTAGGATGCTTTTTTTTCGATCCCTTCTGTTTGTTTTTACCTTCAAATGTTGAGGGACGCTACTGGCAAATGGGTCCTGCTCTAGCATTCTCAACTGAAGGAAAAACTGAAATATTGCCTATTCATTTGTTTTTCGTACTCCATGCATCTAATCCATACTAATTGTTGATCCGGGTTTTAGTTCAACTTAATTAGATCAAATTTGATCTACGAGGGAGTATCTAATCCCTAACACTAAACTCACTTATGAAGTCAAGCATGAAGAGAAGTGGTTTTTGGGTTTCAAACATGGAAATTTCAAAAACCTCCCAAAAGCTTCATTTTAGAGTGACTAAGAAGGATCCATGCTTACCTTTTAATTTTCAGATTTTAAACTTGTTTAAATCTTTGTGAAACCTAGGATTTGACCAAGATTCAAATGGGCATAAAAATTCAGGAAAAAACCAAAAGAATGATAAACCAAAGCACATAGCATTCTTATGTCATATAGTAAGCATTCAAGTTGATAAATAAGGTCTAGACATATTCAAACTAGAAAATCATGTATATATCTGCCCCTAACCCTAAACTCTGTCTTATATATGAAGCAATCATGAAGAGAAGTGGTTTTGGGTTTCAAACATGAAAATTTCAAGAACATCCCAAAAGTCGCTTCATTTTAGAGTGACTAAGAAGGATCCAGGCTTACCTTTTCGTTTTCATATTTTATACTTGTTTAAATCCAGGTCAAACATAGGATTTGACCAAGATTCAAATGGGCATAAAATAAAAAAATAGAAGAATGAAAAACAAAAGCACATAGTCTTCTTATGTCATATAGTAAGCCTTGCAAGTTGGTAAACAAGGTTTAGACATGTTCAAACCAGACAAATCATGTATCTAGCCCCTAACCATAAACTCGGTCGATCTTATGAAGTCTAGCATGAAGAGAAGTCGTATTGGTTTCAAACATGAAAATTTCAAGAACCACCCAAAATCTTCAAATGGGCATATAACATTCAAAAAACTAGAAAAATGAAAAACCAAAGCACATATATAGCCTTCTTATGTCATATAGTAAGCATTCAAGTTGATAAACAAGCATGTCTAGACATATTCAAACCCGACAAATCATGTATCTACCCCCTAACCCTAAACTCTGCATGTCTTATGAAGTCAACCATGAAGAGAAGTGGTTTTTGGGTTTCAAACATTGAGATTTCAAGAACCCCCCAAAAGCTTCATTTTAGAATGACTAGCTAGGAAGGATCCAGGCTTACCTTTTCATTTTCATGTTATAGACTTGTTTAAATCTTGGTCAAACCTAGGATTTGACCAAGATTCAAATGGGCATAAACATTCAAAAAAATCAAAAAATCAAAAACCAAAGCACATATAGTCTTCTTATGTCATATAGTAAGATTGAAGTTGATAAACAAGGTCTAGACATATTCAAACTAGACAAATCATGTATCTACCCCCTAAAGCCCTAAACTAGCTTTGTCTTATGAAGTCAAGCATGAAGAGAAGTGTTTTTGGGTTTCAGACATGGAAATTTTGAAAACCTCCCAAAAACTTCATCTTAGAGTGACAAAGAAGGATCCAAGCTTACCTTTTCATTTTCATGTTTTAAGCTTGTTTAAATATTGGTCAAGCCTAGGATTTGACCAAGATTCAAATGGGCATAAAAATTCTGGAAAAATAAAAAAAATAAAAACCAAAGCACATAGTCTTCTTACGTCATATATATCTATAGTAAGCATATTCAAGTAGATAAACAAGGTATAGACATATTCAAAACAGACAAATCCTGTATCTACCCCCTAACCCTAAACTCGGTCTTATGATGCCTAGCATGAAGAGAAGTCGTTTTGGGTTTCAAACGTTTAAGCCAAAAGCCCCATTTCATATATTTCAAATTTGGTTCAAATTTGAAAGACATACAAGTTATAGCACACATAGTGCATACATGTTCACACATTCTGCACTAGATGCTAATTAACCCTATAGTTTGAGGCCATTTGGATGAGGTCGAAAAAATCTTGGATTAGAAATGGGGTTGTTCGAACCCCGTAGTTGGATTTTTTATGAACTTGATCTGTAGTACTGGGCAAAACCCTAGTTTAACGTATTTAATTATAGATTCGTAGGTTGATTTTTCTACCTTTTTATTATTATTACTATGCAGCACATGTGTGTTTGCCCGTCGAGTGAAACTCGGAGGAAGAGGGATCACTCGGAAGGAGAGAAGAAGGGAGAGCATTATGGTGTCTCCCCTTTTTCGGGTGATGATGTTGACTTTTGTGCAGGGTTTGTCAGTGAGCAGGAGGTGCGAGCGAGCGAGCGAGTCGAGCGAGGCCGAGAATGAGAGAGATTTGTTTTTTTGTGAGAGGGACAACCGAAGGATCCAGAAGGACCCACAGATTTCCAAAACGCATCCTGATGCGTCTTCTCTTGACAAAGAAGATGGCTTGGAGTTTGCGTACCTACTGCACTTGACTTGTGCTCACTGAAGTGTGGGACCTCACGCATGGGCGCCACACGTAAGTGACAGACCTGTTGGCAATGTTGGTGTAAAAACTCGGTTGATTATTATAGTGCATTAGAACAAAGTTTCCTATGGATTCAACGGCAGGAAATCCAAGTTAACTCATTTACATGACATTATTTTTTTCCATGAAGCAAAGTTAACACATCTATCAATTGGTACATTTTGGAGTGACTAAGAAGGATCCATGCTTATTCGTTTTCACGTGTTAAATTTGTTTAAATCTTGCTCAAACCTAGGATTTCACCAAGATTGAAATGGGCATGAAAATTCAAAAAAAATGAAATACCAATGCACATAGTCTTCTGTCATATAGTAAGCATTCAAGATGATAAACAAGGTCTAGACATATTCAAACCAGGCAAATCATGTATCTACTCCCTAACGACCCTAAACTCCGTCTTATGAAGTAAGGCATGAAGAGAAGTGGTTTTGGGTTTCAAACATGCAAATTTCAAAAACCCCCCAAAAGCTTCATTTTAGAGTGACTAAGAAGGATCGAGGCTTACCTTTTCATTTTCATGTTTTAAACTTGTTTAAATCTTGGTCAAACCTAGCTAGTATTTGACCAAGATTCAAATGGGCATGCATAAAATTCAAAAAAAATCAGAAAAATGAAAAACCAAAGCACATAGCCTTCTTATGTCATATAGTAAGAATTCAAGTTGATAAACAAGGTCTAGACGTATTCAAACTAGACAAATCATGTATCTACCCCTAACACTCTAAACTCTGTCTTATGAAGTCAATTAAGCATGAAGAGAAGTGGTTTTGGGTTTCAAACATGGAAATTTCAAAAACCTCCCAAAAGCTTCATTTTAGAGTGACTAAGAAGGATCCATGCTTACCTTTTAATTTTCAGATTTTAAACTTGTTTAAATCTTTGTGAAACCTAGGATTTGACCAAGATTCAAATGGGCATAAAAATTCAGGAAAAAACCAAAAGAATGATAAACCAAAGCACATAGCATTCTTATGTCATATAGTAAGCATTCAAGTTGATAAATAAGGTCTAGACATATTCAAACTAGAAAATCATGTATATATCTGCCCCTAACCCTAAACTCTGTCTTATATATGAAGCAATCATGAAGAGAAGTGGTTTTGGGTTTCAAACATGAAAATTTCAAGAACATCCCAAAAGTCGCTTCATTTTAGAGTGACTAAGAAGGATCCAGGCTTACCTTTTCGTTTTCATATTTTATACTTGTTTAAATCCAGGTCAAACATAGGATTTGACCAAGATTCAAATGGGCATAAAATAAAAAAATAGAAGAATGAAAAACAAAAACACATAGTCTTCTTATGTCATATAGTAAGCCTTGCAAGTTGGTAAACAAGGTTTAGACATGTTCAAACCAGACAAATCATGTATCTAGCCCCTAACCATAAACTCGGTCGATCTTATGAAGTCTAGCATGAAGAGAAGTCGTATTGGTTTCAAACATGAAAATTTCAAGAACCACCCAAAATCTTCAAATGGGCATATAACATTCAAAAAACTAGAAAAATGAAAAACCAAAGCACATATATAGCCTTCTTATGTCATATAGTAAGCATTCAAGTTGATAAACAAGCATGTCTAGACATATTCAAACCCGACAAATCATGTATCTACCCCCTAACCCTAAACTCTGCATGTCTTATGAAGTCAACCATGAAGAGAAGTGGTTTTTGGGTTTCAAACATTGAGATTTCAAGAACCCCCCAAAAGCTTCATTTTAGAATGACTAGCTAGGAAGGATCCAGGCTTACCTTTTCATTTTCATGTTATAGACTTGTTTAAATCTTGGTCAAACCTAGGATTTGACCAAGATTCAAATGGGCATAAACATTCAAAAAATCAAAAAATCAAAAACCAAAGCTAGCACATATAGTCTTCTTATGTCATATAGTAAGAATTGAAGTTGATAAACAAGGTCTAGACATATTCAAACTAGACAAATCATGTATCTACCCCCTAAAGCCCTAAACTAGCTTTGTCTTATGAAGTCAAGCATGAAGAGAAGTGTTTTTGGGTTTCAGACATGGAAATTTTGAAAACCTCCCAAAAACTTCATCTTAGAGTGACAAAGAAGGATCCAAGCTTACCTTTTCATTTTCATGTTTTAAGCTTGTTTAAATATTGGTCAAGCCTAGGATTTGACCAAGATTCAAATGGGCATAAAAATTCTGGAAAAATAAAAAAAATAAAAACCAAAGCACATAGTCTTCTTACGTCATATATATCTATAGTAAGCATATTCAAGTAGATAAACAAGGTATAGACATATTCAAAACAGACAAATCCTGTATCTACCCCCTAACCCTAAACTCGGTCTTATGATGCCTAGCATGAAGAGAAGTCGTTTTGGGTTTCAAACGTTTAAGCCAAAAGCCCCATTTCATATATTTCAAATTTGGTTCAAATTTGAAAGACATACAAGTTATAGCACACATAGTGCATACATGTTCACACATTCTGCACTAGATGCTAATTAACCCTATAGTTTGAGGCCATTTGGATGAGGTCGAAAAAAATCTTGGATTAGAAATGGGGTTGTTCGAACCCCGTAGTTGGATTTTTTATGAACTTGATCTGTAGTACTGGGCAAAACCCTAGTTTAACGTATTTAATTATAGATTCGTAGGTTGATTTTTCTACCTTTTTATTATTATTACTATGCAGCACATGTGTGTTTGCCCGTCGAGTGAAACTCGGAGGAAGAGGGATCACTCGGAAGGAGAGAAGAAGGGAGAGCATTATGGTGTCTCCCCTTTTCGGGTGATGATGTTGACTTTTGTGCAGGGTTTGTCAGTGAGCAGGAGGTGCGAGCGAGCGAGCGAGCGAGTCGAGCGAGGCCGAGAATGAGAGAGATTTGTTTTTTTGTGAGAGGGACAACCGAAGGATCCAGAAGGACCCACAGATTTCCAAAACGCATCCTGATGCGTCTTCTCTTGACAAAGAAGATGGCTTGGAGTTTGCGTACCTACTGCACTTGACTTGTGCTCACTGAAGTGTGGGACCTCACGCATGGGCGCCACACGTAAGTGACAGACCTGTTGGCAATGTTGGTGTAAAAACTCGGTTGATTATTATAGTGCATTAGAACAAAGTTTCCTATGGATTCAACGGCAGGAAATCCAAGTTAACTCATTTACATGACATTATTTTTTCCATGAAGCAAAGTTAACACATCTATCAATTGGTACATTTTGGAGTGACTAAGAAGGATCCATGCTTATTCGTTTTCACGTGTTAAATTTGTTTAAATCTTGCTCAAACCTAGGATTTCACCAAGATTGAAATGGGCATGAAAATTCAAAAAAAAATGAAATACCAATGCACATAGTCTTCTTCTGTCATATAGTAAGCATTCAAGATGATAAACAAGGTCTAGACATATTCAAACCAGGCAAATCATGTATCTACTCCCTAACGACCCTAAACTCCGTCTTATGAAGTAAGGCATGAAGAGAAGTGGTTTTGGGTTTCAAACATGCAAATTTCAAAAACCCCCAAAAGCTTCATTTTAGAGTGACTAAGAAGGATCGAGGCTTACCTTTTCATTTTCATGTTTTAAACTTGTTTAAATCTTGGTCAAACCTAGCTAGTATTTGACCAAGATTCAAATGGGCATGCATAAAATTCAAAAAAATCAGAAAAATGAAAAACCAAAGCACATAGCCTTCTTATGTCATATAGTAAGAATTCAAGTTGATAAACAAGGTCTAGACGTATTCAAACTAGACAAATCATGTATCTACCCCTAACACTCTAAACTCTGTCTTATGAAGTCAATTAAGCATGAAGAGAAGTGGTTTTGGGTTTCAAACATGGAAATTTCAAAAACCTCCCAAAAGCTTCATTTTAGAGTGACTAAGAAGGATCCATGCTTACCTTTTAATTTTCAGATTTTAAACTTGTTTAAATCTTTGTGAAACCTAGGATTTGACCAAGATTCAAATGGGCATAAAAATTCAGGAAAAAACCAAAAGATTGATAAACCAAAGCACATAGCATTCTTATGTCATACAGTAAGCATTCAAGTTGATAAACAAGGTCTAGACATATTCAAACTAGAAAATCATGTATATATCTGCCTGATACGTCTCCAACGTATCCATAATTTCTGTCGTTCCATGCTTGTTTTATGACAATACTTACATGTTTTGCTTGCACTTTATGATGTTTTTATGCGTTTTCCGGAACTAACCTATTAACGAGATGCCACAGTGCCAGTTCCTGTTTTCTGCTGTTTTTGGTTCCAGAAAGGCTGTTCGGGCAATATTCTCGGAATTGGACGAAATCAACGCCAAAGATCTTATTTTTCCCGGGAGGGAACACCGAAGGGGAGACGGAGAGGAGGCCCAGGGCCCCGACACCACATGGCCGCGCGGGCAGGCCCCTGGCCGCGCCGGCCTATGAGGAGGGCGCCCTGGTGCCCCTCTGACGCCGCCTCTTCGCCTATTTAACCCCTTTCGACCTAAAAACACCGTACCACTTGACGAAACTCCAGAAAGACTCCAGGGGCGCCGCCGCCATCGCGAAACTCCAATTCGGGGGACAGAAGTCTCTGTCCCGGCACCCTGCCGGACGGGGAAGTGCCCCCGGAAGCCATCTCCATCAACGCCATCGCCTCCATCATGCTCCGTGAGTAGTTCCCCCATGGACTACGGGTTCTAGCTGTAGCTAGTTGGTATTCTCTCCCCATGTACTTCAATACAATGATCTCATGAGCTGCCTTACATGATTGAGATTCATCTGATGTAATCGGTGTTGTGTTTGTCGGGATCCGATGGATTGTTACATTATGATTGTCTATCTACAAAGTTTATGAAGTTATTGTTGCTGCAATCTTGTTGTGTTTAATGCTTGTCACTAGGGCCCGAGTGGCATGATCTTAGATTTGAGCTCTATAATTATTGCTTAGATTGTATCTACAAGTTGTATGCACATGTCACTGTCCGGAACCAAAGGCCCCGAAGTGACAGAAATCGGGACAACCGGAGGGGATGGCGGTGATGTGAGGGACACATGTTTTCACGGAGTGTTAATGCTTTGCTCCGGTGCTCTATTAAAAGGAGTACCTTAATATCCAGTAGTTTCCCTTGAGGCCCGGCTGCCACCGGCTGGTAGGACAATAGATGTTGTGCAAGTTTCTCATTGCGAGCACGTACGACTAAATATGGAAAACATGCCTACATGATTAATGAATTGATGTTCTTTCTTAATGCCTTATCAATCCTATCAATTGCCCAACTGTAATTTGTTCACCCGACACTTGTTATTGGAGAGTTACCACTAGTGTAGATAGCTGGGAACCCCGGTCCATCTCTCATCATTATATACTCGTTCTACATGTCATTGGAAGTAGTATCAACTATTTTCTGGTGCCATTGCTCTCATATTGCTATTACTGCTGCTGTGTTACTGTTACTACTGCTCTCATATTACTGCTACTTTCACATCACCCCTGTTGCTAGTGCTTTTCCAGGTGCAGCTGAATTGACAACTCAGTTGTTAAGGCTTATAAGTATTCTTTACCTCCCCTTGTGTCGAATCAATAAATTTGGGTTTTACTTCCCTCGAAGACTGTTGCGATCCCCTATACTTGTGGGTCATCAAGACTATTTTCTGGCGCCGTTGCCGGGGAGGCATAGCTCTACTCATAAGTTCACCTGGGGAGTACACTCCACCTCTCTCTCTGCTTTTATTTTATTTTGTCTTGCTAGTTTATTTCTGTCTAGTTTATTTGTGCTTAGTTTATTTCTGTCTAGTTTTATTTTGCTTAGTTTACTTTTGCTTAGTTTCTTTTTGTCTTGTTTTATTTTCCTCATATACCCAAAAATCCATAAAAATTTGAAAAATCTAAAAATTAAAAACTGCTGTTATGGGAGAACCTACAACCTACTTGGAGCTTATAGAATGTTATAATAATTATAGAGAATCAAGAACTGGTAAAATAATGAGTGCTATGATAGAAAAATTGAATACAATTGCTGAAATCTTGCTTAGACGCCATGATATAAACTGTTGCTCTCAACATGATACTAAACATCTTAAATTTCAATGTGGCTTTAGTGAGGAATTTTTAATTAAGAACTATAATCGGAATTGCTATATTCATTATGGGTTCGAAGAGGTAGAACAATTTGTCTTATTTATGGGAGCCTCCGAGATAGAATCCTTCATGGTTGAGAATTATGAAACTTGTGTTGTTTGTAAGGGCCTTAAAGATTATGTCTCTACTATCCTTAATTCTTGCATAGAATGCTACAGTAGGAATCCTTATATCCTTGATTATAAAGAGAGACACATTAATGCACAAGAATGCACTCACAATTTGCAGGAACCGGTGGAAGAAGAAATTGATGAACCTGAAAGCTCATTGGATGAAAAAGAGGAGGAAATTGATGAACCTGAAAGCTCATTGGATGAAAAAGAAGAGGAGAGCGACGAACAAAAGGAGGAAGAATGGATTAGCTACCCATGTCAACCTTCTAATGAGAGTAACTCTTTATCTCTTACACTATTTGATTGTCCTCCATGCTTACCGAAAGAGGTTGAATGTTATGTTCCTGTGGATTCTCTTGAAATAGTACCTATGAGTAATACTTGTGAGAATGATTATGCTACTGTTATCTATGATAATCCATGCTACTTTGATAAATCTTATGATAATGCTTTGTTTGTGCCTGATGTCGAAATGCATGGTACTAAAGAATTTTGTTTGGCAAATGTCTATGATAAAGCTCTTGATGATGGTCCTATGTTACTTGATAATATTAATTGTACTACTAATGAAAATGGGATTGGAGAGTTCTTGACTTATTCTATGAGTCCCATATCTATTGAGATTGATCAACTACCTTGTTATATTATTAATAAAAGTAAGTTTGAAAGTTTTAATTCCACAATTCTTGAACTTGATAAAAATTATGTGTTTGGAAATCATGAAAAGTATGCTGCATGTGATAGTTATATTGTTGAGTTTGTTCATGAAGCTACTGAAAATTATTATGAGAGAGGAAAATATGGTTGTAGAAATTTTCATGGTACTAATACACCTCTCTATATGCTGAAATTGCTGAAGTTACTCTTGTTTTATCTTGCTGCTTGTCACTTTGTTCTTCATGAATTTATTTGTGTACAAGATTCCTATGCATAGGAAGCATGTGAGACTTAAATGTGTTTTGAATTTGCTTCTTGATGCTCTCTTTTGCTTCAAATACTATTTCTTGCGAGTGCATCATTAAAACTGCTGAGCCCATCTTAATGGCTATAAAGAAAAGAACTTCTTGGGAGATAACCCATGTGTTATTTTGCTACAGTAATTTGTTTTATATTTGTGTCTTGGAAGTTGTTTACTACTGTAGCAACCTCTCCTTATCTTAGTTTTGTGTTTTGTTGTGCCAAGTGAAGCCTCTAATCGAAGGTTGATACTAGATTTGGATTTCTGCGCAGAAACAGATTTCTATCTGTCACGAATCTGGGCTGTTTTCTCTGTAGGTAACTCAGAAAATTAAGCCAATTTACGTGCGTGTTCCTCAGATATGTACGCAACTTTCGTTAGTTTTGAGTTTTCTGATTTGAGCAACGGAAGTATTTTATTAAAATTCGTCTTTACTGGCTGTTCTGTTTTGGCAGATTCTGTCTCTGTTTTTTGCATTGTCTCTTGTGGACTTTAAGCGAGGTTTTCTAGACGTGGAGAGCTGTAGCTAATGTTTTATTGAGTTCTTGCAATGTGCCACTACAGGACCAAGGTGGATTCAAATTTTTTGAGTACTAACCCCTCTAATGAAGTTTATGAGAAGTTTGGTGTGAAGGAAGTTTTCAAGGGTCAAGAGAGGAGGATGATATATGATCAAGAAGAGTGAAAAGTCTAAGCTTGGGGATGCCCCCGTGGTTCATCCCTGCATATTTCAAGGAGACTCAAGCGTCTAAGCTTGGGGATGCCCAAGGCATCCCCTTCTTCATCAACTTATCAGGTTTCTTCTATTGAAACTATATTTTTATTCGGTCACATCATATGTGCTTTACTTGGAGCGTCTGTGTGTTTATTTTTCGTTTTGTTTATGTTTGAATAAATTCGGATCCTAGCAATCCATGTTTGGGAGAGAGACACGCTCCGCTTTTTCATATGAACACTTGTTCTTCGTTTTACTTTTAATGTTCAATGAATAAAAGTTGGAAGCTACAATATTTATCTTTATTTGGTTGGGAAAAGAAAATGCCTCATATGTCTTGGATAATTTGATACTTGGCAATTGTTTTGAGCTCTCAAGTAGATCATGATTAAGTTTTTTTTCATGTAGTCTAAGCCTATTAGTGGAGAACTACTGTAGAGCTTGTTGAAATTGGTTTGCATAATTGATCTCTCTTAAGGTCTAGATATTTTCTGGTAAAAGTGTTTGAGCAACAAGGAAGACAGTGTAGAGTATTATAATGCTTGCGATATGTTCTTATGTAAGTTTTGCTGTACCGGTTCATACTTGTGTTTGCTTCAAACAACCTTGCTAGCCTAAGCCTTGTATCGAGAGGGAATACTTCTCGTGCATCCAAAACCTTGAGCCAAAACCTATGCCATCTGTGTCCACCATACCTACCTACTATGTGGTATTTTCTGCCATTCCAAAGTAAATTGCTTGAGTGCTACCTTTAAACAATTCAAAATTTATCACCTCTGATTTGTGTCAATGTTTTATAGCTCATGAGGAAGTATGTGGTGTTTATCTTTCAATCTTGTTGGGCAACTTTCACCAATGGACTAGTGGCTTCATCCGCTTATCCAATAATTTTGCAAAAAGAGCTGGCAATGGGATTCCCAGTCCCAAATTAATTAACAAAAATTGACACTCCTCCATGGTTTGTGATTGTTGGATGGCACCCGAGGATTCGGTTAGCCATGGCTTGTGTAAGCAAAGGTGGGGAGGAGTGTCATCATAATAAAACTAAAATAAAAGGGCACTCCTTCATGGTATGAGATTGTTGGCAGGCACCCGAGGATTCGGTTAGCCATGGTTTGTGAAAGAAAGGTTGGAAGGAGTGCCACCCAAAAATAAAAATAATTCATGGGAGCCGCTCTTGAAGGTTTGTCTAGCAAGGGGGTTAGAGTGCCCACTACCATTCGTTGACAACAACAAACACCTCTCAAAATTTTACTTTTATGCTCTCTATATGTTTTCAAAACCAAAGCTCTAGCACAAATATAGCAATCGATGCTTCCCTCGTAGAAGGGCCATTCTTTTACTTTTATGTTGAGTCAGTTACCTAATTCCTTCCACCTTAGAAGCAAACACTTGTGTCAACTGTGCATTGATTCTTACATACTTGCATATTTGCATTCATCATATTACTCTATGTTGACAATATCCATGAGATATACATGTTGAAAGTTGAAAGCAACCGCTGAAACTTATATCCTCCTTTGTGTTGCTTCGATGCCTTTACTATGAACTTATTGCTTTATGAGTTAACTCTTGTGCAAAACTTTTGATGCTTGTCTTGAAAGTACTCTCCATGAAAAGTTTTGCTATATGTTATCTACTTGTTAGCAACTATAGATCATTGCCTTGAGTCACTTCATTCATTTCATATGCTTTGTAATAGTATGATCAAGGTTATGTAAGTAGCATGTCACTTCAGAAATTATCTTTGTTATCGTTTTACCTGCTCGGGACGAGCAGAACTAAGCTTGGGGATGCTGATACGTCTCCAACGTATCCATAATTTCTGTCGTTCCATGCTTGTTTTATGACAATACTTACATGTTTTGCTTGCACTTTATGATGTTTTTATGCGTTTTCCGGAACTAACCTATTAACGAGATGCCACAGTGCCAGTTCCTGTTTTCTGCTTTTTTGGTTCCAGAAAGGCTGTTCGGGCAATATTCTCGGAATTGGACGAAATCAACGCCAAAGATCTTATTTTTCCCGGGAGGCTCCAGAACACCGAAGGGGAGACGGAGAGGAGGCCCAGGGCCCCGACACACATGGCCGCGCGGGCAGGCCCCTGGCCGCGCCGGCCTATGAGGAGGGCGCCCTGGTGCCCCTCTGATGCCGCCTCTTCGCCTATTTAACCCCTTTCGACCTAAAAACACCGTACCACTTGACGAAACCAGAAAGACTCCAGGGGCGCCGCCGCCATCGCGAAACTCCAATTCGGGGGACAGAAGTCTCTGTCCGCACCCTGCCGGGACGGGGAAGTGCCCCGGAAGCCATCTCCATCAACGCCATCGCCTCCATCATGCTCCGTGAGTAGTTCCCCCATGGACTACGGGTTCTAGCTGTAGCTAGTTGGTATTCTCTCCCCATGTACTTCAATACAATGATCTCATGAGCTGCCTTACATGATTGAGATTCATCTGATGTAATCGGTGTTGTGTTTGTCGGGATCCGATGGATTGTTACATTATGATTGTCTATCTACAAAGTTTATGAAGTTATTGTTGCTGCAATCTTGTTGTGTTTAATGCTTGTCACTAGGGCCCGAGTGGCATGATCTTAGATTTGAGCTCTATAATTATTGCTTAGATTGTATCTACAAGTTGTATGCACATGTCACTGTCCGGAACCAAAGGCCCCGAAGTGACAGAAATCGGGACAACCGGAGGGGATGGCGGTGATGTGAGGGACACATGTTTTCACGGAGTGTTAATGCTTTGCTCCGGTGCTCTATTAAAAGGAGTACCTTAATATCCAGTAGTTTCCCTTGAGGCCCGGCTGCCACCGGCTGGTAGGACAATAGATGTTGTGCAAGTTTCTCATTGCGAGCACGTACGACTAAATATGGAAAACATGCCTACATGATTAATGAATTGATGTTCTTTCTTAATGCCTTATCAATCCTATCAATTGCCCAACTGTAATTTGTTCACCCGACACTTGTTATTGGAGAGTTACCACTAGTGTAGATAGCTGGGAACCCCGGTCCATCTCTCATCATTATATACTCGTTCTACATGTCATTGGAAGTAGTATCAACTATTTTCTGGTGCCATTGCTCTCATATTGCTATTACTGCTGCTGTGTTACTGTTACTACTGCTCTCATATTACTGCTACTTTCACATCACCCCTGTTGCTAGTGCTTTTCCAGGTGCAGCTGAATTGACAACTCAGTTGTTAAGGCTTATAAGTATTCTTTACCTCCCCTTGTGTCGAATCAATAAATTTGGGTTTTACTTCCCTCGAAGACTGTTGCGATCCCCTATACTTGTGGGTCATCACCTAACCTTAAACTCTGTCTTATGAAGTCAATCATGAAGAGAAGTGGTTTTGGGTTTCAAACATGAAAATTTCAAGAACATCCCAAAAGCCGCTTCATTTTAGAGTGACTAAGAAGGATCCATGCTTACCTTTTCGTTTTCATATTATATACTTGTTTAAATCCAGGTCAAACATAGGATTTGACCAAGATTCAAATGGGCATAAAATAAAATAAAATAGAAGAATGAAAAACAAAAGCACATAGTCTTCGTATGTCATATAGTAAGCTTTCAAGTTGATAAACAAGGTTTAGACATGTTCAAACCAGACAAATCATGTATCTACCCCCTAACCATAAACTCGATCGATCTTATGAAGTCTAGCCTGAAGAGAAGTCGTATTGGTTTCAAACATGAAAATTTCAAGAACCTCCCAAAATCTTCAAATGGGCATAATATTCAAAAAAACCAGAAAAATGAAAAACCAAAGCACATAGCCTTCTTATGTCATATAGTAAGAATTCAAGTTGATAAACAAGGTCTAGACATATTCAAACTAGACAAATCATGTATCTACCCCTAACACTCTAAACTCTGTCTTATGAAGTCAAGCATGAAGAGAAGTGGTTTTTGGGTTTCAAACATGGAAATTTCAAAAACCTCCCAAAAGCTTCATTTTAGAGTGACTAAGAAGGATCCATGCTTACCTTTTAATTTTCAGATTTTAAACTTGTTTAAATCTTTGTGAAACCTAGGATTTGACCAAGATTCAAATGGGCATAAAAATTCAGGAAAAAACCAAAAGAATGATAAACCAAAGCACATAGCATTCTTATGTCATATAGTAAGCATTCAAGTTGATAAATAAGGTCTAGACATATTCAAACTAGAAAATCATGTATATATCTGCCCCTAACCCTAAACTCTGTCTTATATATGAAGCAATCATGAAGAGAAGTGGTTTTGGGTTTCAAACATGAAAATTTCAAGAACATCCCAAAAGTCGCTTCATTTTAGAGTGACTAAGAAGGATCCAGGCTTACCTTTTCGTTTTCATATTTTATACTTGTTTAAATCCAGGTCAAACATAGGATTTGACCAAGATTCAAATGGGCATAAAATAAAAAAATAGAAGAATGAAAAACAAAAGCACATAGTCTTCTTATGTCATATAGTAAGCCTTGCAAGTTGGTAAACAAGGTTTAGACATGTTCAAACCAGACAAATCATGTATCTAGCCCCTAACCATAAACTCGGTCGATCTTATGAAGTCTAGCATGAAGAGAAGTCGTATTGGTTTCAAACATGAAAATTTCAAGAACCACCCAAAATCTTCAAATGGGCATATAACATTCAAAAAACTAGAAAAATGAAAAACCAAAGCACATATATAGCCTTCTTATGTCATATAGTAAGCATTCAAGTTGATAAACAAGCATGTCTAGACATATTCAAACCCGACAAATCATGTATCTACCCCCTAACCCTAAACTCTGCATGTCTTATGAAGTCAACCATGAAGAGAAGTGGTTTTTGGGTTTCAAACATTGAGATTTCAAGAACCCCCCAAAAGCTTCATTTTAGAATGACTAGCTAGGAAGGATCCAGGCTTACCTTTTCATTTTCATGTTATAGACTTGTTTAAATCTTGGTCAAACCTAGGATTTGACCAAGATTCAAATGGGCATAAACATTCAAAAAAATCAAAAAATCAAAAACCAAAGCTAGCACATATAGTCTTCTTATGTCATATAGTAAGAATTGAAGTTGATAAACAAGGTCTAGACATATTCAAACTAGACAAATCATGTATCTACCCCCTAAAGCCCTAAACTAGCTTTGTCTTATGAAGTCAAGCATGAAGAGAAGTGTTTTTGGGTTTCAGACATGGAAATTTTGAAAACCTCCCAAAAACTTCATCTTAGAGTGACAAAGAAGGATCCAAGCTTACCTTTTCATTTTCATGTTTTAAGCTTGTTTAAATATTGGTCAAGCCTAGGATTTGACCAAGATTCAAATGGGCATAAAAATTCTGGAAAAATAAAAAAAAACCAAAGCACATAGTCTTCTTACGTCATATATATCTATAGTAAGCATATTCAAGTAGATAAACAAGGTATAGACATATTCAAAACAGACAAATCCTGTATCTACCCCCTAACCCTAAACTCGGTCTTATGATGCCTAGCATGAAGAGAAGTCGTTTTGGGTTTCAAACGTTTAAGCCAAAAGCCCCATTTCATATATTTCAAATTTGGTTCAAATTTGAAAGACATACAAGTTATAGCACACATAGTGCATACATGTTCACACATTCTGCACTAGATGCTAATTAACCCTATAGTTTGAGGCCATTTGGATGAGGTCGAAAAAAATCTTGGATTAGAAATGGGGTTGTTCGAACCCCGTAGTTGGATTTTTTATGAACTTGATCTGTAGTACTGGGCAAAACCCTAGTTTAACGTATTTAATTATAGATTCGTAGGTTGATTTTTCTACCTTTTTATTATTATTACTATGCAGCACATGTGTGTTTGCCCGTCGAGTGAAACTCGGAGGAAGAGGGATCACTCGGAAGGAGAGAAGAAGGGAGAGCATTATGGTGTCTCCCCTTTTTCGGGTGATGATGTTGACTTTTGTGCAGGGTTTGTCAGTGAGCAGGAGGTGCGAGCGAGCGAGCGAGCGAGTCGAGCGAGGCCGAGAATGAGAGAGATTTGTTTTTTTTGTGAGAGGGACAACCGAAGGATCCAGAAGGACCCACAGATTTCCAAAACGCATCCTGATGCGTCTTCTCTTGACAAAGAAGATGGCTTGGAGTTTGCGTACCTACTGCACTTGACTTGTGCTCACTGAAGTGTGGGACCTCACGCATGGGCGCCACACGTAAGTGACAGACCTGTTGGCAATGTTGGTGTAAAAACTCGGTTGATTATTATAGTGCATTAGAACAAAGTTTCCTATGGATTCAACGGCAGGAAATCCAAGTTAACTCATTTACATGACATTATTTTTTCCATGAAGCAAAGTTAACACATCTATCAATTGGTACATTTTGGAGTGACTAAGAAGGATCCATGCTTATTCGTTTTCACGTGTTAAATTTGTTTAAATCTTGCTCAAACCTAGGATTTCACCAAGATTGAAATGGGCATGAAAATTCAAAAAAAAATGAAATACCAATGCACATAGTCTTCTTCTGTCATATAGTAAGCATTCAAGATGATAAACAAGGTCTAGACATATTCAAACCAGGCAAATCATGTATCTACTCCCTAACGACCCTAAACTCCGTCTTATGAAGTAAGGCATGAAGAGAAGTGGTTTTGGGTTTCAAACATGCAAATTTCAAAAACCCCCCAAAAGCTTCATTTTAGAGTGACTAAGAAGGATCGAGGCTTACCTTTTCATTTTCATGTTTTAAACTTGTTTAAATCTTGGTCAAACCTAGCTAGTATTTGACCAAGATTCAAATGGGCATGCATAAAATTCAAAAAAAATCAGAAAAATGAAAAACCAAAGCACATAGCCTTCTTATGTCATATAGTAAGAATTCAAGTTGATAAACAAGGTCTAGACGTATTCAAACTAGACAAATCATGTATCTACCCCTAACACTCTAAACTCTGTCTTATGAAGTCAATTAAGCATGAAGAGAAGTGGTTTTGGGTTTCAAACATGGAAATTTCAAAAACCTCCCAAAAGCTTCATTTTAGAGTGACTAAGAAGGATCCATGCTTACCTTTTAATTTTCAGATTTTAAACTTGTTTAAATCTTTGTGAAACCTAGGATTTGACCAAGATTCAAATGGGCATAAAAATTCAGGAAAAAACCAAAAGATTGATAAACCAAAGCACATAGCATTCTTATGTCATACAGTAAGCATTCAAGTTGATTAACAAGGTCTAGACATATTCAAACTAGAAAATCATGTATATATCTGTCCCTAACCTTAAACTCTGTCTTATATATGAAGTCAATCATGAAGAGAAGTGGTTTGGGTTTCAAACATGAAAATTTCAAGAACATCCCAAAAGTCGCTTCATTTTAGAGTGACTAAGAAGGATCCAGGCTTACCTTTTCGTTTTCATATTATATACTTGTTTAAATCCAGGTCAAACATAGGATTTGACCAAGATTCAAATGGGCATAAAATAAAAAAATAGAAGAATGAAAAACAAAAGCACATAGTCTTCGTATGTCATATAGTAAGCTTTCAAGTTGATAAACAAGGTTTAGACATGTTCAAACCAGACAAATCATGTATCTAGCCCCTAACCATAAACTCGGTCGATCTTATGAAGTCTAGCATGAAGAGAAGTCGTATTGGTTTAAAACATGAAAATTTCAAGAACCACCCAAAATCTTCAAATGGGCATAAAATTCAAAAAAACCAGAAAAATGAAAAACCAAAGCACATAGCCTTCTTATGTCATATAGTAAGAATTCAAGTTGATAAACAAGGTCTAGACATATTCAAACTAGACAAATCATGTATCTACCCCTAACACTCTAAACTCTGTCTTATGAAGTCAATTAAGCATGAAGAGAAGTGGTTTTGGGTTTCAAACATGGAAATTTCAAAAACCTCCCAAAAGCTTCATTTTAGAGTGACTAAGAAGGATCCATGCTTACCTTTTAATTTTCAGATTTTAAACTTGTTTAAATCTTTGTGAAACCTAGGATTTGACCAATATTCAAATGGGCATAAAAATTCAGGAAAAAACCAAAAGATTGATAAACCAAAGCACATAGCATTCTTATGTCATACAGTAAGCATTCAAGTTGATTAACAAGGTCTAGACATATTCAAACTAGAAAATCATGTATATATCTGTCCCTAACCTTAAACTCTGTCTTATATATGAAGTCAATCATGAAGAGAAGTGGTTTGGGTTTCAAACATGAAAATTTCAAGAACATCCCAAAAGTCGCTTCATTTTAGAGTGACTAAGAAGGATCCAGGCTTACCTTTTCGTTTTCATATTATATACTTGTTTAAATCCAGGTCAAACATAGGATTTGACCAAGATTCAAATGGGCATAAAATAAAAAAATAGAAGAATGAAAAACAAAAGCACATAGTCTTCGTATGTCATATAGTAAGCTTTCAAGTTGATAAACAAGGTTTAGACATGTTCAAACCAGACAAATCATGTATCTAGCCCCTAACCATAAACTCGGTCGATCTTATGAAGTCTAGCATGAAGAGAAGTCGTATTGGTTTAAAACATGAAAATTTCAAGAACCACCCAAAATCTTCAAATGGGCATAAAATTCAAAAAAACCAGAAAAATGAAAAACCAAAGCACATAGCCTTCTTATGTCATATAGTAAGAATTCAAGTTGATAAACAAGGTCTAGACATATTCAAACTAGACAAATCATGTATCTACCCCTAACACTCTAAACTCTGTCTTATGAAGTCAAGCATGAAGAGAAGTGGTTTTGGGTTTCAAACATGGAAATTTCAAAAACCTCCCAAAAGCTTCATTTTAGAGTGACTAAGAAGGATCCATGCTTACCTTTTAATTTTCAGATTTTAAACTTGTTTAAATCTTTGTGAAACCTAGGATTTGACCAAGATTCAAATGGGCATAAAAATTCAGGAAAAAACCAAAAGAATGATAAACCAAAGCACATAGCATTCTTATGTCATAGAGTAAGCATTCAAGTTGATTAACAAGGTCTAGACATATTCAAACTAGAAAATCATGTATATATCTATTCCTAACCTTAAACTCTGTCTTATGAAGCAATCATGAAGAGAAGTGGTTTTGGGTTTCAAACATGAAAATTTCAAGAACATCCCAAAAGTCGCTTCATTTTAGAGTGACTAAGAAGGATCCAGGCTTACCTTTTCGTTTTCATATTTTATACTTGTTTAAATCCAGGTCAAACATAGGATTTAACCAAGATTCAAATGGGCATAAAATAAAAAAATAGAAGAATGAAAAACAAAAGCACATAGTCTTCTTATGTCATATAGTAAGCTTGCAAGTTGATAAACAAGGTTTAGACATGTTCAAACCAGACAAATCATGTATCTAGCCCCTAACCATAAACTCGGTCGATCTTATGAAGTCTAGCATGAAGAGAAGTCGTATTGGTTTCAAACATGAAAATTTCAAGAACCACCCAAAATCTTCAAATGGGCATATAACATTCAAAAAACCAGAAAAATGAAAAACCAAAGCACATATATAGCCTTCTTATGTCATATAGTAAGCATTCAAGTTGATAAACAAGCATGTCTAGACATATTCAAACCCGACAAATCATGTATCTACCCCCTAACCCTAAACTCTGCATGTCTTATGAAGTCAACCATGAAGAGAAGTGGTTTTGGGTTTCAAACATTGAGATTTCAAGAACCCCCCAAAAGCTTCATTTTAGAATGACTAGCTAGGAAGGATCCAGGCTTACCTTTTCATTTTCATGTTATAGACTTGTTTAAATCTTGGTCAAACCTAGGATTTGACCAAGATTCAAATGGGCATAAACATTCAAAAAAATCAAAAAATCAAAAACCAAAGCACATATAGTCTTCTTATGTCATATAGTAAGAATTGAAGTTGATAAACAAGGTCTAGACATATTCAAACTAGACAAATCATGTATCTACCCCCTAAAGCCCTAAACTAGCTTTGTCTTATGAAGTCAAGCATGAAGAGAAGTGTTTTTGGGTTTCAGACATGGAAATTTTGAAAACCTCCCAAAAACTTCATCTTAGAGTGACAAAGAAGGATCCAAGCTTACCTTTTCATTTTCATGTTTTAAGCTTGTTTAAATATTGGTCAAGCCTAGGATTTGACCAAGATTCAAATGGGCATAAAAATTCTGGAAAAAAAAAAAATAAAAACCAAAGCACATAGTCTTCTTACGTCATATATATCTATAGTAAGCATATTCAAGTAGATAAACAAGGTATAGACATATTCAAAACAGACAAATCCTGTATCTACCCCCTAACCCTAAACTCGGTCTTATGATGCCTAGCATGAAGAGAAGTCGTTTTGGGTTTCAAACGTTTAAGCCAAAAGCCCCATTTCATATATTTCAAATTTGGTTCAAATTTGAAAGACATACAAGTTATAGCACACATAGTGCATACATGTTCACACATACTGCACTAGATGCTAATTAACCCTATAGTTTGAGGCCATTTGGATGAGGTCGAAAAAATCTTGGATTAGAAATGGGGTTGTTTGAACCCCGTAGTTGGATTTTTTATGAACTTGATCTGTAGTACTGGGCAAAACCCTAGTTTAACGTATTTAATTATAGATTCGTAGGTTGATTTTTCTACCTTTTTATTATTATTACTATGCAGCACATGTGTGTTTGCCCGTCGAGTGAAACTCGGAGGAAGAGGGATCACTCGGAAGGAGAGAAGAAGGGAGAGCATTATGGTGTCTCCCCTTTTTCGGGTGATGATGTTGACTTTTGTGCAGGGTTTGTCAGTGAGCAGGAGGTGCGAGCGAGCGAGCGAGCGAGTCGAGCGAGGCCGAGAATGAGAGAGATTTGTTTTTTTTGTGAGAGGGACAACCGAAGGATCCAGAAGGACCCACAGATTTCCAAAACGCATCCTGATGCGTCTTCTCTTGACAAAGAAGATGGCTTGGAGTTTGCGTACCTACTGCACTTGACTTGTGCTCACTGAAGTGTGGGACCTCACGCATGGGCACCACACGTAAGTGACAGACCTGTTGGTGTAAAAACTCGGTTGATTATTATAGTGCATTAGAACAAAGTTTCCTATGGATTCAAGGGTAGGAAATCCAAGGCTTACCTTTTCATTTTCATGTTATAGACTTGTTTAAATCTTGGTCAAACCTAGGATTTGACCAAGATTCAAATGGGCATAAACATTCAGAAAAATCAAAAAAATCAAAAACCAAAGCACATGTAGTCTTCTTATGTCATATAGTAAGAATTGAAGCTGATAAACAAGGTCTAGACATATTCAAACCAGACAAATCGTGTATCTACACCTAACCCTAAACTATATCTAATGAAGTCAAGCATGATGAGAAATGGTTTTGGGTTTCAAACATGGAAATTTCAAAAACCTCCCAAAAGCTTCATTTTAGAGTGACTAAGAAGGATCCAGGCTTACCTTTTCATTTTCATGTTTTAAAATTATTTAAATCCTGGTCAAAACTAGGATTTGATCTTGATTCAAATGGGCATAAACATTCAGAAAAAAACAAAAAATCAAAAACCAAAGCACATATAGTCTTCTTATGTCATATAGTAAGAATTGAAGTTGATAAACAAGGTCTAGACATATTCAAACCAGACAAATCGTGTATCTACACCTAACCCTAAACTATATCTAATGAAGTCAAGCATGATGAGAAATGGTTTTGGGTTTCAAACATTGAGATTTCAAGAACCCCCCAAAAGCTTCATTTTAGAATGACTAAGAAGGATCCAGGCTTACCTTTTCATTTTCATGTTATAGACTTGTTTAAATCTTGGTCAAACCTAGGATTTGACCAAGATTCAAATGGGCATAAACATTCAGAAAAAATTAAAAAATCAAAAACCAAAGCACATATAGTCTTCTTATGTCATATAGTAAGAATTGAAGTTGATAAACAAGGTCTAGACATATTCAAACCAGACAAATCGTGTATCTACACCTAACCCTAAACTATATCTAATGAAGTCAAGCATGATGAGAAATGGTTTTGGGTTTCAAACATTGAGATTTCAAAAACCTCCCAAAAGCTTCATTTTAGAGTGACTAAGAAGGATCCAGGCTTACCTTTTCATTTTCATGTTTTAAACTTGTTTAAATCTTGGTCAAACCTAGGATTTGGCCAAAGATTCAAGTTGATAAACATGGTCTAGACATATTCAAACTAGAAAATCATGTATCTACCCCTAGCCCTAACCCTAAACTCTGTCTTATGAAGTCAAACATGAAGAGAAGTGGTTTTGGGTTTCAAACATGCATGGAAATTTCGAAAACCTCCCAAAAACTTCATCTTAGAGTGACTAAGAAGGATCCATGATTACCTTTTCATTTTAATGTTTTAAACTTGTTTAAATCTTGGTCAAACCCTAGGATTTGGCCAAGATTCAAATGGGCATAAACATTCAGAAAGAACAAAAAATGAAAAACCAATGCACATGCATAGTCTTCTTAGGTCATATAGTAAGCATTCAAGTTGATAAACAAGCATGTCTAGACATATTCAAACCCGACAAATCATGTATCTACCCCATAACCCTAAACTCATCTGTCTTATGAAGTCAACCATGAAGAGAAGTGGTTTTGGGTTTCAAACATTGAGATTTCAAGAACCCCCCAAAAGCTTCATTTTAGAATGACTAAGAAGGATCCATGCTTACCTTTTCACTTTCATGTTTTAAACTTGTTTAAATCTTGGTCAAACCTAGGATTTGACCAAGATTCAAATGGGCATATATAAACATTCAGAAAAAACAAAAACCAAAAACCAAAGCACATATATATATAGCCTTCTTATGTCATATATATATATATATATATATAGTAAGCATTCAAGTTGATGAACAAGGTCTAGACATATTCAAAACAGAAAAGGCATGTATCTACCCCTAACCCTTAACTTTGTCTTATGAAGTCAAGCATGAAGAGAAGTGGTTTCGGGTTTCAAACATGGAAATTTCTAAAACTTCCCAAAAGCTTAATTTTAGAGTGACTAGGAAGGATCCAGGCTTACCTTTTCATTTTCATGTTTTAAGTTTGTTTAAATCCTAGTCAAACCTAGGATTTGACCAAGATTCAAATGAGCATAAAAATTCAGAAAAAATCAAAAAAAATGAAAACCCAAAGCACATAGCCTTCTTACGTCATATATATAGTAATTAAGCATTCAGGTTGATAAACAAGGTCTAGACATATTCAAAACATACAAATCATGTACTCCGTATCTACCCCCAACCCTAAACTATGTTTTTGGGGGATTTCTTTGACGAAGTTATAACACCCCCACATTTCACATTGGAATTACTTTCAGTAAATCAGCATAAAGTCGTTTAAATGTGCGAAACTATCTTGAAAGTACTAAAACCGTAAAAGTTGGGAATTGGCACTAAAATATGGCGTAATTTATCTAAAAAATGTAGAGTTGCCAGTTTGACCCGTATCTTATATGTACACCATTCACAAAATAAACATATTTTGTCATCTAGAAAATGAAAAAAATATTTTTTATACCGAAAAGTTGAAAAGTCTAGTCATTAACATTGTTGGGAATGGCAAGATGCACCACCATGCCCAATTTGGGCACATTGTAACAAACTGTGCCACAAATATGGCCATAACTATATCATTTGGCTTGCAAACCATGAATCTTCATACACGATAGTCCGCTTTGTGAAGACATTTTGTTTTTCACTACCCTATCACATGTTTCTTATTTTCCCTGTCAACTAACACATACAAGCACACTCCATGTAGAAGGGTTTCATTTTTCAGGTTTTCTTCAGTTTCATTTATTTATTTCAAAACCAGGTCAAAATGTTTTACATGATTATCCTGCAAAGGGGTTGAATATTTCAGTACTATCGCTGGTTTCTATATATAGTAAGTAATATGTATATAAAAATTATTTATGGGGACTTGTAGGACCAAGTTATAACATATCTACAATTCAAATTTGAATTACTTTCAATAAATCAGCATAAAGTCATTTAAATGTGCGAAACTAGCTAGAAAGCACTAAAAACCGTAAATTTGGGATTTGTCATTAAAATATGGCGTAATTTATTTAAAAAATGTAGATGCGCCATTTTGACCCATATCTTTTCTACCCCATGCACAAAAAAACATATTTTATCATCTAGAAAATGAAAAACGATTTTTTATACCGAAAACTTGAAAAGTCTAGTCATCAACATTGTTAGAAATGGCAAGATGCACCACCATGCCCAATTAGGGAACACTATAACAAACAATGTTGTCCAGGGATAATCAAACTTGGTAATATGAACTATGAGATTGAACAAAACGTTATATTTGGTTTACCCTTTGAACCTCCTAACTTACCACAACATTGACTTCTTATTTTTATTTACAAATAGATATTTTAATATCCCATTGTTGTGCAATAATATATGTTTTTTATTATCTCAAATCAATTAGCATTTGATTTTAAAAAACTACCATAATAATTCATGAGAAAGCGTTGAACAAGTTTCAGAATGTAATTTTAGACTTGATAGTTGATATGACCAATAATAGACTTAAATTAAATTGGATTTCAAAGTTCAGATTTTATAAGCGAATATAGTTTCATGTTGCAGATTATGTATTAGCTTGAGGGGCACCCCTAGAATAAAGTAGGTCGGTCACTTACGTGTGGTCCCATGCGTGTAGGTCCCACACATCAGTGAGCACAAGTCACGTGCGGTAGGTAGGCAAACTCCCAGCAATCTTCTTTGTCAAGTAAAGACGCGTCGTCAAGACTCTCTCTCTCTCTCTCTCTCTCCCTTTTGTCGCTGAAAAAAATGAATATTAGACGGGCGCGTAGCCTGCACTGCAGGTCTACATAACTGAAACCCTGTGTGCCAGTCAACATCACTCACCGAAAAAAGTGAAGCATTTCTTTTCACCATAAATAACAGCGGCCCCGTGAGGCACTGCTCTCCCTTTCTCTTAATTTCTCCTTCCGTGTGATCCCTCTTCCACCTTTTATCCTTTGCACGATCGAAACTCCACTTATTGTTGTCATTGTTGCACAAAACACTCACTTAACCTGTTCTTTTGCACATATCACCAACTCATGTATTTGTTGCACAAAGGTCTAAATCTGTCGCTAAGCTACTTTACTCTAAATCTGATGACCGGGACCTAGAAGGTAGTGATATCCCTTGTGTAGTGTGTTTTTTAGAACTCTAAAAGAATATGAAAATATTTTAGCAATTGAAATAATATAAATTAACTAATATGGGATCGATAGTCATGAAATATATTTTCTACTATCCGGCCAATATCAAGTGTCATGAAATATATTCATTGTAAACTTAGTGATAATCACTCGAGTTTGATATGAATGGCCTAGCTAGCTATGGGCATCTCCCACTATATATGTTGTCCACACGACCAAGCAACAAGCATCCATGAGGAAAGTTTCTTATGGGTGACTTTCATCTCTGCCGCAAAACACGCGCCGAAATTGTTGGCGCGTCCCATTTTCAAGCTACCCCAAAACCTGCGGTTTGCCCGTCGGCCTATAAACATCGGTCCACAGAGGATATTTCCCTGTAGAGCACAATTCGAACACCACATCTTTCTCATGCTTCTACCAGGCACACTCCCACGACGACGGCCGTGCCCCACCGCCCCTCCTCACCATCACTGCCTTCTCACCGGCCACCGTAGTGACCGACCACGTTTTACCGGCTCCCTTGCTGCCTAGCAAGCCGGATTAGCTTCCTCGACGCCGACGTTCACCGCGCCATATCTCCTCCGGATCTGCTTCCCCGACTCTGTAGTCCACCTCACCGGAGATCGAGATGGGCAAAAAACGCGGCCCCAAAGTCGACCACCCCCAACCAAAGAGTAAATCCGCCCGGGCCTCAGACGAAGGTTGATGAATACTTTACATGTCCGCTTTTGTTATATGCATTTGATTTCTTACACTAGTTTTCGTTGCTTTCTTGCAATGCATTCTTGCTGATATTAGATCAGTGTAGATAGTTGTTTGCCGCGTAGCTATATGAGATCTTAACCTTACATCTGCTGATCGAGAGGAAGATCGAGGTTATGTCCGCTTTCGTTATGCATTTCTTTTCCGAGAATCACTTCTGTGTGATATGTTTTGGGGGTTTGAAGTATGCATTTTACAAAGGTTATGATAGCAGTCAAGCTAGCAGAGCAATTTGTTGATAGTATTAAACTGCCTGTATTTTTTTTATCTCGGAACTCTGCTGATCGTAACCTTACATCTGCTGATGGAGAGGCAGAGCTTATGTCCGCTTTCGTTACGCATTTCTTTTCCAAATATCACTTCTGTGCGGTACTTTTTTGGGGTTTGAAGTATACTACATTACTACCTCCACCCCAAACCTGAAGGCTTATTTATAAAAGTCAAACCAAGTAAAGTTTGACCAAACTTTCAGAACAATCTATCAAGAAATATAATATTTTGTAGATACCGTACGAAAATATATTCGTTATCTATTTAATGATATTAAATTTGTATTTTGCATGTTAATGATTTTTGATAAAAACTTCGGGATGGTGGTAGTACGTATTACAAAGGTTATGATAGCAGTCAAGCTAGGAGAGCAATTTATTGATAGTATTAAACTGCCTGTATTTTTTTCTATTTGCAACTCTGTGTGCGCCATGTGGAATTGCATGCTCTAGCCAGTTCATCCAATGAGGTTTTATCACTTAACACCAGAAGTTCAGGATTTTTTTTATCACAGAACCACAACCCTAGAAATTTGTATCACAAAACACTAACATTTGGGGTAATTGTTTCGCAGAATACATGATCTCTGTTTGATAGCCCATTAGTGACCTCCGGCCACCGTCAGTTTAAGAGTGACCGCAGGAGAAAGACAATTAGACTTTATTTTGTGGTATTTGCTGTTAAACGCAAATACAAAGCTGTTTGTCAACACTAGTTGTTAAATCTTAAGTCCAGACAGTTCAAAATAAAATCTTATGTCCAGGGTAGTTGTATTGGTAAACATTATCAAAACCTTATGCTGGTACAGAATATATTACCCAAATCTCATGTTCTTGTGTGGTTATAATTTCTTGTGGATATTTGTCATATGGTAATTCATTTGTGTGTAGCATATGTAACAAGTGTGACTCATATTCTCATTTCCACAGAGTGTCTACAAAATTTCACACCAAAATTCATTTGTTTGTAGCAAACATGCTCACGTACTGTAAATTGGTGTCACGCTGTAGGGTCATGCTCTTGTCAAGCCGACTAATGACAAATAATGTGTTATGTGAAATAATTTCCCCAAATGTTGGTGTTTTGTGATTAAAAATCCCCAACTTGTGGTGCTAAGTGATAAAACCACTCATTCAATAGACCGAGCCTTAGGCATGTATCATTAGATATTTTTTTAGGAAGGCTGCAAATATTTATTTTGAATACTGCGTTGCTACTTGCTAGGATTTGAACTCAGGACCTTGTAGGTCTGATACCATTTCGAATTGCATGCTCTAGCAAGTTCATCCAATAGATCGATCTGTTGGAATTTGGAAGACCCTAGGCAATTATATTAAGCACACGCCATTCCATATGGTTAACCATTGGCATGAAAATGACACTTATATGTGTTTGAGTCTATATGTGGATTGCTTAGCCCTTTCCATCAGTTCGGACTTTTGGTTGCGTTGGCTACTGCATGAAGCTTGACATCATACTTATCCTAAAAATTGTTGCTGCTGCCCTTTGTTGCCCAACATAAATTATTTTTGAGCCATAATTTGTTTGCCCTTTCCATCAGTCCGGACTTCCGGTTGCGTTGGCTAGTGCATGAAGCTTGACAATATGAACATCAATTATTTTTGAGCCATAGTTTGTTTGTCATTACACCTTTTGAGCAGTCTCACTGCTACTATTAATTTGTTCTTATATGCACAGTTCCATGATAAATCTCATCTGCATTTCTCGCCAATGCATGTTAGGTCTTCCACTCGAGAATGAGTACGAAGAGCAACGGAGGCAAACTATTCTGCATAATAGCCGAGTTGCAGCCTCGTTGGGCCTAACACTACATCCTTCTACAAGGTCTAGTGCAAAAACGCCACCCACCTCCCTCACAAAGGATACGGAACATTCCTCTGATTCAGAATTTGATCCTGCTGATTGTGATGGCGAGCTGACTCAGGAAGATGCCCTGGTCGACTATCGTCTGCAACACAACAAGGTGAGTTTTCTCTGTCCTGTCATCGAATTATTTGTCCCAACTTCCATTTGTTGTATCCCAGTCCTACCAAATATGTTACCCATGCCATGTTCAATCTCATTACTACAATTTTTCCTGCTTAGTTAACGCCTCATATATGTTTTGGCATATGTTGCCTGACTGTTTTTCCATTCCATCTGCATATCATCATCATATAATATTGTACATTGAAATATCATTTATGTGTGACAGGCATCTGCAGATTCGGGAAAGAACTTTTCAAGAACGAATAGGAGGAAGAACACTCAACAGGAACCTCAGGCTGATACCGGAGGATGGGTGACAGTGCGTAATAAAAAAAGAGTTAAGCCTGATGCTCGTGCTGCTCCTCCTATTACAAGGTCTAACAAGAGACTGACACGAGGTGGCGAACAGGCCAAGAATGATAACAGTAAAAGGTCTCGTAAAAACCACAAACCATCGAATCAGACAGAAGTAGCCCCAGCATGTACCAGCCCACACATTCCACAACCACCAGTTGCCAATACTGATTCTCAGCAACAATTGCCAACAGAACCAGTTTCCACAGCAAATTCTAGCCAAGAATTGGCACCATCAGGAGTGGTGGTAGGTAATAATGGCCAAGGACACATGATGCTAGTCCCAGATGATACAGCCTCAAATGTCCAAACAGTGCTGCCACAACACCAGCAAACTGGTGATGATCTCCCTCCGACCCTTAGTCCTGCGAAAGACAACTCCTCTCCCGATGATGAGACCCACGCCAAAAAAGGTAATACTTTTTTCAAGACTTGTAGTTTAATGCTCCCTTATGTATCTATATACCATGATAGCTTGATGTAATGCTTAACTTGGTAGGTTCGCCACGATCAATAAAAACGAGGGGGCCAACGGTAGGAAAAAAACTTGCAGCTAAGATTTCCGGAATGGGTTCAAGATTTCGCATCACATCTATTGTAGGTGGCAGAAGGCCACTTCATCCGCATGAATCTTCATATCTTGTATCACAGGTTGGCCATTTTATCAGGAATGAACTTCCTACCTTCCCATTGTGGAAGCAGCACGTTGACACCCCTTCACAGTTCGAGAGTTTAGTGCATAATTTACACGTAAGTCATGCTTCTCCTGGTAATGATAAATTATTCCACATTGATCTGTCCCATTTCTTGTAGCTTACTGTTGTTTCTATGCTATATAACTCACCAATCATTCCACCGTTGTGAGCAGTTAAGGTTTGAATTCGATGAGGATAATGAGGATGTAAAGTTTGTCATCGCTTCCATATTCAAAGAATTGTTGCGCCAGCACCGCTATAAGCTTAAGGCGACATACTTCACTGGCCAGATTACTGCCAATGTTCGAACAAAGTCTCCTGCACCCTGTATGACTGACGAGCAGTGGGGAGATCTTGTCAAGCATTGGTCTGATCCAAAGAATGTGGTATGGCTTATGAGGACCGTGAAACCAGATTAAATTCCGAATACTTATTTTGCGCCAGTGTCTCACTAGTCTCCTTTTGCAGACGTTGTCTAAAAGGAACCAGGCTAACCGCTTGAAACAACGTTTACCAAGCCGTACAGGATCTCGTCACTTGGTTGGGCATCTCTGGCAAAAAGTAATGCCCCGCTGGTCTGTACTGCTACATATGTTACTCGTAAATTGTGTAGAACTCCGTGTGCATGTTATATTTCCATCCTCCATTTCAACCACGTTATTTGATCTCCATATGATTGTACAAAAATGCAGAAAGTAGATCATGCAAACAACATGCAACCAGACAAAGAGATGACTCTGGCAGAGCAGTTCGAGGCATGCCAGAAGAACAAACATAATGTGATAGGAGAACTTGCAGAAAGTGTTATTGTAAGTCTTCTTTATGATTTAAATTTTTTAACTACACACTTGCCAATTTGTAGGAGCAATATGTCAATATGATCTTGTAGGCGTTTTTGTGAAAATGCATTTGATGTGTAATCAGGCATACCAACTTGTAGGATTAGAAGTAGTTCATACACATTAAATCTACCGTCTGCATGTTTCTCTGTAATAACTTTTATTTTTACACGACTCAAAACTTTTCAGGCAAATATGAAATTGGAGATGGCAAAACCCGGGAAAGATGGTATGGAAAAAACTCTAGAAGAATGTATGGAGACATTTACCATGGTACTTAAAAATAAAGATATCACCAAAAACACTTTCCTGCGAAATGCTGGGTTTTTGCAGTCCAAGTCCAAGTCCAAGTCTTTCTCTGCACAAGTTCTGGAGGAACAAATCCAAATAGAACGAGCTGCAGCAGATGTGTTAAGAAACCAAGTTGACATGTTGAGATCGAGATCAGAAGCATGTGATGCCCTACTGCAGGAGGCCAATCAAGTTTGTTATAATCTCTCAAAAGACTAATAAAATGCCATAGATAATTGGAGATGAAAACACTGACATTGACATGTGAGTACCTTGGTATTGTGAAATGTTTACTGAGACTGAGGCACTGTTCCTATTTTGTTGGTGGATGCATTTATCTACGGCTGGGATCAACTTGGTAGTTGTTCCTGTGGATGTTTTAGAAATTGGTTGCCTAGCCTTTTCAATCCGTTCGAACTTAAATGGTATTAGAGCCAAGGTCTCGAGTTTGAATTGTTGACGGTGTGGTTCAATTCATCCTTAAATTGTTGGTGCCCCATTGGCCCTTGTAAAGCTTCATGTGCCTACCTCCGAATCCAGTGTTGAATTTCTCTTGTCACACACGAGGATGGCTGTTAATGTGTATATAAGTGGGTTGCATAGCCCCTTTTATATAAGGTTGCAAGTTTCCTTTTTGTGTTGTGCCTTTGGGATTCAGCCTGCACTTCTGACTTTTGGTTGCGTTGGCTACTGCATAAGTTTAATATAGTTCCATGTGGTTTTTGTTGAGTTCTATAATAAGTGGATTGCCTAGCCCTTTCCATCATTTCGGACCTGTGGTGTGCTATTCTGTTTTCCACGTATTAGACCTCCTCTTCTTAACAAGACTCCATGAGTAGGAGGCACTATGATTTTTTTTTGCGCATGAAATTACTCAATTAGATAGCTTAATCCCATTTGTTGACTCTCTGTTGATCAGCCACTTGAGGGTAAAACTGAGTATATTGCACTAGCCAGTATTTTTTTTATGAGGTAATGCACTAGCCAGTATTAGTACTCGAGGGGAAAACTGAGTGCAGATATTTTTCCAGTGTAAGGCTAACTGAGTACACGTAACGGTGCAGACGTGCAGTACCACGGACGCGTGTCGCGGTGCACAGCGGTTAGGCGGTGCGCGTGTTGAGACCAAACGTCTAGCTTTTTTGAGAAACTGCCGAGACCAACCGTCACGTTGCCAGAGCCCCCTCTCTCCCTCCCTCTGCACACAGTCTCATTCTCACTCACGCACGCAACCACGCCTCTCACGTCCCATCAACTTCTCCAAATCGAAGGAAAAAACACCAACCGCCCACGCGCGCTCCCTGCCGGCGATGGACAAGAAGAATGCGCCGGCGGCCGTCGCCTCCGTGAACTGGGCCTCTCTCTCGGCTGATGGACCACTTCACAAGATCGGCGAATGCTTACTGGCGAACGAGCAGTACGCTGACACCTACTCTGCTATGAGGCAAGTCTGTAGAAATTGGCGCTCAGGTTTACCTGAGCCCGACGTGCACCTGCACGAATGGATCATGCTAGACCACGGCCTTCCACGCGCTGCTGATTTCACCTTCCTCCACCTCCGCACATCCCGCTACGTCACCATCGATCTAACGGAAGTTCATGCAAGGTTCAAATTCCTCCATATCTATAGAGTTAATCTATTTTTATTTTCAATCGTAAACATCTTAGTGCTGAATGTTATCTTCATCAATATATTTTAGATACTACTTTGTCGGCTTTTGCCGTGGCGTCATCGTGCTTGCCCAGAAGAACCAGCCGCACAAGATACGGCTTCTGAACCCACTCACAAAGACATTGAATACTATGTTTGAGGCGCATATGCCAAACGTTATTCTGAAGTCAGTCGCTGTGATGAAGTCCCCGACTATGGTCTTCGTTTCCAAAGATTACCCGGCGGAAATTGCTTGGGTCGATGAGAGCACTCCAACTAAGGGTATAGATGAAGATTGGGGAGAAGGAAGATTTTCGATCGAGCACCATTGTCTGCGTTGCATTACCCCGTTCAATGGTGAATTGTATGCAATAGCTGTGAACAATTTTGAGTTCGGAAAATTAGTGTGCACCAACAATGTCCAGTTGGAGCAGCGTGCGAGCACTGTCAAAATGGATACACTATTTTCATTTCCAGAACTTGGAAATAACAAGTTCTACCTTGTGGAGTCGGATGGTGCTCTGCTGCTTGTGTTGTTGGACAACAAGCATTTGGAGGAAGGTCAACCATTGGTGTACCGTGTGGACACTGAGAGCCGCTCTCTCCATGCCGTCAATAACATTGGCAGTCGTGCCTTCTTCGTCCATTATATCCGGTGTATCTCCGTCGACACCAGAGTGCACCCGACACTTCGACCTGGCTGCATCTACTACACAGATTTTGGTTATATCAGAGAGTACTTTGATGATATAAAGGCCTGGGATGAGTGGCCAATACATGTGAATAGATTAGGAAACTACGGTATGAGAAATGAACAAAGGCCATACCGTTTGGAGGATGTATTGGCTGCACACTGCAGACGGAAGGAGTTCAATGAAAATTTCCTTCAATGGAGTGACGAAGAAATATATGCTGAATGAAGAACATATTCGTTCATCCTGGGGTATCCTAATCTTCATGTTGGCCATACATTGTGTCTTGTATTATTTTCAGATTAGTTTGTCGTGAACATTAACATTGTTATTGGCTGCTTTTGGCTCTTGTATGCAGTTTATGTAGTATTATATTAGTTTTCTGGATTTATTATGCTGCTGTGAATTTATCCTATACTAGCTTCTAGATTTGACTGATTTTGTTTGTAATGATGATGGCTTGATGTGGCTGCTGGCCTTAACTGCCGAAGCAGAGCAATTAGTACTTAACCAGGTGTACCGTCTTTATATTAGTATTATATTATATTACTTGACCATAGCCATATTCAAAATCAAATCTCAGTCGGGCGGCAAAATCTCCCGCCAATCTAGAAATATTTCAGGCGTGTTTTTGAATGGGATAAGAAGATAGAACACGATGATAGTAACCGATATTCAAGGTGATGATGATTTGATTTTGCACTCGGCCTTGAACAGAGGTACTAGTACGGTCTCACAATTTTTTATCATTATACTTGGACCTTAGCCAAATTCAAAATCTCATAGCGGCAAAACTTCCCGCCCACAAAATACAAAAAATTCACACGCTTTCAAATTCCCATTCTACCCTTGTGGAGATGACAGAAAGTCGGTTGGTGGGGGGGTCTGCCCGTCATTTTTTGGATCACCACCTCCCTAGCCCCGGAAACCCTCCCAAAAAAATTCATTTCCCTCAGACCACCCACCGGAACTTCCCAAGTCCCTCTCTCTACCACCTCCACGACCACCGCACCGGAACATCCCCGCCGGACTTCCCTGGCCTACCCGAGCCCTCGCGATCCTCGTCATCCGGCTGCCTGCCGGAGCCGCTTCATCGACGCCGTCATCAACCGGACCGGATCATCCCCGCCGAACCTCGAAACCATATGCTCATCCAGCAGCCTACCGCAGTCGCTTCAGCTGCGGCATCGTCCACCGCATCGGATCTTGCTCACCGACACCGATGTGCATGAACCGAATCTGCTTCACCGGCGCCGTCCATGATCTAAACTCTTCTACTGTCGCTTTTCTATTGCTTGCCTGCAAGTTCTTGTTTAATCTTGGGGGAACCTGTTTGTGCTAACGACGCGCCGTTACGTCTTTGCAGATTAGATGAGTAACCATGAAGTTTAATGGCCGTCTCTCCAACCCCAAGGAGCACATGTAGTGTACTTCATCACCGGATCTATCAACCCCAGGAAGATCTGCTGTGATTCCCACAGAGTGCTTCTCCTAATGTAAGTCCCTTGTTTTAGCGCCATGTTCTGGGTTCAGATGCTTGTTTGTCTGAAGCTCTTTTAGTTCATTCCTAGTTATGACCGTAACACCTTGCCATTTTCTAGTTCATTGCTAACTTCAAGCGATTGAACATTTTGGTTTGCATTCCCTGCTCTGTAGATGTAGCCATCATAACTTCTATCTTGCTCATTCGTTGTTCATGCCAATCTTGTTCTCCCTGAACATGTTGGTTTGCATTCCCTGTACTACGGTGATGCCATTGTTATTTCTATCTACTTCGTCGTAAGCTAACTGCCTGCTATTAGTTCCTGCATGCTATCGCTCTGCCATCCTGCAGTACAAATTAACTGCCTGCTATTAGTTCCTGCATGCTATCGCTCTGCCATCCTGCAGTACAAATTTATTTGAACTCGTCACAGCAGCAACTTCCATCATAATTTTGTCTGCCATCTGATTCTTCAAAAGCTGCAATATTAACTTGTTTCTCTTAATTGGCATGGCGCTCACATATAGAATTGTGAACATATTGGTGTGCATTCCCTTTTCTACAAGTTCAGATCCCACTATATTCCGTTTCTGGTCCATCCTAAGCCGTAGCATTAACTATCCTCTATGTGTTGCTCATTACAACTTTATATCCCGAAACAAATTGATTTGTTTCCCTTATCTACAAGTTTATCAGTGATGCCATTATAACTCCTATCTGTTTTATTCCTAGCTATTATAGTAACATCCTGCTATTATTTAGTTCATGGCCAATTTTAAGTAATTGCACATGTTGGTTCGCATTCCCTGCTCTATAGCTTTTGGCATCATAACTTCTATATTTGGTTTACATTCCCTGCTCTGTAGATCTAGCCATCATAACTTTATCTTGCTCAGATGTTGTTTCAAAAATTATGGCCTGCTACTATGTTGTTTGTGCCAATTTTTTACTCCATGAACATGTTGGCTTGCATTCCCTGTACTACAGGTGATGCCATTGTTTTGTATCTAGTTCATTGTAAGCTAACAAAGTAAGGACTTAGTTTGGCATGCTATCACTCTGCTATCTAAGCCTGTAGTACAAATAAACTTGTCATATTACTAGATAATAATTTTGTGTGCCATCTTGTTCTTCAAAAGCTGCATTATCGACTTGTTTCTCTGACTTGGCATGACGCTCACATATGGAATGCTGAACATATTGGTTTGCATTCCCTCTTATACAAGTTCACAGGTGATCCCACTATATTCTGTATCTTGCTCAGTCGTCGTTACAAAATTTATAGCCTGCTACTATGTTGTTCATGCCAATTTTGTACTCCCTGAACATGTTGGTTTGCATGGGACTCGACAGTAGTAAGTCTGCTGTTTCATTCTAACATGCTCTGTTATATTGGCTGTTGGTATGCGGCATGCACTCTTTGTTTGCTTATTGTGCGCATTACAATGATCTTGTTATAACGACGAAATGATGAGTTCCAAATTCTTTGGCAAACAATATTGTAGTGTCTTTGCCTTTCCATTGTTGCTGTCTTAACTTGTAATGTCTTTGTTTCAGATATAGGTGCTGCATGGACAACTTAAAAGATTGCCGGATCGCTTCATTGTATTGCTAGGTTTAATTACCATTCAATTTCTCTGGGTTCTGTAATATTTTTTTCAATGCCTTGCAGCTGATGTAATATTTAGTTAGTTTTTATAGTTCTTTCGCGCATTTTTTCTTTGGTGCTTGTGGTAAGTGAGGCTATTCGACAGAAATCAATGCTGCGTAAATATTCTCAGTATCTAAATCACGAATTCCCATCCCTTAAACGGCCCAATTAAGCAAAATCACATATGTGCCTGCCCGCAAAATCCTAAAGCGCATATTATGCCGGCATATAAACAACAACTAAACGGGCTGGCCCACTTACTTCTTGGGCCAGCCCATTTGATTTACCGTGGACCCCACACTCTAATTGGGCTGGCCCACTTGCAAAAAGGTGGACCCCACATACTACTGGGCCGGCCCACTAAATAGTTGGGCCAGCCCATTTGCTTTTGTGGTGGACCCCACATACTAAATGGGCCGGCCCTTTAAGAGGAAAGTGGGACCCACCTGTATTTTTGGCCCGGCCCACTATCTTGTTGGGCCGGCCCACCTGCTACATGGTGGACCCCACATACTAATTGGGCCGGCCCTTCAACAGGAAAGTGGGGCCCACTGTGTTTTTGGGCCGGCCCACTATGTTGTTGGGCCAGCCCATTTGCTATATGGTGGTCCCACATGGTAAACGGGCCGGCCCTTTAATAGGAAGGTGGGACCCACTGTGTTTTTGGCCCGCCCACTATCTTGGGCCGGCCCACTTTCTATATGGTGGACCCCACAAACCAAATGGGCCGGCCTATTAACAGAAATGTGGGACCCACCTGTGTTTTTGGCCCGGCCCACTAGCTTGGTGGGCCAGCCCACTTGCTATATGGTGGACCCCACATACTAAATGGGCGGCCCTTTGAAGGTGGGACCCACCTGTGTTTTTGGCCCGGCCCACTATCTTGTTGGGCCGGCCCACTTGCTATATGGTGGACCCCACATACTAAATGGGCCGACCCTTTAACTGGAAAATGGGACCCACCTGTGTTTTTGGCCCGGCCCACTAGCTTGTTGGGCCGGCCCACTTGCTATACGGTGGACCCTACACACTAAATGGGCCGGCCTTTAGCAGAAAGTGGGACCCACCTGTTTTTGGCCGCCCACTTGCTTCTTGGGCCGGCCCATTGCTGTAAGGTGGACCCACATGTTAAATGGGCCGGCCCATTTAAGTTTTGACCAGTCAACATTAGAGGTTAGGCCCGGCCCACGTAACTAATGGACCAGCCCAGCTATATAGTTGACCGGTCAAACTATGTCATCTGGCCCGGCCCGCTTAAGACGTGGCAGGCCTCGTGTGGGCCTACCATCTACCACGGGGTTTCAGCCGGTTAACGCCGTTAACTGCCAGTTAACGGCGTCTGCCACGTGTCGTTTGCATGACGTCAGCAGTCAACGGGCTCCCGAAACACTTGCGCAACGGTCCGATTTTCCGTGGCGGAAGGGCGCCCGCGCGACGGACCGAAAAAACGTCGTTGGACTTTGCCTGACGCAGTTCCACAACAGAACCCATATCGTCGGGTTAGGCCCATAGGCGACGAAAAATACCCCTTAGCGGACGATTTTGAGACGTTGTCTATCAGAACTTTTCTTGTAGTGTCACCACATAGTCATATTCATAGTTATGAAAATAGTGGTTTTGCTTTTTATGCAAGAGTGATAAACATAGTACTTTGCAAGTAATTTGGTAAAAATACTCAAATGACATGAGCAAGCGATGAACTTGCCTTTCTTGACTGCAAGATTATGCAGGCAAGGTCTTCGATACGCAATAACTCCAAATTCTGAAATAGCATCATCGTCCGGTAAGGACGATGTTTAAAAGATTGGCAAGGATGCAATAATGCATAAGTATGAGATGCAATCGCTCTAAGCGTGACCTAACCCCGATGATTTAGGATTAGTGAGTTGTAAGGATTAGTTCAGGGTGTGTTGTACTTTTAGAGTGATTTACAAACAAGGTTCTTATTAGGTTTGATTACTTGGTATCATGTACAAGTTATATAGTAAAGCATAGTAATCAATTGAGCACACAAGGAATTATAATTGGCATAATGTTAAGATGAAAAGAACAGTTGTCAGTTTTTAAATCCTATGGTGTATGTGGATGTTTACTTGTTATATACTTCAAAAGAATAACTTTTGAAGAACATGTTTTTTAATAAAGAACACGTATGATAATTAGGTTTGTGGGGTTCTATGGTTTTCTATGGTTCCAATTAGTTTCTGGAGTAAGTATTAGATGGATCCCAACAATGTTGGATTCATCAACAACTAGAACTTGTAAGGGTTGAGTTAAGCCTAGGCATCCTAAGAAATTATTTATACATGGTTGTTATCAAGGTTGGTTCATCTTGTTGGTGATAGCTGGTTAGGGTTTATAGATCTTATTAAGCAGGTTTGACGGCTACTCCCTATTTATTTCAAAATAATAACTTTTGAAGAACATACTTCGTAAGTAATAATAATTATATCAATTAGGGTTGAGGTGGTCTAGGTTTTGCTATTGGATCCCCTAAGTAAGGAATGGTGGTTTCCTAAATAGGATGATTAATAATTATGAAGTACTTATAGGGTTCTATGAATCAAAAGGAAGTACATGATCACATGTTATATCTAGGGTTTAGGTTTTAGAAACAATTTAGGGTTCATATCTATTGATGGAGCTAGGGTTCCTAATGGCATTAGGGTTTTAGAATCCCACATAAAATTATGAACTACTATTATATAATGGAACTAGGGTTTCCTAATCTACCATATAGTTCTTAAGGTAATAACTTCATTATAAGGTTGAAGTTATTAATAACTTTGAAATAAAAGTAATATTGGATTTGGCATTTATTATTTTTGAACAATTAATAATTAGGACAACTATTAATTAGGATTTAAATCCTCCTAATGAAGATTTAATAAGTTATTAGTAAATAAAAATTAATTTTAATGTTTTCCTTATTTACTTACTCGTTTTTATTTATTTTAGACACTTTTCTTAATTTTTGAATTTTAATTGATTTAGAATAAAATTAAAGGCTTAAATAACAAGTTTTAAATAATTAAATTTTTATTAAAAAATAAAAATTTCATTTTATATTTTTATTGGATAGATTTTATTTTTGTGAACATTTGAGCTAATTTGGATTTTCTAAATTCATTCAAACTTACAGCAATTTTTCTGGATTTTTATTTAAAAGAAAAAGACTAAGTGTACCGGTTCATATCTATCTTGTGGCTGATGGGGTCATTGACAGTCGCTGCCACGCAGCAACGACCGGTCAAAGAACGAAGGCCCCCGGCCACGTCGGCCTTGTCGGCGTCTCAACGCCGGTGGGTAGGAGATAACGGCACGGTTGCTACGGGGCTCCCGCGGATGAGCGGTTTGTTCCAATCGAATGAGGAGATGATGGTGAACCATCTGGTGGTGGCGGAATAGGCTTAGGAGCGTCAGAACCACGTCGGTGGGCAGGACCTGCGGCGGTGCACTCCGGCGAACTAGCTACGGCGAGCTACGGCGCATTTATACCCTGGTTGTGTTGGCGTGGTCGACGAAGGAGTGACGGCCAGAGACGAGCTCACGGTTGCGGTTTCCGGCGAGTTGCTGCGGATGAAATCGACGGAATTCTCCCAATTGAGACCACCCCGGACCAATTCCCCACGCACAACTGCGTAGAATGGTCGAGCGCATCTCCACGGCCCCTTGCCGGAGTCTGGGGAGACTCCAATCCTCGGCTTCTCCTCCGATGCCAGCGACAGTCTCCGGACGAAATCGAGCGGTAGAGAAGGATTCGGAGAGAATGGGGGGCGTTTGGGGTAGCTAGGGTTTCGGTGACTGATGGCGTGTAACTCACACGTTCGTTGGGAACCCCAAGAGGAAGGTATGATGCGCACAGCAGCAAGTTTTCCCTCAGAAAGAAACCAAGGTTTATCGAACCAGGAGGAGCCAAGAAGCACGTTGAAGGTTGATGGCGGCGGGATGTAGTGCGGCGCAACACCAGGGATTCCGGCGCCAACGTGGAACCTGCACAAAACAACCAAAGTACTTTGCCCCAACGAAACAGTGAGGTTGTCAATCTCACCGGCTTGCTGTAACAAAGGATTAACCGTATTGTGTGGAAGATGATTGTTTGCAGAAAACAGTAAAACAAGTATTGCAGTAGATTGTATGCGATGTAAAGAATAGGACCGGGGTCCACAGTTCACTAGAGGTGTCTCTCCCATAAGATAAAAGCATGTTGGGTGAACAAATTACAGTTGGGCAATTGACAAATAGAGAAGGGCATAACAATGCATATACATGATATGATAAATATAGTGAGATTTAATTGGGCATTACGACAAAGTACATAGACCGCCATCCAACTGCATCTATGCCTAAAAAGTCCACCTTCAGGTTATCATCCGAACCCCTTTCAGTATTAAGTTGCAAAGCAACAGACAATTGCATTAAGTATGGTGCGTAATGTAATCGACAACTACATCCTTAGCCATAGAATCAATGTTTTATCCCTAGTGGCAACAACACATCACAACCTTAGAACTTTCTGTCACTGTCCCAGGTGTCAATGAAGGCATGAACCCACTATCGAGCATAAATACTCCCTCTTGGAGTTAAGAGTAAAAACTTGGCCAGAGCCTCTACTAATAACGGAGAGCATGCAAGATCATAAACAACACATAAATAATAGATTGATAATCACCATAACATAGTATTCTCTATCCATCGGATCCCGACAAACACAACATATAGTATTACAGATAGATGATCTTGATCATGTTAGGCAGCTCACAAGATCCAACAATGAAGCACAATTAGGAGAAGACGACCATCTAGCTACTGCTATGGACCCATAGTCCAGGGGTGAACTACTCACTCATTACTCCGGAGGCGATCATGGCGATTGATGGCGTGTAACTCACACGTTCGTTGGGAACCCCAAGAGGAAGGTATGATGCGCACAGTAGCAAGTTTTCCCTCAGAAAGAAACCAAGGTTTAATCGAACCAGTAGGAGCCAAGAAGCACGTTGAAGGTTGATGGTCGCGAAATGTGATGCGGCGCAACACCAGGGATTCCGGCGCCAACTAGGAACCTGCACAACACAACCCAAGTACTTTGTCCCAACGAAATAGTGAGGTTGTCAATCTCACCGGCTTGCTGTAACAAAGGATTAAACGTATCGAGTGGAAGATGTTTGCAAAGAAAACAGTAAACACAATTAGATTGTATGCTATGTAAAGAATAGGACCGGGGTCCACAGTTCACTAGAGGTGTCTCTCCCATAAGATAAAGCATGTTGGGTGAACAAATTACAGTCGGGCAATTGACAAATAGAGAAAGGCATAACAATGCATATACATGACATGATAAATATAGTGAGATTTAATTGGGCATTACGACAAAGAACATAGACCGCCATCCAACTGCATCTATGCCTAAAAAGTCCACCTTCAGGTTATCATCCGAACCCCCTCCGGTATTAAGTTGCAAAGCAACAGACAATTGCATTAAGTATGGTGCGTAATGTAATCAACAACTACATCCTTAGACATAGCATCAATGTTTTATCCCTAGTGGCAACAGCACATCCACAACCTTAGAACTTTCTGTCACTGTCCCAGATTCAATGGAGGCATGAACCCACTATCGAGCATAAATACTCCCTCTTGGAGTTAAGAGTAAAAACTTGGCCAGAGCCTCTACTAATAACGGAGAGCATGCAAGATCATAAACAACACATGAACAATAGATTGATAATCACCATAATCATAGTACTCTCTATCCATCGGATCCCGACAAACACAACATATAGAATTACATATAGATGATCTTGATCATGTTAGGCAGCTCACAAGATCTAACAATGAAGCACAACAAGGAGAAGACGACCATCTAGCTACTGCTATGGACCCATGGTCCAGGGGTGAACTACTCACTCATCACTCCGGAGGCGACCATGGCGGTGTAGAGTCCTCCGGGAGATGAATCCCCTCTCCGGCAGGGTGCCGGAGGCGATCTCCCGAATCCCCGAGATGGGATTCGCGCGGCGGCGTCTCTGAAAGTTTTCCGTATCGTGGCTCTGATGGGGGCGAGGCTTTAAGTAGGCGGAGGGTCAACGCGGGGGGCCACACGAGGGGCCCAGGGGTAGGTCGGCGCGGCCAGGGCCTGGCCGCGCCGCCACCCCCTGGCCTCCTCGTGGCCCCACTTCGTTAGGTCTTCGGTCTTCTGGAAGCTTCGTGCAAAAATAGGACCCTGGGCGAAAGTTTCGTCCAATTCCGAGAATATTTCTTTACTAGGATTTCTGAAACCAAAAACAGCAGAAAACAGCAACTGGCTCTTCGGCATCTTGTTAATAGGTTAGTTCCAGAAAATGCATAAATATGACATATAATGTGCATAAAACATGTAGGTATCATCAATAAAGTAGCATGGAACATAAGAAATTATCGATACGTTGGAGACGTATCAGCATCCCCAAGCTTAGTTCTGCTCGTCCCGAGCAGGTAAAACGATAACAAAGATAATTTCTGAAGTGACATGCCATCATAATCTTGATCATACTATTTGTAAACATATGTAATGAATGCAGCGATCAAAGCAAAGGTAATGACATGAGTAAACAACTGAATCATAAAGCAAAGACTTTTCATGAATAGTACTTCAAGACAAGCATCAATAAGTCTTGCATAAGAGTTAACTCATAAAGCAATAAATCAAAGTAAAGGTGTTGAAGCAACACATAGGAAGATTAAGTTTCAGCGGTTGCTTTCAACTTATAACATGTATATCTCATGGATATTGTCAACATAAAGTAATATAATAAGTGCAATATGCAAGTATGTAGGAATCAATGCACAGTTCACACAAGTGTTTGCTTCTTAAGGTGGAAGGAGATAGGTAAACTGACTCAACAATAAAAGTAAAAGAATGGTCCTTCAAAGAGGAAAGCATCGATTGCTGTATTTGTGCTAGAGCTTTTATTTTGAAAACATGAAACAATTTTGTCAACGGTAGTAATAAAGCATATGAGTTATGTAAATTATATCTTACAAGTTGCAAGCCTCACGCATAGTATACTAATAGTGCCCGCACCTCGTCCTACTTAACTTGGACTACCGGGTCTTCGCATGCCATGTTTCAACCAAGTGTCACAAAGGGGTACCTCCATGCCGCCTGTACAAAGGTCCAAGGAGAATGCTCGCATTTCGGATTTCTCGCTTTTGATTATTCTCAACTTAGACATCCATACCGGGACAACATGGACAACAGATAATGGACTCCTCTTAAATGCATAAGCATGTAGCAAAGTTATTATTCTCATATGAGATTGAGGATATATGTCCAAAACTGAAACTTCCACCATGATTCATGGCTTTAGTTAGCGGCCCAATGTTCTTCTCTAACAATTTTGCATGCTCCAACCACTAAAATGATAGACCTTCAGACAAGACGGACATGCATAGCAACTCACATGATATTCAACAATAGTTGATGGCGTTCCCCAGAAGCATGGTTATCGCACAACAAGCAACTTAATAAAATATAAAGTGCATAAGTACATATTCAATACTACGATAGTTTTTAAGGCTATTTTGTCCCATGAGCTATATATTGCAAAGGTGAATGATGGAATTTTAAAGGTAGCACTCAAGCAATTTACTTTGGAATGGCGGATAAATACCATGTAGTAGGTAGGTATGGTGGACACAAATGGCATAGTAGTTGGCTCAAGGATTTTGGATGCATGAGAAGTATTCCCTCTCGATACAAGGTTTAGGCTAGCAAGGTTATTTGAAGCAAACTCAAGGATGAACAAGTGCAGCAAAACTCACATAAAAGACATATTGTAAACATTATAAGACTCTACACTGTCTTCCTTGTTGTTCAAAACTCAATACTAGATATTATCTAGACCTTAGAGAAACCAAATATGCAAATCAAATTTTAGCAAGCTCTATGTATTTCTTCATTAATGGGTGCAAAGCATATGATGCAAGAGCTTAAACATGAGCACAACAATTGCCAAGTATCACATTATCCAAGACATTTTAGAATTACTACATGTAGCATTTTCCAATTCCAACCATATAACAATTTAACGAAGAAGAAACTTCGCCTTGAACATTATGAGTAAAGCCTAAGGACACATGTGTCCATATGCAACAGCGGAGCGTGTCTCTCTCCCACAAAGTGAATGCTAGGATCCATCTTATTCAAACAAAAACAAAAACAAAAACAAACCAACGCTCCAAGTAAAGAACAAAAGATGTGATTGAATAAAAATATAGTTTCAGGGGAGGAACCTGATGATGTTGTCGATGAAGAAGGGGATGCCTTGGGCATCCCCAAGCTTAGACGCTTGAGTCTTCTTAAAATATGCAGGGGTGAACCACGGGGGCATCCCCAAGCTTAGAGCTTTCACTCCTCTTGATCATAGTATATCATTCTCCTCTCTTGACCCTTGAAAACTTCCTTCACACCAAACTTCAAGCAAACTCATTAGAGGGTTAGTGCATCATTAATAATTCACTCATTCAGAGGTGACACAATCATTATTTTCACTTCTGGACATTGCATAATGCTACTGGACATTAGTGGATCAAAGAAATAAATCCAACATAGCAAAAGAGGCAATGCGAAATAAAAGGCAGAATCTGTCAAAAACAGAACAGTCCGTAAAGACGAATTTAGAAATGGCACCAGACTTGCTCAAATGGAAAAACTCAAAACTAATGAAAGTTGCGTACATATCTGAGGATCACGCTCGTAAATTGGCAGATTTTTTCGAATTTTCTACAGAGAATTGTGCCCAGATTCGTGACAGACAGCAATGCTGTTTCTGCGCAGCGATCCCAAATATAACATCAACTTTGACATAGAAACTTTACTTGGCACAAAAACTTGATAAGGAGAGGTTGCTACAGTAGTAAACAACTTCCAAGACTCAACAAAACAAAAAATTGCTGTAGGTAAAAACATGGGTTGTCTCCCATAAGCGCTTTTCTTTAACGCCTTTCAGCTAGGCGCAGAAAGTGCAAATCAAGTATTGTCTAGAGATGAAGCATCAACATTATTATTTTTCATGCAAACACAACTTGTTGCAGGGGGTACTTTAGGTGTTCCATTATCTAAATTTTCTATGGTAGTGCTAGGGGTCTTAGAAATTTTAGGCCTATAATAATTCTTTTGTTTAGGCACTTTAGAGGCGTACATGAATTTTTGCTCTTTCCCCACATAAGCTTTCTCATTATACTTGAGAGAAGAAAAGGTTGAACCCAAGGTTCCCATAGCTTTTTCAAGTTCATCAATCCTATTGGTTTGATTATCATGGACAACACAAGTTCCTAGGACACTAATTCTTTCATTAATTCCTCCTAGGGATTTATCAAGTTCATAAGTTTTGTCAAATAACATTCCCAATTTAGTTTCAACACTTGGAAAATTTTTCTCTATGGTTTCCAATTTTTTCATAACATCCTCAAGAGAGATTTCAATTTTAACTTCATTAACAGGTGGTATTCCAACTAGACTCTCAATGATGCAACTAGCTTCTAAAGCGGGAGTACCTAGGAAATTACCTCCCGAAAGAGTATCAAGAACATATCTATTCCAACTAGATAAACCAACATAAAAGTTCCTAAGAAGGATAGTGGTGGAGTGTTTCTTAATGCACCTTTGATGAGCATTACTAATTCTATACCAAGCATCTTTAAAACTTTCTCCACCCTGTTGCTTAAAAGAACGAACTTCAACTTCAGGATTACTCATGATAACAGTAATAAAGTAAACTAGGCAAATAAAGTAAAGACAAGTAACTAATTTTTTTTTTGTATTTTTGATATAGAGAGCAAGACAGTAAATAAAGTAAAACTAGCAACTAATTTTTTTTGTGTTTTGTTTAGGTGCAGCAAACAAAGTAGTAAATAAAATAAAGCAAGACAAAAACAAAGTAAAGAGATTGAGAAGTGGAGACTCCCCTTGCAGCGTGTCTTGATCTCCCCGGCAACGGCGCCAGAAAAAGAGCTGGCGTGTAGTTGACGTGGGAGTTAGAAATCTCTGGGGTAACTTTTCTTCAGGTCCCCGGCAACGGCGCCAGAAAAAGAGCTTGATGGCGTGTAACTCACACGTTCGTTGGGAACCCCAAGAGGAAGGTATGATGCGCACAGTAGCAAGTTTTCCCTCAGAAAGAAACCAAGGTTTAATCGAACCAGTAGGAGCCAAGAAGCACGTTGAAGGTTGATGGTCGCGAAATGTGATGCGGCGCAACACCAGGGATTCCGGCGCCAACTAGGAACCTGCACAACACAACCCAAGTACTTTGTCCCAACGAAACAGTGAGGTTGTCAATCTCACCGGCTTGCTGTAACAAAGGATTAAACGTATCGAGTGGAAGATGTTTGCAAAGAAAACAGGAAACACAATTGCAGTAGATTGTATGCTATGTAAAGAATAGGACCGGGGTCCACAGTTCACTAGAGGTGTCTCTCCCATAAGATAAAGCATGTTGGGTGAACAAATTACAGGGGCAATTGACAAATAGAGAAAGGCATAACAATGCATATACATGACATGATAAATATAGTGAGATTTAATTGGGCATTACGACAAAGAACATAGACCGCCATCCAACTGCATCTATGCCTAAAAAGTCCACCTTCAGGTTATCATCCGAACCCCCTCCAGTATTAAGTTGCAAAGCAACAGACAATTGCATTAAGTATGGTGCGTAATGTAATCAACAACTACATCCTTAGACATAGCATCAATGTTTTATCCCTAGTGGCAACAGCACATCCACAACCTTAGAACTTTCTGTCACTGTCCCAGATTCAATGGAGGCATGAACCCACTATCGAGCATAAATACTCCCTCTTGGAGTTAAGAGTAAAAACTTGGCCAGAGCCTCTACTAATAACGGAGAGCATGCAAGATCATAAACAACACATGAACAATAGATTGATAATCACCATAATCATAGTACTCTCTATCCATCGGATCCCGACAAACACAACATATAGAATTACATATAGATGATCTTGATCATGTTAGGCAGCTCACAAGATCTAACAATGAAGCACAACAAGGAGAAGACGACCATCTAGCTACTGCTATGGACCCATGGTCCAGGGGTGAACTACTCACTCATCACTCCGGAGGCGACCATGGCGGTGTAGAGTCCTCCGGGAGATGAATCCCCTCTCCGGCAGGGTGCCGGAGGCGATCTCCTGAATCCCCCGAGATGGGATTCGCGGCGGCGGCGTCTCTGTAAGGTTTTCCGTATCGTGGCTCTCGGTACTGGGGGTTTCGCGACGGAAGCTTTAAGTAGGCGGAGGGTCAACGCGGGGGGCCACATGAGGGGCCCAGGGGGTAGGTCGGCGCGGCCAGGGTGGGCCGCGCCGGCCACCCTCCTGGCCCCTCGTGGCCCCACTTCGTTAGGTCTTCGGTCTTCTGGAAGCTTCGTGCAAAAATAGGACCCTGGGCGAAAGTTTCGTCCAATTCCGAGAATATTTCTTTACTAGGATTTCTGAAACCAAAAACAGCAGAAAACAACAACTGGCTCTTCGGCATCTTGTTAATAGGTTAGTTCCAGAAAATGCATAAATATGACATATAATGTGCATAAAACATGTAGGTATCATCAATAAAGTAGCATGGAACATAAGAAATTATCGATACGTTGGAGACGTATCAGCGATGAAGAGTCCTCCGGGAGATGAATCCCTCTCCCAGGGTGCCGAGGCGATCTCCTGAATCCCGAGATGGGATCGCGGCGGCGCGTCCGGAAGGTTTTCCGTATCGTGGCTCTCGGTACCGGGGGTTTCGCGAGGCTTTAAGGGCGGAAGGGCAAGGCGGGGGCCACACGAGGGCCCCACACACCAGGGCCGCGGCCAAGACCTAGGCCGCGCCGCCCGCCTGTGGCGGCGGCCTCGTGGCCCCACTTCCTTCCTTCGGTCTTCCGAAGCTTCGTGCAAAAATAGGACCCTGGGCATTGATTTCGTCCAATTCCGAGAATATTTCGTTACTAGGATTTCTGAAACCAAAACAGCAGAAAACAGAATCTCTTCGGCATCTTGTTAATAGGTTAGTTCCAGAAAATGCGTAAATACGACATAAAATGTGCATAAAACATGTAGATATCATCAATAATGTAGCATGGAACATAAGAAATTATCGATACGTTGGAGACGTATCAGCATCCCCAAGCTTAGTTCCTCGTCCCGAGCAGGTAAAACGATAACAAAGATAATTTCTGAAGTGACATGCCATCATAATCTTGATCATACTATTTGTAAACATATGTAATGAATGCAGCGATCAAAACAATGGTAATGACATGAGTAAACAAGTGAATCATAAAGCAAAGACTTTTCATGAATAGTACTTCAAGACAAGCATCAATAAGTCTTGCATAAGAGTTAACTCATAAAGCAATAAATCAAAGTAAAGGTATTGAAGCAACACAAAGGAAGATTAAGTTTCAGCGGTTGCTTTCAACTTATAACATGTATATCTCATGGATATTGTCAACATAGAGTAATATAACAAGTGCAATATGCAAGTATGTAGGAATCAATGCATAGTTCACACAAGTGTTTGCTTCTTGAGGTGGAGAGAGATAGGTGAACTGACTCAACAATAAAAGTAAAAGAAAGGTCCTTCAAAGAGGAAAGCATCGATTGCTATATTTGTGCTAGAGCTTTTATTTTGAAAACATGAAACAATTTTGTCAACGGTAGTAATAAAGCATATGAGTTATGTAAATTATATCTTACAAGTTGCAAGCCTCATGCATAGTATACTAATAGTGCCCGCACCTTGTCCTACTTAGCTTGGACTACCGGATCATCGCAATGCACATGTTTCAACCAAGTGTCACAAAGGGGTACCTCCATGCCGCCTGTACAAAGGTCTAAGGAGAAAGCTCGCATTTTGGATTTCTCGCTTTTGATTATTCTCAACTTAGACATCCATACTGGGACAACATGGACAACAGATAATGGACTCCTCTTTAATGCATAAGCATGTAGCAACAATTATTATTCTCATATGAGATTGAGGATATATGTCCAAAACTGAAACTTCCACCATGATTCATGGCTTTAGTTAGCGGCCCAATGTTCTTCTCTAACAATATGCATGCTCCAACCATTAAGGTGGTAGATCCCTCTTACTTCAGACAAGACGGACATGCATAGCAACTCACATGATATTCAACAAAGAGTAGTTGATGGCGTCCCCAGAAGCATGGTTATCGCACAACAAGCAACTTAATAAGAGATAAAGTGCATAAGTACATATTCAATACTATGATAGTTTTTAAGGCTATTTTGTCCCATGAGCTATATATTGCAAAGGTGAATGATGGAATTTTAAAGGTAGCACTCAAGCAATTTACTTTGGAATGGCGGAGAAATACCATGTAGTAGGTAGGTATGGTGGACACAAATGGCATAGTGGTTGGCTCAAGGATTTTGGATGCATGAGAAGTATTCCCTCTCGATACAAGGTTTAGGCTAGCAAGGTTATTTGAAGCAAACTCAAGGATGAACCGGTGCAGCAAAACTCACATAAAAGACATATTGTAAACATTATAAGACTCTACACCGTCTTCCTTGTTGTTCAAAACTCAATACTAGAAATTATCTAGACCTTAGAGAGACCAAATATGCAAACCAAATTTTAGCAAGCTCTATGTATTTCTTCATTAATGGGTGCAAAGTATATGATGCAAGAGCTTAAACATGAGCACAACAATTGCAAAGTATCACATTATCCAAAACATTTTAGAATTACTACATGTAGCATTTTCCAATTCCAACCATATAACAATTTAACGAAGAAGAAACTTCGCCATGAATATTATGAGTAGAGCCTAAGGACATATTTGTCCATATGCAACAGCGGAGCGTGTCTCTCTCCCACAAAGTGAATGCTAGGATCCATCTTTATTCAAACAAAACAAAAACAAAAACAAACCGACGCTCCAAGTAAAGAACACAAGATGTGACTGAATAAAAATATAGTTTCAGGGGAGGAACCTGATGATGTTGTCGATGAAGAAGGGGATGCCTTGGGCATCCCCAAGCTTAGACGCTTGAGTCTTCTTAGAATATGCAGGGGTGAACCACGGGGGCATCCCCAAGCTTAGAGCTTTCACTCCTCTTGATCATAGTATATCATACTCCTCTCTTGACCCTTGAAAACTTCCTTCACACCAAACTTCAAGCAAACTCATTAGAGGGTTAGTGCACAATTAATAATTCACACATTCAGAGGTGACACAATCATTCTTTACACTTCTGGACATTGCATAAAGCTACTGGACATTAATGGATCAAAGAAATTCATCCAACATAGCAAAAGAGGCAATGCGAAATAAAAGGCAGAATCTGTCAAAAACAGAACAGTCCGTAAAGACGAATTTTAAAATAGCACCAGACTTGCTCAAATGGAAAAACTCAAAACTAATGAAAGTTGCGTACATATCTGAGGATCACGCTCGTAAATTGGCAGATTTTTTCGAATTTTCTACAGAGACTTGTGCCCAGATTCGTGACAGACAGCAATGCTGTTTCTGCGCAGCGATCCCAAATATAACATCAACTTTGACATAGAAACTTTACTTGGCACAAAAACATGATAAGGAGAGGTTGCTACAGTAGTAAACAACTTCCAAGACTCAAATATAAAACAAAGTACTGTAGTAAAAACATGGGTTGTCTCCCATAAGCGCTTTTCTTTAACGCCTTTCAGCTAGTCCAAATCAAGTATTATCAAGAGATGAGGCATCAACATTATTACCTTGGGAGCTGGGAGTTTTCTCAACAATGCATTGTATCTGGTCTATATAAGTAACTCCTCTCTCATTGCTCCTAGGCTTACTATTCTCATCAAACAAATTTTCAGGAACAAGCCAAGCATAGTTGTTTTCCAAAGCTTCATGCATTCCTAGTAGTTTACTAGGTATTGGCGCTTTAATTTCCCTACCATCATTAACATTATTAGTATACTTAATTCTATCCATATCCATCTTTTCAAGTATTTGTTTAAAATTAGGAAAGAAACCAAGCCTCTTATGCTTAATAAAAACTTTTCTAGCTTCTTTAACTATATCCTCAAATTCTCTAACAAGGACTTTTAAAACAAAATTTCTCTTTTCTCCCATCTCCATATCCGAAAGTGTAAGAAACATATGTTGTATTATGGGATTGAGATTAACAAATCTAGTTTCTAACATGTGTATCAAACAGGCAGAAGCACTTTCATAAGTAGGAGCAGTTTTTAATAATGGTATATCTTCAAAATCTTCATCCATACTAACATGGGTGAAAAATTCTTCTATATTATCTCTTCCAATGATACACCCTCGTCCTACCGGTATCTCTTCCAAAGTAAACTTAGGATTAAGCATGATGAAATAAGCAAAAAGTAAACTAGGCAAATAAAGTAAATGCAAGTAACTAATTTTTTTGTGTTTTTGATATAGAGAGCAAGACAGTAAATAAAGTAAAACTAGCAACTAATTTTTTTGTGTTTTGTTTAGGTGCAGCAAACAAAGTAGTAAATAAAATAAAGCAAGACAAAAACAAAGTAAAGAGATTGAGAAGTGGAGACTCCCCTTGCAGCGTGTCTTGATCTCCCCGGCAACGGCGCCAGAAATTTAGCTTGATACGCGTAGATGCACACGTCCGTTGGGAACCCCAAGTGGAAGGTATGATGCGTATAGAAGCAAGTTTCCCTCAGTATGAAACCAAGGTTTAATCGAACCAGTAGGAGCCAAGAAGCACGTTGAAGGTTGATGGTGGCGAAATGTGATGCGGCGCAACAACAGGGATTCCGGCGCCAACGTGGAATCTGCACAACAAAACCAAAGTACTTTGCCCCAACGAAACAGTGAGGTTGTCAATCTCACCGGCTTGCTGTAACAAAGGATTAAGCGTATCGAGTGGAAGATGATTGTTTGCAAGAAAACAGTAAAACACAATTGCAGTAGATTGTATGCTATGTAAAGAATAGGACCGGGGTCCACAGTTCACTAGAGGTGTCTCTCCCATAAGATAAAAGCATGTTGGGTGAACAAATTACAGTCGGGCAATTGACAAATAGAGAAGGGCATAACAATGCATATACATGATATGATAAATATAGTGAGATTTAATCCGGGCATTACGACAAAGTACATAGACCGCCATCCAACTGCATCTATGCCTAAAAATCCACCTTCAGGTTATCATCCGAACCCCATTCAGTATTAAGTTGCAAAGCAACAGACAATTGCATTAAGTATGGTGCGTAATGTAATCGACAACTACATCCTTAGACATAGAATCAATGTTTTATCCCTAGTGGCAACAGCACATCACAACCTTAGAACTTTCTGTCACTGTCCCAGGTGTCAATGAAGGCATGAACCCACTATCGAGCATAAATACTCCCTCTTGGAGTTAAGAGTACAAACTTGGCCAGAGCCTCTACTAATAACGGAGAGCATGCAATATCATAAACAACACATAAACAATAGATTGATAATCACCATAACATAGTATTCTCTATCCATCGGATCCCGACAAACACAACATATAGAATTACATATAGATGATCTTGATCATGTTAGGCAGCTCACAAGATCCAACAATGAAGCACAACAAGGAGAAGACGACCATCTAGCTACTGCTATGGACCCATGGTCCAGGGGTGAACTACTCACTCATCACTCCGGAGGCGATCATGGCGATGAAGAGTCCTCCGGGAGATGAATCCCCTCTTCGGCAGGGTGCCGGAGGCGATCTGAATTCCCGAGATGGGAGCGGGCGGCGGCCTCGGAAGGTTTTCCGTATCGTGGCTCTCCGGGGTTTCGCGACGGAGGCTTTAAGTAGGCGGAAGGGTAGGTCGGGGCCGACGAGGGCCCACACCATAGGTCGGCGCGGCCGGGCCCGGGCGCGCTATGGTGACGGCGCCTCGTGGACCCACTTCCTTCTCTTCGGTCTTCTCGAAGCTCCGTGCAAAAATAGGACCCGGGCGGTGATTTCGTCCAATTCCGAGAATATTTCCTTACTAGGATTTCTGAAACAAAAAACAGCAGAAAACAGCAACTGGCTCTTCGGCATCTTGTTAATAGGTTAGTTCCAGAAAATGCGTAAATACGACATATAATGTGCATAAAACATGTAGGTATCATCAATAAAGTAGCATGGAACATAAGAAATTATCGATACGTTGGAGACGTATCACTAGTCAACTTGCATTAAATTTCATGAGCCTAAAATCTGATATCAATGATACACACAATTACATACACAAATAAAACAAGTAGGAAAATTACAAGGCAATTAATGTGCCCAAATAAAAAAATTACATAGAATCATTGAGGACTTCTATTAGCATCATCAATAACACGTTGACATTTGGCAATCGCCTTGATTGAATCTTGTGTACTCTTTGTCAACATATCAGCTACAGATCTTAAAGCAGCAATACCATGTCTTTTATAAAGTACAGCCTTGAGATATTTACTGTTTGATGAAAGAAATGGTCTAGGTTGACGGCTATGAGAAGATGCATCAGAAGAAATATCAGAACTTTTTGTGGGCCTCACTTCTAATGAAGATTGCTTCATCACAACTGCATTCTGATAATAATGCAAAAAGAGTTAAACGATGAACTATGCAAACATTTATTATGCAATGTAGATATAAGATAATAACAAGTTGCATAAATAAGACAATGTATGGAACTTGTACTAAGCACAAACTTACATCATAATGTTGCACAGGGTCGCTACAGATCCTTTTTTGGCGACTATCTTCTAATGATGACTGCTTCATTAAAACTGCATTCTGGTAACATTGCAAACATAGTTACAACAATTAACTATTCAAACATGTATTACGCAATGTAGAGATCAGATAACAGCATGTAGCAGAAATAAGCACAAGATAAGATAAGATGCATGTACTAAGCACATACTGGCTCGCTGCAGGTCCTTCTCTTGCGTGCACTAGTCGTGGTCAACATGCCTGTCATTTTAGGTTCAGCCATCAAGTGAAATGCTAATCCTCCTGCTCCATTGTCCTTAATCTGTGTTTAGATATCACATTTAAGACCAAGTCAGCTGGTTTCAAATAACAAAAAACTTGAGCTGCCAAATGAATAAGCCAATATTTACCAGATATCAGATTAAAACCAACTAGATGTTGCTTTGCATGAGATACGAATTTCAGACATTCAGATTTAGAGTAGGGTAATGCCAAGGTTTTCCACATAAAGTAAACTGGCATTAAGAATGACCAAATGTCAGGTTCAAATCACCTTCGCAGTTTCTCCAAGACAAGCATATCAAATAGGCAGAAACATAGTAAAGCATGAATGGCATTGCTATGGCAGGGTTCCAAGTGTTAATCTCTTGCATAAGGAACAATGCATATAGGTTATAGATAATAACGGAAGTAAACTACCAAAATTACCAACCAAGAACTCAGATTCCAACCTTCCCTAGCGTCCCCGCTGTTAATGTTGGATGTTCTAATAAGTGGTTCGCATGATCAAACCCTAGGAAAAATAACATTGACAAGTCAGTCTACGATAATACAAAGACCAGACATGCACGCAGCAATAACTATATAAGCTAAAGACGAGGTATAAGAGCAAGCAGATTGGAAATGCACATAGCATGATTATAAAAGCAGTGTGAGAATAGCAGACACGAGAAAACAGCTAGCAGCTAGCGGTGAGCTAATGACGTGGTATAAGAACAAGCAGATTGGAAATGCCCATAGCATGACTATAAAAGCAGTGCGACAATAGCATGCAGTACAAAAACAGTTGGCAGCAAATGAATGGGTATAAGGCTATAAATATGTGGATGCACACAGGTGTCAGTAGAATGAACAGGATGGTAGCGACCGGATAATGCTTTTGTACTGTACAATATTTAAACAAACTTCATGCGAAGCAACACATCAAGAAAGTTAACGGCATATGAGATCTGCAAATAACTACACAAAACATGGCTAAAGAAACACCGCGATCTAACGGGCCAGCGTACTAACCAAGCTGCGGCGGGGTGGACGGGGGCGGCAACTTGCATTCCAGCGGCGGCGAACGCGGGAGACGATGAATCGACCCTGTTTCAGTAGAAGCGGGCGTTAGTGAAGCAGATCTGGTTGGCTGGCAAGGGATTCGGTGAAGTTGATACAGCCGCTGCGCCGAGGTAGTCGGTGGCGAGGTCGGCGGTGAAGCAGATCCGTCGGTGGCGAGGTCGGCGGTGAAGCAGATCCGTCGGTGACGAGGGCGGCGGGGGAGCGGATCAGGTGGGTGGACAGCCAACACGATCAAGGCTACGCTGTGGAGGAGTATGCCGGCGGCGAAGCAGATCTAGTACTGTAGAGAGTCAGAGCTTTGGCGTGTGAGAGTATTTTTGAGCTAATGGGGCGAATGGTTGGTGGGTGGGTGTGGGCCTGTGGGGAGGGTTCGGGATCTAGGCAAGATATTTCATTGTTACCGAATGAGCCCTCCATGGTCGGTGGGTTGTAGCTTCCGGACCAGGGTTAAAAGGGTAAAACTGGTCACGGGATTTTCGAATGGATGCGGCGGGATGATTTGGCGCGCGGCCGAAATTTTCAGTTTCAAGCTACGAGCAGAACGACAAAAATAATGTTCTTCCCCAGGGAGCTCTCATTTCTTCCTCTTCTCTTTCTCTCTCGAGTCTCTCCCACTCCCCCGGCTCCTCTCCCCCTTCTCTCCGGCGGCCTCGCCGGCCGGAGACGAGGCCGACTTCTCTCTGTATATTGTACACCCTCCGAACTAAATTAATTGATTCAACTTTCCTTAGACGTGTATGTATCTAGAGTAAAAACATGTGTGGATACATCCATATTTAGATAAGCAAAGTTGAGTCAGCTAATTTGGATCCGAGGGAGTTAGTGTTGTTGTAAGCTTAGATCCAGTGTTTCCCATGAGCAGAATGGCGCAATGGAGTCGGGGATCTCGTCATCGGCTTCAGATCTGGCCTATGGTGAATCTGGCGGATCTTGCCGGCCAAACCCCGATCTGGTGCCATCAATGTGATGGCGCTAACGGTGAGGCTTGCTTTGGTCAGTGCTTCAGATCTGGCCAATGGGGAAGTCAAGCTGCTAAAGTTCACAAGCTCGGGGCATACGACGGCGTCATCCGTCTTGCCCGTGCACATCTTGGCCTTTCAGCGGCCCTTCTCAGAGCCAATATGCCGTTGCTGAGGCCCTTCTTCTCCTTCGTCCTGGCGACTACCGGCGACACCGTCCCAAGTGGTGCGTCCCCGGCGACGGAGTTGCTGGAAAGGATGCGGAGCAGAGATCTGATGTGCGGTCGAGAAGGACTCGATTGATTTTCTTCTATATGTTTTGGGGTCCTTTTTGTAAAGTTGCAGGTTCTATTAGTTATTGTCTAGTACTTTTGGTCCTCTATGTAATTTTTTGGACTAGTTTCCATTGGCACCGATAAACTTGAATTTTGACAAGTTCACGGGGAAAAAAATTCCTTTGCACATATGGCCTATCATGTATAAACATTCTTGAGATTTAAACTATATGTAATGTGCCATGCATTAACCCTAAACCATATATATGTAACTAACCCTAGCTGATCAAACCCTACTTAATTAAAACAAATAACCCTAAACTATACGCATGCACTTTATGCGCAAAGGCGCGGGTGCCTCTAATAATGTGTGTGCGCACTCGATCGATGATCCCTAAACCTTATACAACCCTGAAACCCTAATCCCTAATCCCTAAACCCTAAACACCCTAAACACTAAACCCTATACCCTAAACCCTAACCCTAACCCTAATTAAACCCTATATATAGGCCAACGACACTTAATTGTGCATCAAGCAGGCCAGGGGTGCCTCGCGGTCCTCTAATTAAATTAAATGTGCCATGCATTAACCCTAAACCATATATATGTAACTAACCATAGCTAATCAACCCTACTTAATGAAAACACATAACCCTAAAGTATACTAGCTATAACCCGATCTAATAAAAACATGCTCTATATATAGCAGCTAGCTAGCAAACCGTAGATTAACACCAATTAATATATACATGGCCTATATCGATCATGTTGTATAACATATCCCTGAGATTCATTAATTAATTATATAATTATCGTGATAAATTAATTAACTCTAATTTTGACAAGTTCTCTCGAATGAAAACACATTTGATTAAGTTGCCTCATAATATATATATAATTAGTGTGCATGCATGGCCTACCATGCATTCGTGCATATATTTTAATGTATATTTGAACATATTCTTGGGGATTTCAATCTCTCTCTCGATCATCTATATATCGTTGGTGGCCAAAAAACACACATATATATGCATGCAATTTATGCGTAAAGGCGCGGGTGCCTCTAATAATGTGTGTGCGCACTCGATCGATGATCCCTAAACCTTAAACAACCCTAAAACCTTAAATCTCTAATCCCTAATCCCTAAACCTAAACACCCTAAACACTAAACCCTAAACCCTAGACCCTAAACCCTAACCCTAACCCTAACCCTAACCCTAAACCCTAGCTAACCCTAAACCCTAATTAAACCCTATGTATAGGCCAACGACACTTAATTGTGCATCGAGCAGGCCAGGGGTGCCTCGCGGTCCTCTAATTAAATTAAATGTGCCATGCATTAACCCTAAACCATATATATGTAAAACTAACCCTAGCCAATCATCAACCCTACTTAATTAAAACACATAACCCTAAACTATACTAGCTAGCTATAACCCGATCTAATAAAAACATGCTCTATATATATATAGCAGCTAGCTAGCAAACCGTAGATTAACACCAATTAAAATATACATGGCCTATATCGATCATGTTGTATAACATATCCCTGAGATTCATTAATTAATTATATAATTATCGTGATAAATTAATTAACTTGAATTTTGACAAGTTCTCTCGAATGAAAACACATTTGATTAAGTTGCCTCATAATATATATAATTAGTGTGCATGCATGGCCTACAATGCATTCGTGCATATATTTTAATGTATATTTGAACATATTCTTGGGGATTTCAATCTCTCTCTCGATCATCTATATATCGTTGGTGGCCCAAAAAACACACATATATACGCATGCACTTTATGCGTAAAGGCGCGGGTGCCTCGATCTAATAATGTGTGTGCGCACTCGATCGATGATCCCTAAACCTTAAACAACCCTAAAACCCTAAATCCCTAATCCCTAAACCCTAAACACCCTAAACACTAAACCCTAAACCCTAGACCCTAAACCCTAACCCTAACCCTAACCCTCTGCCCTAGCTAACCCTAAACCCTAATTAAACCCTATGTATAGGCCAACGACACTTAATTGTGCATCGAGCAGCCCAGGGGTGCCTCGCGGTCCTCTAATTAAATTAATTAAATGTGCCATGCATTAACCATAAACCATATATATGTAACTAACCCTAGCTAATCAACCCTACTTAATTAAAACACATAACCCTAAACTATACTAGATATAACCCGATCTAATAAAAACATGCTCTATATATAGCAGCTAGCTAGCAAACCGTAGATTAACACCAATTAAAATATACATGGCCTATATCGATCATGTTGTATAGCATATCCCTGAGATTCATTAATTAATTATATAATTATCGTGATAAATTAATTAACTTGAATTTTGACAAGTTCTCTCGAATGAAAACACATTTGATTAAGTTGCCTCATAATATATATATAATTAGTGTGCATGCATGGCCTACAATGCATTCGTGCATATATTTTAATGTATATTTGAACATATTCTTGGGGATTTCAATCTCTCTCTCGATCATCTATATATCGTTGGTGGCCCAAAAAACACACATATATACGCATGCACTTTATGCGTAAAGGCGCGGGTGCCTCGATCTAATAATGTGTGTGCGCACTCGATCGATGATCCCTAAACCTTAAACAACCCTAAAACCCTAAATCCCTAATCCCTAATCCCTAAACCCTAAACACCCTAAACACTAAACCCTAAACCCTAGACCCTAAACCCTAACCCTAACCCTAACCCTCTGCCCTAGCTAACCCTAAACCCTAATTAAACCCTATGTATAGGCCAACGACACTTAATTGTGCATCGAGCAGCCCAGGGGTGCCTCGTGGTCCTCTAATTAAATTAATTAAATGCGCCATGCATTAACCCTAAACCATATATATGTAACTAACCCTAGCTAATCAACCCTACTTAATTAAAACACATAACCCTAAACTATACTAGATATAACCCGATCTAATAAAAACATGCTCTATATATATATAGCAGCTAGCTAGCAAACCGTAGATTAACACCAATTAAAATATACATGGCCTATATCGATCATGTTGTATAACATATCCCTGAGATTCATTAATTAATTATATAATTATCGTGATAAATTAATTAACTTGAATTTTGACAAGTTCTCTCGAATGAAAACACATTTGATTAAGTTGCCTCATAATATATATATATATAATTAGTGTGCATGCATGGCCTACAATGCATTCGTGCATATATTTTAATGTATATTTGAACATATATATTCTTGGGGATTTCAATCTCGATCTCTCTCTCTCGATCATCTATATATCGATCGTTGGTGGCCCAAAAAACACACATATATACGCATGCACTTTATGCGTAAAGGCGCGGGTGCCTCTAATAATGTGTGTGCGCACTCGATCGATGATCCCTAAACCTTAAACAACCCCTAAAACCTTAAATCCCTAATCCCTAATAATCCCTAATCCCTAAACCCTAAACACCCTAAACACTAAACCCTAAACCCTAACCCTAACCCTAACCCTAACCCTAACCCTAAACCCTAAACCCTAAACCCTAAACCCTAAACCCTAAACCCTAACCCTAACCCTAACCCTAACCCTAAACCCTAGCTAACCCTAAACCCTAATTAAACCCTATGTATAGGCCAACGACACTTAATTGTGCATCGAGCAGGCCAGGGGTGCCTCGCGGTCCTCTAATTAAATTAAATGTGCCATGCATTAACCCTAAACCATATATATGTAACTAACCCTAGCTAATCAACCCTACTTAATTAAAACACATAACCCTAAACTATACTAGCTAGCTATAACCCGATCTAATAAAAACATGCTCTATATATAGCAGCTAGCTAGCTAGCAAACCGTAGATTAACACCAATTAAAATATACATGGCCTATATCGATCATGTTGTATAACATATCCCTGAGATTCATTAATTAATTATATAATTATCGTGATAAATTAATTAACTTGAATTTTGACAAGTTCTCTCGAATGAAAACACATTTGATTAAGTTGCCTCATAATATATATATAATTAGTGTGCATGCATGGCCTACAATGCATTCGTGCATATATTTTAATGTATATTTGAACATATATATTCTTGGGGATTTCAATCTCTCTCTCTCTCTCTCGATCATCTATATATCGTTGGTGGCCCAAAAAACACACATATATACGCATGCACTTTATGCGTAAAGGCGCGCGCGGGTGCCTCTAATAATGTGTGTGCGCACTCGATCGATGATCCCTAAACCTTAAACAACCCCTAAAACCTTAAATCCCTAATCCCTAATAATCCCTAATCCCTAAACCCTAAACACCCTAAACACTAATTAAACCCTAAACCCTAGACCCTAAACACCCTAAACTAAACCCTAGACCCTAGCTAAACACCCTAAACACTAAACCCTAAACCCTAAACCCTAGCTAACCCTAAACCCTAATTAAACCCTATATATAGGCCAACGACACTTAATTGTGCATCAAGCAGGCCAGGGGTGCCTAGCTCGCGGTCCTCTAGTTAAATTAAATGTGCCATGCATTAACCCTAAACCATATATATAACTAACCCCTAGCTAATCAAACCCTAGTTCATTAAAACACATAACCCTAAACTATACTAGCTAGATATAACCCGATCTAATAAAAACATGCTCGATCTATATATAGCAGCTAGCTAGCAAATTAAACGGTAGATTAACACCAATTAATATATACGACATGGCCTATATCGATCATATGTTGTATAACATCTCCCTGAGATTCATTAATTAATTATATAATTATCGATGATAAATTAATTAACTTGAATTTTGACAAGTTCTCTCGAATGAAAACACATTTGATTAAGTTTCCTCATAATATATATATATAATTAGTGTGCATGCATGGCCTACCATGCATGCATTCGTGCATATATTTTAATATATATTTGAACATATTCTTGGGGATTTCAATCTCTCTCTCTCGATCATCTATATATCGTTGGTGGCCAAAAAAACACACACATATACACATGCACTTTATGCGCAAAGGCGCGTGTGCCTCTAATAATGTGTGTGCGCACTCGATCGATGATCCATTGATACGTCTCCAACGTATCGATAATTTCTTATGTTCCATGCTACTTTATTGATGATATCTACATGTTTTATGCACATTATATGTCGTATTTACGCATTTTCTGGAACTAACCTATTAACAAGATGCCGAAGTGCCAGTTCCTGTTTTCTGCTGTTTTTGGTTTCAAATCCTAGTAACGAAATATTCTCGGAATCGGACGAAATCAACGCCCAGGTTCCTATTTTTCGCGGAACCATCCAGAACACCCGAGAGCCGCCAGAGGGATGCCCTGGGGGCCCCACACCACACCCTGGCGCGGCCAGAGGGGGGGCCGCACCGCCCTATGGTGTGGTGGCCCCAGGCCCCCTCCGAGGCTCCCCTTTCGCCTATTTAAAGGTCCTGACCTAAAAACCCCGAGGGTGAAGCCACGGTACACGAAACCTTCCAGCCGCCGCCATCGCGAAGCCAAGATGGGGACAGGAGTCTGTTCCGGCACCCTGCCGGAGCGGGGAAGTGCCCCGGAAGGCTTCTCCATCGACACCGCTGCCATCTCCACCGCCATCTTCATCACCGCTGCTGCTCCCATGAGGAGGGAGTAGTTCTCCATCGAGGCTCGGGGCTGTACCGGTAGCTATGTGGTTAATCTCTCTCCTATGTACTTCAATACAATGATCTCATGAGCTGCCTTACATGATTGAGATCCATATGATGAGCTTTGTATCGCTACTAGTTGTGTGCTACTCATGTGATGTTATTAAAGTAGTCTATTCCTCCTGCATGGTGTAAAGGTGATTAGTGTGTGCACCGTGTGGTTCTTGTCGTAGGCTATGATCATGATCTCTTGTAGATTGTGGAGTTAATTATCATTATGATAGTATTGATGTGATCTATTCCTCCTTCATAGTGTAATGTGGACAGTGTGTGCACTATGTTAGTTCTTGGTTTATTTTGCAATGATCTATTATGCTCTAAGGTTACTTAAACATGAATATCGAATGTTGTGGAGCTTGTTAACTCCGGCATTGAGGGTTCGTGTAATCCTACGCAACGAATGATGTTCATTATCAAACAAGAGTGTATGTAGCACATATGAGAAGAAGTATTTATTATGCGATCAATGTTGAGAGTGTCCACTAGTGAAAGTCTATTCCCTAGGCCTTGTTCCTAAATACTGCTATCACTGCTTGTTACTGTTTTACTGAATTACTACTGCATGTTACTTCCTGCAATATTACTACCATCAACTGCACGCGGAGCTATTTTCTGGCGCCGTACTACTGCTCATACTTATTCATACCACCTGTATTTCACTATCTCTTCGCCGAACTAGTGCACCTATTAGGTGTGTTGGGGACACAAGAGACTTCTTGCTTTGTGGTTGCAGGGTTGCATGAGAGGGATATCTTTGACCTCTTCCTCCCTGAGTTCGATAAACCTTGGGTAATCCACTTAAGGGAAACTTGCTGCTGTTCTACAAACCTCTGCTCTTGGAGGCCCAACACTGTCTACAAGAATAGAAGCACCCGTAGACATCAAGCACTTTTCTGGCGCCGTTGCCGGGGAGGAAAGGTAAAAGGCACTCATACTCCGGTTCCAGGTAACAGTACTTTTCTGGCGCCATTGTGTGTGTGCTCGAAGCTATTTCCTTTAGACTCTGCAATTGCGACATTTGGTTTCTTGTTTACACTAGTTAGGCATAATGGACAACAATGACCTTTTTATTCTATTTCCTGATTTAAGACATGGATGGTTTGATGCGAAAATTAAAAAAACCATGGAACATATTAATATGAATGCTTTGAACACCATTGTTGTTAATGATATGGAAAATTCTAAGCTTGGGGAAGCTGGCTTTGATGAGCATGATATTTTTAGTCCCCCAAGCATTGAGGAGAAAATTTACTTTGATGATACTTTGCCTCCTATTTATGATGATTATAATGATAGTAGTCTTTTGTTACCACCTGTTATGGAGGATAAATTTGATTATGATTACAATATACCTCCTATATTTGATAGCTACTTTGTTGAATTTGCTCCCACTACAATTAATAAGAATGACTATGCTTATGTTGGGAGTAGTAATTATTTTATGCATGAGACTCATGATAAGAATGCTTTATGTGATAGTTATATTGTTGAGTTTGCTCATGTTGCTACTGAAAGTTATTATGAGAGAGGAAAATGGGGTTGTTGTAAGGGTATATTGCCCCTATGTGTGGTTTTGGTAATTAATGACAACCCCTATGGACTAATGTTTTCATTAAGTTTATATGAAGGAATATTCCATAGGTACTACTTGTACTCCATGTGTTGGATTCAAGTATGGATGCCATGAAGATAAAGATATACCTTGTGTATTGGCATCAAGATCATCGGTTTGAAGATAAATATGTGATATGATCAACAAGAAGAAATGAAGATGGAGTTCTTATGTGGAACTCAATATTAGCCATGCTCTATCTTAAGTGAGTATGAGAAGATACAAGGTTGAGTCGTGCAAGTTCAAGATGAGCATCTCAAGTGGATCACATGCTTGAAGCTTGCCGTCCATTTGGTGACATTGGACATGTGAAGATGTGCATCAATGGAGCTTTCCCATCATGGTGTATGGGGGAGCATTTGCGAGTCTTCACGAAGCAACGATGATCAAGTAAGGCATTCCGGCTTGTGTAGAGCTTGAAGAGTTATCATCAAGATCAAGCGGGATGCGCAAGGCAAAGGTATGACCTTGATAGGTTTTCCTTTTACCGGTCTCAAGGTGGTTGTTGGGAGACCGGATTATAGGATAGATAGCCGCACTATCAAGAGGGGCTTTCGGTTGGGTAACTTGATCACATCGTCTTAGGGAGCTCAATCCTTTGCATACTTTGCATATTCTTATTGCTTCTTGGTATTTCTCTATGTGAGGTTCTTGAGCTTGTTGCTAGCTTTACAACAAGCCCAAGTTCATCGAAAACGGAGTTCGCATGCATCTTCTATTGCGTTTTCGAGGTTGGGTGATTTTACCGGTTATTCATGATATAAGGTTCTACCTTTTATATTCATGATAAAATCCCCTCCTACAGATTCTTGGGTTTTCACTTTCTATTAGATAGCATTCGTTGTTATCTTCCAAACAAAGTTGGTTTCATTCGAATCGGAGTTCGGGAGCAATTGTTATTAAAGAAGAAAAAGAAAAAAGGGAAAGGGCCAGCCGGCCGGACAGGCCAGCGCCCACCGGCCGAAACGGGGAACCGGTGCCATCCGGGCTGATCCAGGCCTTTGGGCCGTGTCCGGTCGCAGGCCCGGCCAACGGCCCGCCCGCCCCGCCGAACCGCCTCCCACGGACGGGCCGCCTCCCCGCGCGGCCCGCTCCACTCCGCGCCGCCCCGCGTCTGGCCGGGGCTGGGCCTCACCGCCCGACGGCCCACCGGTGCGCTGCTCGTGCGCCCGTCGCTTGCTCCCCGCCGCCCGCGCAGTGGCTTCGCCTGCGCGCGTCGGCCTTTTCCACCGCCCGCTGCTGCTCAGCCCGCTCGGGCGGTCCGACCGGCTGCTGAGCCTGTCCGGCCGTTGCCCGGCCGGCGGCCGGTGACCCGCCGTTCTGCCCGAAATTGCTGCCCGTTTTTCTGTCTTTTTTCCCCAACTTATTTTTCCACTTGGGCTATAAATACCCTTCTTCCACCTTGAGCCAAATTAGTTCTTCCCATTCTCTCACCTCCATTGTTGCTATTTGAAGAACTTGCTCTCCCCCTTGATTCCTCCAACCATTCTTGCTCATATTTGAGGATTTGTGAGAGTGGATCTAGATCTACACTTCCACCAATCCATTTCTTCTCTAAGTGAGGGAATCTCTTGGGATCTAGATCTTGGAGTCTTTGGTTGACTTTCCCCCTTGTTCTTCCTCTCCAATCTCATCCTAGCATTCGTTGCTTTGGTGGGATTTGAGTGTGAAGGACTTGAACACCTCCGGTGTTCTTGCTTTGCATCATTGCATAGTGTTGAGCTCTCCACCACGATTTGTTCGAGTGAGAGACCGTGAGCTTGTTACTCTTGGAGGGTGACCTCCTAGTTGGCTTGGTTGGTGTCCCGGTGATCTCTTCGTGAAGATTGTGAAGGGGCCCGGGCTTCTCCTTCGTGGAGCTTGTGAAGTGGTTGTGGAGCTTGCCATCTCCGGAGCGGAGGAAAAGCTAACCATAAGGAAAGGGCCATTATCCTTCGTGGGTGTGGTTCGGAGAATAGGGTGAGCCTTCGTGGCGCGGGGAATCCTTCGTGGGACCTCCACTCCTCCAAACGTGACGTACCTTGTTGCAAAGCAAGGGAACACGGGAATACATCCTCGTCTCCGCGTGCCTCGGTTATTTCTATACCCGAGCTCTCTTTCCTTGTGATAGCCATCGTGCTTGAAGTATATATATATCTTGCTATCACTTGTGCTACATATATCTTGTGCCTATCTTGCTTAGCTCTAGTTGTTATTGTTATACCTAGTTGAGCTTAGCATATCTAGGGTTTGTGCTTGTAAACTAAACGATAGTTTAATTCCGCATTCTTACAAGACAAATCCGAAAGAGTTTGTAATTGCCTATTCACCCCCCCTCTAGGCGACATCTCGATCTTTCAATTGGTATCAGAGCAAGGTCTCTCCTTGTTTAAGGCTTCACCGCCTTGAGAGTAAAGATGTCGGCTAGTAATTTAGTGCACAATGACACAATTATCTTTGTTGGCACAAATTATCTTTTGTGGCGAAATTGCTTGCTTTGCAAACTTCGGACCTTGTGTCCAAACATTGAGCAATTTCTAGATGTAGGTTTTTCTCCTCCGATGGACCCTCAAAATCTATCTTTAGAGGATGAGAAAAACTTACATCTTGAAGCTCTAGTATCTAATGAGCTTGTATTCTCTTTGAGACCAGATTTTCATAGGTTCTTGATATATATAAAGCGAAAATCGTCTCATGAGATGTGGATCAAGCTTAAGGAAATGTTTGGTGGATCCACTTCTCATTTGGTTGGTGGTGACTCCGAGGAGCTCTCTTCCCCTTCACATCATGAAGAGCTCCAAGTTGCTTCCACCTCCGGCCGTGATGAGTTCTCATCTTCTTCCACTTCACCAACGTGTAGCAAGACACGAGGTAATGATATGGTGAGTGGTGAGGAAAATTGCAATGTTGATATTGTGCTCAATATTGATGACTCTTCATCTCTATCTCATTGCAATGTTTCCTCTTTGGACTTAAACACATCGAGCATTGAAAATAGCCTACATGCTTGTGTTGATAGTCCTTGCATATCATGTGTAAATTGCTTACATAGATCTCATGATGATATGCTTGCCTTGTCTTGCTCCCATAATCAAAATGCTTCTATTTCCTCTAGTTGCTTGTTGACTAACAATGTAGAGGAAACCGAACACTCTATGGATCAAGACATGTTTTCAAATGAGGATTCAAGAATTTCTTCATCTTCATCCTCCGGTTTGCACATGTGCCTTATGGCAAATGGATCAAAGGTATCTCCTACTTTGACTCCTAATACTTCCTCTAATGATGAAAGTGATGATGATGACAATGATGAAGAATATAATATCTTGGTGCATAATATGGCAATGGTATATGCTTCTCTTCATGGTAATAAAGAAGCTCGTGCTAATCTCGAACACTCTATGGATACCTTGAGTAAATATAGGGAAACCATAGTGGAGTTGGAGTCCCATATCGAAAATGGGGAAATGAGATTCACTCTCCTCAAGCATGAGCTAAAAGATGAGAAGCATACTAATTTTATGCTCACACAAAAATTTGAATCCTATAAGCATGAAAATGAGAAAACTATTGTTGATGCTTGTGCTACTAACTCTACTTCTTGTGAAGCATCTATCTTAAAGGAGAATGTTGAGTTAAGGGCTCAACTTGAGTTGCTAACTAGCAATTATAGGGAATTGGAAGAAAGTCATAAAAAGCTCTCGGGCTCTCATGATGACCTTCTAATTTCCTATGATGGGCTAAAGTTAGCTCATGAGGCTAGTATCACTAAGGTAACATCTTGTGAGCCTCATGTGGACATTAGCACAATCTCTACTACAAATGCTAAATTGCCATGTGCTAGTCCTTGTAATCCATCTAGTCAAACTAGTGATACACCTTGTGTTGGATTACTTGCCTTGCCTTGTTGCTCTAACAATGAAACTTCTACTTCCTCTAGTACTTGTATTTCTACTAACCATGTAGAGGAAATAAAAGAGCTCGAGGCCCAAGTCCTTTCTTTAAAGAAAGACTTGGAAAAGCGTCATGAAGGGAAATCCGCACTTGACAAGATGTTGAGTATGCAACAATCCCCCAATGACAAGAGTGGACTTGGATTCAATTCCAATAACAAGAACAAGTCCAAGAGCAAGAGCAACAAAAAGAAGGGCCAAGACAAAGTCAAGGATCCGGCCAAGTTGGTTTGCTTCAAGTGCAAGGTTGAAGGGCATCATGTTAGATCATGCCCATTGAAGAAGAAGAAGAAGCACTTGAGTGAGAAACAACAAGGGAAACGGCCACAAGGTCAAGGTCAAGCTCATGCTCGACCTCAAGTTGAAGATAGGCCACTTCCCAAGAAGAATCAAGATGTTGTTCCCCAAGATAAGAAATCAATAAAGAAGAGAAAGGGGAACACTTGCTACTTATGCCGTGTGAAGGGGCACTTTGCTTCTTCATGTTTAAGTGGTACCTTATCTAACCCTATAATTGTTGATGATGATTATTCTCTAGGGAAGGATAAGGATGGCAATGTGTTTGCCAAGTTTGTTGGAACTCAAAGTGGTCTCAAGAAAAGGACCATTTGGGTTGCCAAGCCTATTGTGACTAACTTCTTAGGACCCAACTTGGTTGGGGACCAACAAGCTCAAACGTGATCAATAGGTGCATGTGGAGGTCATTGGAGACTTGGCTACTTCATGAAGAATTAAGGGATCTTCATATATTATATTTTACCAAGCCAAGTCGTATGGATTATCATCTATATCTTATATCCAATGTTCCTCTTTGCGGTAACTTATACTTCAACTCTTCATGTATATTGTAAGTTACTTGCCCCTTTGCATGTTTGGTTTTGTACCAAATATTTGTGTGTATGTGTTGTGTCTTACTTACCTATCTTGTGTATTCAAGTATGTTTGTTTGACTCATCATATACTTGTGTATTGTTTTGAGCCTAATGCATCTTGATGATATTTTATTTGGCTCTCTTTGAAGTGATTAATGGAACATCCCATTTTGGGGGAGTGATATGCTTTGTGCATCTCTCTTTCTTTAAAAATGTGTACATGGGTACCACCACTTAGTATTGATATTGCAAGATTATCTAGTCACTATGTGGTGTGTCATACTCATGAGAAATTCAAATTCTAAAATATCCATTAATCATCTCTAGTTAAATTTTAGTTGCCTCTTGTTTGGGAAGAAATGACTTATCACATTATGGGGGAGTAATATGTTTTGTACATATCACAAGCCTAGAAAATGTGAACATATGAGGTTATGCCACTTAGAGTTGATGCTCTTAATTATCTTGTTTCTAGGTGGCATGTTTGCTCAAACAAGCTCCACTTGTAGTAAAAAGATTTTATTGCTCATCTTTTGGTTCTTGTTTGAATAAGAAATTCTTGGTGCGGTTTTTCCTCAAATACATATCTCTATATCTTATTTGGGACACCGTTTGCTTCAAGTTATTCTAATCATTGCCGTGCGTGATTGTGTGACTAGTTGAAGCTATCAAGAATCTTCATCCGTGCATAGTGCTCAATTCTATATACTTATCCTATGCCTTTTATTGTGAAGTTGATCCTTTCTAACATTGTCAATACTCCACCGGAAATTATTTCCAATATACTCATTGTCTTTGACAATTGATAACCTTGTATGTGGTTGAATTTTTGGATCATCTTCACCTTGGATTGTTTCTTATTGCCTTATTTTACTTCCAACAAATCTTTGTTGCTCCCATGTGTCTTCCTTGTTCCTTTGAAAAATCTTTTGATAAATTCTCTTGATTCATATCAAGTGTTTGTTTTGGAAGACAAACCTTTTCCTTACGGTACATTGTGCCATTGTGAAAAGTGTATAGGGTTTGGTTTATTTTGTTTGAACCTTGCTCTTTTGGGGAGTTTGCTATCTCATTCTTTCTTACATGATTTATTTGCTTGAATGAGATAAATCCTTGAGCATGTTTGCTTTATTTCATCCTTTATGCTCAATGGTTTCTTCTTAGTTCATTTGTTGAACTTTGTTGAACAAATCTTTTGAGATTTGCTTCTTAGATATAACTTGGACAACAAATTTGTTTTGTGGCACCTCTATGCCTTATCTAATTCTTTTGGTGTTTTGTCCAAAGTATATCTTTCTTGGATCTTTAAAGGTTTTGGTGCATGCTTATATGTAATTTGTTTATACTTGTAGCATGCTTGCTTTCTTTTGATCCATTATGTAGGATATACTCCATCAAATCCTAAATGGCTAAGATGTGCATGAAATTCAAACTTCATCTAAATATGCACATGTTTATATGGAGTGTGTCCTATGTATTGTGGTTAGTCTAACCATTTTGGACCCAATGAGTTTGGGGACCAAGATGTACTTGAATGATGTTTTAGGTACATTGGAGATGCAATGGAGGCTTGTCTCATCTATAAGGAAGGTGTTGTCACCATGTGAGAATTGGAGTCAAGTTAGGATGATCGATGAACTCTTATCTACTACATCAAGCCATTGCTATCTCGGTAACAAGTATCTTATTCATGCATTCTCATATAGCATCCAACCTCTTGTAGGTTGTATCTTGGCATGAAATTATTTATTTCAAAAATATTGCGGTTCTTGAAAAACCCTTTTAAAATAAAACCTCTTATTGAACATTTGAGTAATTTGAGAAGATGCATATGATAGGTTATATATATATATATCATATTTTATGATTCACCTATCACAAATATGCCCTCTAGCAATTTATTGCATATCAATTCCTCAAAGAGCTCTTGTGTGCAATATTGATGAATTTGTGAAATAAATCCGTATTTGAGATACTTGTTGCCTTTCTCAAAACATTCCAACTAGCCTTACTTCCCTTATTGTTAGTTGTGATGTTTTTGAGATCTTATTTTGTTGAAGTTCATTTATATACCATAAGTGAAAAGTGGAGCCATAGGCTATATATGCTTTTAAGCAAACATCCTTTGGTATATTTTATGACTTCATTTTGGATATCTAGTCCTATTTATTTTGTTAACCTCTTGTGTGTGCATGTTTCTTTATGGATCATTTTGTCCACTTTAGAAACTTATATACATAAGAGCGTTAATCCATCACCTTGATATCTTTGTTCTTTGCCAACCATCTTTTACCCTTTTTGTTTTTAATGGTGTTGGTAAAGAAGATTTATGAGTGCTTGGTTTATTTATTTTCTTCATGCACTCATATCTCGTAATTGTTGGACTAAAGTTGTTCTTGATAAGCATACTCTCTTTATCTTAGTTGTGTTCTAAATGATATATAGGGAGTGAGGATTCCATGTTTGTGCATATTGTATTCAAATGCAAACATTATAAATTGTGCACGAACCTTGGGGAGCTTTCTTATTTTTAGAGCACTATATCTCTCTTATCATGATATCTTTGTTTGTCCAATTGGATCTTTGATTGCTTGCTTTATTTGTTGAAGCTCACCTCACCATGTTATCTTTATGCAATCTTTGATCCTCAATATAGTTTGATTTCCTTCAAGTATTCATCATTGGATATGTGCACTTGATTCCACTCAAATTATGAGAAGTGCACACTTTGGGGAGGAACTCACATTATATTGGCCTTCTAAATTTTTCACCCATTTTGACAATCGATGCCAATGGGGGAGAAGTTTAGAGGGTTTAAGGGAATGGTTTTATACTTAAGTTTGGTTTGTGCTTAAGTGTTTTGCCTCTCATGCATTCCATATTTATATGTCTTGCATGGTTGTATATATATAGTGGAAATTGCCCCAAAGGTTAATCTTGACAATGTATGCAATGAATTCATGTTCATCACACGTGCATACATTGTGGGGGAGTTTTCTCTATATATATTGGTTCTACTCACATCCCTTGCATTAGTTGTAGTTGTGTGAGTAGAGTTGGTTTTGATATGGGATAGTAGCTTTGTGTTACTTTACCATATCAAATACAACCTCTTGTATACAACTTATTCTCGGATAAGTTGCGTACTTGTCTCTAATATTCATTATATAAACCCTCTTATTGTGGTTGTCATCAATTACCAAAATGGGGGAGATTGTAAGGGTATATTGCCCCTATGTGTGGTTTTGGTAATTAATGACAACCCCTATGGACTAATGTTTTCATTAAGTTTATATGAAGGAATATTCCATAGGTACTACTTGTACTCCATGTGTTGGATTCAAGTATGGATGCCATGAAGATAAAGATATACCTTGTGTATTGGCATCAAGATCATCGGTTTGAAGATAAATATGTGATATGATCAACAAGAAGAAATGAAGATGGAGTTCTTATGTGGAACTCAATATTAGCCATGCTCTATCTTAAGTGAGTATGAGAAGATACAAGGTTGAGTCGTGCAAGTTCAAGATGAGCATCTCAAGTGGATCACATGCTTGAAGCTTGCCGTCCATTTGGTGACATTGGACATGTGAAGATGTGCATCAATGGAGCTTTCCCATCATGGTGTATGGGGGAGCATTTGCGAGTCTTCACGAAGCAACGATGATCAAGTAAGACATTCCGGCTAGAGCTTGAAGAGTTATCATCAAGATCAAGCGGGATGCACAAGGCAAAGGTATGACCTTGATAGGTTTTCCTTTTACCGGTCTCAAGGTGGTTGTTGGGAGACCGGATTATAGGATAGATAGCCGCACTATCAAGAGGGGCTTTCGGTTGGGTAACTTGATCACATCGTCTTAGGGAGCTCAATCCTTTGCATACTTTGCATATTCTTATTGCTTCTTGGTGTTTCTCTGTGTGAGGTTCTTGAGCTTGTTGCTAGCTTTACAACAAGCCCAAGTTCATCGAAAACGGAGTTCGCATGCATCTTCTATTGCGTTTTCGAGGTTGGGTGATTTTACCGGTTATTCATGATATAAGGTTCTACCTTTTATATTCATGATAAAATCCCCTCCTACAGATTCTTGGGTTTTCACTTTCTATTAGATAGCATTCGTTGTTATCTTCCAAACAAAGTTGGTTTCATTCGAATCGGAGTTCGGGAGCAATTGTTATTAAAGAAGAAAAAGAAAAGAAAGGAAGGGGCCGCCGGACGGCCAGCGCGGCCACCCGGTCGAAACGGGAACCGGTGCCATCCGGCTGATCCGGGCCTTTGGGCCCGTGTCCGGTCGCAGCCCGGTGCCAACTGCCCGCCCGCGCCCGCCGAACCGGCCTCCCGCCGGACCGCCGCCTCGCGCGCCCGCTCCACTCCGCGCCGCCCGCGTCCTGGCCGGCTGGGCCTCACCGCCGACGCCCACCGGTGCGCTGCCTGTGCGCCCCGCGTCGCCTTGCTCCCTGCCGCCCGCGCACCGCTGGCTTCGCCTGCGCGTCGTGGCCTTTTCCACCGCCACGCGCGCTGCTCAGCCGGTTGTTGGGCCGGTCCGAGGACCGCTGTCCTGCTTCCGGCCGGCTTGACAGCTGGGCCGTTTTCTGCCCGAAATTGCTGCCCGTTTTTGTCTTTTTCCCCAACAGTTATTTTTCCACTTGGGCTATAAATACCCTTCTTCCACCTTGAGCCAAATTAGTTCTTCCCATTCTCTCACCTCCATTGTTGCTATTTGAAGAACTTGCTCTCCCCCTTGATTCCTCCAACCATTCTTGCTCATATTTGAGGATTTGTGAGAGTGGATCTAGATCTACACTTCCACCAATCCATTTCTTCTCTAAGTGAGGGAATCTCTTGGGATCTAGATCTTGGAGTCTTTGGTTGACTTTCCCCCTTGTTCTTCCTCTCCAATCTCATCCTAGCATTCGTTGCTTTGGTGGGATTTGAGTGTGAAGGACTTGAACACCTCCGGTGTTCTTGCTTTGCATCATTGCATAGTGTTGAGCTCTCCACCACGATTTGTTCGAGTGAGAGACCGTGAGCTTGTTACTCTTGGAGGGTGACCTCCTAGTTGGCTTGGTTGGTGTCCCGGTGATCTCTTCGTGAAGATTGTGAAGGGGCCCGGGCTTCTCCTTCGTGGAGCTTGTGAAGTGGTTGTGGAGCTTGCCATCTCCGGAGCGGAGGAAAAGCTAACCATAAGGAAAGGGCCATTATCCTTCGTGGGTGTGGTTCGGAGAATAGGGTGAGCCTTCGTGGCGCGGGGAATCCTTCGTGGGACCTCCACTCCTCCAAACGTGACGTACCTTGTTGCAAAGCAAGGGAACACGGGAATACATCCTCGTCTCCGCGTGCCTCGGTTATTTCTATACCCGAGCTCTCTTTCCTTGTGATAGCCATCGTGCTTGAAGTATATATATATCTTGCTATCACTTGTGCTACATATATCTTGTGCCTATCTTGCTTAGCTCTAGTTGTTATTGTTATACCTAGTTGAGCTTAGCATATCTAGGGTTTGTGCTTGTAAACTAAACGATAGTTTAATTCCGCATTCTTACAAGACAAATCCGAAAGAGTTTGTAATTGCCTATTCACCCCCCCTCTAGGCGACATCTCGATCTTTCAATTGGTATCAGAGCAAGGTCTCTCCTTGTTTAAGGCTTCACCGCCTTGAGAGTAAAGATGTCGGCTAGTAATTTAGTGCACAATGACACAATTATCTTTGTTGGCACAAATTATCTTTTGTGGCGAAATTGCTTGCTTTGCAAACTTCGGACCTTGTGTCCAAACATTGAGCAATTTCTAGATGTAGGTTTTTCTCCTCCGATGGACCCTCAAAATCTATCTTTAGAGGATGAGAAAAACTTACATCTTGAAGCTCTAGTATCTAATGAGCTTGTATTCTCTTTGAGACCAGATTTTCATAGGTTCTTGATATATATAAAGCGAAAATCGTCTCATGAGATGTGGATCAAGCTTAAGGAAATGTTTGGTGGATCCACTTCTCATTTGGTTGGTGGTGACTCCGAGGAGCTCTCTTCCCCTTCACATCATGAAGAGCTCCAAGTTGCTTCCACCTCCGGCCGTGATGAGTTCTCATCTTCTTCCACTTCACCAACGTGTAGCAAGACACGAGGTAATGATATGGTGAGTGGTGAGGAAAATTGCAATGTTGATATTGTGCTCAATATTGATGACTCTTCATCTCTATCTCATTGCAATGTTTCCTCTTTGGACTTAAACACATCGAGCATTGAAAATAGCCTACATGCTTGTGTTGATAGTCCTTGCATATCATGTGTAAATTGCTTACATAGATCTCATGATGATATGCTTGCCTTGTCTTGCTCCCATAATCAAAATGCTTCTATTTCCTCTAGTTGCTTGTTGACTAACAATGTAGAGGAAACCGAACACTCTATGGATCAAGACATGTTTTCAAATGAGGATTCAAGAACTTCTTCATCTTCATCCTCCGGTTTGCACATGTGCCTTATGGCAAATGGATCAAAGGTATCTCCTACTTTGACTCCTAATACTTCCTCTAATGATGAAAGTGATGATGATGACAATGATGAAGAATATAATATCTTGGTGCATAATATGGCAATGGTATATGCTTCTCTTCATGGTAATAAAGAAGCTCGTGCTAATCTCGAACACTCTATGGATACCTTGAGTAAATATAGGGAAACCATAGTGGAGTTGGAGTCCCATATCGAAAATGGGGAAATGAGATTCACTCTCCTCAAGCATGAGCTAAAAGATGAGAAGCATACTAATTTTATGCTCACACAAAAATTTGAATCCTATAAGCATGAAAATGAGAAAACTATTGTTGATGCTTGTGCTACTAACTCTACTTCTTGTGAAGCATCTATCTTAAAGGAGAATGTTGAGTTAAGGGCTCAACTTGAGTTGCTAACTAGCAATTATAGGGAATTGGAAGAAAGTCATAAAAAGCTCTCGGGCTCTCATGATGACCTTCTAATTTCCTATGATGGGCTAAAGTTAGCTCATGAGGCTAGTATCACTAAGGTAACATCTTGTGAGCCTCATGTGGACATTAGCACAATCTCTACTACAAATGCTAAATTGCCATGTGCTAGTCCTTGTAATCCATCTAGTCAAACTAGTGATACACCTTGTGTTGGATTACTTGCCTTGCCTTGTTGCTCTAACAATGAAACTTCTACTTCCTCTAGTACTTGTATTTCTACTAACCATGTAGAGGAAATAAAAGAGCTCGAGGCCCAAGTCCTTTCTTTAAAGAAAGACTTGGAAAAGCGTCATGAAGGGAAATCCGCACTTGACAAGATGTTGAGTATGCAACAATCCCCCAATGACAAGAGTGGACTTGGATTCAATTCCAATAACAAGAACAAGTCCAAGAGCAAGAGCAACAAAAAGAAGGGCCAAGACAAAGTCAAGGATCCGGCCAAGTTGGTTTGCTTCAAGTGCAAGGTTGAAGGGCATCATGTTAGATCATGCCCATTGAAGAAGAAGAAGAAGCACTTGAGTGAGAAACAACAAGGGAAACGGCCACAAGGTCAAGGTCAAGCTCATGCTCGACCTCAAGTTGAAGATAGGCCACTTCCCAAGAAGAATCAAGATGTTGTTCCCCAAGAGAAGAAATCAATAAAGAAGAGAAAGGGGAACACTTGCTACTTATGCCGTGTGAAGGGGCACTTTGCTTCTTCATGTTTAAGTGGTACCTTATCTAACCCTATAATTGTTGATGATGATTATTCTCTAGGGAAGGATAAGGATGGCAATGTGTTTGCCAAGTTTGTTGGAACTCAAAGTGGTCTCAAGAAAAGGACCATTTGGGTTGCCAAGCCTATTGTGACTAACTTCTTAGGACCCAACTTGGTTGGGGACCAACAAGCTCAAACGTGATCAATAGGTGCATGTGGAGGTCATTGGAGACTTGGCTACTTCATGAAGAATTAAGGGATCTTCATATATTATATTTGACCAAGCGAAGTCGTATGGATTATCATCTATATCTTATATCCAATGTTCCTCTTTGCGGTAACTTATACTTCAACTCTTCATGTTTATTGTAAGTTACTTGCCCCTTTGCATGTTTGGTTTTGTACCAAATATTTGTGTGTATGTGTTGTGTCTTACTTACCTATCTTGTGTATTCAAGTATGTTTGTTTGACTCATCATATGCTTTCGGTTGGGTAACTTGATCACATCGTCTTAGGGAGCTCAATCCTTTGCATACTTTGCATATTCTTATTGCTTCTTGGTATTTCTCTGTGTGAGGTTCTTGAGCTTGTTGCTAGCTTTACAACAAGCCCAAGTTCATCGAAAACGGAGTTCGCATGCATCTTCTATTGCGTTTTCGAGGTTGGGTGATTTTACCGGTTATTCATGATATAAGGTTCTACCTTTTATATTCATGATAAAATCCCCTCCTACAGATTCTTGGGTTTTCACTTTCTATTAGATAGCATTCGTTGTTATCTTCCAAACAAAGTTGGTTTCATTCGAATCGGAGTTCGGGAGCAATTGTTATTAAAGAAGAAAAGAAAAGAAAAAAGGGGGGGCCAGCGGAGGCCAGGCGCCGCCCACCCGGCCGAAACCGGGGAACCGGTGCCATCCGGGCTGATCCATGGCCTTTGGGCCCGTGTCCGTCGCAGGCCCGGTGGCCAACCGGCCCGCCGGCGCTGCCCGCCGAACGGCCTCCCGCCGGAGGGCCGCCTCCCCGCGCTGCCCGCTCCACCCGCGCCGCCCCGCGCGTCCCTGGCCGGGCTGGGCCTCACCGCCCGACGGCCCACCGTGCGCTGCTGTGCGCCCGCGTCGCCTTGCTCCCTGCCGCCGCGCACGGCTTCGGCTCGCGTCTGTGGCCTTTTTCACCGCCGCGCTGCTCGCCCCGTTTGGCCGGTCCGACTGGCTGGACCGGCCTGTCCTTGCTGCCGGCGGCCGCCCAGACGGTTTCTGCCCGAAATTGCTGCCTGTCTTTTTCCCAACAGTTATTTTTCCACTTGGGCTATAAATACCCTTCTTCCACCTTGAGCCAAATAAGTTCTTCCCATTCTCTCACCTCCATTGTTGCTATTTGAAGAACTTGCTCTCCCCCTTGATTCCTCCAACCATTCTTGCTCATATTTGAGGATTTGAGAGAGGGATCTAGATCTACACTTCCACCAATCCATTTCTTCTCTAAGTGAGGGAATCTCTTGGGATCTAGATCTTGGAGTCTTTGGTTGACTTTCCCCCTTGTTCTTCCTCTCCAATCTCATCCTAGCATTCGTTGCTTTGGTGGGATTTGAGTGTGAAGGACTTGAACACCTCCGGTGTTCTTGCTTTGCATCATTGCATAGTGTTGAGCTCTCCACCACGATTTGTTCGAGTGAGAGACCGTGAGCTTGTTACTCTTGGAGGGTGACCTCCTAGTTGGCTTGGTTGGTGTCCCGGTGATCTCTTCGTGAAGATTGTGAAGGGGCCCGGGCTTCTCCTTCGTGGAGCTTGTGAAGTGGTTGTGGAGCTTGCCATCTCCGGAGCGGAGGAAAAGCTAACCATAAGGAAAGGGCCATTATCCTTCGTGGGTGTGGTTCGGAGAATAGGGTGAGCCTTCGTGGCGCGGGGAATCCTTCGTGGGACCTCCACTCCTCCAAACGTGACGTACCTTGTTGCAAAGCAAGGGAACACGGGAATACATCCTCGTCTCCGCGTGCCTCGGTTATTTCTATACCCGAGCTCTCTTTCCTTGTGATAGCCATCGTGCTTGAAGTATATATATATCTTGCTATCACTTGTGCTACATATATCTTGTGCCTATCTTGCTTAGCTCTAGTTGTTATTGTTATACCTAGTTGAGCTTAGCATATCTAGGGTTTGTGCTTGTAAACTAAACGATAGTTTAATTCCGCATTCTTACAAGACAAATCCGAAAGAGTTTGTAATTGCCTATTCACCCCCCCTCTAGGCGACATCTCGATCTTTCAATTGTATCATTTTCATGTTACTCTCTATGTCTAATTTTTGAAGCTACACTTGTTTTATCTTCCTATGCTTGTTACTTTGCTCTTCATGAACTTGTTTATTTACAAGATTCCTATGCATAGGAAACATGTTAGACTTAAATGTGTTTTGAATTTGCCTCTTGATGCTCTCTTTTGCTTCAACTTCTATTTCTTGCGAGTGCATCATTAAAACTGCTGAGCCCATCTTAATGGCTATAAAGAAAGAACTTTTTGGGAGATAACCCATGTGTTTTTTTACTACAGTACTTTGTTTTATATTTGAGTCTTGGAAGTTGTTTACTACTGTAGCAACCTCTCCTTATCATGTTTTTGTGCCAAGTAAAGTTTCTATGTTAAAGTTGATGTTATATTTGGGATCACTGCGCAGAAACAGCATTGCTGTCTGTCACGAATTCTGGCACAGGTCTCTGTAGAAAATTCGAAAAAATCTGCCAATTTACGAGCATGATCCTCATATATGTACGCAACATTCATTAGTTTTGAGTTTTTCCATTTGAGCAAGTCTGGTGCCATCTTAAAATTCGTCTTTACGGACTGTTCTGTTTTTGACAGATTCTGCCTTTTATTTCGCATTGCCTCTTTTGCTATGTTGGATTCATTTCTTTGATCCATTAATGTCCAGTAGCTTTATGCAATGTCCAGAAGTGTAAAGAATGATTGTGTCACCTCTGAATGTGTGAATTATTAATTGTGCACTAACCCTCTAATGAGTTTGCTTGAAGTTTGGTGTGAAGGAAGTTTTCAAGGGTCAAGAGAGGAGTATGATATACTATGATCAAGAGGAGTGAAAGCTCTAAGCTTGGGGATGCCCCCGTGGTTCATCCCTGCATATTTCAAGAAGACTCAAGCATCTAAGCTTGGGGATGCCCAAGGCATCCCCTTCTTCATCGACAACATCATCAGGTTCCTCCCCTGAAACTATATTTTTATTCAATCACATCTTGTGTTCTTTACTTGGAGCGTCGGTTTGTTTTTGTTTTTGTTTTTGTTTGAATAAGATGGATCCTAGCATTCACTTTGTGGGAGAGAGACACGCTCCGCTGTTGCATATGGACACATGTGTCCTTAGGCTTTACTCATAATGTTCAAGGCGAAGTTTCTTCTTCGTTAAATTGTTATATGGTTGGAATTGGAAAATGCTACATGTAGTAATTCTAAAATGTCTTGGATAATGTGATACTTGGCAATTGTTGTGCTCATGTTTAAGCTCTTGCATCATATGCTTTGCACCCATTAATGAAGAAATACATAGAGCTTGCTAAAATTTGATTTGCATATTTGGTCTCTCTAAGGTCTAGATAATATCTAGTATTGAGTTTTGAACAACAAGGAAGACGGTGTAGAGTCTTATAATGTTTACAATATGTCTTTTATGTGAGTTTTGCTGCACTTGTTCATCCTTGAGTTTGCTTCAAATAACCTTGCTAGCCTAAACCTTGTATCGAGAGGGAATACTTCTCATGCATCCAAAATCCTTGAGCCAACCACTATGCCATTTGTGTCCACCATACCTACCTACTACATGGTATTTCTCCGCCATTCCAAAGTAAATTGCTTGAGTGCTACCTTTAAAATTCCATCATCCACCTTTGCAATATATAGCTCATGGGACAAAATAGCCTTAAAAACTATCGTAGTATTGAATATGTACTTATGCACTTTATCTTTTATTAAGTTGCTTGTTGTGCGATAACCATGCTTCTGGGGAACGCCATCAACTATTGTTGAATATCATGTGAGTTGCTATGCATGTCCGTCTTGTCTGAAGGATCTATCATTTTAGTGGTTGGAGCATGCAAAATTGTTAGAGAAGAACATTGGGCCGCTAACTAAAGCCATGAATCATGGTTGAAGTTTCAGTTTTGGACATATATCCTCAATCTCATATGAGAATAATAATCATTGCTACATGCTTATGCATTTAAGAGGAGTCCATTATCTGTTGTCCATGTTGTCCCGGTATGGATGTCTAAGTTGAGAATAATCAAAAGCGAGAAATCCAAAATGCGAGCTTTCTCCTTAGACCTTTGTACAGGCGGCATGGAGGTACCCCTTTGTGACACTTGGTTGAAACATGGCATGCAAAGATCCGGTAGTCCAAGCTAAGTAGGACAAGGTGCGGGCACTATTAGTATACTATGCATGAGGCTTGCAACTTGTAAGATATAATTTTCATAACTCATATGCTTTATTACTACCGTTGACAAAATTGTTTCATGTTTTCAAAATAAAAGCTCTAGCACAAATACAGCAATCGATGCTTTCCTCTTTGAAGGACCTTTCTTTTACTTTTATTGTTGAGTCAGTTTACCTATCTCCTCCACCTTAAGAAGCAAACACTTGTGTGAACTGTGCATTGATTCCTACATATTTGCATATTGCACTTGTTATATTACTTTATGTTGACAATATCCATGAGATATACATGTTATAAGTTGAAAGCAACCGCTGAAACTTAATCTTCCTTTGTGTTGCTTCAATACCTTTACTTTGATTTATTGCTTTATGAGTTAACTCTTATGCAAGACTTATTGATGCTTGTCTTGAAGTACTATTCATGAAAAGTCTTTGTCATATGATTCACTTGTTTACTCATGTCATTACCTTTGTTTTGATCGCTGCATTCATTACATATGTTTACAAATAGTATGATCAAGATTATGATGGCATGTCACTTCAGAAATTATCTTTGTTATCGTTTTACCTGCTCGGGACGAGCAGAACTAAGCTTGGGGATGCTGATACGTCTCCAACGTATCGATAATTTCTTATGTTCCATGCTACTTTATTGATGATACCTACATGTTTTATGCACATTATATGTCATATTTATGCATTTTCTGGAACTAACCTATTAACAAGATGCCGAAGAGCCATTTTCTGCTGTTTTTGGTTTCAGAAATCCTAGTAAGGAAATATTCTCGGAATTGGACGAAATCTTCGCCCAGGGTCCTATTTTTGCACGAAGCTTCCAGAAGACCGAAGAGGGAAGGAAGTGGGGCCACGAGGCGCCCACACCATAGGCCGGCGCGGCCCAGGCCCTGGCCGCGCCGACCTAGGGTGTGGGGCCTCGTGTGGCCCCCGCGTTGCCCTTTCGCCTACTTAAAGCCTCCGTCGCGAAACCCCAGACCGAGAGCCACGATACGGAAAACCTTCCAGACGCCGCCACCGCGAATCCCATCTCGGGGGATTCAGGAGATCGCCGGCACCCTGCCGGAGAGGGGATTCATCTCCCGGAGGACTCTACACCGCCATGGTCGCCTCCGGAGTGATGAGTGAGTAGTTCACCCCTGGACCATGGGTCCATAGCAGTAGCTAGATGGTTGTCTTCTCCTTGTTGTGCTTCATTGTTGGATCTTGTGAGCTGCCTAACATGATCAAGATCATCTATCTGTAATTCTATATGTTGTGTTTGTCGGGATCCGATGGATAGAGAATACTATGTTATGGTGATTATCAATCTATTGTTTATGTGTTGTTTATGATCTTGCATGCTCTCCGTTATTAGTAGAGGCTCTGGCCAAGTTTGTACTCTTAACTCCAAGAGGGAGTATTTATGCTCGATAGTGGGTTCATGCCTTCATTGACACCTGGGACAGTGACAGAAAGTTCTAAGGTTGTGATGTGCTGTTGCCACTAGGGATAAAACATTGATTCTATGTCTAAGGATGTAGTTGTCGATTACATTACGCACCATACTTAATGCAATTGTCTGTTGCTTAGCAACTTAATACTGAATGGGGTTCGGATGATAACCTGAAGGTGGACTTTTTAGGCATAGATGCAGTTGGATGGCGGTCTATGTACTTTGTCGTAATGCCCAATTAAATCTCACTATATTTATCATATCATGTATATGCATTGTTATGCCTTTCTCTATTTGTCAATTGCCCGACTGTAATTTGTTCACCCAACATGCTTTTATCTTATGGGAGAGACACCTCTAGTGAACTGTGGACCCCGGTCCTATTCTTTACATAGCATACAATCTACTGCAATTTTGTTTACTGTTTTCTTTGCAAACATCTTCCACTCGATACGCTTAATCCTTTGTTACAGCAAGCCGGTGAGATTGACAACCTCACTGTTTCGTTGGGACAAAGTACTTGGGTTGTGTTGTGCAGGTTCCACGTTGGCGCAGAATCCCTGGTCTTGCGCGCGCATCACAAGCGACCATCAACCTTCAACCTTGCTCCACGGCGATTAAACCTTGGTTTCTCTGATTAAACGCCACCTACCGCATCATACCTTCCCTTGGGGCCCGGCCGCATGACCCCGCACCCACCCCTACACAACTTATCCCCGTCCGTGCGAAGAGCTTCCCCTCCCCGTCCCGTCCGTGCGAAGAAGAAGCTTCCCCTCCCCGTCGTTCTTCTCGAGACGCACCGGCGGTCAAGTTGATCCACGGTAGGGCTGCTATCTCTAGCTCAATCATGTATCGGGCAAGACGGCCTAACGATTTATATTTTCTTGATGCTGCTAAAAAAATCGTCAGTATGCTCGAACTAATTGGCACTTTATAGTTTTCCGCTCGATTTGTCATCGATCAATTTGTTCATTTGCGTGGGCATATAGAGTCAGTTCTGCACTCGATCCGTTAATTTGCTGAAATGCCATGGCAGAGTTTTGTACACGATCTGTTTGCTAAAATGTCGATGGGCATTTTTTGTTTTGTACTCGACATGATTGCTGAAATGCATAATCATGTAGTATAGTTTTGTACTCGATGGATATACATTTCCTACTTCGCCTTAAATTAATCACCAACCACTGTATCTCATAATTAAACAGATGGACAGAACTTGGATACTGCATGGACACTTATGTTCCCCTTCATATATAAATGGTGTTCAACCCTTTATGGGGTTTATTAGAGCTCATGAAGGTCACAACCTGGACGTGTATTGCCCGCGCTGCACATGTATGAATGGTGAGAAGAGGCCATGGCCGACGAAGTTGAAGTCGCGCCGTGGTTGCTGGTGTACCATGGCCGACGATTTTGGTCCCTCCGTGGTGCATGTCAAAACTTTTTTTTCTCGTTTTTGAGGCCACCTAGCCCGACGAAAGCGGCCAAAACGTGGCGTATGGTGGCCCGGGACGTGGTGCATCTCGAAATCTCGGGTTCGCCGGCCGAGTCAACGCAAATCCGCACCGCCGAGGGATGTAGGGCCCAGATGGCAGCCTCTCTGGCATTGTTTTTTTCTAGATCGCGCCATCTCGTTCAACGTTCTCCGATCGAGCCGTTTACGATGCAGGATCATGGGTCCCGCATGTCATCCTCTATGAACCAAAATTCTTTCTATTCTTGGATTTTTTTGACCCCCTGATTTCTGGCTACTTCCTTTTTCTTTTGATCCCTTGCCGCCTTGGAAACGTTGAGACCGCTGCTGCTAAATGGGACCCGCATGTCATCCTCTATGTGCAATCAACTTTCTTTTCTTGGAGTTTTTTTGGCACCTCAAATTTGGTCACTTGCCTTTTTCTTTCGATCCCCTGCCGCCTCTCAAACGGTGATACCGCTGCTGCATGGGACCCGCATGTCATCCTCTATGTACTATAAAACTTTCTTTTCTTGAATTATTTTTGGCACCTCATATTTGGTCACGTACCTTTTTCTTTCGATCCCCCGCCGCCTCTCAAACGGTGATACCGCTGCTGCTAAATGGGACCCGCATGTCATCCTCTATGTACTATAAAACTTTCTTTTCTTGGATTTTTTTGGCACCTCATATTTGGTCACTTGACTTTTTCTTTCGATCACCTGCGCCTCTCAAACGGTGATACCGCTGCTGCTAAATGGGACCCGCATGTCATCCTCTATGTACTATAAAACTTTCTTTTCTAGGATTTTTTTGGCACCTCATATTTGGTCACTTGACTTTTTCTTTCGATCACCTGCTGCCTCTCAAACGATACCGCTGCTGCTAAATGGGACCCGCATGTCATCCTCTATGTACTATAAAACTTTCTTTTCTTGGATTTTTTTGGCACCTCATATTTGGTCACTTGACTTTTTCTTTCGATCCCCTGCCTCTCAAACGTGATACCGCTGCTGCTAAATGGGACCCGCATGTCATCCACTATGTACTTAAAACTTTCTTTTCTTGGATTTTTTTGGCACCTCATATTTGGTAACTTGACTTTTTCTTTCGATCCCCTGCTGCCTCTCAAACGGTGATACCGCTGCTGCTAAATGGGACCCGCATGTCATCCTCTATGTACTATAAAACTTTCATTTTTTGGATTATTTTTGGCACCTCATATTTGGTCACTTGACTTTTTCTTTCGATCCCCTGCCGCCTCTCAAACGGTGAGACCGCTGCAGCTAAATGGGACCCGCATGTCATCCTCTATGAGCAATCAACTTTCTTTTCTTGGAGTTTTTTTGGCACCTCATATTTGGTAACTTGACTTTTTCTTTCGATCTCATGCCACGTTTGAAACGTTGAGGTACCTGCTGGCTCATGGACCCGCATGTCATCCTCTGTGTGCTATAAAAGTTTCCTTTGTTGGATTTTTTTTCACCCTCTGATTTTTGCCTTGCCTTTTTCTTTTGATCCCCTGCCCCCTTTGAAACGTTGAGTAAGCTGTTGGTTCAAGGGACCCGCATGTCATCCTCTATGTCCATCAACTTTCTTTTCTTGGATTTTTTTCACCCCCTAATTACTAGCTACTTTCTTTTTCTTTTGATCTCAAGCCGCATTACAAACATTGAGACCGCTGCTGCAAAATGGGACCCACATGTCATCCTCTATGTACAATAAATCTTGGATTATTTTTGGCTCCTGATATTTGGTCACTTGCCTTTTTCTTTCGATCTCATGCCGCCTTTGAAACGTTGAGTAAGCTGCTGGCTCATGGGTCCCGCATGTCATCCTCTACGAACAATAAAAGTTTCCTTTCTTGGAGTTATTTTTTACCCCTAATTTCTGGCTATTTGCCTTTTTCTTTTGATCCCCCCCCGTTGAAACGATGAGGACGCTGTTGGCAGGTCGGTCCCACATGTCATCCTCTATGAACAATAAAAGTTTCCTTTGGTGGATTTATTTTTGACCCCTAATTAATTTCTGGCTATTTCCTTTATTTTTCTTTTGATCCCCGCCGCCTTGGAATTGTTGAGAATGCTGCTGCCTCATTTTTCTTTTGGTCCTGTGCCGCCTTGGAAACGTTGAGACCGCTGCTACAAAATGGGACCCGCATGTCATCCTCTATGTACAATAAAGTTTCTTTTCTTGGATTATTTTTGGCTCCTGATATTATGTCACTTGCCTTTTTCTTTCGATCTCATGCCGACTTTGAAACGTTGAGGATGCTGCTGCCTCATGGGTCCCGCATGTCATCCTCTCAGAACGATAAATGTTTTCTTTTCTTGTATTTTTTTACCAACTGATTTTTGGCTTTTTTTATTTTCGATCCCCTGCCGCCTTTGAAACGTTGACTCCGCTGCTGGCTCATGGGTCCCCGATGTCAGCCTCCCCGTACAAGAAACATGTGATATTTTATTTTGCAGACAATAAACGTTGTATTTCGCTCTGAGCTATTGCAAACGGATAAATTAAATCTTTATATCTACATAAACAAACTTATATGTTGAATCTCCTTGTTTTTTGTTTTTGCGAAGCATAGGACTTTCCTGTTTTTTTTTTGAGAAAAATCCGACCTTTCCTGTTTTGGAGTGGGCTGAAATTGTACGAGTCAAAAGGCCCAGCAGGATAGTTCGAAGGCCCAGATGTCCAGATACAGCCCAATTAAAATCTTTCTTTTCTTGGATTTTTTTCACACCCTGATTTCTGGCTACTTCATTTTTCTTTCGGTCCTGTGCCGCCTTGGAAGCGTTGAGACCGCTGCTACAAAATGGGACCCGCATGTCATCCTCTATGTACAATAAAGTTTCTTTTCTTGGATTATTTTTGGCTCCTGATATTATGTCACTTGACTTTTTCTTTCAATCTCATGCCGACTTTGAAACGTTGAGGAAGCTGCTGGCTCATGGGTCCCGCATGTCATCCTCTATGAACAATAAAAGTTTTCTTTGTTGGATTTATTTTTTTCCCCTAATTTCTGGCTATTTGTCTTTTTCTTTTGATCCCCTGCCCCCTTTGAAACGATGACGACGCAGCTGGCAAGTCGGTCCCACATGTCATCCTCTATGAACAATAAAAGTTTCCTTTGATGGATTTATTTTTGACCCTAATTAATTTCTGGCTATTTCCTTTTTTATTTTGATCCCCTGCCGCCTTGAAATAGTTGAGGATGCTGCTGCCTCATGGGTCCCGCATGTCATCCTCTCAGAAAGGTAAATGTTTCTTTTCTTGAATTTGTTTACCAACTGATTTTTGGCTTATTTTTTCTTTCGATCTCCTGCCACCTTTAAAACGTTGACGACGCTGCTGGCTCATGGGTCCCCAATGTCAGCCTCCCCATACTGCAAATCCTCTTTCTGCAAAGGTTGTATTTCTAGATAGATAAGGTGGATTCGAATCTGCCATGGTTCAGGCAGCTCAGGTAAGCCTTCTTGCACTAATTAATGGAAGTAGTGTATCGCAAGGTCAAGACATGTGGCTCGGTGTAATGAATCTATATGAATCATGTTGTGGGTTCAATCTGATAGTTCTCTAACAGGTCAGCCAAAATAGAAATTAAGTTTTTTTCTAAAAGGGAAATGCAAATTAAGATGAACACAAACATTAGTTATCATAATAGCTGATCATACATACATACTTGCTAAGAGCAAAAGCTTGCCAGAGTTTTACCACCCATACAATTAATTAGCAGTTCAGATAAGATAACCTTATATAAGTATAACTACAAATGCATTTGCTAAGGGCTCATGGGACAACAGAACTAGACAACCGCGAACTTTATGACCAGCATGTCACAGCGGCATCGAAAGATCTTGACCTTCAACTTTGATCCAATGCGAAGTTTGGCACCGTCAATGAACTTTTTCCACCTGGAAGTAACAGCCAAGCGGCCATCTGTGGGACTGACAGAGTACCGTCCCTCCACGGTGAGACCTTCACTCTCCATGACGAGGGATATCTTGCCCCTTCGGCCAGCATTGAGATCCTTGGAGATACTTTTAGGCAATTTCTGATTCAAAGCAAGAGATACCACCAAAAATTAGTCAATGGCACCAATGCACTGAACCATGTGAGACTTTGAGCAGAGAAGACATCAAGATAAGAGCAGTTATGCTGTCATATACTCACGAACATAGCCTTCAGATGCGTCCTGGTCACCACACGGGTGGCCACAGCAATGAGCTGAGACCTCGGTGATCTGGCTGGGGCAGGTGCATGAGCCTGGGCTGGTACACGAGCTGGTGCTGATGCAGGAGACTGCTGGGCAGGTGCAGTAAACGGTGCCTCTAGAGGAACCGGTGCTGATGCAGGAGACTGTTGGGCAGGTGCAGTAAACGGTGCAGCTAGAGGAACCAGTGCTGATGCAGGAGCCTGCTGGGCATGTGTAGTATATGGGGCCTCTACAGGAACCAATGCTGATGTAGGGGACTGCTGGGTAGATGCAGTAAACGGAGCTGGTACAGGAACCGGTGCTGATGCAGGAGAGTGGGAAGCCGGTGCCGGTGCTGGTGTGGTTGCCCTTTGTGACATCCGCTCCTGTTCCGTCAGGGGATCTGCAGCTTTGATCATGTTAAACCCAGCAAGCTAGAACAGAGGGAATGGTTTAGAACAACTGCTCAGAATGCAGTTATCAAAAGATATGAGTAGAAAAAAGTTACATATTATATATTTGGAAGTGTCTCCAACTCTGTAAGCAGTTACGTATATCTGCCCGTTTGAGTTTCTGATCCTCAGCTCGTCGCCCTTCTTCAGACCGTAGTCAAAAGCAAACTTTCTCCAATCATGTCCATACAAATATGTGATGGCCTGCGTCTTGTAGACATACACCTCATAGACCGTGTAGGTGTTCATCAATTTGCCATTGCCATGCATAGTGAAAGATCCTTCATGCGGACACATCTGGTTAATCATTGGACGAAGTTCACAAGGTACAGTCTGCATGTGAAAATTGATACAAATGTAAGAAGCAGGAAGACTAAAAACAAGACTTTACTATATGCCAATTCATGCTAAACCACTGAGAATACATACCTGTAACTCTGTGAAGGAGCTACTAGAAAGGTAGATAGAGCCATAGGAGGTGTTATATGCGGGGTATGTACATGGGCCCGCCATATTCCCGCAAGCTCGGCATCGGGATGGTGAAGGAAACATGGGAGGTACTACTGGTGCGTAGCGCTGAACGTAAGTGGAAGAATTAGGTTGTGTAAAGTGCATAGTTCAGAGCAATGCAAATGTTGACAAGCAAGTGCATAACACTATGTTACAAACTGAACAGTGAAAAATTAGTGTATGATGAATATAAGCATGCTAATTTGGTGTTTCCGAATTCCAAAAAGCATTAGACAGAGCCAGTGATAATATCAGACATAAATCATGGCATGTATATGTGGCTTAAGAAAATATACCCGAACCCTTGGATGGTTACGGCCCGGCTGATCCTTGGACTTGAGCTTATATAAGCATCCAGAAGGTGGGGCTGACAGTAACTTGGTGGCAGCCTCTGCAGATGCCTCATCAGCAGCAGTTGCAATCCTTTTGACCAATGAAGGCTTAGCAGTTTCAGTCTGCATATAAAAATTGAAGAGCAACAGACATCAGCAGTGATATATAAAATGAATCTATGAGACACTGATGCATATAGTGCTGGATGTAAGTGGAAGAATAGGTGTGTGTGTTTCTGAACTATTGGTAAGCATTAGACAAAGCCGGCAATAAACAGACAAAAATCAAATCATGTATGAGGATTAAGAAAATATACCTGCTTACTGAAAAGGGTACCACCCAGCTGGCCCGTGGCCTTGTGCTTGAGGAGGTTTTCAGAAGATGGTGGCAGCACCATCGTCTTCACAGCAGCCTCATCAGGATCATTTTTTATCCATTTGAGTAGAGGAACAGAAGTTTCATCCTGCATATGAATAGCAACAGAACTCATCATTGATATTTAATAAATCTATGAGATAGACTGATGCAAATAGTGCGGGGTGTAAGTGGAAGAATAGGGTTGTGCATAGAGAACAGTTGACAACAATGCAAATGATTACAAAAGAAGCCAATGGAAATCAACAGTTTATATACTGGATGAGACAGACTGAAAAGTGAAAAATTAGTGTATGATGATTGTAAGCAAACGCAGTGTTTCTGAACTTTTGGTAAGCATTAGACAAAGCCAACAGTAATTAAACAGATAATAATGAAATCATGTATGTGGATTAAGAAAATATACCAGATTCATTAAAAGGTCACCACCCAGCTGGCCCATGGCCTCGTGCTTGTAGAGGTTTTCGGAAGATGGTGCCGGCACCATCGTCCTCACAGCAGCCTCATTAGCCCCATTTTGCATCCACTTGAGTAAAGGCGCAGCAGTTTCAGCCTGCATAAGAATGGGAACAGATCTCAGCAGTGATATTGAATGACTCTGAGACAGACTGATGCATATAGTGCTAGATGTAAGTGGAAGGGTATGGCCGTGTATGGACAACAGTTCACAACAATGCAAGGGTGTGTTCGGTTCTGAAACAGCGTGGAATGGAATGGAATGGTTCCATTTCAGAGGAATGGAATGGTTACATTTTTGTTCGGTTGGGAAAAATGGAGAGCAGAAGAGATCGAGGTTAAACTAACCAATTGTCTCAAAATTGTAATTAACAATTGCAAATGACATTTTAATCTCAAAGTCGTAATTAACAGCGCCTAATGGTGCTCTTTTAATCTAAAAATCGAAATTAACATCATTTTATGTTGGGTTAGGGGAACTGGAGTAGATGAACATTACTGTATGATGATTGTAAGCAAACGAATTTGGTGTTTCTAAACTTTTGGCTTCGAGATCTTATGGGTTTCAACTCTAGCCTACCCCAACTTGTTTGGGACTGAAAGGCTTGGTTGTTGTTGTTGTTGTAAACTTTTGGCAAGCATAGAAAAAACCGACAATAAACAGAGAAAAATCAAGGCATGTTTTGTGGATTAAGAAAATATACCATATTCATTAAAAGATCACCACCCAGCTGGTGCGTGGCCTTGTGCTTGTAGAGGCATTTAGAAGATGGGGGCGGCATCAACATACTGGCAGCCTGATCAGCCGCAGTTTTGATCTTCCTTTTGAGTAAAGGCCCTAAAGTTTCAGTCTGCATATGAATAGCAAAACAAAAGGCAGACCTCAGCAGTGATATTGAATTACTGTATGAGATAGACTGATGCATATAGTGGATGCTCTTAGCCTTTTGCAGCGTGAACACTAGCTATGGACAGACAAAAAAACTAGTTAACTCAGCTTTGTCTAGATATGAATGTACTACCACCATCCAAAAGCTTAAGCCTTATTTATTTTTGAGAAATCAAAACAAGCAAAGTTTGACCAAAATTTTAGAACATTCTATCAACAAATATAATACTGTGTAGATACCGTAGGAAAATATATTTTATTATCTATTTAATGATATTAATTTTGTATTTTGCATGTTACTGATTTTTGGTAAAAGCTTAGTCAAACATGGTATAGTTTGACTTTCTAAAAATAATATAAGCCCAAAGCTTTGGGATGGAGGCAGTAGTATCTAGAGCTAAAACACATCTAGATACATCCGTATCTACAGATAGTTGAGTCAATTAATTTGGATCTGAGGGAGTATCAGATTCAGACTACATCATGGTAAGTTGGTTAAAAAAATTACCCCTGGGCGGTCCCTGCCCAGCTCGGCAGTGGCATTTCGCTTCTTGTGCTGCAGATCGGGCCATGCTCCTGCAGCAGGTGGGGCGCTATTCTCGTTCCCCATAGCCTCAGCACGGAACCTGGAGGTACCAACCTGATACAGAGAATATAGAGCATGGTGTCACAGAGGCTTTACGCACAAACAGCTGAAGACATGTGCTACTTTAAGCATATTCCAGAACAGGAACAGATTGAGGATGCAGAGACCAGAGAGACACTTAAAAGGTAAAGAGTGGATAAGCAAACGGAGTACCTGCTTCGCGGGGCTGGGGACGCAGCTCAGGCTCAGCCAACTGCCCACATGCGTGGTGGCCTTACGCTCCATTGCCCCCACCGCCGAGGTCTTACCTTTCCTGTACAAGCTGACAAAAGATACAGTGAGGATCAGCAGAAACTACAAAGGTTGCAAATGTCGACAAATAAAGGAAGAACACCCCAATCCAAGCAAAGGTAGCCCCCGCCCCCACCCCCATCAATCACTCCCAGCTCGAGGGTGACCAGAAAGACACCCCTTTGCCCAGAATAGGAAAGAGATGCGCAAGATATCGAGGAGAGGAAAAAAGAACCGATCTCGAGAAAGGAGAGAACATTACTAGTCCTACCTAATCCGCTTGGGCTAGATGCAGCTTGCCCCTCCAAGCTGGATGCCTGGACGGTGGAGGCGAAAGGAGGGGATCGAGCTAGCGGCTTGCATCCGTCGGCAATCGGCACTCGATCGGGAGAGAAGGGGTGCTACATAAAGGGGAGGGGTAACATATTTTATTACACAGTGAACTTACTGATGTGACTAGTCATTACATGTCTCACTGAAACTAGGGCCCATAGTGTGGCACCCCAAATTTACTTGAAGCTGCCCGGCGGGACGCATTGGCGCGTCAAGAAACCCCCGAATTGTAGCGGGGAAATGAAACATTTCACAAAAATTCGAAATTCAAGCACACCGCCACGCGCCAAGCACGCGGCTGTTCCTTCCTCTTCCTCGGTTCCTCCTCCCCTATCCGAAAAAACCCCAAATCCCAAGCTCAAACCAAAAAAAAAACAAAAAACAAATCCCCTGGCCGCCATGCATGTCCTCGTTAACCCGCTGGAGATCGTTCCCGGACGATGCGGACCACCCGCCCTGAGATCCAGAATTCCGTCCACCTCGAGGCACTGCGTGCTGTCTCGCAGCAGCGGCTTGAGGGCGCTGAAGAGGAAGTTCCGCCGGAAAGTGCTCATGGCAACCGTGCAAGCTCACCGGCGTGCTGTATCCCGAGAGGAACTGGTCAAAGCTTTGCTATTCGCCACACAAAAAAATTGCGGGCCAAGATCTGGTCAAAGCTTCGTCGATGGCTTGCCGCGAGAGGCTTGGAGTCCAGAGTCAATAAACTAGCTGCTCGAGGACTTGGGCGGTTTACACGGATTCATATTAACTGACTCAAGTTTGTTAGTCTAGTTAACAAATGCATCTAGATACATCCATATCTAGACAGAATTGAGTCAATTAATATGAATCAGAGGGGAGTACCTGAAAGTGTTTCATGCTACCAACTAATGCGCTGGCAGGAATCGCTGTAGAAGTAATTGTGCTACTACTTGTACGATGAACTGATTGTGTGGGTGTCGAATTTTGCAACGCGATCATCCACTGAATGCTTAATCTAGCGCCAAAGGCGTACAAATCATAACATACTACAGCACCAGAACATAAGAGTACGAATCATAAAGTAGCTCAACATTTTGCATCAGGGCTGGGTGGTCCTGAGACTACCGGGACGCCCCTGATGATCTCCGGGTGTGCATCCTCTTCAACGCAAAGCTGTGTACTCGGTCCACGGCCTCCTTCTGTAGGCTGGATAATCTCAGGTGCAGGACCTTCGTCTATGAGAGGCTCGTCATCAGTACCATCCACAGGTGCATCAGGGCTGGGTGGTCTTGAGACTACCCGGACGCCCGTGATGATCTCCGGGCGTGCATCCACTTCAACGCAAAGCTGTGTACTCGGTCCACGGCCTCCTTCTGTAGACTGGATAATCTCAGGTGCAGGACCTTCGTCTATGAAAGGCTCGTCATCAGTACCATCCACAGGTGCATCAAACTGAGATTCATCTTCAAATCTCCCATCAAACTGAGAGACCTCTTTAACTCTATGCTTCTGCAATTAGTACATCAACCGATTAGACAAACATCTAAGGGATGCAACCTGAACAAATGCCGTTTTACATATTTACCTTCTCATCTGGCACAGCACATGTCCCAGAGCTGAAACCCGTTTCCTGAAGCAAGCGCTTTTTCTCTCCTTCCCGTCCATCCATCTGCAACAAGTTAAATTTGAGTACAGAACCTTGCACAGCAATGCAAACTATTGATTGAAACAGCGGCAGCATCAATATAAATAATTAACTACATATGCCAGCACACATACAGTGTGAGCAAGATCTGCTTCTCCTGCTAAAGGATCATTATATGGTTCACCATGCTAAACCCGCCTAACATATGTGCGGTCCATCCCAAAAATGTGTAAATGATCTGCCACTACAGGGTGAGGCCTCTTCTCACCATTCATACATGTGCAGCGCGGGCAATACACGTCCAGGTTGTGACCATCATGAGCTCTAATAAACCCCATAAAGGGTTGAACACCATTTATATATGAAGGGGAACATAAGTGTCCATGCAGTTTCCAAGTTCTGTCCATCTGTTTAATTATGAGATACAGTGGTTGGTGATTAATTTAAGGCGAAGTAGGAAATGTATATCCATCGAGTACAAAACTATACTACATGATTATGCATTTCAGCAATCATGTCGAGTACAAAACAAAAAATGCCCATCGACATTTTAGCAAACAGATCGTGTACAAAACTCTGCCATGGCATTTCAGCAAATTAACGGATCGAGTGCAGAACTGACTCTATATGCCCACGCAAATGAACAAATTGATCGATGACAAATCGAGCGGAAAACTATAAAGTGCCAATTAGTTCGAGCATACTGACGAATTTTTTTAGCAGCATCAAGAAAATATAAATCGTTAGGCTGTCTTGCCCGATACATGATTGAGCTAGAGATAGCAGCCCTACCGTGGATCAACTTGACCGCCGGTGCGTCTCGAGAAGAACGACGGGGAGGGGAAGCTTCTTCTTCGCACGGACGGGACGGGGAGGGGAAGCTCTTCGCACGGACGGGGATAAGTTGTGTACGGGTGGGTGGGGGGTCATGCGGCCGGGCCGCCGGGGTGATAATTAAGGTCGGTAGGTGGCGTTTAATGGAGTTGCGTGTGTAATTTGCCGTGCACAAGGTTGAGGAATAGGCGGTTCCCTTTGCCGCGCGCACAATTCAAACTATCCCGCCCATGTAGTTTAAATTCGCCATATTTTCGTTAAATCGACATAAAGTCATGTGAGTGGGGGAAAATTAGCAAAGTTGCTTGAAAAATAGTAAAACTCTGGAATTATCCTTTAAATATGCTCTACTTCGTGTGAAAATCGGGGTGTGGAAGCATGTTGAGCTGTTTTATTTGTACTTTCTTCATTAAAACTCCCATTTTATGCACTTTGGATGGAAAGAAATCATTTGTACATAAATTTTGACAACGCCATTTGCAAACACTAATTGTTTACATGCCAAGATGCACCCATCCACCAAATATATATGTGGCAAAAGTTTATCACAATCTAGCAGATATGCATAATTAGTGAGGGACCCCTTTTGATTTTGTGCAATTTCCACTAATTAGGTAGAGATCGAGAAGGGTTAATTAATTAGGCCATGTTAGGGGTTATGTGTTTTAGATTAGGTTGTGTGGATTCAAATACAACTTCTTTATTTGTGTGCTATGATTAATCAAAACTAGATCGATCGACTGCGCACACATTATTAGAGGCGCATGCCTTTGCGCACAAAGTGCATGTGTGTGTTGTTGGCCACCAACGAGAGAGAGAGAGAGAGAGAGAGAGAGAGAGAGAGATAGAGGTAGAGAGAGCTACATACGAGAGAGCGATTGAAATCCCCAAATTAAACACATATATATGCATGGCACATTTAATTTAATTAGAGGACCGCGAGGCACCCCTGGCCTGCTTGATGCATAATTAAGTGTCATTGGCCTATATATATAGGGTTTAATTAGGGTTTAGGGTTTAGGGTTAGGAGGTTAGGGTTTAGGGTTTAATGTTTATGGTGTTTAGGGTTTAGGGATTAGGGATTAGGGTTTATTTAGGGTTTAAGGTTTAGGGATCATCGATCGAGTGCGCACACACACATTATTAGAGGCACACGCGCCTTTGCGCATAAAGTGCATGCGTATATGTGTGTGTTTTTTGGCCACCAACGACATATAGATGATCGAGAGAGAGAGATTGAAATCCCCCAAGAATATGTTCAAATATATATTAAAATATATGCACGAATTAATGCATGCATGGTAGGCCATGCATGCACACTAATTATATATATATTATGAGGAAACTTAATCAAATGTGTTTTCATTCGAGAGAACTTGTCAAAATTCAAGTTAATTAATTTATCATCGATAATTATATAATTAATTAATGAATCTCAGGGAGATGTTATACAACATATGATCGATATATAGGCCATGTATATATTAATTGGTTTTAATCTACCGTTTTTGCTAGCTAGCTGCATGCTATATATAGAGCATGTTTTTATTAGATCGGGTTATAGCTAGTATAGTTTAGGGTTATGTGTTTTAATTAACTAGGGTTTGATTAGCTAGGGGTTAGTTATATATATATGGTTTAGGGTTAATGCATGTCACATTTAATTTAACTAGAGGACCGCGAGGCACCCCTGGCCTGCTTGATGCACAATTAAGTGTCGTTGGCCTATATATATAGGGTTTAATTAGGGTTTAGGGTTAGCTAGCTGGGTTTAGGGTTTAGTGTTTTGGGTGTTTAGCTAGGGTCTAGGGTTTAGGGTTTAGTGTTTACTGTGTTTAGAGGGTCTAGGGTTTAGTGTTTAGGGTGTTTAGGGTCTAGGGTTTAGGGTCTAGTGTTTAGGGTCTATGGTTTAGGGTTTAATTAGTGTTTAGGGTGTTTAGGGTTTAGGGTTTAGTGTTTACGGTGTTTAGGGTCTAGGGTTTAGGGTTTAGTGTTTAGGGTCTAGGGTTTAGGGTTTAATTAGTGTTTAGGGTGTTTATAGGGTTTAGGGTTTAGGGTTTAGGGTTTAGGGTTTTAGGGTTTAGGGTTTAGGGTTTAGGGTTTATGGTTTAGGGTTTACGGTGTTTAGGGTCTAGGGTTTAGGGTTTAGTGTTTAGGGTGTTTAGGGTCTAGGGTTTAGTGTGTTTAGGGTGTTTAGGGTTTAGGGGATTAGGGATTAGGGTTTTAGGGTTGTTTAAGGTTTAGGGATCATCGATCGAGTGCGCACACACATTATTAGAGGCACCCGCGCCTTTACGCATCAAGTGCATGCGTATATATGTGTGTTTTTTGGGCCACCAACGATATATAGATGATCGAGAGAGAGAGAGAGATTGAAATCCCCAAGAATATGTTCAAATATACATTAAAATATATGCACGAATGCATTGTAGGCCATGCATATGCACACTAATTATATATATATTATGAGGCAACTTAATCAAATGTGTTTTCATTCGAGAGAACTTGTCAAAGTTCAAGTTAATTAATTTATCACGATAATTATATAATTAATTAATGATTCTCAGGGATATGTTATACAACATGATCGATATAGGCCATGTATATTTTAATTGGTGTTAATCTACGGTTTGCTAGCTAGCTGCTATATATAGAGCATGTTTTTATTAGATCGGGTTATAGCTAGCTAGTATAGTTTAGGGTTATGTGTTTTAATTAAGTAGGGTTGATTAGCTAGGGTTAGTTACATATATATGGTTTAGGGTTAATGCATGGCACATTTAATTTTATTAGAGGATCACGAGGCACCCATGACCCGCTCGATCGATGCACAATTAAGTGTCGTTGGCCTATACATAGGGTTTAATTGGGGTTTAGGATTAGCTAGGGTTTAGGGTTAGGGTTAGGGTACGTTTAGGGTCTAGGGTTTAGGGTTTAGTGTTTAGGGTGTTTAGGGTTTAGGGATTAGGGATTTAAGGTTTTAGGGTTGTTTAAGGTTTAGGGATCATCGATCGAGTGCGCACACACATTATTAGAGGCACCCGCGCCTTTACGCATAAATTGCATGCATATATATGTGTGTTTTTTGGGCCACCAACGATATATAGATGATCGAGAGAGAGAGAGATTGAAATCCCCAAGAATATGTTCAAATATACATTAAAATATATGCACGAATGCATTGTAGGCCATGCATGCACACTAATTATATATATATTATGAGGCAACTTAATCAAATGTGTTTTCATTCGAGAGAACTTGTCAAAGTTCAAGTTAATTAATTTATCACGATAATTATATAATTAATTAATGAATCTCAGGGATATGTTATGCAACATGATCGATATAGGCCATGTATATTTTAATTGGTGTTAATCTACGGTTTGCTAGCTAGCTGCTATATATAGAGCATGTTTTTATTAGATCGGGTTATAGCTAGCTAGTATAGTTTAGGGTTATGTGTTTTAATTAAGTAGGGTTGATTAGCTAGGGTTAGTTACATATATATGGTTTAGGGTTAATGCACGGCACATTTAATTTTATTAGAGGATCACGAGGCACCCATGACCCGCTCGATCGATGCACAATTAAGTGTCGTTGGCCTATACAGAGGGTTTAATTGGGGTTTAGGATTAGCTAGGGTTTAGGGTTAGGGTTAGGGTTAGGGTTAGGGTATGTTTAGGGTCTAGGGTTTAGGGTTTAGTGTTTAGGGTGTTTAGGGTTTAGGGATTAGGGATTTAAGGTTTTAGGGTTGTTTAAGGTTTAGGGATCATCGATCGAGTGCGCACACACATTATTAGAGGCACCCGCGCCTTTACGCATAAATTGCATGCATATATATGTGTGTTTTTTGGGCCACCAACGATATATAGATGATCGAGAGAGAGAGAGAGATTGAAATCCCCAAGAATATGTTCAAATATACATTAAAATATATGCACGAATGCATTGTAGGCCATGCATGCACACTAATTATATATATATTATGAGGCAACTTAATCAAATGTGTTTTCATTCGAGAGAACTTGTCAAAGTTCAAGTTAATTAATTTATCACGATAATTATATAATTAATTAATGAATCTCAGGGATATGTTATACAACATGATCGATATAGGCCATGTATATTTTAATTGGTGTTAATCTACGGTTTGCTAGCTAGCTGCTATATATAGAGCATGTTTTTATTAGATCGGGTTATATCTAGTATAGTTTAGGGTTATGTGTTTTAATTAAGTAGGGTTGATTAGCTAGGGTTAGTTACATATATATGGTTTATGGTTAATGCATGGCACATTTAATTTTATTAGAGGATCGCGAGGCACCCATGACCCGCTCGATCGATGCACAATTAAGTGTCGTTGGCCTATACATAGGGTTTAATTGGGGTTTAGGATTAGCTAGGGTTTAGGGTTAGGGTTAGGGTTAGGGTACGTTTAGGGTCTAGGGTTTAGGGTTTAGTGTTTAGGGTGTTTAGGGTTTAGGGATTAGGGATTTAGGGGTTTTAGGGTTGTTTAAGGTTTAGGGATCATCGATCGAGTGCGCACACACATTATTAGAGGCACCCGCGCCTTTACGCATAAATTGCATGCATATATATATGTGTGTTTTTTGGCCACCAACGATATATAGATGATCGAGAGAGAGAGATTGAAATCCCCAAGAATATGTTCAAATATACATTAAAATATATGCACGAATGCATGGTAGGCCATGCATGCACACTAATTATATATATATATTATGAGGCAACTTAATCAAATGTGTTTTCATTCGAGAGAACTTGTCAAAATTAAAGTTAATTAATTTATCACGATAATTATATAATTAATTAATGAATCTCAGGGATATGTTATACAACATGATCGATATAGGCCATGTATATATTAATTGGTGTTAATCTACGGTTTGCTAGCTAGCTGCTATATATAGAGCATGTTTTTATTAGATCGGGTTATAGCTAGTATAGTTTAGGGTTATGTGTTTTCATTAAGTAGGGTTGATTAGCTATGGTTAGTTACATATATATGGTTTAGGGTTAATGCATGGCACATTTAATTTAATTAGAGGACCGCGAGGCACCCCTGGCCTGCTTGATGCACAATTAAGTGTCGTTGGCCTATATATAGGGTTTAATTAGGGTTTAGGGTTAGGGTTAGGGTTTAGGGTCTAGGGTTTAGTGTTTAGGGTGTTTAGGGTTTAGGGATTAGGGATTAGGGTTTCAGGGTTGTATAAGGTTTAGGGATCATCGATCGAGTGCGCACACACATTATTAGAGGCACCCGCGCCTTTGCGCATAAAGTGCATGCGTATAGTTTAGGGTTATTTGTTTTAATTAAGTAGGGTTTGATCAGCTAGGGTTAGTTACATATATATGGTTTAGGGTTAATGCATGGCACATTACATATAGTTTAAATCTCAAGAATGTTTATACATGATAGGCCATATGTGCAAAGGAATTTTTTTCCTCGTGAACTTGTCAAAATTCAAGTTTATCAGTGCCAATGGAAACTAGTCCAAAAAATTACATAGAGGACCAAAAGTACTAGACAATAACTAATAGAACCTGCAACTTTACAAAAAGGACCCCAAAACATATAGAAGAAAATCAATCGAGTCCTTCTCGACCGCACATCAGATCTCTGCTCCGCATCCTTTCCAGCAACTCCGTCGCCGGGGACGCACCACTTGGGACGGTGTCGCCGGTAGTCGCCAGGACGAAGGAGAAGAAGGGCCTCAGCAACGGCATATTGGCTCTGAGAAGGGTCGCTGAAAGTCCAAGATGTGCACGGGCAAGACGGATGACGCCGTCGTATGCCCCGAGCTTGTGAACTTTAGCAGCTTGACTTCCCCATTGGCCAGATCTGAAGCACTGACCAAAGCAAGCCTCACCGTTAGCGCCATCACATTGATGGCACCAGATCGGGGTTTGGCCGGCAAGATCCGCCAGATTCACCATAGGCCAGATCTGAAGCCGATGACGAGATCCCCGACTCCATTGCGCCATTCTGCTCATGGGAAACACTGGATCTAAGCTTACAACAACACTAACTCCCTCGGATCCAAATTAGCTGACTCAACTTTGCTTATCTAAATATGGATGTATCCACACATGTTTTTACTCTAGATACATACACGTCTAAGGAAAGTTGAATCAATTAATTTAGTTCGGAGGGTGTACAATATACAGAGAGAAGTCGGCCTCGTCTCCGGCCGGCGAGGCCGCCGGAGAGAAGGGGGAGAGGAGCCGGGGGAGTGGGAGAGACTCGAGAGAGAAAGAGAAGAGGAAGAAATGAGAGCTCCCTGGGGAAGAACATTATTTTTGTCGTTCTGCTCGTACTGTAGCTTGAAACTGAAAATTTCGGCCACGCGCCAAATCATCCCGCCGCATCCATTCGAAAATCCCGTGACCAGTTTTACCCTTTTAACCCTGGTCCGGAAGCTACAACCCACCGACCATGGAGGGCTCATTCGGTAACAATGAAATATCTTGCCTAGATCCCGAACCCTCCCCACAGGCCCACACCCACCCACCAACCATTCGCCCCATTAGCTCAAAAATACTCTCACACGCCAAAGCTCTGACTCTCTACAGTACTAGATCTGCTTCGCCGCCGGCATACTCCTCCACAGCGTAGCCTTGATCGTGTTGGCTGTCCACCCACCTGATCCGCTCCCCCGCCGCCCTCGTCACCGACGGATCTGCTTCACCGCCGACCTCGCCACCGACGGATCTGCTTCACCGCCGACCTCGCCACCGACGGATCTGCTTCACCGCCGACCTCGCCACCGACTACCTCGCCGCAGCGGCTGTATCAACTTCACCGAATACCTTGCCAGCCAACCAGATCTGCTTCACTAACGCCCGCTTCTACTGAAACAGGGTCGATTCATCGTCTCCCGCGTTCGCCGCCGCTGGAATGCAAGTTGCCGCCCCCGTCCACCCCGCCGCAGCTTGGTTAGTACGCTGGCCCGTTAGATCGCGGTGTTTCTTTAGCCATGTTTTGTGTAGTTATTTGCAGATCTCATATGCCGTTAACTTTCTTGATGTGTTGCTTCGCATGAAGTTTGTTTAAATGTTGTACAGTACAAAAGCATTATCCGGTCGCTACCATCCTGTTCATTCTACTGACACCTGTGTGCATCCACATATTTATAGCCTTGTACCCATTCATTTGCTGCCAACTGTTTTTGTACTGCATGCTATTGTCGCACTGCTTTTATAGTCGTGCTATGGGCATTTCCAATCTGCTTGTTCTTATACCACGTCATTAGCTCACCGCTAGCTGTTTTCTCGTGTCTGCTATTCTCACACTGCTTTTATAATCATGCTATGTGCATTTCCAATCTGCTTGCTCTTATACCTCGTCTTTAGCTTATATAGTTATTGCTGCGTGCATGTCTGGTCTTTGTATTATCGTAGACTGACTTGTCAATGTTATTTTTCCTTGGGATTGATCATGCGAACCACTTATTAGAACATCCAACATTAACAGCGGGGACGCTAGGTAAGGTTGGAATCTGAGTTCGTGGTTGGTAATTTTGGCAGTTTACTTCCGTTATTATCTATAACCTATATGCATTGTTCCTTATGCAAGAGATTAACACTTGGAACCCTGCCATAGCAATGCCATTCATGCTTTACTATGTTTCTGCCTATTTGATATGCTTGTCTTGGAGAAACTTCGAGGGTGATTTGAACCTGACATTTGGTCATTCTTAATGCCAGTTTACTTTATGTGTAAAACCTTGGCATTACCCTACTCTAAATCTGAATGTCTGAAATTCGTATCTCATGCAAAGCAACATCTAGTTGGTTTTAATCTGATATCTGGTAACTATTGGCTTATTCATTTGGCAGCTCAAGTTTTTTGTTATTTGAAACCAGCTGACTTGGTCTTAAATGTGATATCTAAACACAGATTAAGGACAATGGAGCAGGAGGATTAGCATTTCACTTGATGGCTGAACCTAAAATGATAGGCATGTTGACCACGACTAGTGCACGCAAGAGAAGGACCTGCAGTGAGCCAGTATGTGCTTAGTACATGCATCTTATCTTATCTTGTGCTTATTTCTGCTACATGCTGTTATCTGATCTCTACATTGCGTAATACATGTTTGAATAGTTAATTGTTGTAACTATGTTTACAATGTTACCAGAATGCTGTTTTAATGAAGCAGTCATCATTAGAAGATAGTCGCCAAAAAAGGATCTGTAGCGACCCTGTGCAACATTATGATGTAAGTTTGTGCTTAGTACAAGTTCCATACATGTCTTATTTATGCAACTTGTTATTATCTTATATCTACATTGCATAATAAATGTTTGCATAGTTCATCGTTTAACTCTTTTTGCATTATTATCAGAATGCAGTTGTGATGAAGCAATCTTCATTACCAGTGAGGCCCACAAAAAGTTCTGATCTTTCTTCTGATGCATCTTCTCATAGCCGTCAACCTAGACCATTTCTTTCATCAGACAGTAAATATCTCAAGGCTGTACTTTATAAAAGACATGGTATTGCTGCTTTAAGATCTGTAGCTGATATGTTGACAAAGAGTACACAAGATTCAATCAAGGCGATTGCCAAATGTCAACGTGTTATTGATGATGCTAATAGAAGTCCTCAATGATTCTATGTAATTTTTTTATTTGGGCACATTAATTGCCTTGTAATTTTCCTATTTGTTTTATTTGTGTATGTAATTGTGTGTATCATTGAAATCAGATTTTAGGCTCATGAAATTTAATGCAAGTTGACTAGTCAAACAAGTAGGGCCCTACAACAGATTGGGCCGGCCCACTTACAGTAGTGTGGGACCCACTTTCATTTTGGGCCGGCCCACTTCTTTAGTAGGCCGGCCCGGTTACACGATAATGGGCTCCACATGCTTATTGGGCCGGCCCACTTGCTCTATGGTGGTCCCACATGGTAAATGGGCCGGCCCTTTAATAGGAAGGTGGGACCCACCTGTGTTTTGGCCGGCCCACTATCTTGTTGGGCGGCCCACTTTCTATATGGTGGACCCCACACTCCAAATGGGCGGCCCTTTAATAGGAAGGTGGGACCCACTGTGTTTTGGCCCGCCCACTATCTTGGGCCCACTTTCTATATGGTGGACCCCATACCAAATGGGCGGCCCATTAACAGAATGTGGGACCCACCTGTGTTTTTGGCCCGCCCATATCTTGGTGGGCCACCACTTGCTATATGGTGGGCCCCACACACTAAATGGGCCCTTTAACAGAAAGTGGGACCCACTGTGTTTTTGGCCGCCCACTATTTTGTTGGGCGGCCACTTGCTATACGGTGGACCCCACACACTAAATGGGCGCCTTTTAACAAAGTGGGACCCACTGTTTTTGGCCCGCCCACTAGCTTGTTGGGCCCCACTTGCTATACGGTGGACCCACACACTAAATGGGCCGGCCTTTTAAGAAAGTGGGACCCACCTGTGTTTTTGGCCGCCCACTTGCTTCTTGGGCCGGCCGTTGCTGTAAGGTGGACCCCACATGTTAAATGGGCCCATTTAAGTTTTGACCAGTCAACCTTAGAGGTTAGGCCCGGCCCACTTAACTAATGGACCAGCCCAGCTATATAGTTGACCGGTCAAACTATGTCATCTGGCCCGGCCCGCTTAAGACGTGGCAGGCCTCGTGTGGGCCTACCATCTACCACGGGGTTTCAGCCGGTTAACGCCGTTAACACTACAAGAAAAGTTGCCATGGCCGACGAAGTTGAAGTCGCGCCGTGGTTGCTGGTGTACCATGGCCGACGATTTTGGTCCCTCCGTGGTGCATGTCAAAACTTTTTTTTCTCGTTTTTGAGGCCACCTAGCCCGACGAAAGCGGCCAAAACGTGGCGTATGGTGGCCCGGGACGTGGTGCATCTCGAAATCTCGGGTTCGCCGGCCGAGTCAACGCAAATCCGCACCGCCGAGGGATGTAGGGCCCAGATGGCAGCCTCTCTGGCATTGTTTTTTTTCTACATCGCGCCATCTCGTTCAACGAGCCGTTTACGATGCAGGATCATGGGTCCCGCATGTCATCCTCTATGAACCAAAATTCTTTCTATTCTTGGATTTTTTTGACCCCCTGATTTCTGGCTACTTCCTTTTTCTTTTGATCCCTTGCCGCCTTGGAAACGTTGAGACCGCTGCTGCTAAATGGGACCCGCATGTCATCCTCTATGTGCAATCAACTTTCTTTTCTTGGAGTTTTTTTGGCACCTCAAATTTGGTCACTTGCCTTTTTCTTTCGATCCCCTGCCGCCTCTCAAACGGTGATACCGCTGCTGCTAACTGGGACCCGCATGTCATCCTCTATGTACTATAAAACTTTCTTTTCATGGATTATTTTTGGCACCTCAAATTTGGTCACTTGCCTTTTTCTTTCGATCCCCGCCGCCTCTCAAACGGTGATACCGCTGCTGCTAAATGGGACCCGCATGTCATCCTCTATGTACTATAAAACTTTCTTTTCATGGATTATTTTTGGCACCTCAAATTTGGTCACTTGCCTTTTTCTTTCGATCCCCTGCCGCCTCTCAAACGTGATACCGCTGCTGCTAACGACCCGCATGTCATCCTCTATGTACTATAAAACTTTCTTTTCCTGGATTATTTTTGGCACCTCAAATTTGGTCACTTGTTTTTCGATCCCCCCGCCTCTCAAACGGTGATACCGCTGCTAATGGGACCCGCATGTCATCCTCTATGTACTATAAAACTTTCTTTTCCTGGATTATTTTTGGCACCTCAAATTTGGTCACTTGCCTTTTTCTTTCGATCCCCTGCCGCCTCTCAAACGGTGATACCACTGCTGCTAACTGGACCCGCATGTCATCCTCTATGTACTATAAAACTTTCTTTTCTTGAATTATTTTTGGCTCCTGATATTTTTTCACTTGCCTTTTTCTTTCGATCACCTGCTGCCTCTCAAACAGTGATACCGCTGCTGCTAAATGGGACCCGCATGTCATCCTCTATGTACTATAAAACTTTCTTTTCTTGGATTTTTTTGGCACCTCATATTTTTTCACTTGACTTTTTCTTTCGATCACCTTCTCTCAAACGGTGATACCGCTGTGCTAATGGGACCCGCATGTCATCCTCTATGTACTATAAAACTTTCTTTTCCTGGATTATTTTTGGCACCTCATATTTGGTCACTTACCTTTTTCTTTCGATCACCTGCCCTCTCAAACGGTGATACCGCTGTGCTAAATGGGACCCGCATGTCATCCTCTATGTACTATAAAACTTTCTTTTCTTGGATTTTTTTGGCACCTCATATTTGGTCACTTGACTTTTTCTTTCGATCCCCTGCTGCCTCTCAAAGTGATACCGCTGCCTAAATGGGACCCGCATGTCATCCTCTATGTAAATCATGTTTCTTTTCTTGAATTATTTTTGGCTCCTGATATTTGGTCACTTGCCTTTTTCTTTCGATCTCATGCCACGTTTGAAACGTTGAGGAACCTGCAGGCTCATCGGACCCGCATGTCATCCTCTATGTACTATAAAAGTTTATTTTCTTTATTTTTTTCACCCTCTGATTTTTGGCTATTTCCTTTTTCTTTTGATCCCCTGCCGCCTTGGAAACGTATGGTAAGCTGCTGACTCATGGGACCCGCATGTCATCCTCTATGTACAATCAACTTTCTTTTTCTTTTGATCTCAAGCCGCATTTGAAACGCTGAGACCGCTGCTGCTAAATGGGACCCGCATGTCATCCTCTACGTACAATAAAGTTTCTTTTCTTGGATTATCTTTGGCTCCTGATATTTTGTCACTTGCCTTTTTCTTTCGATCTCATGCCGCCTTTGAAACGTTGAGTAAGCTGCTGGCTCATGGGTCCCGCATGTCATCCTCTATGAACAATAAAAGTTTCCTTTCTTGGAGTTATTTTTTACCCCTAATTTCTGGCTATTTGCCTTTTTCTTTTGATCTCCTGCCCCCTCTGAAACGATGAGGACGCTGTTGGCAGGTCGGTCCCACATGTCATCCTCTATGAACAATAAAAGTTTCCTTTGATGGATTTATTTTGAACCCCTCATTAATTTCTGGATATTTCCCCTGCCGCCTTGGAATCGTTGAGGATGCTGCTGCCTCATGGGTCCCGCATGTCATCCTCTCAGAACGGTAAATGTTTATTTTCTTGGATTTTGTTGACCAAACGATTTTTGGCTTATTTTTTCTTTCGATCACCTGCAGCCTTTAAAACGTTGAGGACGCCGCTGGCTCACGGGTCCCACATGTCAACCTCTATGAACAATAAACGCTGAGGATGCTGCTGCCTCATGGGTCCCGCATGTCATCCTCTCAGAACGAAAATGTTTCTTTTCTTGGATTTTTTACCAACAGATTTTTGGTTTATTTTTTCTTTCCATCCCCTGCCGCCTTTAAAACGTTGACGACGCTGTTGGCTCATGGGTCCCCGATGTCAGCCTCCCCGTACAAGAAACATATGATATCTTGATTATTTTGCAGACAATAAACAATGTATTGCGCTCTGAGCTATTTCAAACGGATAATTAAATCTTTATTTTTACATAAACAAACTTATATGTTGAATCTCCTTGTTTTTTTGTCTTTGCGAAGCATAGGACTTTCCTGTTTTTTTAGAAAATTCGGAACTTTCCTGTTTTGGAGTGGGCTGAAATTGTACGAGTCAAAAGGCCAAGCAGGATAGTTCGAAAGCCCAGATGTCCAGATGCAGCCCAATTGAAATCTTTCTTCTTGGATTTTTTTCACCCCCTGATTTCTGGCTACTTCATTTTTCTTTTGGTCCTGTGCCGCCTTGGAAACGTTGAGACCGCTGCTGCAAAATGGGACCCGCATGTCATCCTCTACGTACAATAAAATTTCTTTTCTTGGATTATTTTTGGCTCCTGATATTTGGTCACTTGCCTTTTTCTTTCGATCCCGTGCAGCCTCTCAAACGGTGATACCGCTGCTGCAAAATGGGACCCGCATGTCATCCTCTACGTACAATAAACTTTCTTTTCTTGGATTATTTTTGGCTCCTGATATTTGGTCACTTGCCTTTTTTCTTTCGATCTCATGCCACGTTTGAAACTTTGAGGAACCTGCTGGCTCGTGGGACCCGCATGTCATCCTCTATGTGCTATAAAAGTTTATTTTCTATGGTTTTTTTTCACTCTCTGATTTTTGTCTATTTCCTTTTTTCTTTTGATGCCCTGCCGCCTTGGAAACGTTGAGTAAGCTGCTTACACATGGGACCCGCATGTCATCCTCTATGTACAATCAAGTTTCTTTTCTTGAATTATTTTTGGCTCCTGATATTTCGTCACTTGCCTTTTTCTTTCGATCTCATGCCACGTTTGAAACGTTGAGGAACCTGCTGGCTCATGGGACCCGCATGTCATCCTCTATGTGCTATAAAAGTTTGTTTTCTTGGATTTTTTTTCACCCTCTGATTTTTGGCTCCTGATATTTCGTCACTTGCCTTTTACTTTTGATCCCCTGGCCCCTTTGAAACGTTGAGTAAGCTGCTGGCACATGGGACCCGCATGTCAACCTCTATGTCCATCAACTTTCTTTTCTTGGATTTTTTTTGACCCCCTACTTTCTAGCTACTTTCTTTTTCTTTTGATCTCAAGCCGCATTTCAAACATTGAGACCGCTGCTGCAAAATGGGACCCGCATGTCATCCTCTATGTACAATAAATCTTTGATTATTTTTGGCACCTCATATTTGGTCACTTGCGTTTTTTTCTTTCGATCTCATGCCACCTTTGAAACGTTGAGTAAGCTGCTGGCTCATGGGTCCCCCATGTCATCCTCTACGAACAATAAAAGTTTCCTTTCTTGGAGTTATTTTTGCCCCCTAATTTCTGGCTACTTCCTTTTTCTTTTGATCCCCTGCCGCCTTTGAAACGTTGAAAACTTTCTTTTCTTTGATTATTTTTGGCACCTCATATTTGGTCACTTGCCTTTTTCTTTCGATCCCCTGCCGCCTCCCAAACGGTGATACCGCTGATGCTAAATGGGACCCGCATGTCATCCTCTATGTACTATAAAACTTTCTTTTCTTGGATTTTTTTGGCTCCTGATATTTGGTCACTTGCCTTTTTCTTTCGAGACCTCCTGCCGCATCTCAAACGGTGATACCGCTGCTGCTAAATGGGACCCGCATGTCATCCTCTATGTACAATAAAGTTTCTTTTCTTGGATTATTTTTGGCTCCTGATATTTGGTCACTTGCCTTTTTCTTTCGATCCCATGCCGCCTTTGAAACGTTGAGGAAGCTGCTGGCTCATGGGTCCCGCATGTCATCCTCTATGAACAATAAAAGTTTCCATTGTTGGAGTTATTTTTTACCCCTAATTTCTGGCTACTTCCTTTTTCTTTTGATCCCCTGCCGCCTTTGAACGTTGAAGAATCTGCTCGCTAATGGGTCCCACATGTCAGACTCTATGGACGATAAACCTTTCTTTTCTTGGAGTTATTTTGACCCCTAATTTCTGGCTATTTTGCCTTTTTTTGGATCCCGTGCTGCCTTGGAAACGTTGAGGATGCTGCTGCCACATGGGTCCCGCATGTCATCCTCTCAGAACGATAAATGTTTCTTTTCTTCGATTTTTTTACCCACTGATTTTTGATTTATTTTTTCTTTCGATCCCCTGCCGCCTTTAAAACTTTGACGACGCTGCTGGCTCATGGGTCCCGATGTCAGCCTCCCCGTACAAGAAACATGTGATATCTTGATTATTTTACAGACAATAAAAAGTGTATTTCGCTCTGAGCTATTGCAAACGGATAAATTAAATCTTTATTTTTACATAAACGAACTAATATGAATCTCCTTGTTTTTGTTTTGTTTTTGCGAAGCATAGGACTTTCTTGTTTTGGAGTGGGCTGAAATTGTACGAGTCAAAAGACGTCCAGCAGGTTAGAAGGCCCAGATGGCCAGGCAGCCCCAATTTATATCTTCCTTATCTTGGATTATTTTTTGATCAAAAGGCCCAGCAGGGGTACATCCTTTTTCTTTTGTTCCTGTGTGCCGCCTTGGAAACGTTGTGGACGCTGCTGCCTCATGGGACCCGCATGTCATCCTCTATGAACTATGAACTCTAAAATTTTCTTTTTTCTTGGATTTTTTTTCACCCCTCTGATTTTTGGCTATTTCCTTTTTCTTTTGTTCCCCTGCCGCCTTGGGACCCGTATGTCATCCTCTATGTACAAAAAACTTTCTTTTCTTGGAGTTTTATTCCCCCTAATTTCGGGCTACTTTCGTTTTCTTTTGATCTCAAGCCGCATATGAAACATTGAGACCGCTGCTGCAAAATGGGACCCACATGTCATCCTCTATGTAAAATAAAAGTTTCTTTTCTTGGATTATTTTTCACGCTCTGATTTTTGGCTATTTCCTTTTTCTTTCGATCCCCTGCTGCTTGGAAACGTTGAGGATGCTGCTGCCTCATGGGTCCCACATGTCATCCACTACGAACAATAAAAGTTTCTTTTCTTCGATTTTTTTCACCCTCTGCTTTTTGGCTATTTCCTTTTCATTTGATCCCCTGCCGCCTTGGAAACGTTGAGGATGCTGCAGCGTCATGGGACCCGCATGTCATACTCTATGTACAATAAAAGTTTCTTTTCTAGGTTTTTGGCTCCTGATATTTGGTCACTTGCCTTTTTCTTTCAATCTCATGCCGACTCTCAAAGGTACAATAAAAGTTTCTTTTCTTGGATTATTTTTGGCTCCTGATATTTGGTCACTTGCCTTTTTCTTTCGATCTCATGCCGTCCTTGAAACGTTCAGACCGCTGCTACAACATGGGACCCTATGTTATCCTCTATGTACAATGAAAGTTTCTTTTCATGGATTATTTTTTGCTCCTGATATTTGGTCACTTTCCTTTTTCTTTCGATCTCATGCCGCCTCGGCCCTCTGAAACGACGAGTAAGTTGTTGGCTCATGGGACCCGCATGTCATCCTCTATGTACAATAAAGTTTTTTTCTTGGATTTTTTACCCCCTGATTTTTGGTCACTTGCCTTTTTCTTTCGATCCTGTGCCGCCTTTGAAATTGTGGACGCTGCTGGCTCATGGGTCCCACATGCCAGCCTCTATGAACAATAATATTTCTTTTCTTGGATTTTTTTTACCCCTGATTTCTGGCTATTTGCCTTTTTCTTTGGATCCCCGACCGCCTTTGAAACGATGAGGACGCTGCTGGCGCATAGCTCCCACATGTCAGCCTCTAAGAACAATAAACATTTCTTTTCTTGGATTTATAGTTGACCCCTAATTAATGGCTACTTCGCTTTTTTTTCGATCCCCAGCCGCCTTAGAAACGTTGAGGACGCTGCTGGCTCATGGGTCCCATATGACAGCCTCTATGAAAAGTAAAACATTTACTTTCTTGGATTTATTTTTGACACCTAATTAATGACTACTTGGTTCTTTTCTTTTGATCCCGTGACGCCTTTGAAACGTTGAGGGCCCTGCTGGCTCATGGGTCCAACATGTCAGCCTCTATGAACAATAAGAGTTTCTATTGTTGCATTTATTTTTGACCCCTAATTTCTGGCTATTTGCCTTTTTTCCATTGCCTGCCACCTTAGAAACGTTGAGGACGCTGCTGGCTGGGTCCCACATGTCAGCCTCTTTGTACGATAAAAGTTTCCTTTGCTGGATTTATTTTTGACCCCTAATTTCTGGCTATTTGCCTTTTTCTTTCGAACTCCACCGCCTTTGAAACGTTGATGACGCTGCTGCAAACTGGGTACAATATGTCAGCCTCTTTGTGCGATAAACCTTTCCTTTCTTGGATTTTTAAGACACCTGATTTCGAGCTACTTGCCTTTTTCTTTCGATCTCCTGCCCCCTTTGAGAAACGCCGAGAACGATACTGGTTCGTGGGTCCCACATGTCATCCTCTCTGAATGATAAATGTTGGGGCTGCGGCTGCAAGATACGTCCCACATGTCAGCCTGACTGTTGAATAAACGTTTCCTTTCTCGAATTTATATTTGACCCCTGATTTCTGGCTACTTTGCCGTTTCTTTCGATCCCCTGCATGTCTGCTACTCCACCGAAAAACAGACCGGCATGTATTCATCACAATACTGGTAGCTAATTTAGGAAAAATGTGTTCATCACGGGATTCAAACAAAGATCTTCATCTCTGCTAAATTTTGATTTCACCAAAAACCGAACAGCGTGTGTTCATGACTTTAACTTCACAAACACTATGGTTTCTCTATAAAATAAGGTCACCATCCGTTCCTTTATTGTAGGCATTTGCGAAAAGTGTCTTTGGCTAATGGGCACCAGTGCTCTGCTGTTTAAAAAAAATCAAATAGCATACATATTTGTTTCAAAAAAATCTGAAAATGAATGTAGACATAATAAATAAAGTAACCTACAAGCGTGTAAAATTTTAATATGATATTCTTTATATTGTAGACTACACAAAAAAGACAATCTGTTGAAATTTGGAGATTTGAAATATGCATACCCAGATCCACACGTTTGTTACTTTTGTGTAGCCCAGAATTTTTTTTATTTGAAACTGAAATTTTGCACGTTTATGGGACAATTCATTAGCTACTCCATGATTTGTTTTCTAATTTTTTGAACAAATAAATTTTTTTTTATTTTTTTCTAAAATAGCAGGAGCAATGGTGCCCAAGAGCACCAAATCTCTTAATAGGCATTTGCGCCTAATAGCGTGAGCTTAGCTAATTTTTGAAGAAAAAAAAGATGTCCATTGTGGTATTCAGGACAAAGATCTTCATGTCTGCTACTGCACCAAACAACAAACCAGCATGTATTCATCACAATACGGGTAGCTAATTTGTGAAAAATATGTTCAGCACGGGATTCAAACAAAGATCTTCATCTCTGCAAAATTTTGATTTCAGCAAAAACCGAACAGCGAATGTTCATGAGGTTAAGTTCACGAACACTATGTTTTCTCTATAAAATAAGGTCACCATCTGTCTCTTATTTCTCAAGGAAAAACAGGTGGAAGTGTTGGGACGAACCACATGGGTGCTTCGGCTCTATGTTCAGTCTTCTCTTTTTTGTACTGCAATCTTGAGCCTATGGCAGGACCTCCATTGACGTGCATTCTGCACCAATTTGGCCTTGGACGTATCCATGTATCACGGGCGCGATTGTGGGTAGCAAAGACACAGTCAGGTTTGAACAATTGGAAATCTGGTTCTGCAGCCTCTGCGTCGACTGGCGGGGGTAGCATGAAAATTGGGTGATTGAGTCCAAGAAATAAAGAACGCCCCTTCAAATTGTTCAATCTTTCCCACCTTGCCTCTTCTACAGGGTCCAAGGTATGGGCAGATCTCAAGAAAACGTAGCACCGTACCAAAGGATAAGACCTCAGCTTGTTACCCATATGTAATATTGGAGGACCGAGGATGGGCCGATAACCTTTAACCTGAATCCACGCGAGATCAGATTCACCAGTAATGGACTCTGCTCTCATTGGTGCCAGGAACCAAGTGCGCTGGTCAGAAAATCCAAGAAATACATCTTCATCTTCATAATTATGATTATCACCATCATCATCTAATTCTTCATCATCTAATTCTTCATCATCAAATTCGTCTTCTTCTAATTCTTCTTCTTCTAATTCTTCTTCATCAGCATCATTATCTTCATCGGCACCTCCATCGCCTTGAGCCACATTTGCTTCATCATCTTCCATGACAGCATCTCCCTCGATTTGAGCGAAAATTGCAGCCACTTCTGCTTCTTCATCTTCAATGACAGGGGCGTCAATGAGACGCGGGGCTGCATGTGTCCCTGCAATGCACAAAGATCAACCACAATGCAGCAAGTAGGAACTACACTGAAAATTATCTCTTCTCTTCTATCTTCTATTTTCTACTACTATAAGGCACCAGTTTTTAACAAGACATGTCGCAGCAATTCCAACTGTTGGTGTCCAAAATCTAACGGTTGGGATTAGAGGTATTCGCGTGAAAAAAATACCACACCAGTGTCCACGTGTTTCTAGAACCGTCATGTTTCCATTATGAAGAAAAATCAGAGCAGTCTCACACCGATATCACACGTCCCACTTGATAGTGATTAAGAAAGGTTCCAAATTTTTGTTCATATTTATAAACTGTATGCTCACACTTATTTTGATGGTATAACCAAATTATTAGTTGTATTGAAAGTTTGAACAACATTTAGAACGCAACTTTTATACATCAGTATTGCGAATCGTAATTGGTCCAACATGTGCAGCATGCCATTTACTAGTTAAGACATAAAACAAAGACTCACCACAGGTATATGGTTCCCAAACCAGAACATCTCCATACGGATATGTAACTGCGTATACACGATGTAGGTGTGAACTTGTACCATATCCAGGAATGCCCATGGCATCGACATAGCTGTTTCTATCAAAGAATTCAGGGTTTCTCAGGATATTCCACTCCTTTTCTAGGGGCGCTTGTAGGATAGCAATCAATTCGTCAAATACAACGATTACCTCGTAATGCCATGGCCCTGCTAGATCATCTTTGTACGGCCTCTTGACGATCCGTACTTTGAGCAGTTCCAAACTTTTATCTATTTTGTATTTGAACAGGAATGGTGGGCTGCCATGCCACCATTCACTAGTAGGGCCCAAAGAAATTCCTGCATCTTGCAGAGATGGAAGAGGTATAATAGTATCTGATATGTATATGTTGCGGATCGTCAAGTGCCCGTCCTGCTGGACAAATGCCACCCAGTCGCCGTTACAACCCACCCAGTGCATGGGTCCATGTCCATCCAGTTCCTCCTTGGTATGGATAAATGCTGGAACTGTCGGCTTGTCTAATGGCATCAGCAACGCGTGAATGCCCTGCAAATAGGATTTGTTTCAAAATTGTCTATGCATGCAAGGTATTCGACAGAATGAAGAGCGGATTGTGCAGAACTGAAGCACAGATATAATGGATAAATAAAGCAATTCCGAAGAGTACATGTGCATAGTGAAGGCAGCAAACCTTACAGTACTCCCAAATCAGGTGATTATGTTGAGTCTAAATTCATGCATGATGTTTGGCAATAAGAAAAGTTGATTGAAAAAACACAAGCTGAAACGAGATGAGTAAATAAATAAATACTCTTACAGTATTGTCGCGGTCGTCTGGCCATGTCTCGGGGTCGCAGTGGAGCAGGCTCGGTAAACCGAACGGAACCTTATGCGCTCCGCGGATGGCATGCCGCATGCCGATCATGCCTCGAGCGAGGCGACCAGTGCTGAGGATATCCGCCCGCTCGGCTATGTTCTCCACCAGTGGGTAGTGGAGGTTGCCCCACCCCATGGACTGGTGGTAGCAATCAGGAATCTCCTCAATCTTACGCTTCTGCTTCATTGGAGTCGGTAATCCAATGCAAGGGAGAGAGGGGTGAACGGGAGAAAGAGACAGAAGAGGGTTTTTTTTGGAGAAGATGCAGTAGTAGTACTACGATACTAGGAGGTGGAGATGCGGGGCATGTTTCCGGGAGAGAGGAACCACTATTTCCCTTAAAAAAAATAACAGCACTTGCGCATTAGAACTTGGGGCGGGGATATAGCGGTAAGAGGTATTGACCAACTTTCCCTCACCTTGACCCCACGTGGTTGTGAACCCGAGATAATTCTTTTTGATGAACCCGATATACTTATTATAGTACTAAAATAGTACAAGTATATACCTTGTACTCCTATATACTAACATTACTATTTTAAGGACTTATGTTCCATGAGCAACAACTTCCCCCACTCCGCTCATCCGAAATCCTAGCCCCTCCAACTTCAAGGACCAATCAACATAGCTATGGCCTTCTAATTTGGCTCAAGTCGCCGCACACATAGTCCTCCCGCCGACAAGGAATAGGAGCATCAGCCCTTTCGTCGCTTGTTGTTACACATAATCATATACAGTACCATATATATTTCAAATTTCCATATCAAAAAATAGTTCAAATCTGAATTTTAACATCTCAAGCTAAACCCTCGCTTGCTCTTAAACATAAGCATACCATAGTTCTACTTTTGTCTTCACCGAACAACAGAACACAATTTCATCACAACATAGCCAACCGGAGTACCTAGTAATGTAACTAGAGAAGTGAACCTATAGTTGATCAAGCCTTCAACTTTAACACAATAATACTCCCACATTATGTGTTGAGGAGCCACACCCATATATTTAAGAGTACCATCAAGTAGACCACAAATGCATCAATGAAGAGAGGGGTATACTTATAGACCACCTCTTTACAAAACAGTTGTAACTAGTAGACCACAATTGCCTCGTTCATTAGCTATGAAATTACATACTATCAGTAGCTACAATGGCTGCAGGCCCTGTTTCAGAATTAAACATCACACTTGTTCCAATCCGGGGCGTTGGCGAAGTTTGGGATGAACCAAAGCGGTGTCTTTACCAGGTACCTATCTTTTTTTGTTTTGCATGTTTTCTCCAAGGCGTTGGTTTGGAAACCAACGGCGCAATCTTCACGATTCAGACTGAATCGGCATATTTCAGGCAGCTGCGAATTGCGAAGCCATGCTTCATTCGGCAAGGTGTACACACAATTTCTTCTCGTCAGACATCCTGGGACAACATCTGCACCGCCTAATGGCAGCATAATCGGATAGTTCACTCCAAGGAAAAGAGAATATTCTCCAAGGTCATCAATCTTTTCCCATGGAATACCTTCATTTAACTTACTAGTGTCCTTCGTGAACACCAGGCAACCAAACCCAGAAGCATAGTTGCCAACAGTGCGACCATGATGAACACGACGATCAGAAGCAGTATGGCAAACTTTACAGGAATATTCCCTTTCATCAGCAATGCCCAGTGTATGGATCAGAAGAAGTCTAGAACCATCTATAGATCTTGCTAACCACCACATGCCATAATCGACCTCGTGATCATGGCCAAGAGCATCATCAAGTGCACACCGCCATTCAAACACAATGGGCGGTGGCTCTACGATCAGCGGAGGACCTGCTTGAAAACGAAATTACTGTTAAGAAGGGTATGTTTGGTTTGCACAAATCTGAAAACGTAAGAATTGGGAAAACGCATTAGGATTCAGATGGGATGATATAATGGCATTTCCATTCAATAATACAGCATATTGGTGTATTTCAGTACATCACATGGGAAACCAAAGGATTCATTTCAAGAAGTTCAAGTAGAGGTCAAAATCCAACATAATTCAATCTGAGAATAAAACTCCTAATTATACAATCCTCAAATTTTTCTATGGTAATCATCTCGAATAAAAAGTCTAAATACCAATGAAATTTCATCCGAAGCAAATATGCCCCAAGCCTCCAAGTCAGATCAGTCAGGTTCGAAAATTAATAAGTTTGTGCATTAAAATTATCTTTACAGCCATGAATAATGAAGCTCATCATACACTACTTACGTCCGGAGGAAAATTACCAGCTTGCTGAGGATTCCATGCGTGAACAGTGCCAGTATGAGTTGTGGCAAACACAAGCCCATTGTGGAGAATTGCATCGCTGTAATTGTAAAAGATGTGGGACTTGGGCTCTGTAAGAACTGTCCATCCAGAATCTTCGCCGCAAAGGAGGGCAACTCTGATGTCAAAAACAGCAACAAGAGAGAAATTTTTGTACCCCCCAGCAGCTGTGGGAACTTGGCAAATATATATCTTGTGAAATATAATAGCACGAAGGTTGTGGTGGTATATATTTGGAATGTGGGTGGTTTCAAACGGCACAGGGAGAGGAATTTCACGGCGAGTGTAGACGTTGACAAGTTTCCATTTGCAAGCAGGAAAGCCAGTGTCAACCATGGCAACCCAATCTCCATTGGCACCTACCCACTGCTTACCCGTACCGTCTGGCATCACAGCGTCGGAGGAGAACCTGTCCAGCGGCGTCAGCTTGCAATCCCGTGCTACCTTCGTCGGGTGAGAATGAAGAACACATGGGAGGCCAAACGGGAGAGAAAAAGATAGAGTTGCACTATCATTTGCAGAGTCGAAAAATAGTTTGGACGAACCGACGAGGCTCGCGGCGGTGATGACGTCGCATCTTGTTACGAGTTCTTCAAGGGGACCTTCGGAAAAGACCTTCTGAAACAGTTCAGAGTCATCATTTTCCTTGTTCGATGCCGCCATCGCAGGGCAGGGGGTGGGTCTATGAGGTTTGGGTTCAACTGATTGGAGTTTAATTTGGGTTCGATGGCGGCAGGTGGCGGGGAAGATGAAGAACGGAGGCTCTCAAACTGGGCGGTGGAATTGATTCTAAAGCTGCATGGCGGCGGCACTGGCGTGTGCTATGGAAGGTGGTCGATTGGTGCGGGCGGGGGCGGAGGTAGACGATGGAGGTGAACAGAAATAGGGCAGGTGGGGGCGGGGCGCTTGACTTCGCTCCTCTACACTCTACAGCATCTCCTCCTGTTTCTTGGAAAGTGTATAGACCCATAATAAAAAGTCACTGTTCCCTCTGAAAAGGTGAAGAACAAGTCACTGGTCTAACGTGCAAATTTGGACATCCCAAGCTATGTGTTGTCATGTCAATTCAATGTCCATGGCAGTATTTTGAATTTTGCGTGACCAAAAGAAGTACGCCTTGGCCTTTCACAATCGGGGTTTCTTTAGAGCAAGAACAATAGAAGAGCCAACAGCTGGCAAAAGTATTGTCCTACTTCCTCTTGGCGTGATACTCCCTCCGTCCACAAATAAGTGGACGTGCAGGATTTTCAAGGTAAATTAGTAAAAGGAAAGAAAAAATGCATTGGAGCACTCGTATCTTAAGAAACACATGTACTCAACCACGGTTGTAGATTTTCTCGGCGCAAGACTTTTCCCCAGCAGTTGTGGCTTTCAGTTATTCGTGGGTGTGGGGAGGAGCTCCGCCGCATCGGTAAAAAGCAAAGAGGGACGGCGGCTCTCGATCGTGCGGTGTACTCGTAAATCACGTGTGACCCATGCCCTAATAATTCACAATGCATTGATGAGGGCTATCACTTCATCATCCAATAAAATGTACTTAGTAACTATGGTAATAATATTGTCTTCTCGCAAAAAAAATGGTAAAAATATTGTCTCTTAAGCCATGTACTAGTACAGTGCAAGATGCTTTAGAGAAATAAACCTATATTTTACTGCTACTCCGTAATACACATGGTTATTTATTCTAGGCAAATGCCTACCGAAAGATGTAGGAATAGGGAAATGTAGGATTGCAATGTCATGTCCACTCCAATCCTATAGGAATTCATAGAATCCAAACTTTGTTTGATTCCACCATAGGAAAAGTAAAGCATTCTTAAAAAGAGGTATGAGTAGATGTTTAATTTTCTATGGAATCTGTGCAAAGAAATCCTTAGGAAAAATTCCTATCGGAAACAATCCTACAAATCAAACAGCCAAGGATTCAATTGTACCAATTCCCTATGCAAATCCTTGGTGTTCACCCAATCCTCTCGAATACTCATCCAAAAAATGCACTAATACTTTGATGGGGAGTTTTTGTATTCTAGGCAAGAATAGAGGGTTTGCGGGGATCACTTGAGAAGTGTATTAACCAAAGAAGGCATAAGTAATACACCAACACACACTAACATGCCCTTAATGGATGTATCTCCATAAACTCCCTCTGTTCTTTATTACTACTACTAGTTTATGTACTTCTTAACTAATATGGGATAATCATGAAATATATTTTCTAACATTCAGCCAAAATATAGTGTTTCGACTTTTTAAAATACTGAAAAACTAGTAATTAAAAATATTTGAGCTATCAAATCTAGGAAGTTTGAAAATATTTTGTATTCCGTCTGAAAGTTGTGTTACTTGGTGTAAGATTCACACAAAAATGATGAAAATATCAAACCTTCAAAAAAATTGTAGTAATTCAAACGTTATGTGCGTTTCATAATTTTGCAAAATCTATTCTATTTGCAATTAAAACTATAGTAGTTGGTGGTCCCCGATCATCTGATTTGCTCTTAAACAGCTCAATCCTAAATTTGAAATTCCCTGCAACAGAAAACGATAGTTGGTGGTTTGTGCGGAAAAAAATTACAGTTTTAAAAAGTGTTTTAAGCAAGAAGGCAGCAATAAGCGGTAGTTTGTGCAATTTCCTCGTGTAAACAACATGTAGCGTCGAAGTAATAGTACTAGCAGTACAGAAATCTTGTGTAATTTCTAGTTCTACATATTACTAGTGTCCACTGTTTGAGAGTTGATGGTGAATGGGTCTGATTTTCAATCGAATGAGAATTAGCAAATTGATTTTTATGACAAAAGCATACAAAGGGAGTAAAACAACATACCCGCATTCGCCGCTGCTACCAGCATGCGATGCCTCCACGAGTGCATTGACGGCTGCTGCAAATCCTCGGAAGGCATCTAGGTTTTGCAGATCGTCGATTGCCGCTGTCCGGCTAAGCTTAACCAGCATAGCTGCCGCCAAGATATCTCGGATTTGGACCACAGGCAGAAGCTGATTGGGGTCGAAGGATTGCCTGATTCGGAATTTGAAGTACCAAGCCCTCGGCTCCGATGATGGAAGTTTGGAACTCGGCCCGGCCAGAACCTCCCAAATCTGTGTGTGGCAGTGGATGCCCATCGGCATCCCCAATGCTGCCGACGCCGTGATGTGGTCGGTCGCACTTTGGTCCCCACTAAAGGCTGGGGCTGCAGCACGTCGCCGCCGCCCCCGACGTCCCCACGACGGCAACGCCATGGACCGAGGCGCTGAGTTTGTTGGCGAACCCGAAGCCCTGGATGGCAAGTGCTTCTTCACAATGGAAGCATCCTCACCCGGCGAGGTTCGCCCCCGGCGCATGCCTATGCTCCGACCAGCCCACTTTGCCGCTGCTGCCTGGGCTGCCGCCGATACCTGGGCCACCGCCGCTTCATGGGACCCCCTCCCTCCTCTCCCTCTCCTAGATCAAAGGGCGCCAGGAGTCTAGCCACAGCAAGACACAGAGCCGCCTGCTTCATCGCACACCAATGGCACACAGACATTTGCGAGCTTTTAGCGCACACCCCTCCGAGGCTGAGTCGTGGAGCCTGGGTGCACGGGGCTATGGCTGGAGGAGTCGCCATGGGACGAGGGGTGTCGAGTGCTCGGGCAAATACGGGAAAGGCGAAGTTTTGGATAACCTTATATGATCACATCAATGCTTCTCAAGGAGCCAAATACTGTATGAGAAACCGGAAAAGTTTGAACGTTTGAAAACTTTGCCGGCATAATGCATCCTTCCAATGCACGCCTACTAAGGTAGAAAGCCAACTCAATTGCTACTTTGTTGGCAAAATGTACCATGGCTCAATCTTGGGTCACACACATCTATCAATTGGTATATTTTGGTCATATTCAAAATTTTACTTGAAACTTGTTGGTCATGCCATTCTACTACTCGCCTAACACTTTTTCTACGCGGGAAGGAGGGGGGTATGATGCTACCCTGAATTTTTATGCCCATTTGTATCTTGGACAAATCCTAGGTTTGACCAAAATTTAAAACATGAAGATGAAAAATTAAGCCTGGATCCACTACAAGAAAATTTGCCAAACTTTTCTTGTAGTGATCCTTCTTAATTAGTAACTTCAAAATGAAGCTTTTGGAAGGTTTTTGAAATTTCCATGTCTGAAACCCAAAACACCTCTTCATGATTGACTTCATAAGACAAATCGAGTTTAGGGTTAGGGGTAGATACATGATTTTTCTAGTTTGAATATGTCTAGACCTGGCTTATCAACTTGAATGCTTAGTATATGACATAAGAAGATGTACTATGTGCATTGGTTTTTTATTTATTTGATTTGTTTTGAATTTTCATGCCAAATCAAATTTTGGTCAAATCATAGGTTTAACCAAGATTTAAACAAGTTTAAAACATTAAAATGAAAAATTAAGCATGGATCCTTCTCAATCACTCCAAAATGAAGCTTTTGGGAGGCTTTTGAAATGTCTATGTTTGAAACCCAAAACCACTTCTCTTCATGCTTGACTTCATCAGACAAATGAGTTTAGGGTTAGGGGTAGATACATGATTTTTCTGGTTTGAATAGGTCTAGACCTTGTTATCAAGTTGAATGGCTTACTATGTGACATAAGAAGACTATGTGCTTTGGTTTTTCATTTTTGATTTTTTCGATTGTTTTTATGCCCATTTGAATCTTGGCCAAATCCTAGGTTTGAACAAGAATTTAAACAAGTTTAAAACATGAAAATGAAAAGGTAAGCATGGATCCTTCTTAGTCAGTCCGAAATGAAGCTTTTGGGCGGTTTTCGAAATTTCCATGTTTGAAAACCCAAACCACTTCTCTTCATGCTTGACTTCATAAGACAAATTTAGGGTTAGGGGTATAGATACATGATTTTTCTTGTTTGATATGTCTAGATATTGTTTATCAACACTTGAATGCTTACAATATATGTGACGCAAGAAGACTATGTGTTATGGTTTTTCATTTTTGGGGGTTTTTTCGAATTTTTTATGCGCACTTGAGTCTTGGTCAAATCCAAGCTAGCTAGGTTTGACCAAGCTTTAAACAAGTTTAAAACATGAAAATGAAAAAGTAAGCATGTATCCTTCTTAGTCACTCCAAAATTAAGCTTTTCGGAGGTTTTTGAAATTTCCATTTTGTAAACCCAAAACCACGTATCTTCATGTTTGACTTCAAAAGACAGAGTTTAGGGTTAGGGGGTAGATACATGATTCTTCTTTTAATATGTTTAGATCTTGTTTTATCAAGTTGAATGTTGACTGTATGACATAAGAAGACTATGTTTTTGAATTTTTTATGAATCTTGGTCAAATCCAAGGGTTGACCAAGATTTAAACAAGTTTAAAACATGAAAATTAAAACGTTTCAAGTTCACCTTTGGTTCGATCTTTCAGTAACCAGGCGCATATATATATGGATGCAAATTGAGATAATTAATTCGTGAAACATTGGAAATGTCCATCGTGTGTCGTGTTTCCCCCTAACATGAAAATTGGATTGGTGGCAGACAAGTAAAAGCACATTTATGTGCGACAACCCAAAATGCACATATTTTGCTGAGTTTTCATGCATGCATTAAAAGTTCTGAATATATACATAAAATGCATGTGGGTCATGATTGAAAAGTTTGACATGTATATGGTTCTTGTGTAGTAGTAGTACTATAGTAGATTAGTAGGTACGCAAACTCCCATCCATCTTCTTTGTCAAGAGAAGACGCGCACCAGGATGCGTAGTGGAAGTCGTCTCTGGATCCTTCTGTTGTCCCTCTCACGGAAAAGAAAAAGAAAAAAACATCTCTCTCATTCTCGGCCTCGCTCGACTCGCTCGCTCGCAGCCTCGCACCTCCTGCGCACTGACAAACGCTGCACAACAGTCAACATCACCAGAAAAAAGATATACACCATAAATAATAAGAGGGGCCCCGTGACTGCTATCCCTTCTTCTCCTTCCGTGTGATCCCTCTTCCTCCGAGTTTCACTGGACGGGCAAACACACATGTGCTGCATAGTAAAAATAAAAAAGTAAAAAATCGACCTATGAATCTATGATTAAATAGGTAAAATCCTGGGTTTTATCAAGGTTTAAACAAGTTCAAAACATGAAAATGAATAGGTAAGCATGGATCCTTCTTAGTCACTCTAAAATGAAGCTTTCGCGAGGTTTTTGAAATTTCCATGTTTGAAACCCAAAACCACTTCTCTTCATGCTTGACTTCGTAAGACAGAGTTTAGGGTTAGGGGTAGATACATGCTTTTTCTGGTTTGAAAATGTCTAGACCTTGTTTATCAACTTGAATGCTTACTATATGACATAAGAAGGCTATGTTATTTGGTTTTTCATTTTTTTTCTGTTTTTTCTGATTTTTTATGCCCATTTAAATCTTGGTCAAATCCTAGGTTTGACCAAGAGTTAAACAAGTTTAAAACATGAAAATGAAAAGGTAAGCCTGGATCCTTCTTAGTCACTGTAAAATGAAGCTTTTGGGAGGTTTGTGAAATTTCCATGTTTGAAACCCAAAAGCACTTCTCTTCATGCTTGACTTCATAAGACAGAGTTTAGGGTTAGGGGGTGTAGATACATGATTTGTCTGGTTTGAATATGTCCAAATCTTATTTATCAACTTCTGAATGCATGCTACTCTCTCAAAGAAAACCTTTTGAATGCTTACTATATGACATAAGAAGACTATATGCTTTTAAAATTCAAACATATGGTAAGCATTCTTATGTCATATAGTAAGCATTCAAGTTGATAAACAAGCAAGGTTTGGACATATTCAAACCAGACAAATCATGTATCTACCCCTAACCCCTAATTAAATTGTCTTATGAAGTCTAGCATGAAGAGAAGTGGTTTTGGGTTTCAAACATGGAAATTTCAAAAACCTCCCAAAAACTTCATTTTAGAGTGACTAAGAAGGATATACAAGCTTCCCTTTTCATTTTCATGTTTTAAACTTGTTTAAATCTTGGTCAAACCTCTAGGATTTGACCAAAAGATTCAAATGGGCATGGAAATTCATAAAAAAACAAAAGAATGAAAAACCAAAGGACATAACATTATTATGTCATATATATATAGTAAGCATTCAAGTTGATAAACAAGGTCTAGACATATTCAAACCAGAAAATCATGTATATATCTACCCCTAACCCTAAACTCTATCTTATGAAGTCAAGCATGCATGAAGAGAAGTGGTTTTGGTTTCAAACATGGAAATTTCGAAAAACCCTCCCAAGAGCTACATTTTGGAGTGAGTAAGAAGGATATATAGATGCTTAATTTTTCATATTCATGATTTAAACTTGTTTAAACCATGTTCAAACCTAGGATTTGACCAAGATTAAAATGGGCATAAAATTTTAAAAAAATCAAAAAATAAAAAACAAGGCACATAGTATTCTTATGTCATATATATAGTAAGCATTCAATTAAGTTGATAAACAAGGTCTAGACATATTCAAACCAGGAAAATCATGCATCTATCCCCTAACCCTAGCTAAACTCTGTCTTATGAAGTCAAGCATGCATGAAGAGAAGTGGTTTTTGGTTTCAAACGTTTAAGCCAAAAGCCCCTTTTCAAATATTTCAAACTTATTCAAATTTGGTTCAAATATGAAAGACATACAAGTTATAGCACACATAGTGCATACATTTTCACACATACTGCACTAGATGCTAACCCTATAGTTTGAGGCCATTTGAGTGACCTAGGTCGAAAAAATTCTTGGATTAGAATCGTGTTGTTCGAACCCCGTAGTTGGATATTTTTTAACCCTTGATCTGTAGAACTGGGCAAAACCCTAGTTTAACCTATTTAATTACAGATTCGTATATCGATTTTTCTACGAGTACTACCTTTTTATTATTACTATGCAGCACATGTGTGTTTGCCCGTCGAGTGAAACTCGGAGGAAGAGGGATCACTCGGAAGGAGAGAAGAAGGGAGAGAATTATGGTGTCTCCCCTTTTTCGGGTGATGATGTTGACTTTTGTGCAGGGTTTGTCAGTGAGCAGGAGGTGCGAGCGAGCGAGCGAGCGAGTCGAGCGAGGCCGAGAATGAGAGAGATTTGTTTTTTTTTTGTGAGAGGGACGACCGAAGGAACCAGAAGGACCCACAGACTTCCAATACGCATCCTGATGCGTCTTCTCTTGACAAAGAAAATGGCTGGGAGTTTGCGTACCTATTGCACGTGACTTGTGCTCACTGAAGTGTGGGACCTCAAGCGTGGGCACCACACGTAAGTGACAGACCTGTTGGTGTAAAAACTCGGTTGATTATAATAGTGCATTAGAACAAAGTTTTCTATGGATTCAAGGGTAGGAAATCCAAGTTAACTCATTTACGTGTTAAACTTGTCTATATCTTGGTCAAACCTAGGATTTGACCAAGATTCAAATGGGCAGAAAAATAAAAACAGAAAAATGAAAAACCAAATCACATAGTCTTCTTATGTCATATAGTAAGCATTAAAGTTGATAAACAAGGTCTAGACATATTAAACCAGACAAATCATGTATCTATACCCCTAACCCCTAAACTCTGTCTTATGAAGTCAAGCATGTGAAGAGAAGTGGTTTTGGGTTTCAAACATGGAAATTTCAAAAACCTCCCAAAAGCTTCATTTTAGAGTGACTAAGAAGGATCCATGCTTCCCTTTTCATTTTCATGTTTTAAACTTGTTTAAATTATCTTGGTCAAACCTAGGATTTGACAAGATTCAAATGGGCATCAAAATTGAAAAAAAAATTGAAAAAAGAAAAACCAAAGCAAATAGTTTTCTTATGTCATATAGTAAGCATTAAAGTTGTTGATAAATAAGGTCCATACATATTCAAACCACACAAATCATGTATCTATACCCCGTAATTAACCCCTGAATTAATTAACTCTGTCTTATGAAGTCAAGCATGTGAAGAGAAGTGGTTTTGGGTTTCAAACATTGAAATTTTAAAAACCTCCCAAAAGCTTCATTTTAGAGTGACTAAGAAGGATACAGACTTCCCTTTTCATTTTTATGTTTTAAACTTGTTTAAATCTTGGTCAAACCAAGGATTTGACCAAGATTCAAATGGCCCTAAAAATTCAGAAAAAAAATCAAAAGAATGAAATACCAAAGCACATAGCATTCTTATGTCATATGTGTATTAAGCATTCAAGTTGATAAACAAAGGTCTAGAGACATATATATTCAAACCAGAAAAATCATGTATATATCTACCCCTAAAACTCTAATTAAACTATGTTTTATGAAGTAAATCATGAAGAGAAGTGGTTTTGGGTTTCAAACATGGAAATTTCAAGAACCTCCCAAAAGCTTCATTTTAGAGTGACTAAGAAGGATCCAGAAGGACCCACAGACTTCCAATACGCATCCTTATGCGTCTTCTCTTGACAAAGAAGATGGCTGTGAGTTTGCGTACCTATTGCACGTGACTTGTGCTCACTGAAGTGTGGGACCTCACGCGTGGGCACCACACGTAAGTGACAGACATGTTGGTGTAAATACTCGATTGATTATTATACTGCATTAGAACAAAGTTTCCTATGGATTCAAGGGTAGGAAATCCAAGTTAACTCATTTACGTGACATTATTATTTCCATGAAGCAAAGTTAACACATCTATCGATTGGTACATTTTTGAGTGACTAAGAAGGATCCAGGCTTACTTATTCGTTTTCACGTGTTAAACTTGTCTAAATCTTGGTCAAACCTAGGATTTGACCAAGATTCAAATGGGCAGAAAAATAAAATAAAAAACAGAAAAATGAAAAACCAAATCACATAGTCATCTTATGTCATATAGTAAGCATTAAAGTTGATAAACAAGGACTAGAAATATCAAACCATACAAATCATGTATCTACCCCTAACCCCTAAACTATGTCTTATAAATTAAGTCAAGCATGAAGAGATGTGGTTTTGGGTTTCAAACATGGAAATTTCAAAAACCTCCCAAAAACTACATTTTAGAGTGACTAAGAAGGATGCATGCTTCCCTTTTCATATTCATGTTTTAAGCTTGTTTAAATTATCTCAGTCAAACCTAGGATTTGACAAAGATTCAAATGGGCATCGAAAAAATCAGGAAAAAGAAAAACCAAAGCAAATAGTTTTCTTATGTCATATAGTAAGCCAATTAATTAAGTTGATAAACAAGGTCTAGACATATTCAAACTAGACAAATCATGTATCTATACCCCCTAACCCCTGAACTCTGTCTTATGAAGTCAAGCATATGAAGAGAAGTGGTTTTGGGTCGTTTCAAACATGGAAATTTGAAAAACCTCCCAAAAACTTCATTTTAGAGTGACAAAGAAGGATACATGCTTCCCTTTTCATATTCAGGTTTTAAGCTTGTTTAAATTATCTCAGTCAAACCTAGGATTTGACAAGATTCAAATGGGCATCAAAATTGAAAAAAATCAGGAAAAAGAAAAACCAAAGCAAATAGTTTTCTTATGTCATATAGTAAGCCAATTAAGTTGATAAACAAGGTCTAGACATATTCAAACTAGACAAATCATGCATGCATCTATACCCCCTAACCCCTAAACTCCGTCTTATGAAGTCAAGCATATGAAGAGAAGTGGTTTTGCTCCCAAAAGCTTCATTTTAGAGTGACTAATAAGAAGGATCCATGCTTACCTTTGCATTTTCATATTTTAATCTTGTTAAATCATTATCAAGCCTAGGATTTGACCAAGATACAGATGGGTGGGCACAAAATTCAAAAAAATCAGAATAATGAAAAACAAAAGCATGTAGTCTTTTTATGTCATATCGTATGCATGCATTCAAGTTAAACGAGGTCTAGGTATATCCAAACCAGACAAATCATGTATCTACCCCATGTTGATCTTATGAAGTCTAGCATGAAGAGAAGTCGTTTTGGGTTTCAAACATGGAAATTTCAAGAACATCCCAAAAGCTTCATTTTAGAGTGACTAAGAAGGATACATGCTTCCCTTTTCATTTTCATGTTTTAAACTTGTTTAAATCTTGGTCAAACCTAGGATTTGACCAAGATTCAAATATATGAGCATAAAATTCAAAAAAAAACCAAAAATGAAAACCAAGGCACGTAGTCGTCTTATGTCATATAGTAAGCAATCAATTAAGTTGATAAACAAGGTCTAGACATATTCAAACCAGGAAATCATGTATCTACACCCCCTAACGTACCCTATAGCTAAACTCTGTCTTATATTATGAAGTCAAGCATGCATGAAGAGAAGTGGTTTTTGGTTTCAAACGTTTAAGCCAAAAGGTAAGCATGGATCCTCCTTATATAGTCACTGTAAAATGAAGCTTTTGGGAGGTTTGTGAAATTTCCATGTTTGAAACCCAAAACCACTTAAGACAGAGTTTATGGTTAGGTGTGTAGATACATGATTTTTCTTGTTTGAATATGTCTAGACCTTGTTTATCAACTTGAATTTTTTACTATATGATATAAGAAGGCTATATATATGTGCTTTGGTTTTTCAATTTTTGATTTCTTTCGATTTTTTATGCCTATTTAAATCTTGGTCAAATCCTAGGTTTAAACAAGTTTAAAACATGAAAATGAAACGGTAAGCATGAATCCTTCCTTACTCACTCTAAAATGAAGGTACTTGAAAATTTTATGTTTGAAACCCAAAACCCCAGTTCTCTTCATATGTTTGACTTCATAAGACAGAGTTTAGCTAGGGTTAGGGGTAGATATATATGATATATACATGATATTTCTGCTTTGAATATGTCTAGAGATCGACCTTGTTTATCAACTTGAATGCTTACTATATGACATAAGATCAAGGCTATATATATATGTGCTTTGGTTTTTCATTTTTTTTGAATTTTTCTGAATTTTTACTCCCATTTGAATCTTGGTCAAATCCTAGGTTTGACCAAGGTTAAAACAAGTTTAAAACATGGCAATGAAAAGGTAAGCATATGGATCATTCTTAGTCTCTCTAAAATGAAGCTTTTGGGAGGTTTTTGAAGTTTCCATGTTTGAAACCCAAAATCACTTCTCTTCATATGCTTGGCTTCATAAGACAAAGATTAGGGTTTAGGGGTAGATATATACATGTTTTGGGAGGTTTTTGAAATTTCCATGTTTGAAACCCAAATCCACTTCTCTTCATCCTTGACGTCTTCATAAGACAAAAGTATAGGGTTATATATATATGCATATGGGTAGATACATGATTTGTCTGGTTTGAATATGTACAAATCTTATTTATCAACTTTTGAATGCATGCTACTCTCTCAAAGAAAAACTTTTGAATGCTTACTATATGACATAAGAAGACTATATGCTTTTAAAATTCAAACATATGGTAAGCATTCTTATGTCATATAGTAAGCATTCAAGTTGATAAACAAGCAAGGTTTGGACATATCCAAACCAGACAAATCATGTATCTGCCCCCTGTCGATCTTATGAAGTCTAGCATGAAGAGAGAAGTCGTTTTTGGTTTCAAAAATGGAAATTTCAAGAACATCCAAAAAGCTTCATTTTAGAGTGACTAAGAAGGATACATGCTTCCCTTTTTATTTTTATGTTTAAACTTGTTTAAATCTTGGTCAAACCTAGGATTTGTCCAAGATTCAAATATATGGGCGTAAAATTCAAAAAAAACAGAAAAATTTAAAACCAAGGCACATAGTCTTCTTATGTCATATAGTAAACAATCAATTAATTAAGTTGATAAACCAGGTCTAGACATATTCAAACCAGGAAAATCATGTATCTACCCCCTAACGCCCTAGCTAAACTCTGTCTTATGAAGTCAAGCATGCATGAAGAGAAGTGGTTTTGGTTTCAAACATGGAAATTTCGAAAAAACCTCCCAAGAGCTACATTTTGGAGTGACTAAGAAGGATATATAGATGCTTAATTTTTCATATTCATGATTTAAACTTGTTTAAACCATGTTCAAACCTAGGATTTGACCAAGATTCAAATGGGCATACAATTTTAAAAAAATCAAAAAAATAAAAAACAATGCACATAGTATTATTATGTCATATAGTAAGCATTCAATTAAGTTGATAAAGTAGGTCTAGACATATTCAAACCAGGAAAATCATGCATCTATCCCCTAACCCTAGCTAAACTCTGTCTTATGAAGTCAAGCATGCATGAAGAGAAGTGGTTTTTGGTTTCAAACGTTTAAGCCAAAAGCCCCTTTTCAAATATTTCAAACTTATTCAAATTTGGTTCAAATATGAAAGACATACAAGTTATAGCACACATAGTGCATACATTTTCACACATACTGCACTAGATGCTAACCCTATAGTTTGAGGCCATTTGGGTGACCTAGGTCGAAAAAATTCTTGGATTAGAATCGTGTTGTTCGAACCCCGTAGTTGGATTTTTTGAACCTTGATCTGTAGTACTGGGTAAAACCCTAGTTTAACCTATTTAATTATATATTCGTAGGTCGATTTTTCTACCTTTTTATTATTACTAGGCAGCACATGTGTGTTTGCCCGTCGAGTGAAACTCGGAGGAAGAGGGATCACTCGGAAGGAGAGAAGAAGGGAGAGAATTATGGTGTCTCCCCTTTTTCGGGTGATGATGTTGACTTTTGTGCAGGGTTTGTCAGTGAGCAGGAGGTGGAGCGAGCGAGCGAGCGAGCGAGTCGAGCGAGGCCGAGAATGAGAGAGATTTGTTTTTTTTTGTGAGAGGGACGACCGAAGGATCCAGAAGGACCCACAGACTTCCAATACGCATCCTGATGCGTCTTCTCTTGACAAAGAAAATGGCTGGGAGTTTGCGTACCTATTGCACGTGACTTGTGCTCACTGAAGTGTGGGACCTCACGCATGGGCACCACACGTAAGTGACAGACCTGTTGGTGTAAAAACTCGGTTGATTATTATAGTGCATTAGAACAAAGTTTCCTATGGATTCAAGGGTAGGAAATCCAAGTTAACTCATTTACGTGTTAAACTTGTCTATATCTTGGTCAAACCTAGGATTTGACCAAGATTCAAATGGGCAGAAAAATAAAAACAGAAAAATGAAAAACCAAATCACATAGTCTTCTTATGTCATATAGTAAGCATTAAAGTTGATAAACAAGGTCTAGACATATTAAACCAGACAAATCATGTATCTATACCCCTAACCCCTAAACTCTGTCTTATGAAGTCAAGCATGTGAAGAGAAGTGGTTTTGGATTTCAAACATGGAAATTTCAAAAACCTCCCAAAAGCTTCATTTTAGAGTGACTAAGAAGGATCCATGCTTCCCTTTTCATATTCATGTTTTAAACTTGTTTAAATTATCTTGGTCAAACCTAGGATTTGACAAGATTCAAATGGGCATCAAAATTGAAAAAAAAATTGAAAAAAGAAAAACCAAGCAAATAGTTTTCTTATGTCATATAGTAAGCATTAAAGTTGTTGATAAATAAGGTCCATACATATTCAAACCACACAAATCATGTATCTATACCCCCTAATTAACCCCTAAATTAATTAACTCTGTCTTATGAAGTCAAGCATGTGAAGAGAAGTGGTTTTGGGTTTTAAACATGGAAATTTCAAAAAACTCCCAAAAACTACATTTTAGAGTGACTAAGAAGGATACATGCTCCTCTTTTCATATTCATGTTTTAAGCTTGTTTAAATTATCTTGGTCAAACCTAGGATTTGACAAGATTCAAATGGGCATCAAAATTGAAAAAAAGTCAGAAAAAAGAAAAACCAAAGCAAATAGTTTTCTTATGTCATATAGTAAGCCAATTAAGTTGATAAACAAGGTCTAGACATATTCAAACTAGACAAATCATGTATCTATACCCCCTAACCCCTAAACTCCGTCTTATGAAGTCAAGCATATGAAGAGAAGTGGTTTTGCTCCCAAAAGCTTCATTTTAGAGTGACTAAGAAGGATCCATGCTTACCTTTGCATTTTCATATTTTAATCTTGTTTAAATCATTATCAGACCTAGGATTTGACCAAGATACAAATGGGTGGGCACAAAATTCAAAAAAAACAGAATAATGAAAAACAAAAGCACGTAGTCTTCTTATGTCATATCGTATGCATTCAAGTTAAACAAGGTCTAGGTATATCCAAACCAGAAAAATCATGTATCTACCCCCTGTTGATCTTATGAAGTCTAGCATATGAAGAGAAGTCGTTTTGGGTTTCAAACATGGAAATTTCAAGAACATCCCAAAAGCTTCATTTTAGAGTGACTAAGAAGGATACATGCTTCACTTTTCATTTTCATGTTTTAAACTTGTTTCAATCTTAGTCAAACCTAAGATTTGACCAAGATTCAAATATATGAGCATAAAATTCAAAAAAAACAAAAAATGAAAACCAAGGCACGTAGTCTTCTTATGTCATATAGTAAGCAATCAATTAAGTTGATAAACAAGGTCTATACATATTCAAACCAGGAAAATCATGTATCTACCCCCTAACCCTAGCTAAACTCTGTGTTATGAAGTCAAGCATGCATGAAGAGAAGTGGTTTTTGGTTTCAAACGTTTAAGCCAAAAGGTAAGCATGGATCCTCCTCAGTCACTGTAAAATGAAGCTTTTGGGAGGTTTGTGAAATTTCCATGTTTGAAACTCAAAACCACTTAAGACAGAGTTTATGGTTAGGTGTGTAGATACATGATTTTTCTTGTTTGAATATGTCTAGACCTTGTTTATCAACTTGAATTTTTTACTATATGATATAAGAAGGCTATATATATGTGCTTTGGTTTTTCAATTTTTGATTTCTTTCGATTTTTTATGCCTATTTAAATCTTGGTCAAATCCTAGGTTTAAACAAGTTTAAAACATGAAAATGAAACGGTAAGCATGAATCCTTCCTTACTCACTCTAAAATGAAGGTACTTGAAAATTTTATGTTTGAAACCCAAAACCCCAGTTCTCTTCATATGTTTGACTTCATAAGACAGAGTTTAGCTAGGGTTAGGGGTAGATATATATGATATATACATGATATTTCTGCTTTGAATATGTCTAGAGATCGACCTTGTTTATCAACTTGAATGCTTACTATATGACATAAGATCAAGGCTATATATATATGTGCTTTGGTTTTTCATTTTTTTTGAATTTTTCTGAATTTTTACTCCCATTTGAATCTTGGTCAAATCCTAGGTTTGACCAAGGTTAAAACAAGTTTAAAACATGGCAATGAAAAGGTAAGCATATGGATCATTCTTAGTCTCTCTAAAATGAAGCTTTTGGGAGGTTTTTGAAGTTTCCATGTTTGAAACCCAAAATCACTTCTCTTCATATGCTTGGCTTCATAAGACAAAGATTAGGGTTTAGGGGTAGATATATATACATGTTTTGGGAGGTTTTTGAAATTTCCATGTTTGAAACCCAAATCCACTTCTCTTCATCCTTGACGTCTTCATAAGACAAAAGTATAGGGTTATATATATATGCATATGGGTAGATACATGATTTGTCTGGTTTGAATATGTACAAATCTTATTTATCAACTTTTGAATGCATGCTACTCTCTCAAAGAAAAACTTTTGAATGCTTACTATATGACATAAGAAGACTATATGCTTTTAAAATTCAAACATATGGTAAGCATTCTTATGTCATATAGTAAGCATTCAAGTTGATAAACAAGCAAGGTTTGGACATATCCAAACCAGACAAATCATGTATCTGCCCCCTGTCGATCTTATGAAGTCTAGCATGAAGAGAGAAGTCGTTTTTGGTTTCAAAAATGGAAATTTCAAGAACATCCAAAAAGCTTCATTTTAGAGTGACTAAGAAGGATACATGCTTCCCTTTTTATTTTTATGTTTAAACTTGTTTAAATCTTGGTCAAACCTAGGATTTGTCCAAGATTCAAATATATGGGCGTAAAATTCAAAAAAAACAGAAAAATTTAAAACCAAGGCACATAGTCTTCTTATGTCATATAGTAAACAATCAATTAATTAAGTTGATAAACCAGGTCTAGACATATTCAAACCAGGAAAATCATGTATCTACCCCCTAACGCCCTAGCTAAACTCTGTCTTATGAAGTCAAGCATGCATGAAGAGAAGTGGTTTTGGTTTCAAACATGGAAATTTCGAAAAAACCTCCCAAGAGCTACATTTTGGAGTGACTAAGAAGGATATATAGATGCTTAATTTTTCATATTCATGATTTAAACTTGTTTAAACCATGTTCAAACCTAGGATTTGACCAAGATTCAAATGGGCATACAATTTTAAAAAAATCAAAAAAATAAAAAACAATGCACATAGTATTATTATGTCATATAGTAAGCATTCAATTAAGTTGATAAAGTAGGTCTAGACATATTCAAACCAGGAAAATCATGCATCTATCCCCTAACCCTAGCTAAACTCTGTCTTATGAAGTCAAGCATGCATGAAGAGAAGTGGTTTTTGGTTTCAAACGTTTAAGCCAAAAGCCCCTTTTCAAATATTTCAAACTTATTCAAATTTGGTTCAAATATGAAAGACATACAAGTTATAGCACACATAGTGCATACATTTTCACACATACTGCACTAGATGCTAACCCTATAGTTTGAGGCCATTTGGGTGACCTAGGTCGAAAAAATTCTTGGATTAGAATCGTGTTGTTCGAACCCCGTAGTTGGATTTTTTGAACCTTGATCTGTAGTACTGGGTAAAACCCTAGTTTAACCTATTTAATTATATATTCGTAGGTCGATTTTTCTACCTTTTTATTATTACTAGGCAGCACATGTGTGTTTGCCCGTCGAGTGAAACTCGGAGGAAGAGGGATCACTCGGAAGGAGAGAAGAAGGGAGAGAATTATGGTGTCTCCCCTTTTTCGGGTGATGATGTTGACTTTTGTGCAGGGTTTGTCAGTGAGCAGGAGGTGCGAGCGAGCGAGCGAGCGAGCGAGTCGAGCGAGGCCGAGAATGAGAGAGATTTGTTTTTTTTTGTGAGAGGGACGACCGAAGGATCCAGAAGGACCCACAGACTTCCAATACGCATCCTGATGCGTCTTCTCTTGACAAAGAAAATGGCTGGGAGTTTGCGTACCTATTGCACGTGACTTGTGCTCACTGAAGTGTGGGACCTCACGCATGGGCACCACACGTAAGTGACAGACCTGTTGGTGTAAAAACTCGGTTGATTATTATAGTGCATTAGAACAAAGTTTCCTATGGATTCAAGGGTAGGAAATCCAAGTTAACTCATTTACGTGTTAAACTTGTCTATATCTTGGTCAAACCTAGGATTTGACCAAGATTCAAATGGGCAGAAAAATAAAAACAGAAAAATGAAAAACCAAATCACATAGTCTTCTTATGTCATATAGTAAGCATTAAAGTTGATAAACAAGGTCTAGACATATTAAACCAGACAAATCATGTATCTATACCCCTAACCCCTAAACTCTGTCTTATGAAGTCAAGCATGTGAAGAGAAGTGGTTTTGGATTTCAAACATGGAAATTTCAAAAACCTCCCAAAAGCTTCATTTTAGAGTGACTAAGAAGGATCCATGCTTCCCTTTTCATATTCATGTTTTAAACTTGTTTAAATTATCTTGGTCAAACCTAGGATTTGACAAGATTCAAATGGGCATCAAAATTGAAAAAAAAATTGAAAAAAGAAAAACCAAGCAAATAGTTTTCTTATGTCATATAGTAAGCATTAAAGTTGTTGATAAATAAGGTCCATACATATTCAAACCACACAAATCATGTATCTATACCCCCTAATTAACCCCTAAATTAATTAACTCTGTCTTATGAAGTCAAGCATGTGAAGAGAAGTGGTTTTGGGTTTTAAACATGGAAATTTCAAAAAACTCCCAAAAACTACATTTTAGAGTGACTAAGAAGGATACATGCTCCTCTTTTCATATTCATGTTTTAAGCTTGTTTAAATTATCTTGGTCAAACCTAGGATTTGACAAGATTCAAATGGGCATCAAAATTGAAAAAAAGTCAGAAAAAAGAAAAACCAAAGCAAATAGTTTTCTTATGTCATATAGTAAGCCAATTAAGTTGATAAACAAGGTCTAGACATATTCAAACTAGACAAATCATGTATCTATACCCCCTAACCCCTAAACTCCGTCTTATGAAGTCAAGCATATGAAGAGAAGTGGTTTTGCTCCCAAAAGCTTCATTTTAGAGTGACTAAGAAGGATCCATGCTTACCTTTGCATTTTCATATTTTAATCTTGTTTAAATCATTATCAGACCTAGGATTTGACCAAGATACAAATGGGTGGGCACAAAATTCAAAAAAAACAGAATAATGAAAAACAAAAGCACGTAGTCTTCTTATGTCATATCGTATGCATTCAAGTTAAACAAGGTCTAGGTATATCCAAACCAGAAAAATCATGTATCTACCCCCTGTTGATCTTATGAAGTCTAGCATATGAAGAGAAGTCGTTTTGGGTTTCAAACATGGAAATTTCAAGAACATCCCAAAAGCTTCATTTTAGAGTGACTAAGAAGGATACATGCTTCACTTTTCATTTTCATGTTTTAAACTTGTTTCAATCTTAGTCAAACCTAAGATTTGACCAAGATTCAAATATATGAGCATAAAATTCAAAAAAAACAAAAAATGAAAACCAAGGCACGTAGTCTTCTTATGTCATATAGTAAGCAATCAATTAAGTTGATAAACAAGGTCTATACATATTCAAACCAGGAAAATCATGTATCTACCCCCTAACCCTAGCTAAACTCTGTGTTATGAAGTCAAGCATGCATGAAGAGAAGTGGTTTTTGGTTTCAAACGTTTAAGCCAAAAGGTAAGCATGGATCCTCCTCAGTCACTGTAAAATGAAGCTTTTGGGAGGTTTGTGAAATTTCCATGTTTGAAACTCAAAACCACTTAAGACAGAGTTTATGGTTAGGTGTGTAGATACATGATTTTTCTTGTTTGAATATGTCTAGACCTTGTTTATCAACTTGAATTTTTTACTATATGATATAAGAAGGCTATATATATGTGCTTTGGTTTTTCAATTTTTGATTTCTTTCGATTTTTTTATGCCTATTTAAATCTTGGTCAAATCCTAGGTTTAAACAAGTTTAAAACATGAAAATGAAACGGTAAGCATGAATCCTTCCTTACTCACTCTAAAATGAAGGTACTTGAAAATTTTATGTTTGAAACCCAAAACCCCAGTTCTCTTCATATGTTTGACTTCATAAGACAGAGTTTAGCTAGGGTTAGGGGTAGATATATATGATATATACATGATATTTCTGCTTTGAATATGTCTAGAGATCGACCTTGTTTATCAACTTGAATGCTTACTATATGACATAAGATCAAGGCTATATATATATGTGCTTTGGTTTTTCATTTTTTTTGAATTTTTCTGAATTTTTACTCCCATTTGAATCTTGGTCAAATCCTAGGTTTGACCAAGGTTAAAACAAGTTTAAAACATGGCAATGAAAAGGTAAGCATATGGATCATTCTTAGTCTCTCTAAAATGAAGCTTTTGGGAGGTTTTTGAAGTTTCCATGTTTGAAACCCAAAATCACTTCTCTTCATATGCTTGGCTTCATAAGACAAAGATTAGGGTTTAGGGGTAGATATATATACATGTTTTGGGAGGTTTTTGAAATTTCCATGTTTGAAACCCAAATCCACTTCTCTTCATCCTTGACGTCTTCATAAGACAAAAGTATAGGGTTATATATATATGCATATGGGTAGATACATGATTTGTCTGGTTTGAATATGTACAAATCTTATTTATCAACTTTTGAATGCATGCTACTCTCTCAAAGAAAAACTTTTGAATGCTTACTATATGACATAAGAAGACTATATGCTTTTAAAATTCAAACATATGGTAAGCATTCTTATGTCATATAGTAAGCATTCAAGTTGATAAACAAGCAAGGTTTGGACATATCCAAACCAGACAAATCATGTATCTGCCCCCTGTCGATCTTATGAAGTCTAGCATGAAGAGAGAAGTCGTTTTTGGTTTCAAAAATGGAAATTTCAAGAACATCCAAAAAGCTTCATTTTAGAGTGACTAAGAAGGATACATGCTTCCCTTTTTATTTTTATGTTTAAACTTGTTTAAATCTTGGTCAAACCTAGGATTTGTCCAAGATTCAAATATATGGGCGTAAAATTCAAAAAAAACAGAAAAATTTAAAACCAAGGCACATAGTCTTCTTATGTCATATAGTAAACAATCAATTAATTAAGTTGATAAACCAGGTCTAGACATATTCAAACCAGGAAAATCATGTATCTACCCCCTAACGCCCTAGCTAAACTCTGTCTTATGAAGTCAAGCATGCATGAAGAGAAGTGGTTTTGGTTTCAAACATGGAAATTTCGAAAAAACCTCCCAAGAGCTACATTTTGGAGTGACTAAGAAGGATATATAGATGCTTAATTTTTCATATTCATGATTTAAACTTGTTTAAACCATGTTCAAACCTAGGATTTGACCAAGATTCAAATGGGCATACAATTTTAAAAAAATCAAAAAAATAAAAAACAATGCACATAGTATTATTATGTCATATAGTAAGCATTCAATTAAGTTGATAAAGTAGGTCTAGACATATTCAAACCAGGAAAATCATGCATCTATCCCCTAACCCTAGCTAAACTCTGTCTTATGAAGTCAAGCATGCATGAAGAGAAGTGGTTTTTGGTTTCAAACGTTTAAGCCAAAAGCCCCTTTTCAAATATTTCAAACTTATTCAAATTTGGTTCAAATATGAAAGACATACAAGTTATAGCACACATAGTGCATACATTTTCACACATACTGCACTAGATGCTAACCCTATAGTTTGAGGCCATTTGGGTGACCTAGGTCGAAAAAATTCTTGGATTAGAATCGTGTTGTTCGAACCCCGTAGTTGGATTTTTTGAACCTTGATCTGTAGTACTGGGTAAAACCCTAGTTTAACCTATTTAATTATATATTCGTAGGTCGATTTTTCTACCTTTTTATTATTACTAGGCAGCACATGTGTGTTTGCCCGTCGAGTGAAACTCGGAGGAAGAGGGATCACTCGGAAGGAGAGAAGAAGGGAGAGAATTATGGTGTCTCCCCTTTTTCGGGTGATGATGTTGACTTTTGTGCAGGGTTTGTCAGTGAGCAGGAGGTGCGAGCGAGCGAGCGAGCGAGCGAGTCGAGCGAGGCCGAGAATGAGAGAGATTTGTTTTTTTGTGAGAGGGACGACCGAAGGATCCAGAAGGACCCACAGACTTCCAATACGCATCCTGATGCGTCTTCTCTTGACAAAGAAAATGGCTGGGAGTTTGCGTACCTATTGCACGTGACTTGTGCTCACTGAAGTGTGGGACCTCACGCATGGGCACCACACGTAAGTGACAGACCTGTTGGTGTAAAAACTCGGTTGATTATTATAGTGCATTAGAACAAAGTTTCCTATGGATTCAAGGGTAGGAAATCCAAGTTAACTCATTTACGTGTTAAACTTGTCTATATCTTGGTCAAACCTAGGATTTGACCAAGATTCAAATGGGCAGAAAAATAAAAACAGAAAAATGAAAAACCAAATCACATAGTCTTCTTATGTCATATAGTAAGCATTAAAGTTGATAAACAAGGTCTAGACATATTAAACCAGACAAATCATGTATCTATACCCCTAACCCCTAAACTCTGTCTTATGAAGTCAAGCATGTGAAGAGAAGTGGTTTTGGATTTCAAACATGGAAATTTCAAAAACCTCCCAAAAGCTTCATTTTAGAGTGACTAAGAAGGATCCATGCTTCCCTTTTCATATTCATGTTTTAAACTTGTTTAAATTATCTTGGTCAAACCTAGGATTTGACAAGATTCAAATGGGCATCAAAATTGAAAAAAAAATTGAAAAAAGAAAAACCAAGCAAATAGTTTTCTTATGTCATATAGTAAGCATTAAAGTTGTTGATAAATAAGGTCCATACATATTCAAACCACACAAATCATGTATCTATACCCCCTAATTAACCCCTAAATTAATTAACTCTGTCTTATGAAGTCAAGCATGTGAAGAGAAGTGGTTTTGGGTTTTAAACATGGAAATTTCAAAAAACTCCCAAAAACTACATTTTAGAGTGACTAAGAAGGATACATGCTCCTCTTTTCATATTCATGTTTTAAGCTTGTTTAAATTATCTTGGTCAAACCTAGGATTTGACAAGATTCAAATGGGCATCAAAATTGAAAAAAAGTCAGAAAAAAGAAAAACCAAAGCAAATAGTTTTCTTATGTCATATAGTAAGCCAATTAAGTTGATAAACAAGGTCTAGACATATTCAAACTAGACAAATCATGTATCTATACCCCCTAACCCCTAAACTCCGTCTTATGAAGTCAAGCATATGAAGAGAAGTGGTTTTGCTCCCAAAAGCTTCATTTTAGAGTGACTAAGAAGGATCCATGCTTACCTTTGCATTTTCATATTTTAATCTTGTTTAAATCATTATCAGACCTAGGATTTGACCAAGATACAAATGGGTGGGCACAAAATTCAAAAAAAACAGAATAATGAAAAACAAAAGCACGTAGTCTTCTTATGTCATATCGTATGCATTCAAGTTAAACAAGGTCTAGGTATATCCAAACCAGAAAAATCATGTATCTACCCCCTGTTGATCTTATGAAGTCTAGCATATGAAGAGAAGTCGTTTTGGGTTTCAAACATGGAAATTTCAAGAACATCCCAAAAGCTTCATTTTAGAGTGACTAAGAAGGATACATGCTTCACTTTTCATTTTCATGTTTTAAACTTGTTTCAATCTTAGTCAAACCTAAGATTTGACCAAGATTCAAATATATGAGCATAAAATTCAAAAAAAACAAAAAATGAAAACCAAGGCACGTAGTCTTCTTATGTCATATAGTAAGCAATCAATTAAGTTGATAAACAAGGTCTATACATATTCAAACCAGGAAAATCATGTATCTACCCCCTAACCCTAGCTAAACTCTGTGTTATGAAGTCAAGCATGCATGAAGAGAAGTGGTTTTTGGTTTCAAACGTTTAAGCCAAAAGGTAAGCATGGATCCTCCTCAGTCACTGTAAAATGAAGCTTTTGGGAGGTTTGTGAAATTTCCATGTTTGAAACTCAAAACCACTTAAGACAGAGTTTATGGTTAGGTGTGTAGATACATGATTTTTCTTGTTTGAATATGTCTAGACCTTGTTTATCAACTTGAATTTTTTACTATATGATATAAGAAGGCTATATATATGTGCTTTGGTTTTTCAATTTTTGATTTCTTTCGATTTTTTTATGCCTATTTAAATCTTGGTCAAATCCTAGGTTTAAACAAGTTTAAAACATGAAAATGAAACGGTAAGCATGAATCCTTCCTTACTCACTCTAAAATGAAGGTACTTGAAAATTTTATGTTTGAAACCCAAAACCCCAGTTCTCTTCATATGTTTGACTTCATAAGACAGAGTTTAGCTAGGGTTAGGGGTAGATATATATGATATATACATGATATTTCTGCTTTGAATATGTCTAGAGATCGACCTTGTTTATCAACTTGAATGCTTACTATATGACATAAGATCAAGGCTATATATATATGTGCTTTGGTTTTTCATTTTTTTTGAATTTTTCTGAATTTTTACTCCCATTTGAATCTTGGTCAAATCCTAGGTTTGACCAAGGTTAAAACAAGTTTAAAACATGGCAATGAAAAGGTAAGCATATGGATCATTCTTAGTCTCTCTAAAATGAAGCTTTTGGGAGGTTTTTGAAGTTTCCATGTTTGAAACCCAAAATCACTTCTCTTCATATGCTTGGCTTCATAAGACAAAGATTAGGGTTTAGGGGTAGATATATATACATGTTTTGGGAGGTTTTTGAAATTTCCATGTTTGAAACCCAAATCCACTTCTCTTCATCCTTGACGTCTTCATAAGACAAAAGTATAGGGTTATATATATATGCATATGGGTAGATACATGATTTGTCTGGTTTGAATATGTACAAATCTTATTTATCAACTTTTGAATGCATGCTACTCTCTCAAAGAAAAACTTTTGAATGCTTACTATATGACATAAGAAGACTATATGCTTTTAAAATTCAAACATATGGTAAGCATTCTTATGTCATATAGTAAGCATTCAAGTTGATAAACAAGCAAGGTTTGGACATATCCAAACCAGACAAATCATGTATCTGCCCCCTGTCGATCTTATGAAGTCTAGCATGAAGAGAGAAGTCGTTTTTGGTTTCAAAAATGGAAATTTCAAGAACATCCAAAAAGCTTCATTTTAGAGTGACTAAGAAGGATACATGCTTCCCTTTTTATTTTTATGTTTAAACTTGTTTAAATCTTGGTCAAACCTAGGATTTGTCCAAGATTCAAATATATGGGCGTAAAATTCAAAAAAAACAGAAAAATTTAAAACCAAGGCACATAGTCTTCTTATGTCATATAGTAAACAATCAATTAATTAAGTTGATAAACCAGGTCTAGACATATTCAAACCAGGAAAATCATGTATCTACCCCCTAACGCCCTAGCTAAACTCTGTCTTATGAAGTCAAGCATGCATGAAGAGAAGTGGTTTTGGTTTCAAACATGGAAATTTCGAAAAAACCTCCCAAGAGCTACATTTTGGAGTGACTAAGAAGGATATATAGATGCTTAATTTTTCATATTCATGATTTAAACTTGTTTAAACCATGTTCAAACCTAGGATTTGACCAAGATTCAAATGGACATACAATTTTAAAAAAATCAAAAAAATAAAAAACAATGCACATAGTATTATTATGTCATATAGTAAGCATTCAATTAAGTTGATAAAGTAGGTCTAGACATATTCAAACCAGGAAAATCATGCATCTATCCCCTAACCCTAGCTAAACTCTGTCTTATGAAGTCAAGCATGCATGAAGAGAAGTGGTTTTTGGTTTCAAACGTTTAAGCCAAAAGCCCCTTTTCAAATATTTCAAACTTATTCAAATTTGGTTCAAATATGAAAGACATACAAGTTATAGCACACATAGTGCATACATTTTCACACATACTGCACTAGATGCTAACCCTATAGTTTGAGGCCATTTGGGTGACCTAGGTCGAAAAAATTCTTGGATTAGAATCGTGTTGTTCGAACCCCGTAGTTGGATTTTTTGAACCTTGATCTGTAGTACTGGGTAAAACCCTAGTTTAACCTATTTAATTATATATTCGTAGGTCGATTTTTCTACCTTTTTATTATTACTAGGCAGCACATGTGTGTTTGCCCGTCGAGTGAAACTCGGAGGAAGAGGGATCACTCGGAAGGAGAGAAGAAGGGAGAGAATTATGGTGTCTCCCCTTTTTCGGGTGATGATGTTGACTTTTGTGCAGGGTTTGTCAGTGAGCAGGAGGTGCGAGCGAGCGAGCGAGCGAGTCGAGCGAGGCCGAGAATGAGAGAGATTTGTTTTTTTTTGTGAGAGGGACGACCGAAGGATCCAGAAGGACCCACAGACTTCCAATACGCATCCTGATGCGTCTTCTCTTGACAAAGAAAATGGCTGGGAGTTTGCGTACCTATTGCACGTGACTTGTGCTCACTGAAGTGTGGGACCTCACGCATGGGCACCACACGTAAGTGACAGACCTGTTGGTGTAAAAACTCGGTTGATTATTATAGTGCATTAGAACAAAGTTTCCTATGGATTCAAGGGTAGGAAATCCAAGTTAACTCATTTACGTGTTAAACTTGTCTATATCTTGGTCAAACCTAGGATTTGACCAAGATTCAAATGGGCAGAAAAATAAAAACAGAAAAATGAAAAACCAAATCACATAGTCTTCTTATGTCATATAGTAAGCATTAAAGTTGATAAACAAGGTCTAGACATATTAAACCAGACAAATCATGTATCTATACCCCTAACCCCTAAACTCTGTCTTATGAAGTCAAGCATGTGAAGAGAAGTGGTTTTGGATTTCAAACATGGAAATTTCAAAAACCTCCCAAAAGCTTCATTTTAGAGTGACTAAGAAGGATCCATGCTTCCCTTTTCATATTCATGTTTTAAACTTGTTTAAATTATCTTGGTCAAACCTAGGATTTGACAAGATTCAAATGGGCATCAAAATTGAAAAAAAAATTGAAAAAAGAAAAACCAAGCAAATAGTTTTCTTATGTCATATAGTAAGCATTAAAGTTGTTGATAAATAAGGTCCATACATATTCAAACCACACAAATCATGTATCTATACCCCCTAATTAACCCCTAAATTAATTAACTCTGTCTTATGAAGTCAAGCATGTGAAGAGAAGTGGTTTTGGGTTTTAAACATGGAAATTTCAAAAAACTCCCAAAAACTACATTTTAGAGTGACTAAGAAGGATACATGCTCCTCTTTTCATATTCATGTTTTAAGCTTGTTTAAATTATCTTGGTCAAACCTAGGATTTGACAAGATTCAAATGGGCATCAAAATTGAAAAAAAGTCAGAAAAAAGAAAAACCAAAGCAAATAGTTTTCTTATGTCATATAGTAAGCCAATTAAGTTGATAAACAAGGTCTAGACATATTCAAACTAGACAAATCATGTATCTATACCCCCTAACCCCTAAACTCCGTCTTATGAACTCAAGCATATGAAGAGAAGTGGTTTTGCTCCCAAAAGCTTCATTTTAGAGTGACTAAGAAGGATCCATGCTTACCTTTGCATTTTCATATTTTAATCTTGTTTAAATCATTATCAGACCTAGGATTTGACCAAGATACAAATGGGTGGGCACAAAATTCAAAAAAACAGAATAATGAAAAACAAAAGCACGTAGTCTTCTTATGTCATATCGTATGCATTCAAGTTAAACAAGGTCTAGGTATATCCAAACCAGAAAAATCATGTATCTACCCCCTGTTGATCTTATGAAGTCTAGCATATGAAGAGAAGTCGTTTTGGGTTTCAAACATGGAAATTTCAAGAACATCCCAAAAGCTTCATTTTAGAGTGACTAAGAAGGATACATGCTTCACTTTTCATTTTCATGTTTTAAACTTGTTTCAATCTTAGTCAAACCTAAGATTTGACCAAGATTCAAATATATGAGCATAAAATTCAAAAAAAACAAAAAATGAAAACCAAGGCACGTAGTCTTCTTATGTCATATAGTAAGCAATCAATTAAGTTGATAAACAAGGTCTATACATATTCAAACCAGGAAAATCATGTATCTACCCCCTAACCCTAGCTAAACTCTGTGTTATGAAGTCAAGCATGCATGAAGAGAAGTGGTTTTTGGTTTCAAACGTTTAAGCCAAAAGGTAAGCATGGATCCTCCTCAGTCACTGTAAAATGAAGCTTTTGGGAGGTTTGTGAAATTTCCATGTTTGAAACTCAAAACCACTTAAGACAGAGTTTATGGTTAGGTGTAGATACATGATTTTTCTTGTTTGAATATGTCTAGACCTTGTTTATCAACTTGAATTTTTTACTATATGATATAAGAAGGCTATATATGTGCTTTGGTTTTTCATTTTTTGATTTCTTTCGAATTTTTTATGCCTATTTAAATCTTGGTCAAATCCTAGGTTTAAACAAGTTTAATACATGAAAATGAAACGGTAAGCATGAATCCTTCCTTACTCACTCTAAAATGAAGGTACTTGAAAATTTTATATTTGAAACCCAAAACCCCAGTTCTCTTCATATGTTTGACTTCATAAGACAGAGTTTAGGGTTAGGGGTAGATATGATACATGATATTTCTGCTTTGAATATGTCTAGACCTTGTTTATCAACTTGAATGCTTACTATATGACATAAGAAGGCTATATATGTGTTTTGGTTTTCCATTTTTTTTGAATTTTTCTGAATTTTTACTCCCATTTGAATCTTGGTCAATTCCTAGGTTTGACCAAGGTTAAAACAAGTTTAAAACATGGCAATGAAAAGGTAAGCATGGATCCTTCTTAGTCACTCTAAAATGAAGCTTTTGGGAGGTTTTTGAAATTTCCATGTTTGAAACCCAAAATCACTTCTCTTCATGCTTGACTTCATAAGGCAGAGTTTAGGGTTAGGGGGTAGATACATGATTTGTTTGGTTTGAATATGTCTAGACCTTGTTTATCAACTTGAATGCTTACTATATGACATCAGAAGACTATGTTCTTTGGTTTTTTTCCGTTTTTTTTGAATTGTTATACCCATTTGAATCTTGGTCAAATCCTAGGTTTGACCAAGATTTAAACAAGTTAAGAAATTGAAAATGAAAAAGGTAATCCTGGATCCTTCTTAGTCACTGTAGAATGAAGCTTTTGGGAGGTTTGTGAAATTTCCATGTTTGAAACCCAAAACCAGTTCTCTTCATATGTTTGACTTCATAAGACAGAGTTTTTATCAACTCGAGTGCTTACTATATGACATAAGAAGGCTATATATGTGCTTTGGTTTTTCATTTGTTGATTTTTTTCCGAATTTTTATGCCCATTTAAATCTTGGTCAAATCCTAGGTTTGACCAAGGTTTAAACAAGTTTAAAACATGAAAAGAAAAGGTAAGAATGGATCCTTCTTAGTCATTCTAAAATGAATGAAGCTTTTGGGATGTTCTCACAAATCGATCTAGTCTACATGACTTTGATAAATTTTAATTAAGAAGCAGCAACTTAACAATAATTACCCAAAATCTAACAGCTGGTTCGACAACAACCTGGACGTTACGCTAAAATGAACTGCGAAAACAACGAACAGCACTTTTGTAGTACTGTACTCGGTACTCCGTACTTGCTCCAGATAATCCCCATTGCTTCACTACTACAGTAGTACTACCCTGGCTCGCATTCATTGTTTCCCCTGACTATTCAGAGCTTTGGACGTCCATCAGAGTTGTAGTCAGTAGTACAGTACTGCTAGCTCGATTAATGGCGTGCTATAAAATTCTATACTAGCCGACAGATGTCCATTCCTCGGGTTGCGCGCCAGAGCCTTCGAAGAGAAGGTAGCCGCTCTGTCCCGTTGATTTACGGTGGACGGACAGGATACTCCGGACCGCTCTCGATTCATTTGCTTCTGCTCCCGCGTCCTGACCCTTGAGCCCCCTCTCGGCCGTTGATTTAGGATGGGCGGACCAGGTTGCTCGAAGCGAGGGCAGGAGACGGTTGTCTGGTTTTAATAGGGGGGAGTACTTCTTCCATCCCCTTCTTGCTTCACTTCCAGTCTCCTTCCACTTCCAGCGATGCCTCCGAAGTCAAGGCCACCATCTCGCTTGAAGAAGCACCATCTAGTGTTGACCAAGGACGCGGAGAGTTCCCGCCGGCGGTCTATCCAGATGCTGGCCGCGAGAAAGGGCCCGCCAGAAAACGAAGGCCCTGCTTCGCGCTCGTCTCGGAACGGCGTCAGTCGTGCGGTCGAAGATTCCTGGTTGGTTTCCATCGCCATGTTTCTTGATTCTTCCTGGCCCGGAGGTCCCAACTCTTTATTCCGTATTAATCCTTTTTATACATATCTCAGTGCCCCACGACGCACCCTGACATCTTCTCATGACGACTTCAACCCCTGTCTCCTGCGCTTAGAGGTTACCACTGATTGGACATTTTCGTCTTCCTCTCGTCACTTTGTTTCGGTACTGATGATATTGCCATGCAGGAAGCATCGGCGTGTTTCAGAGATGAGCTTAAAACTCTCGTGGAACTCGCCTCCAACTTTCGCGATGATGTCGATACTTTGAAGGACGAGGTCACCGGCCGGGGCAAGCTGCATGATGTGAGGGTTCCATCAAGTGAGGAAACGAACTCTGTCATCAAGAAGCTCAAGGGCGAGAATTTGATGCTTAAGATCGAGTGCGGCTTTCTTCGCGAAGAAAACGTCGAGCTATCAAACAGGTGCGTTCAAGCTCTCAACGGGAGCCTCAACACCCAACATGATGCGGTGAAGAAGATGATGGATAACAGCATCTTGAAGAAAAACAATATGGTGGAGGACACGCGCGGGATGGTCGATCCAATCCAGGCACCGCAGAAGGAAGTCGATGCGCTCCGAGTCCAGCCACCTTTGCGTAGGTCGCCGAGGCGCCCTCGCGCAGGTCACTGAGGAGCGCACGTCGCCGAGTAGGCTGGGGGATAAGGAATTCCAACGAGAGAAGCGGAATCACCACCTGTCCTGATGGAGGGCCACTCCGCCAAGTAGGCTGGGGGAGAGAAACACTGCCTCTCATTGTTCTTTAGCTAGTCCTCCGATCCATATTACTTGATGTTAAAATGGATGTATCTACAACTGAAATATGTCTAGATACATATATTTTAGTATCACAAAGTAAGTAGTATCAACGTTTATATTGCCCAAGTCTTATTATCCATCCCTAAGGTGGGTCGCTTTTGTAACTACTGATTGCAGATTCGACTCTTCTGCAGACCGAAAGATTTTTAGAGTGACTAAGAATGATTCATGCTTATCTTTCCATTTTCATGTTTTAAACTTGTTTAAATCTTGCTCAAACCTAGGATTTGACCAAGATTCAAATGGGTTTAACAATTAAAAAAATCAGAAAAATGAAAAACCAAAGCACATAGTATTCTTATGTCATATAGTAAGCATTCAAGTTGATAAACAAGGTCTAGACATATTCAAAACACACAAAACATGTATCTACCCCCTAACCCTAAACTCTGTCTTATGAAGTTAAGTATGAGGAGAAGTGATTTTGGGTTTCAAACATGGAAATTTCACAAACCTCCCAAAAGCTTCATTTTAGAGTGACTAAGAAGGATCCATGCTTACCTTTTCATTGCCATTTTTTAAACTTGTTTTAACCTTGGTCAAACCTAGGATTTGACCAAGATTCAAACGGGCGTAAAATTCAAAAAAATAAAAAAATAAAAACCAAAGCACATATATAGCCTTCTTATGTCATATAGTAAGCATTCAAGTTGATAAACAAGGTCTAGACATATTCAAACCAGAAATATCATGTATCATATCTACCCCTAACCCTAAACTTTGTCTTATGAAGTCAAACATATGAAGAGAACTGGGGTTTTGTGTTTCAAACATAAAAATTTCAAGTACCTTCATTTTAGAGTGACTGAGAAAGGATTCATGCTTACCTTTTCATTGTCATGTTTTAAACTTGATTAAACCTTGGTCAAACCTAGGATTTGACCAATATTTAAATGGGCATAAAAACTTCGAAAAAATGAAAAAAATGGAAAACCAAAGCACATATATAGCCTTCTTATGTCATAAACATTCAAGTTGATAAACAAGGTCTAGAAATATTCAAACAAGAAAAATCATTTCAAACATGGAAATTTCAAGAACATCCCAAAAGCTTCATTTTAGACTGACTAAGAAGGATACACAATTCCCATTTCATTTTCATGTTTTAAACTTGTTTAAATCTTGGTCAAACCTAGGATTTGACCAAGATTCAAATAAGTAAAAACATGAAAATGAAAAGGTAAGCATCGATCCTTATTAGTCGCTCTAAAATGAAGTTTTTGGGAGGTTTTTGAAATTTTCATGTTTGAAACCCAAAACCACTTCTCTTCATGCATGCTTGACTTCATAAGACATAGTTTAGGGTTAGGGGTAGATACATGATTTTTCTGGTTTGAACATGTCTAGACCTTGATTATCAATTTGAATGCTTACTATATGACATAAGAAGGCTATGTGCTTTGGTTTTTCATTCTTACGATTTTTTTCTTAATTTTTATGCCCATTCGAATCTTGGTCAAATCCCAGGTTTGACCAAGATTTAAACAAGTTTAAAACATGACAATGAAAAGGTAATCAATCCTGGATCCTTCATAATTAATAAGTTAGTCTATTTAAAATGAAGCTTTTGGGAGGTTTTTGAAATTTTTGTGTTTGAAACCAAAAACCACTTCTCTTCATGCTTGACTTCATAAGATAGAGTTTAGGGTTAGGGGTAGATACATGATTTGTATTATTTGAATTGTCTTGACCTTATTTATCATCTTTTAAATGCTTACTATATATATGACATAAGAAGACTATGTGCTTTAGTTTTTCAATTTTCTGATTTTTTAATTTTATGCCCATTTGAATCTTGGTCAAATACTAGGTTTGACAATGATTTAAACAAGTTTAAAATATGAAAATGAAAAGATAAGCATGGATCCTTCTTAGTCACTCTAAAATAAAGCTTTTGGGTGGTTTTTGAAATTTCCATGTTTGAAACCCAAAAGCACTTCTCTTCATGCTTGACTACATAAGACAGAGTTTAGGGTTAGGGGGTAGACACATGATTTTTCTTGTTTGAATATGTCTAGACCTTGTTTATCAACTTTAATGCTTACTATATGACATAAGAAAACTATGTGCTTTGTTTTTTCATTTTTTTATTTTTTTGGAATTTTGATGCACATTTGAATCTTGGTAAAATCCTAGGTTTGACCAAGATTTGAACAAGTATATAACATGAAAATGAAAAGGGAAGCATGTATCCTTCTTAGTCAGTCTAAAATGAATTTTTTGGGAGTTTTTTGAAATTTCCATGTTTGAAACCCAAAACCATGCACTTCTCTTCATGCTTGACTTCATAAGATAGAGTTTAGGGGTTTGCGGATAGATACATGATTTGTCTAGTTTGAATAAGTCTAGACCTTGTTTATCAACTTTAATGCTTACTATATGACATAAGAAGACTATGTGCTTTCGTTTTTCATTTTTCTATTTTTTTTATTTTATGCCCATTTGAATCTTGGTCAAATCCTAGATTTAACCAGGATTTAAACAAGTTTAAAACATGAAAATGAAAAGGTAAGCCTTGATCCTTCTTAGTCACACTAAAATGAAGCTTTTGGGATGTTCTTGAAATTTCCATGTTTGAACCCAAAACGACTTCTCTTCATGCTAGACTTCATAAGACAGAGTTTAGGGGTTAGCGGGTAGATACATGACTTGTCTAGTTTGAATAAGACTAGACCTTGTTTATCAACTTTAATGCTTACTATATGACATAAGAAGACTATGTGCTTTGGTTTTTCATTTTTCTATATTTTTATTTTATGCCCATTTGAATCTTGGTCAAACCTATATTTGACCAGGATTTAAACAAGTTTAAAACATGAAAATGAAAAGGTAAGCCTTGATCCTTCTTAGTCACACTAAAATGAAGCTTTTGGGATGTTCTTGAAATTTCCATGTTTGAAACCCAAAACGACTTCTCTTCATGCTAGACTTCATAAGACAGAGTTTAAGGTTTAGGGTTATAGATACATGATTTGTATGGTTTAAATATGTATAGACCTTGTTTATCAACTTGAATGCTTACTATATGGCATAAGAAAACTATGTGCTTTGGTTTTTCATTTTTCTGATTTTTTTAAATTTTGATGCCCATCGAATCTTGGTCAAATCCTAGGTTTGACCAAGATTTAAACAAGTTTAAAACATGAAAATGACCAGGGAAGCATGTATCCTTCCTAGTCACTCTAAAATGAATTTTTTGGGAGGTTTTTGAAATTTCCATGTTTGAAACCCAAAACCAGTTCTCTTCATGCTTGACTTCATAAGACAGAGTTTAGGGGTTAGGGGGTAGATACATAATTTGTATGGTTTGAATATGTCTAGACCTTGTTTATCAACTTTAATGCTTACTATATGACATAAGAACACTATGTGCTTTGGTTTTTCATTTTTCTGATTTTTAAATTTTAATGCCCATTTGAATCTTGGTCAAATCCTAGGTTTGACCAAGATTTAAACAAGTTTAAAACATGAAAATGAAAAGGGAAGCATGTATCCTTCTTAGTCACTCTAAAATGAAGTTTTTGGGAGGTTTTTGAAATTTCCATGTTTGAAACCCAAAACCACTTCTCTTCATGCTTGACTTCATAAGACAGAGTTTAGGGGTTAGGGAGTATGTAGATACATGATTTGTATGGTTTGAATATGTGTAGACCTTGTTTATCACCTTTAATGCTTACTATATGACATAAGAAGACTATGTGCTTTGGTTTTTCATTTTTCTGATTTTTTTAATTTTCTGCCCATTTGAATCTTGGTCAAATCCTTGGTTTGACCAATATTTAGACAAGTTTCTAGACCTTGTTTATCAACTTTAATGCTTACTATATGACATAAGAAGACTATGTGCTTTGTTTTTTCATTTTTCTATATTTTTATTTTATGCCCATTTGAATCTTGGTCAAACCTATATTTGACCAGGATTTAAACAAGTTTAAAACATGGAAATGAAAAGGTAAGCCTTGATCCTTCTTAGTCACACTAAAATGAAGCTTTTGGGTGGTTTTTGAAATTTCCATGTTTGAAACCCAAAAGTACTTCTCTTCATGCTTGACTACATAAGACAGAGTTTAGGGTTAGGGGGTAGACACATGATTTTTCTTGTTTGAATATGTCTAGACCTTGTTTATCAACTTTAATGCTTACTATATGACATAAGAAGACTATGTGCTTTGGTTTTTCATTTTTCTGATTTTTTTATTTTCTGCCCATTTGAATCTTGGTCAAATCCTTGGTTTGACCAATATTTAGACAAGTTTAACACGTGAAAACGAACTGATAATCCCATTTGTTGACTCATTTAACTAGTTAATCCCATTTGTTGACTCTCTGTTGACCAGGCACTTGAGGTAAAACTGAGTATATTGCACTAGCCAGTATTAGTACTCAAGGGGAAAACCGAGCACACAAAAAATGCTACAGTATAAGACTCGAGAGTATATCTAAATTTCCAGGGTTAGACTCGAGTACGCGTGTTGCGGTGCAGAAGTGGAAGACGTGCAATTGTTGACGGGTACTGACGCGAGTCGCGGTGCAGAAGTCGAAGACGTGCAATTGTGGACGCGTGTCGCGTTGCAGAAGCCCAAGACGTGCAGACGTTAAATGGTGGACGCGTAGGACGCGGGTCGCATTAACCACCCCTCGCCTTTATAGACGCCTCCTCGCACTATCTCTGTCACTCTCACTCGCTCATGAAACGCCGCCTCTCACGTCCCATCATCTTCTCCAAAGCAAAAACCCTCTCCCTCTCTGCAGGCGAGATGGACATGGAGAATGCGAATCCCATCGTCCATGACGCCGTCGGCTCCAAGCGCGACGCCTCCCTCTTCGACGTCGTCCCCTCAAAGGCCGTCGCCGCCGCCGGTGGCGGTCGTATCCCGCCGGGATGGGACCCCTATGAGCCGGTGCCGTACATCTCGCCTCCGAACCCCTACGACACCTTCATGGACGACCCATGGAACGAGGTAACTATGGTTTGCTCCCTTTTTTCTTCGCCCATTCCTTTTTTAACCCTATTTTTGCTGGTTCCCTAGTAACTATTAGTGCCGATCTGTAGATGGTTGAGTATTGGGTTAATATTTGCGCCGATCGATTTTATTCCATTTTGCTTTGATCCCTTCTTGATTTCGTTTAAGATTTGGAGTTCGGCCGTTCGGTTAATTTATGCAAGTAATAATGGGATCTCAATCAGTTAATTTATGGGATCTCAGTCAGTTATTTTATGCAGGAATCAAAAGATATCAACCGTTTAATTTTGCAAATATTCTGGAATCTGTTCAAAATCAGATCTGGAATCTGTTTCTTTGCCTATGATGAATCGTTGGGCACAAATTTTTACAGAGTGGGTTCAGCGAACCATTGCTGTGTACAAATCTGTTGTGCATGAGCTATGGTTCGCTAACACCATCCCTGTAGACATATAATCGTGTCCACTCTAACTGAGGCTGGCTCTGTTTTTCCTTACTTTGTTATCATGCACGTTAGTCATCGTTGCATCTCATTCACTAATAGTTCCCGTTTGATATGGATCAGCTGTCAACACCCGGATTTTTAAGTCCGGATGCCTATTATGTCATTCATCGCAATCCCAGGAATATTGTTGTTGCGAGACATAACAGTTGATATCATAAGTCATCATTCATTACAAACCATCATTGTCTTACAAAAGGGGATCACATGATCCAATATTACACAAATAGTTGATCTATTGATCAACGAACATCACAGTAGCGGAAGCGTAATAAGAGTGGACTATCTATTCCACAGGCCAACGCTTGACGTCAGGCGACTCCTAGTTGTTGTAGACATCCTGCTGACCGTCATCCTCATACTGCTGCTCTTCTTCATATTCTGGCCATTTGAATAGCCAGGGACACAGCCGTGAGTACTTTGAAGTACTCGCAAACTAATACCAAAGTAATCACTAACTAATTTAAAGAGGGGGTGCTAAGCTCTAGTTTCATTTGCATAAAGCCAATTTTAGTTTATACTCATTTCATATAGACCATTCATAAACTTAACTAACTCAAGTGGGAACATTAGTGTCATTCCCACAACTCAGTTGTGATTCACCATAATTCATCATTCACCATCCATATCCAAATTCTAATACTGGAAACTAGATGGCCTTTCCAACCGTCCGTAACCGTGGACACGGCTATTCGAATAGGTTTACACTCTGCAGAGGTTGCACACTTGTGCCACAACATTTGATTCCATCCGTCGGGATTTCCCCGAATCATCGTATCACAGTACGCGGATCATCAACCATAACCTTTCATTTACTAACCCTAGTATGAGCACCTCTCCCCATGAGCTTGGCCTCCCAGTGAAGACCAACTGTCAACCTGGGAACTGCACAGGGCTTGGCCGGACAGTTCACCTTAATTCACATCATTTATCAACAACGGAGGCAGCCTCGGCATAACCCCTATGATGTGTGTTTAGAGGGAACCCATACTAAGATACATAAACTTCTAGTTAAGCCTTACCCATAATCAGGTATTGTGGGGGTACTCAATATTGGAAAGGTATCGCATCCAAACCAACATTAGTTTTTAATCAAAAATCACTATCTTCTCTTGGTCTTATTCACCTTCAAAATTCCTTTCATAATTTCACCATCATCATCTTATATCACCATGTTCCCATCTAGAGTAGTCAATTTTAGGCATTTAGCACTAGCCACTAATCATGAGGGGTGCTATCTTAGCTTGATTGACATAGACTAACTTAGATGATATTGTCCTACTCTAGATTAAGTGAATCATGAATCAAAAAGTACTTTGACAAAGTAAAGTAGTAAAACTTGAAAGTAAAGCTTGTAATAAAACTGGGATAGGCTTAATAAAGATAAAACAAATGGTGAGGTGCTTTGCCCTTGAGAGCTTTGCACTTTGCAAGTGTATTAGCTTGCCTTGATTGTTGTACTGATCAAAGTGGTCCTCCTCTCCTTGAGTGTACACCTCCTCCTCCTCGGCGTACTCCTCGGTACTAGCGTCTAAATACGAGTATGATACACACAATCACCACACAACTCAAATACTAAGCTAAGCACACATATGAATCACTCTTACTAAGCTATCATAACACATGCTTATTATGTGAGTTGATTTAATTATTATTCTTAAGAAAAATAATTTCCTCTCATTATATATATTAATTTAGGTTTCTTTTTATTTCTTGAGAGAAAATAATTTCCTCTCATTAAGTCTTATTAAGATTTAATTTCCTCAATTAATATCATATGACCTAGGTTGACCAAAGTCAACCTCTTCATAATTATTATTTGGGAAAAGATTTAAATGAGGTTCATCACCTCATGCTTTTTAATAACTCATGGTTAATGATTTAATATCATCAACTAATTTAATATGAATTTACATGACCATGGTGTCTTTCTCATAGTAACTTAGTGTAGACAAGATTTAAATGAGAGAGATGCTCTCATACACATTAATAAGAAATATGCTCATTTACAAAGTACTTTAAATAGCCATAGGGCCAATTTTTAAACAAGGACATGATCATGCAAACACTGATACAATATTTTTACATATTCTGATAGCTATGTTGAAATGTGATTTTTGAGAGTTGGTTTCATCTTAAAAGCATTTTTATTCAATTTTTAATAATTAATTGAAGTGGAAAAAGGCCCTGCCTTGTTTATTTTCTCAGATTAATTCGACAAATAATCTAGGTTTGGGGCCAGTGTAGTTTTGTAGATATTTTCACAAGGTTTCCAAATATATAAAATTTGTCAAATTTGGTTGGGTAGATTTTATTCTATTTAAATTTGAAAACAGCATCTGAGAGTAATTAACAAAATTCGAAATTTAATGTTTGAATTAAATGGGCTGGCGGGAAACGCTAACGGGCTAAGCAGGGAAAGAGAGAAGTGGGCCGGCCCAGTAACGCATCCAACGCCACGGGCCAACTGACAAGGTGGGGTCCACCTGTCATTGGGTTTTAACACGCGAAACGGTACGAGGAATAGGGGCCGTTGGATCAGATGCGGATCGGACGAACGACAGACGTCGTCGTCTCCGGCGAGAGGGGAGCTTACGGGCGGCGCAGGTAGGGGGTCGGAGAGCACGTCGGAGCTCCGGCGAGTGGCGGAGTGGTGCGCGGCGACGTTGTGGTGGATGAGGAAGCGCCTGGAAGCAGTCTCGTCTCCAGGGGTGGCCTCCTCCTCCGGCGGGCTCCGTGTACTGGCGGCGGCGTCGAGCTCGCAATTGGGGCTACTCCGGCGAGCAGGGGTGAAATTGGATGGAGAGGAGTGTTCAGGGCAGAGAGGGGAAGGTTTTGTGTGAAGGAAGGGAGAGCTGAGGGGCGCTATTTATAGCGGCCGGTGGTGGCCGCGGCGTGCTGTGAAGGGGCAACCATGGCGACGCGGCTACAGGGCAGCTCAGGGACTGGTGATGACGCTCCTCGCTTGGCGACGTCATGGCGGTGACGCCGCGCTTGATTGCGGTGAAAACGAGGCAGGGGAGAGGACATGCGCGTGACGGAGGCTCACAGGCCGTGGCGGACGTCGTCGACGAGCTCGTCGGCTACAGCGTTCCCGCGGGCCCGTGGGGGTGTCCTGGTGGTTGCTGGCGTCGTCACGGAGCTGGGGACGCAGGGATCCAATGCTGGCGTCCACGGAGCGGCGCGGGCGTCGACGTGGCCGGGCGCGTCTGGGGCGCACGCCATGCACGCTCTGGCGTGCGTGTGCATGCCTGGGCGCGTCTGGGCGTCGTGTGACTGGCGTGTCTGGTGCACGGCTTGGTCGAGCAAGGTGTCGAGGAGGTCCAGGAGGGTGAGTAGCACACGTTTGACATGGTGGTGCACGCTCAGGTTGGCCAGGGAAAAGAATGGCATGGTGAGCTCATGCCATGCCACGGCATGACATGATCTTGGTCAGTTCATGATGAAATCGTGTACCCTAGCTTGTCCCTTGTGCTTGGCAATGCTCCTGGAAGTCAATGGGGTACTGGTGATGATCTATGCTTGATGGTGGAGGCCATTGTCCAAAGGATTTTGCAATGCTCATAGTTGGCAGATTCATGCACACAAGGTGCTCGACCAAATGGCCGCAAGAACTTCACTTTGGAATTTTTGAATGAATTTTGTAGGGTTTGATTTATATAATATTTGCAGTAGAATGGTGGTGGTGGTGTTCAAAATGAAGTTTGTTTGCAAAAATCCAAATTGGGTATGATCTTCACATTAATATAAAGTCCTCACTTGTCACCTTTATTCTGGTCAACCTAGTCAACTCTAGCCATGGTGGTCAACATGAAAGTTCATCACTTTGACATAGTCTTGGATGACATGGCTTTGGTTCATCAAGTTTAGTATAAGAAATGATTTAATCAGAGGGGTAAAGAGGGGATCATGATATAAAGTGCACAATTGACCATTATCATATGTGAGATGGTTTTGAGTTTAAATTTGATTCAATTTTGGTTTCTTTGATGCAATTAGGTTTGTTTGAGTTATATAATCATTTTAGAAACAAAAGATCAAGCCATGGTGGCCTTTGGTGATGGTTTGCATTTTTGCCCTATGTGTATGTGAGGGTTTGGCTCACACTTGGCATTTTTCTTTTATTTACTCAAAGTGGTTTATTATGATCATAGGTTAGGGTTTATTAGCAAATGATGATCATATCAACACTCATCATGGCAAATGCACCAAAGATAATCACTCATATGCATGCACTTGTATGTGACACACTATGCATATAAAAAGTTTTTGTTTGTTGCAAATTTTGAGTACTTGATCTCTCCTTGATTTTATTATTGTTAAAACTTGGGATGTTACAAACCCTTCCCCCTTACAAAAGATCTCGTCCCGAGATCTTAAAGAAAACTAGGTGCTAAAGAGATCTGGGTATTCCTTCTTCATATCTTCCTCTCGCTCCCAGGTGGCTTCGTCTTCAGTGTGATTGCTCCACTGAATCTTCAGGAACTTAATACTCCTGGTGCGGGTGGTTCTGTATGCTTCTTCCAAGATACGAATGGGCACTTCTCGATACGTCAAATCTGAGTTGATGTCCACTGATCTGTGATCAATATTCTTGAACACTTCAGTCTTCTCCGGTACTTCAAGGCACTTCCGGAGCAATGAGATGTGAAACACATTGTGCACAGCCGCCATTTCTTCCGGTAGTTCCAGTTGATAAGATACTTCTCCGCGGCGGCTCAGAACCTTGAAGGGTCCGACATATCGGGGCGCGAGCTTTCCTTTCACCTGGAATCTCTGCATTCCTTTGAGGGGTGACACCTTGAGATAAACAAAATCTCCAATTTCAAATGTCATCTCTCGGCGTCTCTTGTCGGCGTAGCTCTTCTGTCTTGATTGCGCAGTCTTGAGGTACTCGCGAATCTTGTGCACCTTCTCTTCGGCTTCTCGAAGAACATCCGGTCCAAAGACTTGGCTTTCTCCGACTTCTGACCAATTCAGAGGGGTACGGCACTTCCTTCCATACAGGGCTTCAAAGGGGGCCATCTGTAAGCTGGCTTGATAACTATTGTTGTACGAGAATTCTGCGTAAGGCAAACAGTCTTCCCACTTGGATCCATATTCCAGTACACAAGCTCTCAACATGTCCTCAAGTATCTGGTTGACTCTCTCAGTCTGTCCGTCAGTCTGGGGGTGATAAGCGGTGCTGAAATTCAGCCGGGTTCCAAGTCCTTCATGTACTTTCTGCCAGAATCTTGAGGTGAACTGCGATCCTCTATCTGACACTATTGACTTGGGGGTTCCGTGCAGGGCTACTATTCTGGAGATGTACAACTCTGCTAGCTTTGGGCCTTGATAAGTGGTTTTGACGGGGATAAAATGGGCTACTTTGGTTAATCTGTCTACCACTACCCAAATAGAATCATTTCCCCGGCTAGATTTGGGCAGTCCTGTGATAAAGTCCATTCCGACTGAGTCCCACTTCCATTCCGGAATCTGTAAGGGTTGCAACAGTCCGGCGGGTCGTTGATGTTCTGCCTTGACTCTCTGACAGATATCACACTTAGCTATGTAGCTCCCGATTTCTCGCTTCATCCCATGCCACCAAAATTGTTCCTTCAAATCTTGGTACATCTTGGTACCTCCGGGGTGGATAGAGTATAAGGTGTCATGGGCTTCCTGCAGTATGACTTGCTTCAATTCTGAGTCTGACGGCACACATAGGCGACCGTCGTACCAAAGTACTCCTTCTTCATCTTCCGTGAATCCCGGTGCCTTTCCTGCTGCCATTTGACTCTTGATTCCGGCAATGCTTGCATTTCCCTTCTGGGCTTCCTTGATTTGACCAATCAAAGTAGGTTGCAGCTCTATGCTGGCTAGGTACCCTTCACTAACTAGCTCCAACCTAAACTGTTCAAACTCTTCATGCAGGCTAGGTTGTTCTGCTGCGATCATGGAGTTCAGCTGACACGGCTGTCTACTCAAAGCATCTGCTACCACGTTGGCCTTGCCGGGGTGGTAGTGGATTTCCATATCATAGTCCTTTATCAGTTCCAACCATCTCCTTTGCCTCATATTTAGCTCTTTCTGGGTGAAGATATACTTTAGGCTCTTGTGATCTGAATAGATCTCGCATCGATTACCCATGAGGTAATGACGCCAAACTTTCAATGCTAACACTACGGCTGCAAGTTCGAGGTCATGGGTTGGGTAGTTTTGCTCATGCTGTTTCAACTGCCGGGACAGATAAGATATCACCTTTCCTTCTTGCATCAACACACATCCAAGACCAATCTTAGATGCGTCACAATAGACGTCAAAGGGCTTGGTGATGTCCGGCATGATTAGGATGGGGGCTGTGGTTAGTCTGGTTTTAAGTTGCTGGAAGCTGGCTTCACATTTATCAGTCCATTCAAACTTCTTGTCTTTCTTTAACAGCTGTGTCATTGGCCGGGCAATGCTTGAGAATCCTTCAACAAATCTGCGGTAATATCCGGCTAATCCAAGAAATGCACGGACCTCGGTCTGTGTGGTTGGGGTTTTCCATTCTTCAACGGTTTTGATTTTGGCTGGGTCTACAGCAATTCCTCCTGCAGACAAGATGTGTCCCAGGAATCCAACTTCTTTCAACCAAAACTCGCACTTGCTGAACTTGGCGTACAACTTGTGCTGCCTAAGGGTTTCTAGGATAACCTCCAAATGTTGCTCGTGTTCCTCTTCGGTTTTGGAGTAGATAAGGATGTCGTCGATGAAGACAACGACAAACTTATCCAGGAAGTTCATGAAAATCTTATTCATGAGGTTCATGAAATAGGCAGGGGCATTGGTTAATCCAAATGACATGACATTGTATTCATACAACCCATATCTGGTGGTAAAGGCAGTCTTGGGGATATCCGATGCACGGATCTTCAGCTGATGGTAACCAGTCCTAAGATCAATCTTAGAGAACACTGTGGCACCGGTCAACTGGTCAAACAGGTCTTCTATCTTTGGCAAGGGGTATTTGTTTTTGATGGTGACATCATTAAGTTTACGGTAATCCGTACATAACCGGTTGGCACCATCCTTCTTATCCACAAACAACACTGGTGATCTCCAAGGCGACGCACTTGGTCGAATCAGACCCTTGAACAACATATCATCCAGTTGCTTCTTCAGCTCTACTAACTCTGCTGGGTTCATGCTATAAGCTCTTTGGGCTATAGGTCCGGTTCCAGGAATTAACTCGATGATAAACTCGATATCCCGATCCGGGGGCATACCGGGTAGATCATCCGGAAACACATCAGCGTATCGACATACGACCCTGATCTGATCCAGAGTTGGCTTGGCTTCACTTTGGTTGCAGGTGAAATTTCTGGGTAGTTTTTCAGAAACATGTTCTATGGTTATTCCGGTGCTACTAGTCATGGTGATGGCCTTCTTGGCGCAGTCTATCAATCCATGATGTTTCGCCATCCAATCCATACCCAGTACTACCTCCAATCCTTTTGTTCCCAGAACAATCAAATTTGCGAAAAACATTATTTCTTGAATTCTTATGGGTACTTCTTTGCAAAATTTTCTAGCTTTAGTGGTTGATCCAGGTATTTGAACTATCATGACATGTTTCAGGCTGATGGGTTGAATCTTACTAGTGCTCACAAAATCTTCAGTAACAAATGAATGCGATGCTCCTGAATCAAACAACACTCTTGCTGGTATTGAGTTAACAGAGAACATACCCAGCACCACATCTGGTGCTTCCTGGGCTTCTTCGGCGTTCATGTGGTAGAGGCGACCTCCGCGGTTGTGCGGGTTGTTGGGGGCGAACTTCTTGCCGGTGGAGACACGGCGCTGCTGCTGAGCTGGTGCAGAGGGGTTGCCTGCGAGCTTGGCCAGCCTTTGGGGGCACTCCCTGGAGATGTGTCCCACAACTCCACATTCATAGCAGGTGATTGTGGACTTGTCCTTGGTTGCGACAGGGATAGCATTGCTTCCTGTCCTGGGTGCAGTGTTGGTGTTGTTGTTGTTCTGGTTGTGGTTGGGGGCTCGCGGCGGTGCGCGGTTGAAGTTGCTGTTGTGGTGTACATAGTTATTGTTGTGGTGGGGGCCTCCTGGCCTTGGGTTTCCTCCGCTCCGGTTCTGAAAACCGGGGCGCGACATCTGGTTTTGGGGCTTGGTGTTGCGGGGGTTGAAACCACTGTTTGAGCTGGGGCGAAAACGGGGTGTATTGCTGGGCCCACTTTGATTCATCATGCGGCGTTTGCGGTTTTCATTTGCCTGGTGCAGTTTGCCTTCCATCTGGATGGCAGAGTCCACGAGGGCTTCTAGGTCGGCGAAGGGGATGTTGACTAAGACCGTCTGCATCTCATCGTGCAGACCGTTGAGGAATCTCTCTTTTCTTTTCTCTGTGGTGTCTGTTTCATCGGGGGCATACCTTGACAGGGTGAGGAACCTGTCGCGGTATTCTACCACCGACATTCTTCCTTGTTTCAGCTCCCTAAACTCATCCCTCATTTTCTTGATCAAACCTGGTGGCACATGATACTTGCTAAACTTGAGCTTGAAATCAGCCCAAGTCATCATTTGTCCGGCATTTAATGCGCGGGCGCTTGTCCACCAAGCTCTGGCTGGTCCGGCTAGATAGTGCGTAGCAAACAACACCTTCTCATTTTCCTCTACTCCGGCTACCTCCAAATTGTTTTCCATGGTTTGCAGCCAATCATCTGCATCTAGGGGTTCTTCCGTCTTACTGAAGACAGGTGGGTTGGTGTTTTGGAAATTCTTAAGTTTAGATCCAGGATGATCATGGTTTCCGTGACCCTGATTGGCGATCTGCTGCAGTGCTGCTATGTTGGCTTGTCTTTCAGCCCTTTCATCTTCTCGGTCAGCCAACAGAGTTTGCAGTAGTTGCAGCATTGCATCTTGGTTGCGGTTCGGAGGGGCCATCTGAACAGGTAGATAGATCATGAGATGAGAGGGAATTTCTATGGCTTATTTTGAGTTAAGTTTAAACTTAAAACTTGAAATATTTTTATGATGCACATAACACACATTTTATTTATTCACACAACATTACACATTACAGCTTAACACACTAAGGGTTTTAAGAACCCTTCTTCCACAAACTACGATACATGGTGCGGGATATAACTCACACCTACGTAAGTGAAGCTAGTGCAGCTACTACTCATCATCTTCATCCACATCGATGGGAATGATCCCATCCTCCTCGGACTCCAGAAACGCGTAGTCCTCCTCATCAGTGAACTCATCATCTTCAAAGTCGTTGTCATCACTCAGGAAGTCATCGCCTCCCTGAATGTCATCTCCCTCATCCTCCATCTCCTGGATCTGGTCCTGCTGGGTCCGGACAGTCACCTCCAGAGTGCGGATCTTCTCGCGAAGGCGGCGGATAGTGGCGTCCTTCTTGGCGCGCTGCAGGCGGAGTGACTTGCGGTCCTTGGCGAGCATCCGGATAGCTTCGGCATGGTGAGCCAAAGTCATCTGGGCACGGTGGTTGTGAACACGCGTCAGCTCCAGTTCCTTCCGGGTCTCATGGAGCATGAGGTCCAAATGCTGCACATGGATCATGAGCACCGGGTGCGAAGAGGGTGCCATGGGTTCTCCCATGGTGTCGTGCCTGGCGAAGTAGGCGAAGCGGCTTCCCCGGAGTGCGGCGATGTGCTGTCCGCACACCCGAGCAAGTCCCTCCTGAAGAGCGTGAGCAAGCCCGTCCGGCCAGTTGCATGCCTTGAAGGAGAAAAGGATCCTCTCCGAGATGGGAGGCTCCGAACTTCCCTTCAAGTCAGCGGTGATCATCCACTGCTGTTCCCCGGTGGGGGTGTCGTGGATCCGGACTCCATGGAACTTGGGAGGTGGGCGTTCGAGCCTCTCGGACACCAGGTACAAGTCGCGCTCGAACACCAGACTTCCTCCGTTCTCCAAGTCGTACGTCTCCGTCTGGACGTAGGGCTCCATCTGAAAGTGAAATGGATGAGTAAGTTAGAGAGGTGACTAAGTGTGACAATATTTTTAGATGAATTTAGAAGAAGGGGCATGGCTCATCATTTTCGAAAAGATCTGTAGAAGAGAACATAAGTAAGTTTTTCACAGATATTCATTTTCTTGGTTTTATAAACTAGATTTTTCAGAACGTCCATTCTAAACTAGGGTCTCCTAAGGTCAAACAATGGCTCTGATACCAACTTGTCAACACCCGGATTTTTAAGTCCGGATGCCTATTATGTCATTCATCGCAATCCCAGGAATATTGTTGTTGCGAGACATAACAGTTGATATCATAAGTCATCATTCATTACAAACCATCATTGTCTTACAAAAGGGGATCACATGATCCAATATTACACAAATAGTTGATCTATTGATCAACGAACATCACAGTAGCGGAAGCGTAATAAGAGTGGACTATCTATTCCACAGGCCAACGCTTGACGTCAGGCGACTCCTAGTTGTTGTAGACATCCTGCTGACCGTCATCCTCATACTGCTGCTCTTCTTCATATTCTGGCCATTTGAATAGCCAGGGACACAGCCGTGAGTACTTTGAAGTACTCGCAAACTAATACCAAAGTAATCACTAACTAATTTAAAGAGGGGGTGCTAAGCTCTAGTTTCATTTGCATAAAGCCAATTTTAGTTTATACTCATTTCATATAGACCATTCATAAACTTAACTAACTCAAGTGGGAACATTAGTGTCATTCCCACAACTCAGTTGTGATTCACCATAATTCATCATTCACCATCCATATCCAAATTCTAATACTGGAAACTAGATGGCCTTTCCAACCGTCCGTAACCGTGGACACGGCTATTCGAATAGGTTTACACTCTGCAGAGGTTGCACACTTGTGCCACAACATTTGATTCCATCCGTCGGGATTTCCCCGAATCATCGTATCACAGTACGCGGATCATCAACCATAACCTTTCATTTACTAACCCTAGTATGAGCACCTCTCCCCATGAGCTTGGCCTCCCAGTGAAGACCAACTGTCAACCTGGGAACTGCACAGGGCTTGGCCGGACAGTTCACCTTAATTCACATCATTTATCAACAACGGAGGCAGCCTCGGCATAACCCCTATGATGTGTGTTTAGAGGGAACCCATACTAAGATACATAAACTTCTAGTTAAGCCTTACCCATAATCAGGTATTGTGGGGGTACTCAATATTGGAAAGGTATCGCATCCAAACCAACATTAGTTTTTAATCAAAAATCACTATCTTCTCTTGGTCTTATTCACCTTCAAAATTCCTTTCATAATTTCACCATCATCATCTTATATCACCATGTTCCCATCTAGAGTAGTCAATTTTAGGCATTTAGCACTAGCCACTAATCATGAGGGGTGCTATCTTAGCTTGATTGACATAGACTAACTTAGATGATATTGTCCTACTCTAGATTAAGTGAATCATGAATCAAAAAGTACTTTGACAAAGTAAAGTAGTAAAACTTGAAAGTAAAGCTTGTAATAAAACTGGGATAGGCTTAATAAAGATAAAACAAATGGTGAGGTGCTTTGCCCTTGAGAGCTTTGCACTTTGCAAGTGTATTAGCTTGCCTTGATTGTTGTACTGATCAAAGTGGTCCTCCTCTCCTTGAGTGTACACCTCCTCCTCCTCGGCGTACTCCTCGGTACTAGCGTCTAAATACGAGTATGATACACACAATCACCACACAACTCAAATACTAAGCTAAGCACACATATGAATCACTCTTACTAAGCTATCATAACACATGCTTATTATGTGAGTTGATTTAATTATTATTCTTAAGAAAAATAATTTCCTCTCATTATATATATTAATTTAGGTTTCTTTTTATTTCTTGAGAGAAAATAATTTCCTCTCATTAAGTCTTATTAAGATTTAATTTCCTCAATTAATATCATATGACCTAGGTTGACCAAAGTCAACCTCTTCATAATTATTATTTGGGAAAAGATTTAAATGAGGTTCATCACCTCATGCTTTTTAATAACTCATGGTTAATGATTTAATATCATCAACTAATTTAATATGAATTTACATGACCATGGTGTCTTTCTCATATTAACTTAGTGTAGACAAGATTTAAATGAGAGAGATGCTCTCATACACATTAATAAGAAATATGCTCATTTACAAAGTACTTTAAATAGCCATAGGGCCAATTTTTAAACAAGGACATGATCATGCAAACACTGATACAATATTTTTACATATTCTGATAGCTATGTTGAAATGTGATTTTTGAGAGTTGGTTTCATCTTAAAAGCATTTTTATTCAATTTTTAATAATTAATTGAAGTGGAAAAAGGCCCTGCCTTGTTTATTTTCTCAGATTAATTCGACAAATAATCTAGGTTTGGGGCCAGTGTAGTTTTGTAGATATTTTCACAAGGTTTCCAAATATATAAAATTTGTCAAATTTGGTTGGGTAGATTTTATTCTATTTAAATTTGAAAACAGCATCTGAGAGTAATTAACAAAATTCGAAATTTAATGTTTGAATTAAATGGGCTGGCGGGAAACGCTAACGGGCTAAGCAGGGAAAGAGAGAAGTGGGCCGGCCCAGTAACGCATCCAACGCCACGGGCCAACTGACAAGGTGGGGTCCACCTGTCATTGGGTTTTAAAACGCGAAACGGTACGAGGAATAGGGGCCGTTGGATCAGATGCGGATCGGACGAACGACAGACGTCGTCGTCTCCGGCGAGAGGGGAGCTTACGGGCGGCGCAGGTAGGGGGTCGGAGAGCACGTCGGAGCTCCGGCGAGTGGCGGAGTGGTGCGCGGCGACGTTGTGGTGGATGAGGAAGCGCCTGGAAGCAGTCTCGTCTCCAGGGGTGGCCTCCTCCTCCGGCGGGCTCCGTGTACTGGCGGCGGCGTCGAGCTCGCAATTGGGGCTACTCCGGCGAGCAGGGGTGAAATTGGATGGAGAGGAGTGTTCAGGGCAGAGAGGGGAAGGTTTTGTGTGAAGGAAGGGAGAGCTGAGGGGCGCTATTTATAGCGGCCGGTGGTGGCCGCGGCGTGCTGTGAAGGGGCAACCATGGCGACGCGGCTACAGGGCAGCTCAGGGACTGGTGCTGACGCCAATCGCTTGGCGACGTCATGGCGGTGACGCCGCGCTTGATTGCGGTGAAAACGAGGCAGGGGAGAGGACATGCGCGTGACGGAGGCTCACAGGCCGTGGCGGACGTCGTCGACGAGCTCGTCGGCTACAGCGTTCCCGCGGGCCCGTGGGGGTGTCCTGGTGGTTGCTGGCGTCGTCACGGAGCTGGGGACGCAGGGATCCAATGCTGGCGTCCACGGAGCGGCGCGGGCGTCGACGTGGCCGGGCGCGGGCGCACGCCATGCACGCTCTGGCGTGCGTGTGCATGCCTGGGCGCGTCTGGGCGTCGTGTTGGCGCGTCTGGTGCACGGCTTGGTCGAGCAAGGTGTCGAGGAGGTCCGGGGAGTGAGTAGGCACGTTTGACATGGTGGTGCACGCTCAGGTTGGCCAGGGAAAAGAATGGCATGGTGAGCTCATGCCATGCCACGGCATGACATGATCTTGGTCAGTTCATGATGAAATCGTGTACCCTAGCTTGTCCCTTGTGCTTGGCAATGCTCCTGGAAGTCAATGGGGTACTGGTGATGATCTATGCTTGATGGTGGAGGCCATTGTCCAAAGGATTTTGCAATGCTCATAGTTGGCAGATTCATGCACACAAGGTGCTCGACCAAATGGCCGCAAGAACTTCACTTTGGAATTTTTGAATGAATTTTGTAGGGTTTGATTTATATAATATTTGCAGTAGAATGGTGGTGGTGGTGTTCAAAATGAAGTTTGTTTGCAAAAATCCAAATTGGGTATGATCTTCACATTAATATAAAGTCCTCACTTGTCACCTTTATTCTGGTCAACCTAGTCAACTCTAGCCATGGTGGTCAACATGAAAGTTCATCACTTTGACATGGTCTTGGATGACATGGCTTTGGTTCATCAAGTTTAGTGTAAGAAATGATTTAATCAGAGGGGTAAAGAGGGGATCATGATATAAAGTGCACAATTGACCATCATCATATGTGAGATGGTTTTGAGTTTAAATTTGATTCAATTTTGGTTTCTTTGATGCAATTAGGTTTGTTTGAGTTATATAATCATTTTAGAAACAAAAGATCAAGCCATGGTGGCCTTTGGTGATGGTTTGCATTTTTGCCCTATGTGTATGTGAGGGTTTGGCTCACACTTGGCATTTTTCTTTTATTTACTCAAAGTGGTTTATTATGATCATAGGTTAGGGTTTATTAGCAAATGATAATCATATCAACACTCATCATGGCAAATGCACCAAAGATAATCACTCATATGCATGCACTTGTATGTGACACACTATGCATATAAAAAGTTTTTGTTTGTTGCAAATTTTGAGTACTTGATCTCTCCTTGATTTTATTATTGTTAAAACTTGGGATGTTACAAACCCTTCCCCCTTACAAAAGACTCGTCCCGAGACGTCAAGCCAGGTGCTGCGGAGGCTGCAGGTCGGCCAGTACGTCTCCTACTTCGCCAAGGGTGTCTACAGGTGCCCCTTCTGCACTAGGAGGCTCGGCCGCACTGACTTCAACTGCCTCCTCACGCATGCCGAGAACATCGGCAACACCAACCCCAAGGTCGGCGCGTCGGTGAACCCCCACTCCTTCCGCGCCAAGCACATGGCGCTCGGCATGCACCTCCGCAGCATCCAGCGGGTGGAGATCTCCGCCGGGCGCATGCCTCCGCTCAAGCCCAAGGCTCCCAAGGGGAGCAACAAGTGGAGGCAGATGGGGTAGGCGGAGTCCCGGACGTGTGCTGCTGCTGCTGCAAAGCAGCTTCTATTTTGTTGTTAGCTAGGGATCCCTTGTTGTTATGTTGTTAGTATGATGGTGTTGTGAAGAACCTCGAACCTGTTGGCTGCTGTGTATGCAGCTTATTATCTAGGGAGGGATCCCTATTATCTATCCCTATTCTACTGGAGTATATTTTGTTGGCCCTACTTTGTTTTCTCGATTTACTATTACTGCGAATTTGTCGTACGGAGTACATTACCCTGGAGATTTGCTTCTAGATTTAACTACATACATATGGACCAGAGGGAGTACTAGATTTGCTGCCATATTGGGCAAACAACGAGGGCCAAAAGGCACAAATAATTGAAGAAAGACAGAAATGCAAGCTTCTCTAGATTTGATACTTTTGGTTAATAAAGACAAAGAGACAGAGGGGGAAAAGGTGCTCTTAAAAATGCCAATTCGCGCCGAGAGAGACAGAACCCAGCTCCTGCTCACGTACAACCAAACGCGGTCTCGTCCTGTCCCACGCGGTCCCTTTCTACTAGCCCCACACGTCAGCACGGAACGGTCAACTAAACTGGAATCCTCCCGTCTGAGCTCCTTCTGCGGGTAACAAATAAGGGCTTGGCGAAAACTGAGGAAAAACATAAGGCAATCTTATTGACTAATATAGCTGTTTAATTAATAAAAGGATTAGCTACAACGTGCTCAGTTTGCCCATTTATTAAGGTATAAGACTGGCAGGAGAGAAAGTAATCGCTAGTTTCCTCATTTTGCCCCTGCATGCTCGCACGATTAAAGCTCCTTCCGCACGCGCTGGACTCCTCGTTTCCTTAAACCTCCTCGTTTCTCGGGATAGACCAACAGTTTTTCAGGATCTTGGGGTTTTTTTTTGACAATCAATACCACATATATTCATAGCAAAAATAGTACATGGTAGAGGGCTACATGACGACTAGATATATCACCAAAAAGGGTGATGCATGTCTCCTTCACCAAAACAGCTGAAACAAGCAGTACACGGACGCAAGTACACCACCATAATAATACTACTACATTAACACAAGTACGAGTAATAAAGTAAGAGTACTACTCCCTCTAATCTAATTTAAACCAAAATAAAACTTAAACTTCATCCTAAATTTGAACTAGTGCCTCGTCCTCGTTCTTCGCTCATTTTCTGATCCAAGACGGCGCAGAGTGCCAGAGTGCATGGCACGGAACTCTTCATCGGTGGCATGCCATGGGCATGTCACCGGATGCATGATTTTTTTCGCAATGTTTTAAATTTGAATTTAGGCCGCATGTCACACGGTGACATGGAAAAGGTGCATGTCACCTGGTGGTGGTAGGCAACTACCCTTATTTACGGCGGCGTAGGCGACTGGACGCCGCGTGGCCAGCCGCTGCCTCGTGGCCGCCTCGGTTTCCACGCGGGAGACCATTAAACGCCGACGACCAACCTTCCCGCGTCACGGTTAGCGACTATGACTATAAGGGCAAAACGCTAAACTCTCTCGTTCCATTCACTTTCTTCCTCTCTCCACCTAACAAACATTTGTTCGTCGCTCTCTCCTCCAGCAATGTCTTCAAAATTCAGGTCGTCGGCGGTCAAGTACGCGGAGAAAAAACGCCGGCTCGAAATTTCGAGAGACGCTTCCAGAAACCAAGTGGGCTCGCCGTCGCCGCCGCCGCCGCCGAAACGCGTCCGTGCTGTGCTCACCGGGTTAGTTTCCTTCGCCATGTACTTTCGTTTCTTCTTGCCCGGGCTCAAGCTCTTTAAGAGTCTCTATGGTTATACATCTTAAAGGGTTGGAAGTTCCAACGACGCCCCTACTGCACCAACTTCCACGACCAAGGAATCATCGTCGTCCGATGATTTCAACCCGGCCCTACCCCGGCGAAATGAGGTAGCACCAACTTCTTCTTCTTCTTCTTCTTCTTCTTCTTCTTCTTCTTCCTTTGCGCTTACTTGCTACCGATGATTTCGCCCTGAAGGAAGCGGCGCCGACTATCGACACCACTGTCGCCATCTTGATGGAAAAAAACGAGGAGCTCAGCTTAGAGTGTGATCGCCTCCGAGACGATTTGGCTGCCAAGAAGAAGAATTCGAAAACTCTTGTGGAGCTCATTTGCAGCCTTCGAAATGAGCGCGATATGTTGAAGAACGAGCTGATTAAGCAGAAAGCATCAGCGGAGAAAGCCAGCAGCATACTCAAGACTGTGTGCCTCGACAGAGACAAGTCTGATATAGAGTACAAAATCCTTCTTCAGGATAAAGTACAGCTCCAAAAGTTGAACCTTGAATATGCTGACATCGCCATCCTTGCCCTTCTCGAGAGGCAGAAGGCACAAGATAAGTTGATGCACCTGATGTTGGAGAGCTGCAGTGAAAGAGAAGAGACATTGAAAGAAGTGAGCAGTTTGGTGGGATACATGAGTGACGTCGGGCGTACTTCGCAGAATCCGCCCCGGCTGAGCTCAAATTCTAGCGGAACCAGCTTTCAGCAATGCATGTTAGGCGCACCTACAACTTCTACTCATTGATTAGAGGTCGCACGACATGGCATTTTCCCTCGAAATAGTAGTACTGTACTAATAGTTGTACTACTTAATATCTACCTTTTTGTAAAATAATTTCTTACATGTATTAGAAACTACCCCTCTCGTTTCTGGATGCACCCGGGACATTGTCATCCGGCCCTCTTCTGGACAAACCCCCTCGGGAAGGGCGGTATATTTTGCACATTTCGCTACTAGTACTTCTAATTCCACCGCTTATTTTTCTAATCCGTTAAATCGTTAATTGGATGACCAACTGATGGAAGCTGCGATAGATTAGACCAACAAGTGGTGAATTGTGCAAAAGATATGTCCGTGTTTTATGCAAAAGAGTGATATGGGGATCTGGTGGAATCTTGAATTTCCTCTTCAGTGGTAGGCATGCTTCACTTATAGCTGGAGTACATTGCGGACCTGGTGCATTTCGTCAGTACCGATCAGCTATTTTTGCTTATCCGGGAAGAAAAGGTAGTACTAGCCTTTTCTGTGAGATGTCTTTTCAGTGCTACGGAGTTGTCTGTTCACTGCTTGCTTTGTCTGTCGGTGACTTTGCCAAGCTGACTTTGCCATGACTTTGGGTGACTGATATGTGGACCACAGTTGTAAGTGACTCAAAGTCACTGACTTTGGGGACTCGTGAATGCTTCGTATATTTCTGACGGTTTCTGAATTATGTACTCCGTACAAATTTTGTAATATTGGTCAAACTAGTTTTGACCAGGGTTTGTGTAGGGTGTTTTTTTTTTGGTTGGTCCAAATGGTGTTGTGTGGTCCAAATGTGATGTATCATCACACCACCATGTGCCCCCCTCCCCCCACCCCACCCCTAGGTTTTGGTAATGCCATTCTGATACATGCTTCTTAGAAGGAGTACATTTTTTCCGTTAGGGCATGACAATTTTGAAAAATTCAAAAAAAAATGGGAAGACAGAATGGTAACATCATTTTCCATGTGATGATGCACCCCTGTGCCAAATTTTGGTTCATTTTAAGAATGTAAGGTGACAAATTACTCGAGGAAGCTAGTTGGAGTAGACGGGCATGATCGGATTGGCATAGGCGATTTATTTTTTGAAGGATGTTATTTTTCATAGACAATATCTGACACAAAAAATAAAATGTTAAGGTCTCATATTATTCTGAATGATTTTGAATTACTTATGACGTTTGGAAGTATTGGTATACATGAGTCCCAGATGAAGTTAAATGGTCCAAAAAAAAGTTTCGTACACGTCTCCCAGAAAGTGGAAAGTCGAGTACATGCATGACTTCACGCGTCCACTACTGGATACAGGGGGTCGGAGGCTATAACATAATCGGCCTCATCATCTCTCGCGAGCTCGTCCTCTCCACTCCCCCAACTTGCCTCCCCCACACTGTGAAAACCCCCATCCACTCACCGCACCTCTGAGGCATCGACTTTCCCGTTTCCAACCACAACAGCATGAAGATAGGTATTGCATACGAGGCGGAGCAATAGGCGACCGCCCACGCAGAGGATGCCTCTACGGTAGTGGCCTTCGTGGTGGGTGAGGCTTCACCGGGCACCCAAGCCGCTCGTCTCCTCTGCTTGTCGGATTCTTCAACCTCGGTCGAAATGGGCATCCTAGCCGTCACGACGGGTGAGGCTTCACCGGGCACCCATGCCGCTCGTCTCCTCTGCTTGTCTGGTTCTTCGACCTCGGTCGAAACGGGCGTCCTGGCCGTCGAGCAGAAGGTGGATACCAACGTTGTTTATCCCGCCGAAGATGTGCACGGCGTTGCAGGCCACCACGGCGAGGTCTTCCTAGGCCCGATGCTGGACGCGAACCTCGACCCCTTCGATGATTTCGGCCCAAACGTTCAGTTCCAGGAGGATGTTGAGGGTGATGACGAGGAGGTACTTCTCTTTTACCGAAACTGTCCCAACCCTCTTTGTGTCATATTGCTGTTCACATGGTTTGCACGAGCCTGGTTCTTGATTGATTTGATATCCTACCTTGTTCTTGTAGATGTAATTGATTCTACGATTCGTAAGATCAGATTCTAGTTTAATTTCGACTAATCTGCCATGTAGTCATATAATCAATTTATGTGTTCATACTTAGTGGACTTGCAATTGTTGTGGCTAATGTTCATGGTTGTTCATAGGGTTTCTCATGATTTATTACGATTTCTTCTGCCATTTACTTGTTCTACACATTTAATTTTAGGGTTTCTAAGGTTTGATTATGTTAGTGGAGTATTTATTCGATCTGTCATAAAAACTTGATTATGTAGTACTTAATAATTCATAGGAGTATTCTGATGACATGGACAACAACAAGGTGCGCAGGGACCGGAAAAGCCGCTATGTTCTCAAGCGGCTGAAGGGTGGTGAAATTCGTTTCTGCATACGCGCGGGGAGCTATTTTGCCCATTATGTGGCAAATTTCTCTAGAAGGACATCCACAGCCTGATCCAACATGCGATGGGTGTAGGCCTAAGTACATAGGGGGAAACACCGCCCTGCAACCAAGGCCAAGTACGCATCATATGGCCTCTTCCTCCAGAATTACGTCTTGCCTAGCTTGCTCCACGTCAACGCCCCTGCTGCTGGCCCTCATGCTCCTGGTCATGTTTAAAGTTCATATGTGTAATCTTAATCCCTTTGGAAGTTCAGCATTAAACTCTACTAGTACAACCGTGGTGGTCTTGTGATGTAGTACTCTTTTGATGCATTTGTGATGTAGTAGTACTTTTTTTGAAATGATATAGTACTATCTAAGAAAAGTACTCCCTCCGATTCACATTCATTTCACATCAAGAAATATGGATCAGAGCGAGGGAGTAAATTAAACATGGCATCTCGTGCATGAAGCTTGACATATCGATCAGGTTGGCTAGAATAGCAATACAATGTTGCTCATTAGGCAAATGCATGCCATGTACGATAGTATACATCCAGTAAAGAAGTCTATACTGACATAAAAAAACTACTTTGGGGATGAGAGTCAATTGGGGCATCTACAATATAGAAAATCTTGCTCGTAGATGATTTTGGCTAAGAGGGTTTTACTCACATTACACGTGCCACTTTCCTTGTCTGCAAAACAAGTTCCAATAAAGGGAGAGGAAAGAAGAGGGTATTGTGGGCGAGATTGAACACCTTTTTTATGTGTTAATCTGAGGCCTCGTTTAGATGAGGATTTCGACTTATGCCTAACAGCTCAACACATCCACAAATAACTCTGCTTGCGCACACCACCGTTCATTAAAAATAACAATATTAGCTCGCAAGATTAAGAACAAAGTGAATTTAAGTAACTTGGTAAGCTTTTCAAGCAATATATTCAGAGAAAGAGCACACATGTTCGGCTCAAAATAATCATAAGAGAAGAACAATAAATCTAAGACACCACATGGATTCATACCTTGAGTCGACGCTGGCTCGTAGAAGGGCGGCCGCGCCTCGAGGATGCCGGGGACGTCTCCACCTCGGTCTCACTTGTGACTGCTTATCGGCGGGTGGTGCGCCGCGCCATGTAGAAGATCTATCAAGAGATGAGAGCCCGATGACGCTACCGACGCCTCAACCTTGATAGCACCGACTTGTTGCTCCGCACCGAGATGCGCCACGTGCAAGATTTAGCGGATGCACTAATTTTAGAGATATGTCATGATCATTGTAACAAATTTCAACGTGATGATGATTTGATCTTGTACTCGGCCTTGAACATAAGAACTAGTACAATCTCACCTTTTTTTTAATCATTATCCTTTGCGAGATTTAGCGGTTGCGCCAAATTCAGAGAAATATCATGATCATGGTAACACAATTTTCAATATAATGATGATTTGATGTTGCACTCGACCTTGAACATAAGTACTAGTACGGTCTCACAAATTTGTATCATTATACTTTGCAAGTTTTAGTGGATGCGCCCATTTTCAGAGGTAGATCATGATCATGGTAAGTTGGTAACAAATTTTCAACGTGATGATGATTTGATTTTGCACTCGGCCTTGAACAGAGGTACTAGTACGGTCTCATAATTTTTTATCATTATACTTGGACGGTGGCCAAATTCAAAATCTCATAGCGGCAAAACTTCCCGCCCACAAAATACAAAAATTTCACACGCTTCCAAATTCCCATTCTACCCCTGTGGAGATGGCAGCAAAGTCGGTTGGTGGGGGGGTCTGCCCGTCATTTTTTGGATCACCACCTCCCTAGCCCGGAAACCCTCCCAAAAAAATTCATTTCCCTCAGACCACCCACCGGAACTTCCCAAGTCCCTCTCTCCCACCTCCACGACCACCGCACCGGAACATCCCCGCCGGACTTCCCTGGCCTACCCGAGCCCTCGCGATCCTCGTCATCCGGCTGCCTGCCGGAGCCGCTTCATCGACGCCGTCATCAACCGGACCGGATCATCCCCGCCGAACCTCGAAACCATATGCTCATCCAGCAGTCTACCGCAGTCGCTTCAGCTGCGGTATCGTCCACCCCGCCGGAGCCGCTTCGCCGGATCCGTCGTCCACCGCATCGGATCTTGCTCACCGACACCGCTGTGCATGAACCGGATCTGCTTCACCGGCGCAGTGCATGATCTAAACTCTTCTACTGTCGCTTTTCTATTGCTTGCCTGCAAGTTCTTGTTTAATCTTGGGGGAACCTGTTTGTGCTAACGACGCGCCGTTACGTCTTTGCAGATTAGATGAGTAACCATGAAGTGTAATGGCCGTCTCTCCAACCCCAAGTAGCACATGTAGCGTACTTCATCACCGGATCTATCAACCCCAGGAAGATCTGCTGTGACTCCCACAGAGTGCTTCTCCTAATGTAAGTCCCTTGTTTTAGCGCCATGTTCTGGGTTCAGATGCTTGTTTGTCTGAAGCTCTTTTAGTTCATTCCTAGCTATGACCGTAACACGTTGCTATTTTCTACTTCATTGCTAACTTTAAGCGATTGAACATTTTGGTTTGCATTCCCTGCTCTGTAGATGTAGCCATCATAACTTCTATCTTGCTCAGTCGTTGTTACAAAAATTATACTGTAGGTATTATAGTAACATCCTGCTATTATTTAGTTCATGGCCAATTTTAAGTAATTGCACATGTTGGTTCGCATTCCCTGCTCTATAGCTTTTGGCATCGTAACTTCTATATTTGGTTTACATTCCCTGCTCTGTAGATCTAGCCATCATAACTTTATCTTGCTCAGTCGTTGTTACAAAAATTATGGCCTGCTACTATGTTGTTTGTGCCAATTTTTTACTCCATGAACATGTTGGCTTGCATTCCCTGTACTACAGGTGATGCCATTGTTTTGTATCTAGTTCATTGTAAGCTAACAAAGTAAGGACTTAGTTTGGCATGCTATCACTCTGCTATCTAGCCTGTAGTACAAATAAACTTGTCATACTACTAGATAATAATTTTGCGTGCCATCTTGTTCTTCAAAAGCTGCATTATTGACTTGTTTCTCTGACTTGGCATGACGCTCACATATGGAAAGCTGAACATATTGGTTTGCATTCCCTCTTATACAAGTTCACAGGTGATCCCACTATATTCTGTATCTGGTCCATCCTAAGCTCCAGCATTAACTATCCTCCATGTGTTGCTCATTACAAGTTTATATCCCGAAACATCTTGATTTGCATCCCCTTCACTATAAGTTCAGGAGTATTATTTAGTTCACGGCCAAAATGAAGTAATTGCACTTGGCACATGTTGGTTCACATTCCCTCCTCTTTAGCTTTTGCCATCGTAACTTCTATTTTTGGTTTACATTCCCTGCTCTGTAGATGTAGCCATCATAACTTCATCTTGCTCAGTCGTTGTTACAAAATTTATAGCCTGCTACTATGTTGTTCATGCCAATTTTGTACTCCCTGAACATGTTGGTTTGCATGGGACTCGACAGTAGTAAGTCTGCTGTTTCATTCTAACATGCTCTGTTATATTGGCTGTTGGTATGCGGCATGCACTCTTTGTTTGCTTATTGTGCGCATTACAATGATCTTGTTATAACGACGAAATGATGAGTTCCAAATTCTTTGCCAAACAATATTGTAGTGTCTTTGCCTTTCCATTGTTGCTGTCTTAACTTGTAATGTCTTTGTTTCAGATATAGGTGCTGCATGGACAACTTAAAAGATTGCCGGATCGCTTCATTGTATTGCTAGGTTTAATTACCATTCAATTTCTCTGGGTTCTGTAATATTTTTTTCAATGCCTTGCAGCTGATGTAATATTTAGTTAGTTTTTATAGTTCTTTCGCGCATTTTTTCTTTGGTCCTTGTGGTAAGTGAGGCTATCCGACAGAAATCAATGCTGCGTAAATATTCTCAGTATCTAAATCACGAATTCCCATCCCTTAAACGGCCCAATTAAGCGAAATCACATATGTGCCTGCCCGCAAAATCCTAAAGCGCATATTATGCCGGCATATAAACAGAACTAAACGGGTGGCCCACTTACTTCTTGGGCCAGCCCATTTGATTTACGGTGGACCCCACACACTAATTGGGCTGGCCCACTTGCTTTAAGGTGGACCCCACCAACTACTGGGCCGGCCCACTAATTAGTTGGGCCAGCCCATTTGCTTTTGTGGACCCCACATAATAAATGGGCCCTTTAAGAGGAAAGTGGGACCCACCTGTGTTTTTGGCCCGCCCACTATCTTGTTGGGCCGGCCCACTTGCTATATGGTGGACCCCACATACTAGTTGGGCCGGCCCTTTAACAGGAAAGTGGGACCCACATGTGTTTTTGGCCCGGCCCACTATCTTGTTGGGCCGGCCCACTTGCTATATGGTGGTCCCACATACTAAATGGGCCGGCCCTTTAAGAGGAAAGTGGGACCCACTGCTTTTTGGCCCGGCCCACTATCTTGTTGGGCCGCCCACTGCTATATGGTGGACCCCACATACTAATTGGACCGGCCCTTTACAGGAAAGTGGGACCCACCGTGTTTTTGGCCCGCCCACTATCTTGCCGGGCCACCCACTTGCTATGGTGGACCCCACATACTAAATGGGTCGGCCCTTTAACAGAAAGTGGGACCCAACGTGTTTTTGGCCCGCCCACTATTTTGTTGGGCGGCCCACTTGCCGTATGGTGGACCCCACAAACGAAATGGGCCGACCCTTTAACGGAAAGTGGGACCCACTGTGTTTTTGGCCCTACCACTAGCTTGTTGGGCCCACTTGCTATACGGTGGACCCACACACTAAATGGGCCGGCCCTTTAAGGAAAGGACCCACCTGTTTTTGGCCCGGCCCACTTGCTTCTTGGGCCGGCCCAGTTGTAAGGTGGACCCCACATGTTAAATGGGCCGGCCCATTTAAGTTTTGACCCGTCAACCTTAGAGGTTAGGCCCGGCCCACGTAACTAATGGACCAGCCCAGCTATATAGTTGACCGGTCAAACTATGTCATCTGGCCCGGCCCGCTTAAGACGTGGCAGGCCTCGTGGGCCTACCATCTACCACGGGGTTTCAGCCGGTTAACGCCGTTAAGCGTTAACGGCGCCACGTGTCGTTTGCATGACGTCGCAGTCAACGGGCTCCCGAAAACACTTCCGCAACGGTCCGATTTTCCGTGGCGGAAGGGCGCCCAAGCGCGACGGACCGAAAAATCGTCGTTGGACTTTGCCTGACGCAGTTTCGACAACGGAACCCATATCGTCGGGTTAGGCCCATAGGCGACGAAAAATACCCCTTAGCGGACGATTTTGAGACGTTGTCTATCGAACTTTTCTTGTAGTGTAATCGCGCTTAACGGCGCGCCACGTGTCGGCTTGCATGACGTCAGCAGTCAACGGGCTCCCGAAAACACTTCCGCAACGGTCCGATTTTCCGTGGCGGAAGGGCGCCCAAGCGCGACGGACCGAAAAAATCGTCGTTGGACTTTGCCTGACGCAGTTTCGACAACGGAACCCATATCGTCGGGTTAGGCCCATAGGGTCAAAACCTTGGACGTGTATTGCCCGCGCTGCACTTGTATGTGGTGAGAAGAGGCCTCACCCTGTAGTGGCAGATCATTTACACATTTTTGGGATGGACCGCACATATGTTAGGCGGGTTTAGCATGGTGAACCATATGATGATCCTTTAGCAGGAGAAGCAGATCTTGCTCACACTGTATGTGTGCTGGCATATGTAGTTAATTATTTATATTGATGCTGCCGCTGTTTCAATCAATAGTTTGCATTGCTGTGCAAGGTTCTGTACTCAAATTTAACTTGTTGCAGATGGATGGACGGGAAGGAGAGAAAAAGCGCTTGCTTCAGGAAACGGGTTTCAGCTCTGGGACATGTGTTGTGCCAGATGAGAAGGTAAATATGTAAAACGGCATTTGTTCAGGTTGCATCCCTTAGATGTTTGTCTAATCGGTTGATGTACTAATTGCAGAAGCATAGAGTTTGAAGATTTGACCAAGTCAGAGGTGGGCCGCGATCAAGATGGACGTGAAGATTGTACATGGAAGAAATACGTGAATCGGCCTTGTTTACCAAGTTGGGCTGAACCGCCCGTGTATCTGTAACATATTAGATCGCATCTTAGTTTAGAAATTAGAGTTTATCTCGTGCACGGTTTAGTGCACGCCCACATTAGAAAGTCCCCTGGACTATAAATATGTATCTAGGGTTTATGGAATAAACAACAACCAACGTTCAACACAAACCAATCTCGGCGCATCGCCAACTCCTTCGTCTCGAGGGTTCCTCCGGTAAGCACCATGCTGCCTAGATCGCATCTCGCGATCTAGGCAGCACGAGCCTGCCTAGTTGTTCATGCGTTGCTCGTACTGAAGCCTTTTTGATGGCGAGCAACGTAGTTATCATAGATGTGTTAGGGTTAGCATTGTTCCTAGTATCATATGCTGTCGTAGTGCAACCCTTGCGCATCTAGCCGTCCCTGTACCTCATCATGGGTGCAGGGGCGGCACCCCGCTTGATCGTTATTTAGTAGATCTGATCCGTTACGGTCGCTCCTTGATTCATCAAGGATTAGTTTAATATCTGCAATAGTTAGGCCTTACAAAGGGTTGGAGGATCCAGCGGCATGCAGGGTGTAGTTTGCTGCCCCTAGACAGGACGTTCCGAGGATCAACCTAGTGTTGGTTTTTAGGCCTTGTCTAGGGCTGGCTTACGTTTACCGTGTGAGCGCGAGGCCCAATCGTGAGTAGGATGATCCGATTATGCGGTGAAAACCCTAGATCGTCGTGGATCTCATATGCTTTATCTTGATCAAGCAGGACCACCATATATTCGGCCACCTCGGACGAATCATGGGTGAATCGGCTCCATGAGCCGATTCACAGGACAACCCGAGAGCCGATCGAGGCTCGTATTTAACGTGTACGTGTGTGCCCTGCAGGAAACTAAGCGAGGCATCATCCACACCTTCCGACCAGGTATAGGTCAGGTGGCACGCCCTTGCAACCCGCATCGGCGCGCGACAGGAGGCTTTGCGGGCCGTCGCTCTGAGGGAGGGCCAGCCGCAGCCCTAGTCGTTCCCGGCTCTACGGTGTTGACCAGCCACTGCCCGCCGGTGGGTTTCGACGTCAACACATTCTGGCACGCCGGTGGGACAATCTTCAACATCCACCGCATCGCCATCTACATCTGAGATGGCGGAAAGCATTCCGGTCGAGTGCGAGGACCTGGCTGACAAGCTCCAGAAGAAGCACGACAAGGTCAAGGCGGTCCTCGGAACCGAACTCGTTGCCTCCTGTGAGAAGATCCGTTCGCACGGCATTAAGCTCAATGGAGACACACGTCTGTTGCCTGGTGTCAACACGATCGATCTCAGCCACTCCATAAGGGAACCAGGGTTCTCTTTCGATGCCAATATGGCGGGGTTCGTGATTCGCCATGACGCGGACAAAGCGGAGAGCAGCCACACTCGTGGCAAAGAGAAAGACGAGGCCGTTCCACGTGACCGGCCCCAAGACGACGATAAACGGTACCTGGCCGAGGAGGAGGTGAGAAGCATACGGCATCCACGCCCATTACCCGAGCATCTCCTCAGCAAATATGATCAGCCATACGACCGACGCCGCTACGGCGAAGACGATCAAAGGAATCATCGGTTTGATGCGGGGGTATCGCAGAACAACGGCCGCGACGACGGGTACGAACGTCGCGCTAGAGGGGGTCAAAGGAGCAAGACAACATGGAAAACACTGAACTGTCCCTTCTTCAAACATTGCTGGGACTCAGGAATGAGCCGATTGCCAACAATCGAGAACTGCCCAGAATGCACACAGCAAAGGAGAAGGACGAACGAAGTTTCAGTGTTCAAACGTCTAGGGCCTCTCCCACTTCAGAGTAAACGGACTGAGTCATCTCAAGAAGAAGACTTCGAGGAGTCAGATGGAGAAGATGGGGACCACCGACCAAGGTGGTGCCCCGATGGACTCAGCCAGTCTCAGAAGCGCCGGGTGCAGCGGCCGCGAAGCTTGAAAGAAGCCGAAGCACAGTACCTGTACACGTTGAGGAGAGCGCGGCCCGATCTGGCCGCGAAAATCCAGCAGATAGTGGAGACAAAGGCGCGCCCGCCGAAGAAAGTATGGCACCCCAAACAGGCGAAAGCCGATACACAGGCATCGGCTGATACCGATGCGACGCATCGGTAGGCACAGCATGGTTCGAAGAGGACAATATGTGAACAGCGTCATCCGAATTGTACCAGGACGAGTACAAGCGCGTCACCCGATCGAGGAGGACAAAGATAAAGGTTCTGCAAGAGATCGGGAGTTCACTAATGCTGAGTGGGCCCGGGGGGCAAAACCCATGTCCTGCAAGTGGGCAAAACAACCAGGGCCGGCAAAGGGATTCGACTTCGATTTGAGCAAAACAGAGCAAATTTTTGATTGGCTCCTGAAGGAAAAACAGCTGAAGTTACCCGACGGCCACAAAATCCCCACGTTACAAGAGATGACCGGCAAACCATACTGCAAATGGCATGACACGTTCACCCATGCCACCAACGACTGCGCAGCCTTGCGCGGACAGATACAGATGGCGATAGAGCAAGGCCGGTTACTCTTCGATCAGTTTGCCATGAAAGTTGATACGCAGCCGTTTCCGGAGATCAACATGGTCGATTTCAGCCACTGCATAAGACACGAGCCAGGTGGCTCGTCCGGTGTTAATAGGGCAAGGCTCGCAGATCGCCATTACGAGGATAAACCCGGGAACAGTCACTCCCGCGAAAAGGCGAAGAGGAGGCCGATCCACACAATCGGCCCCAAATAATGACAAGCGTTGACTTAGAAGGCGATGGAAAGCTGGGGTATGGGTTTACATCGGCTGACGGGCCAGAAGAGATTAAGAAAGTCAAGAAGGAGATCAAGAAGTTGTTGGACGCCGGGTTCATCAGGCCATGCAGGTACGCTGAAAGGATTTCCAATGTAATACCTGTGGAGAAAAAGGATGGCCGGTGGCGCGTTTCCATAGATTTTCGAGATCTCAACATTCTGTGAATGGTCGGATCGACCACTACAAGGTGAGACGATTCCAGCGATCGGCTACGATTACTCGCATCACCCTTGTTTACTGATGTGCTATTTCGCATGGGTGAGTGGCGAGAAAATCTTGAATTGGCTGGAAAGCCGATATCTTCAATCACGTGAAGGATTCGGCTCGGGGGGCATATACACGGAGAAGGTACAAAGCCACAAAGGATGTACCCAGGGGAGCCGATTCATGAATCGATCGGCTAATAAAAAATCGAAAATACAGAAATTTTTGAGCACAGCCGATGCGTAGTCATCGACTTAAGGATTCAAAGCCGATGCACGGCCATCGACTTAAGGGATTTAAGCGGAATCCTAACCAGAGCAGGCCCTTCATTGAGATTGCCTGGCAACTCGGGCCCTCTCTTCAACGACTTCCAATTCCTTCGACAAGACTTCAAGCTCGGCAGCACCGACAGGAGCATCAGTTTGGGCGTTCAAGACGGCCCTTTTTCTCATTTAAGGTGTTGAGGTTTGCCGGCAGGTTTGAGGATCACCACCCTGGCCAAACATCAGGAACAGCATGGATGTGCAGATCAGACTAGGATCACGAGAACAACCGGCGGTCATCCAGTTGGACTGAACTTCATTTTTCACCAAAAGTTGCCTTATCGGACCAAAGAGACTTGGGGGGCAGCTCACCTGGGAAGTTCTCTGCTGTTAACAACCGATTTCGGTCAGAATCGGCTGATGCTGCACCACAGTAGAGGGGCTGATAGTGGCCCAATGCAGCGCGACTTCACTCTTGCCTTGATCGAGGCTCGGGGGGCAGCAAGCCAATGGTATTGAAATGGCTGTCTCTGCATCATGACCATGCTGAACGAGAGAGTTCTTGCAGAATAAAACCACCAGGGTTGATGGAAGGAGTCTGAAGGAGGGGCCATCTTCGGTGGTTAGACCTTAGGCCAGTTCGTTGTGACACGGGAGTGCGACATCGCTGGAAAAGCTGTGAGCCAGCACTTGTTGAGCAGAGGTGTCAGCTTCAACGTCAAAGGTCAGGCTTTCCTGGGAGCATTAACCCAGGAGTTTTGTTATCAGGACGAACATCATATTCGGATGACGTTAAAAGTCTAAAGGCCTTGGGGTCTTAGAGCTGCGTGTCGGACCTGTTCGATTGGAAGTTTGGGTCTGAGGTCCATGGACTGCAAGTCGACATCTGAGAAGGCAATCAGATCGATCTGTTTGCAATCCATTTGAAAGCTGATGCTTTGCCATCGGCTCGTTAAGCATCTACCGGGTTGACAATCGGCGGGCTCAGTATAAAGAAATCGGCAAAATCAAGTTAAAGGGAACTTATTCATTGATAAGCAGGGATTTCTTACAAAAGAGCCGATTGCTCTCAGGGGAGTTGTTGGGAGGGATGTTGTCCCATCTACTGCTCCTAACTCTATCCTATCTAAAGGCCGCTGCTGTCCTCATCCTCGCCATCATCGGCGCTGCTCCCGGCCGGCTCATCCTCACTGCTGGAGAAACCACCGGCGGGACCTTCATCGTCCTCATCTTCTTCGCTAGCGTCGCCATAGTCGCTGTCGAAGTCGCAGATGTTGCCCGCCCAGGGGCAGAGACGCTTGGCCGGCGGTTCGTCGGAGGAGGTGGTGTCCTCCTCCTCTTCCTTCACCTCCTCGGCGGAGGAGTAGCCGTCCCAGGAGAAGCCGTCGTCGTCGCTTTCCTCCTCCGACTGCCCGAGAAAGCGAAGGTCGCTCTCCCCGTCCGTTAAGGATTGGTCGTCTTCAGACCAAACAAAGGAGTCGTGGGTCGACTCGTCCCCGTCGGCTATGGCGCGGCGAATGTCGGCCGCATGGGCCTCTTGTGGACCCCATTCAGGCGTTGGCTCGCGGGAGGTGGAGGACTGGCTGGAAAGATCCGATGGGGCAGAGGAAGAAGAAGACATTGTGGCGCAGGAGGGCTTTTGAGGATGCTAATGCGAAGGAGATGCAGAGAAGAACTGTTCGTGGCAGTTAAATAAAAGGGGATATAGTAGAAATTCAATGCCACAGCAGTTTCCGAGGAGGTGGTACCAAAACTGTCAAATCATGCGGAGAAGTTGAGAAGGCAAGCTATCATGATGAAGGACTCTGCGACGGTTCTGCTCTGCCACGACATGACCCTACGAGAGAAAAGCATAATGATTTTGGAAATGTCATTTCCAAAACCAGGGGGGCATGTGTTATCACCAGAATTTGACCAAGTCAGAGGTGGGCCGCGATCAAGATGGACGTGAAGATTGTACATGGAAGAAATACGTGAATCGGCCTTGTTTACCAAGTTGGGCTGAACCGCCCGTGTATCTGTAACATATTAGATCGCATCTTAGTTTAGAAATTAGAGTTTATCTCGTGCACGGTTTAGTGCACGCCCACATTAGAAAGTCCCCTGGACTATAAATATGTATCTAGGGTTTATGGAATAAACAACAACCAACGTTCAACACAAACCAATCTCGGCGCATCGCCAACTCCTTCGTCTCGAGGGTTCCTCCGGTAAGCACCATGCTGCCTAGATCGCATCTCGCGATCTAGGCAGCACGAGCCTGCCTAGTTGTTCATGCGTTGCTCGTACTGAAGCCTTTTTGATGGCGAGCAACGTAGTTATCATAGATGTGTTAGGGTTAGCATTGTTCCTAGTATCATATGCTGTCGTAGTGCAACCCTTGCGCATCTAGCCGTCCCTGTACCTCATCATGGGTGCAGGGGCGGCACCCCGCTTGATCGTTATTTAGTAGATCTGATCCGTTACGGTCGCTCCTTGATTCATCAAGGATTAGTTTAATATCTGCAATAGTTAGGCCTTACAAAGGGTTGGAGGATCCAGCGGCATGCAGGGTGTAGTTTGCTGCCCCTAGACAGGACGTTCCGAGGATCAACCTAGTGTTGGTTTTTAGGCCTTGTCTAGGGCTGGCTTACGTTTACCGTGTGTGAGCGCGAGGCCCAATCGTGAGTAGGATGATCCGATTATGCGGTGAAAACCCTAGATCGTCGTGGATCTCATATGCTTTATCTTGATCAAGCAGGACCACCATATATTCGGCCACCTCGGACGAATCATGGGTGAATCGGCTCCATGAGCCGATTCACAGGACAACCTGAGAGCCGATCGAGGCTCGTATTTAACGTGTACGTGTGTGCCCTGCAGGAAACTAAGCGAGGCATCATCCACACCTTCCTGACCAGGTATAGGTCAGGTGGCACGCCCTTGCAACCCGCATCGGTGCGACCAGAGGAGGTGCTTGCGGCCTCTGTTCAGGTTGCAGCCCTAGATGTGTCTACGGTTGATGTACTAATTGCAAGCATTGAGTTGAAGAGGTCTCAGGTTTGATGGGAGATTTGAAGATGAATCTCAGTTTGATGCACCTGTGGATGGTACTGATGACGAGCCTTTCATAGACGAAGGTCCTGCACCTGAGATTATCCAGCCTACAGAAGGAGGCCGTGGACCGAGTACACAGCTTTGCGTTGAAGTGGATGCACGCCCGGAGATCATCACGGGCGTCCGGGTAGTCTCAAGACCACCCAGCCCTGATGCACCTGTGGATGGTACTGATGACGAGCCTCTCATAGACGAAGGTCCTGCACCTGAGATTATCCAGCCTACAGAAGGAGGCCGTGGACCGAGTACACAGCTTTGCGTTGAAGAGGATGCACACCCGGAGATCATCAGGGGCGTCCCGGTAGTCTCAGGACCACCCAGCCCTGATGCAAAATGTTGAGCTACTTTATGATTCGTACTCTTATGTTCTGGTGTTGTAGTATGTTATGATTTGTACGCCTTTGGCGCTAGATTAAGCATTCAGTGGATGATCGCGTTGCAAAATTCGACACCCACACAATCAGTTCATCGTATGAGTAGTAGCACAATTACTTCTACAGCGATTCCTGCCAGCGCATTAGTTGGTAGCATGAAACACTTTCAGGTACTCCCCTCTGATTCATATTAATTGACTCAATTCTGTCTAGATATGGATGTATCTAGATGCATTTGTTAACTAGACTAACAAACTTGAGTCAGTTAATATGAATCCGTGTAAACCGCCCAAGTCCTCGAGCAGCTAGTTTATTGACTCTGGACTCCAAGCCTCTCGCGGCAAGCCATCGACGAAGCTTTGACCAGATCTTGGCCCGCAATTTTTTGTGTGTGGCGAATAGCAAAGCTTTGACCAGTTCCTCTCGGGATGCAGCACGCCGGTGAGCTTGCACGGTTGCCATGAGCACTTTCCGGCGGAACTTCCTCTTCAGCGCCCTCAAGCCGCTGCTGCGAGACAGCACGCAGTGCCTCGAGGTGGACGGAATTCTGGATCTCAGGGCGGGGGGTCCGCATCGTCCGGGAACGATCTCCAGCGGGTTAACGAGGACATGCATGGCGGCCAGGGGATTTGTTTTTTTTTTTTGGTTTGAGCTTGGGATTTGGGGTTTTTTCGGATAGGGGAGGAGGAACCGAGGAAGAGGAAGGAACAGCCGCGTGCTTGGCGCGTGGCGGTGTGCTTGAATTTCGAATTTTTGTGAAATGTTTCATTTCCCCGCTACAATTCGGGGGTTTCTTGACGCGCCAATGCGTCCCGCCGGGCAGCTTCAAGTGAATTTGGGGTGCCACGCTATGGGCCCTAGTTTCAGTGAGACATGTAATGACTAGTCACATCAGTAAGTTCACTGTGTAATAAAATATGTTACCCCTCCCCTTTATGTAGCACCCCTTCTCTCCCGATCGAGTGCCGATTGCCGACGGATGCAAGCCGCTAGCTCGATCCCCTCCTTTCGCCTCCACCGTCCAGGCATCCAGCTTGGAGGGGCAAGCTGCATCTAGACCAAGCGGATTAGGTAGGACTAGTAATGTTCTTTCCTTTCTCGAGATCGGTTCTTTTTTCCTCTCCTCGATATCTTGCGCATCTCTTTCCTATTCTGGGCGAAGGGGTGTCTTTCTGGTCACCCTCGAGCTGGGAGTGATTGATGGGGGTGGGGGCGGGGGCTACCTTTGCTTGGATTGGGGTGTTCTTCCTTTATTTGTCGACATTTGCAACCTTTGTAGTTTCTGCTGATCCTCACTGTATCTTTTGTCAGCTTGTACAGGAAAGGTAAGACCTCGGCGGTGGGGGCAATGGAGCGTAAGGCCACCACGCATGTGGGCAGTTGGCTGAGCCTGAGCTGCGTCCCCAGCCCCGCGAAGCAGGTACTCCGTTTGCTTATCCACTCTTTACCTTTTAAGTGTCTCTCTGCATCCTCAATCTGTTCCTGTTCTGGAATATGCTTAAAGTAGCACATGTCTTCAGCTGTTTGTGCGTAAAGCCTCTGTGACACCATGCTCTATATTCTCTGTATCAGGTTGGTACCTCCAGGTTCCGTGCTGAGGCTATGGGGAACGAGAATAGCGCCCCACCTGCTGCAGGAGCATGGCCCGATCTGCAGCACAAGAAGCGAAATGCCACTGCCGAGCTGGGCAGGGACCGCCCAGGGGTAATTTTTTAACCAACTTACCATGATGTAGTCTGAATCTGATACTCCCTCAGATCCAAATTAATTGACTCAACTATCTGTAGATACGGATGTATCTAGATGTGTTTTAGCTCTAGATACTACTGCCTCCATCCCAAAGCTTTGGGCTTATATTATTTTTAGAAAGTCAAACTATACCATGTTTGACTAAGCTTTTACCAAAAATCAGTAACATGCAAAATACAAAATTAATATCATTAAATAGATAATAAAATATATTTTCCTACGGTATCTACACAGTATTATATTTGTTGATAGAATGTTCTAAAATTTTGGTCAAACTTTGCTTGTTTTGATTTCTCAAAAATAAATAAGGCTTAAGCTTTTGGATGGTGGTAGTACATTCATATCTAGACAAAGCTGAGTTAACTAGTTTTTTGTCTGTCCATAGCTAGTGTTCACGCTGCAAAAGGCTAAGAGCATCCACTATATGCATCAGTCTATCTCATACAGTAATTCAATATCACTGCTGAGGTCTGCCTTTTGTTTTGCTATTCATATGCAGACTGAAACTTTAGGGCCTTTACTCAAAAGGAAGATCAAAACTGCGGCTGATCAGGCTGCCAGTATGTTGATGCCGCCCCCATCTTCTAAATGCCTCTACAAGCACAAGGCCACGCGCCAGCTGGGTGGTGATCTTTTAATGAATATGGTATATTTTCTTAATCCACAAAACATGCCTTGATTTTTCTCTGTTTATTGTCGGTTTTTTCTATGCTTGCCAAAAGTTTACAACAACAACAACAACAACCAAGCCTTTCAGTCCCAAACAAGTTGGGGTAGGCTAGAGTTGAAACCCATAAGATCTCGAAGCCAAAAGTTTAGAAACACCAAATTCGTTTGCTTACAATCATCATACAGTAATGTTCATCTACTCCAGTTCCCCTAACCCAACAAAAAATGATGTTAATTACGATTTTTAGATTAAAAGAGCACCATTAGGCGCTGTTAATTACGACTTTGAGATTAAAATGTCATTTGCAATTGTTAATTACAATTTTGAGACAAATGGTTAGTTTAACCTCGATCTCTTCTGCTCTCCATTTATCCCAACCGAACAAAAATTTAACCATTCCATTCCTCTGAAATGGAACCATTCCATTCCACGCTGTTTCAGAACCGAACACACCCTTGCATTGTTGTGAACTGTTGTCCATACACGGCCATACCCTTCCACTTACATCCAGCACTATATGCATCAGTCTGTCTCAGAGTCATTCAATATCACTGCTGAGATCTGTTCCCATTCTTATGCAGGCTGAAACTGCTGCGCCTTTACTCAAGTGGATGCAAAATGAGGCTAATGAGGCTGCTGTGAGGACGATGGTGCCGACACCATCTTCCGAAAACCTCTACAAGCACGAGGCCATGGGCCAGCTGGGTGGTGACCTTTTAATGAATCTGGTATATTTTCTTAATCCACATACATGATTTCATTATTATCTGTTTAATTACTGTTGGCTTTGTCTAATGCTTACCAAAAGTTCAGAAACACTGCGTTTGCTTACAATCATCATACACTAATTTTTCACTTTTCAGTCTGTCTCATCCAGTATATAAACTGTTGATTTCCATTGGCTTCTTTTGTAATCATTTGCATTGTTGTCAACTGTTCTCTATGCACAACCCTATTCTTCCACTTACACCCGCACTATTTGCATCAGTCCATCTCATAGATTTATTAAATATCAATGATGAGTTCTGTTGCTATTCATATGCAGGATGAAACTTCTGTGCCTCTACTCAAATGGATAAAAAATGATCCTGATGAGGCTGCTGTGAAGACGATGGTGCCGCCACCATCTTCTGAAAACCTCCTCAAGCACAAGGCCACGGGCCAGCTGGGTGGTACCCTTTTCAGTAAGCAGGTATATTTTCTTAATCCTCATACATGATTTGATTTTTGTCTGTTTATTGCCGGCTTTGTCTAATGCTTACCAATAGTTCAGAAACACACACACCTATTCTTACACTTACATCCAGCACTATATGCATCAGTGTCTCATAGATTCATTTTATATATCACTGCTGATGTCTGTTGCTCTTCAATTTTCATATGCAGACTGAAACTGCTAACCCTTCATTGGTCAAAAGGATTGCAACTGCTGCTGATGAGGCATCTGCAGAGGCTGCCACCAAGTTACTGTCAGCCCCACCTTCTGGATGCTTATATAAGCTCAAGTCCAAGGACCAGCCGGGCCATAACCATCCAAGGGTTCGGGTATATTTTCTTAAGCCACATATACATGCCATGATTTATGTCTGATATTATCACTGGCTCTGTCTAATGCTTTTTGGAATTCGGAAACACCAAATTAGCATGCTTATATTCATCATACACTAATTTTCACTGTTCAGTTTGTAACATAGTGTTATGCACTCGCTTGTCAACATTTGCATTGCTCTGAACTATGCACTTTACACAACCTAATTCTTCCACTTACATTCAGCGCTACGCACCAGTAGTACCTCCCATGTTTCCTTCACCATCCCGATGCCGAGCTTGCGGGAATATGGCGGGCCCATGTACATACCCCGCATATAACACCTCCTATGGCTCTATCTACCTTTCTAGTAGCTCCTTCACAGAGTTACAGGTATGTATTCTCAGTGGTTTAGCATGAATTGACATATAGTAAAGTCTTGTTTTTAGTCTTCCTGCTTCTTACATTTGTATCAATTTTCACATGCAGACTGTACCTTGTGAACTTCGTCCAATGATTAACCAGATGTGTCCGCATGAAGGGTCTTTCACTATGCATGGCAATGGCAAATTGATGAACACCTACACGGTCTATGAGGTGTATGTCTACAAGACGCAGGCCATCACATATTTGTATGGACATGATTGGAGAAAGTTTGCTTTTGACTACGGTCTGAAGAAGGGCGACGAGCTGAGGATCAGAAACTCAAACGGGCAGATATACGTAACTGCTTACAGAGTTGGAGACACTTCCAAATATATAATATGTAACTTTTTTCTACTCATATCTTTTGATAACTGTTCTGAGCAGTTGTTCTAAACCATTCCCTCTGTTCTAGCTTGCTGGGTTTAACATGATCAAAGCTGCAGATCCCCTGATGGAACATGAGCGGATGTCACAAAGGGCAACCACACCAGCACCGGCACCGGCTTCCCACTCTCCTGCATCAGCACCGGTTCCTGTACCAGCTCCGTTTACTGCATCTACCCAGCAGTCCCCTACATCAGCATTGGTTCCTGTAGAGGCCCCATATACTACACCTGCCCAGCAGGCTCCTGCATCAGCACTGGTTCCTCTAGCTGCACCGTTTACTGCACCTGCCCAACAGTCTCCTGCATCAGCACCGGTTCCTCTAGAGGCACCGTTTATGCACCTGCCCAGCAGTCTCCTGCATCAGCACCAGCTCGTGTACCAGCCCAGGCTCCTGCACCTGCCCCAGCCAGATCACCGAGGTCTCAGCTCATTGCTGTGGCCACCCGTGTGGTGACCAGGACGCATCTGAAGGCTATGTTCGTGAGTATATGACAGCATAACTGCTCTTATCTTGATGTCTTCTCTGCTCAAAGTCTCACATGGTTCAGTGCATTGGTGCCATTGACTAATTTTTGGTGGTATCTCTTGCTTTGAATCAGAAATTGCCTAAAAGTATCTCCAAGGATCTCAATGCTGGCCGAAGGGGCAAGATATCCCTCGTCATGGAGAGTGAAGGTCTCACCGTGGAGGGACGGTACTCCGTCAGTCCCACAGATGGCCGCTTGGCTGTTACTTCCAGGTGGAAAAAGTTCATTGACGGTGCCAAACTTCGCATTGGATCAAAGTTGAAGGTCAAGATCTTTCGATGCCGCTGTGACATGCTGGTCATAAAGTTCGCGGTTGTCTAGTTCTGTTGTCCCATGAGCCCTTAGCAAATGCATTTGTAGTTATACTTATATAAGGTTATCTTATCTGAACTGCTAATTAATTGTATGGGTGGTAAAACTCTGGCAAGCTTTTGCTCTTAGCAAGTATGTATGTATGATCAGCTATTATGATAACTAATGTTTGTGTTCATCTTAATTTGCATTTCCGTTTTAGAAAAAAACTTAATTTCTATTTTGGCTGACCTGTTAGAGAACTATCAGATTGAACCCACAACATGATTCAAATAGATTCATTACACCGAGCCACATGTCTTGACCTTGCTATACACTACTTCCATTAATCAGTGCAAGAAGGCTTACCTGAGCTGCCTGAACCATGGCAGATTCGAATCCACCTTATCTATCTAGAAATACAACCTTTGCAGAAAGAGGATTTGCAGTATGGGGAGGCTGACATTGGGGACCCATGAGCCAGCAGCGTCGTCAACGTTTTAAAGGTGGCAGGAGATCGAAAGAAAAAATAAGCCAAAAATCAGTTGGTAAACAAATTCAAGAAAAGAAACATTTACCTTTCTGAGAGGATGACATGCGGGACCCATGAGGCAGCAGCATCCTCAACTATTTCAAGGCGGCAGGGGATCAAAAGAAAAAAGGAAATAGCCAGAAATTAATTAGGGTCAAAAATAAATCCATCAAAGGAAACTTTTATTGTTCATAGAGGATGACATGTGGGACCGACTTGCCAGCTGCGTCGTCATCGTTTCAAAGGGGGCAGGGGATCAAAAGAAAAAGAAAATAGCCAGAAATTAGGGGAAAAAAATAAATCCAACAAAGGAAACTTTTATTGTTCATAGAGGATGACATGCGGGACCCATGAGCCAGCAGCTTCCTCAACGTTTCAAAGTCGGCATGAGATTGAAAGAAAAGGCAAGTGACATAATATCAGGAGCCAAAAATAATCCAAGAAAAGAAACTTTATTGTACATAGAGGATGACATGCGGGTCCCATTTTGTAGCAGCGGTCTCAACGCTTCCAAGGCGGCACAGGACCGAAAGAAAAATGAAGTAGCCGAAATCAGGGTGTGAAAAAAATCCAAGAAAAGAAAGATTTCAATTGGGCTGTATCTGGACATCTGGGCCTTCGAACTATCCTGCTGGGCCTTTTGACTCGTACAATTTCAGCCCACTCCAAAACAGGAAAGGTCGGATTTTTCTAAAAAAAACAGGAAAGTCCTATGCTTCGCAAAAACAAAAAACAAGGAGATTCAACATATAAGTTTGTTTATGCAGATATAAAGATTTAATTTATCCGTTTGCAATAGCTCAGAGCGAAATACAACGTTTATTGTCTGCAAAATAAAATATCACATGTTTCTTGTACGGGGAGGCTGACATCGGGGACCCATGAGCCAGCAGCGTCGTCAACGTTTCAAAGGCGGCAGGGGATCGAAAATAAAAAAAGCCAAAAATCAGTTGGTAAAAAAATAGAAGAAAAGAAAACATTTATCGTTCTGAGAGGATGACATGCGGGACCCATGAGGCAGCAGCATCCTCAACGTTTCAAAGTCGGCATGAGATCGAAAGAAAAAGCCAAGTGACATAATATCAGGAGCCAAAAATAATCCAAGAAAAGAAACTTTATTGTACATAGAGGATGACATGCGGGTCCCATTTTGTAGCAGCGGTCTCAACGTTTCCAAGGCGGCACAGGACCAAAAGAAAAATGAGGCAGCAGCATTCTCAACAATTCCAAGGCGGCAGGGGATCAAAAGAACAAAAAGGAAATAGCAGAAATTAATTAGGGGTCAAAAATAAATCCACCAAAGGAAACTTTTATTGTTCATAGAGGATGACATGTGGGACCGACCTGCCAACAGCGTCCTCATCGTTTCAAAGGGCAAAGGGGATCAAAAGAAAAAGGCAAATAGCCAGAAATTAGGGGTCAAAAATAACTCCAAGAAAGGAAACTTTTATTGTTCGTAGAGGATGACATGCGGGACCCATGAGCCAGCAGCTTACTCAACGTTTCAAAGGTGGCATGAGATCGAAAGAAAAAGGCAAGTGACCAAATATCAGGAGCCAAAAATAATCCAAGATTTATTGTACATAGAGGATGACATGTGGGTCCCATTTTGCAGCAGCGGTCTCAATGTTTGTAATGCGGCTTGAGATCAAAAGAAAAAGAAAGTAGCTAGTAATTAGGGGGTGAAAAAAAATCCAAGAAAAGAAAGTTGATGGACATAGAGGATGACATGCGGGTCCCTTGAGCCAACAACTTACTCAACGTTTCAAAGGGGGCAGGGGATCAAAAGAAAAAGGCAAGCCAAAAATCAGAGGGTGAAAAAAATCCAACAAAGGAAACTTTTATAGCACATAGAGGATGACATGCGGGTCCCATGAGCCAGCAGGTTCCTCAACGTTTCAAACGTGGCATGAGATCGAAAGAAAAGGCAAGTGACCAAATATGAGGTGCCAAAAAAACTCCAAGAAAAGAAAGTTGATTGCTCATAGAGGATGACATGCGGGTCCCATTTAGCAGCGGCTCACCGTTTGAGAGGCGGCAGGGATCGAAAGGAAAAGGCAAGTGACCAAATATCAGGAGCCAAAAATAATTCAAGAAAAGAAATTTTTATAGTACATAGAGGATGACATGCGGGTCCCATTTAGCAACAGGTATCACCGTTTGAGAGGCGGCAGGATCGAAAGAAAAGGCAAGTGACCAAATATGAGGTGCCAAAAAAATCCAAGAAAAGAAAGTTTTATAGTACATAGAGGATGACATGCGGGTCCCATTTAGCAGCAGCGGTATCACCGTTTGAGAGGCGGCAGGGTATCGAAAGAAAAAGGCAAGTGACCAAATATGAGGTGCCAAAAAAATCCAAGAAAAGAAAGTTTTATAGTACATAGAGGATGACATGCGGGTCCCATTTAGCAGCAGCGGTATCACCGTTTGAGAGGCGGCAGGGATCGAAAAAAGGCAAGTGACCAAATATGAGGTGCAAAAAACTCCAAGAAAAGAAAGTTGATTGCTCATAGAGAATGACATGCGGGTCCCATTTAGCAGCAGCGGTCTCAAGGTTTCCAAGGCGGCAAGGGATCAAAAGAAAAAGGAAGTAGCCAGAAATCGGGGGTCAAAAAATCCAAGAAAAGAAAGAAATTTGGTTCATAGAGGATGACAAGCGGGACCCATGATCCTGCATCGTAAACGGCTCGATCGGAGAGTGTTGAACGAGATGGCGCGATCGAGAAAAAAAATAATGCTAGAGAGGCTGCCATCTGGGCCCTACATCCCTGGGCGGTGCGGATTTGCGTTGAATCGGCCGGCGAACCCGAGAATTCACGATGCACCACGTCACGGGCCACAATACGCGACGTTTTGGCCGCTTTCGTCGGGCTAGGTGGCGTCAAAAACGAGAAAAAAAAGGTTTCACATGCACAACGGACAGACCAAAATCGTCGGGTGTACAAACAACCACGGCGACTTCAACTTCGTCGGCCATGGCAACTTTTCTTGTAGTGTTGGGTGTGTGTCCATTATATCATTCAACTAATGACATAACCTTGTTATTAATAACATCCAATGTTCATGATCACGAAACCATGATCATCTATTAATCAACAAGCTAGTTATACAAGAGGCTTACTAGGGACTCCTTGTTGTTTACATAACACACATGTATCAATGTTTCGGTTAATACAATTATAGCATGGTATATAAACATTTATCATAAACACAAAGATATTATAATAACCACTTTATTATTGCCTCTTGGGCATATCTCCAACAGTCTCCCACTTGCACTAGAGTCAATAATCTAGATTACATTGTAAGGTACCTAACACCCATGGCATTCTGGTGTTGGTCATGCTTTGCCCTTGGGAGAGCTTTAGTCAACGGATCTGCAACATTCAGATCCGTGTGTACTTTGCAAATCTCTACTTCACCATCTTCGATGTACTCACGAATCGAATGAAAACGCAGCTTGATATGCTTCAGCTTCTTGTGTGACCTTGGTTCCTTTGCATTGGCGATGGCACCCGTGTTGTCACAATAAATGACTAGCGGGTCCAATGCACTAGGAACCACACCAAGCTCAACAATGAACCTCTTCATCCATACCGCTTCCGATGAAGCCTCTGAAGCCGCTATATATTCAGATTCTGTTGAAGATTTCGCCACCGTGCACTGCTTGGAACTGCTCCAGCTTACTGCCGCACCATTCAATATAAACACGTACCCAGACTGAGACTTAGAGTCATCAGGGTCGGTGTTCCAACTTGCATCGGTGTAACTGGTTACAACGAGCTCTTGGTCACCGCCATAACAAAGAAACATATCCTTAGTCCTTTTCAAGTACTTCAGGATATTCTTGACCGCTGTCCAGTGTTCCATCCCTGGATCACTTTGATATCTGCTGGTCAAACTAACAACATGTGCGATATCCGGTCTAGTACACAGCATGGCGTACATGATAGAGCCTACTGCCGAAGCATAGGGGATCTTGCTCATCCTCTCTCTTTCATCTGCCGTAGCCGGACCTTGAGTCTTACTCAAGACCTTACCTGGCAACATAGGCAAGAACCCTTTCTTGCTTTCATCCATTCTAAACTTCTTTAGAATCTTGTCCAGATATGTACTTTGTGAAAGGCCTATTAGGCGTCTTGATCTATCTCTATAAATCTTGATGCCTAAAATGTATGCTGCTTCACCAAGGTCTTTCATTGAAAAAGACTTATTCAAATAACCTTTAATGCTGCTTAAAAGTTCTATATCATTCCCAATCAATAATATGTCATCTACATATAATATCAGGAACGCTACAGAGCTCCCACTCACTTTCTTGTAAATACAGGCCTCACCATGAGTCCGTATAAAACCAAAGTCTTTGATCACTCTATCAAAGCGTAGGTTCCAACTCCGGGATGCTTGCTTCAGTCCATAAATGGAACGCTGAAGTTTGCATACCTTGTCAGCATTTTTAGGATCAACAAAACCTTTGGGTTGTACCATATACAACTCTTCCTCAATGTCTCCATTAAGGAACGCCGTTTTGACATCCATCTGCCAAATCTCATAATCGAAAAATGCAGCTATTGCTAACAAAATCCTCACAGACTTTAGCTTCGCTACAGGTGAGAAAGTCTCATCGTAGTCAACTCCTTGAATTTGTCGGAAACCCTTTGCGACAAGTCGAGCTTTATAGACAGTAATATTACCATCAGCATCTGTTTTTCTCTTGAAGATCCATTTATTCTCGACAGCCTTGCGGCTATCAGGTAAGTCTACCAAAGTCCATACTTTGTTATCATACATGGATCCCATTTCGGATTTCATGGCTTCTTGCCATTTGTTGGAATCTGGGCTCATCATCGCTTCTTCATACGTCGCAGGGTCCTCATCATTGTCGTCCACAATCATGACATTTAGACAGGGATCATACCAATCAGGAGTGGTACGTTCCCTCGTCGATCTGCGAGGTTCAGTAGCTTCCTCGTTCGAAGTTTCATGATCATCATCATTTGCTTCCTCTCCTATCGGTGCAGGCTGCACAGGAACTTCTTCCGGCACTGCGCTACTCTGATCTATGAGAGAAGGTTCATCAACCTCGTCGAGTTCTACTTTTCTTCCAGTCACTTCTTTAGTGAGAAACTCCTTCTCAAGAAAGGATCCGTTCTTGGCAACAAAGATTTTGCCTTCGGATCTGTGATAGAAAGTATACCCAATTGTTTCTTTAGGGTATCCTATGAAGACGCATTTCTCCGCTTTGGGTTCTAGCTTGTCAGGTTGTAACTTCTTTACATAAGCATCGCAACCCCAAACTTTAAGGAACGACAGCTTAGGTTTCTTCCCAAACCATAATTCATACGGTGTCGTTTCAACGGATTTAGATGGTGCCCTATTTAAAGTGAATGCGGCTGTCTCTAAAGCATAACCCCAAAACGATAGTGGCAAATCGGTAAGAGACATCATAGAACGAACCATATCTAAAAGAGTTCGATTACGATGTTTGGACACACCATTGCGCTGTGGTGTTCCCGGCGGTGTCAACTGTGAAAGTATTCCGCATTTCTTTAAATGCATGCCAAACTCATAACTCAGATATTCGCCTCCGCGATCAGAACGCAGAAACTTAATCTTCTTGTTACGTTGATTTTCTACTTCACTTTGGAATTCCTTGAACTTCTCAAAAGTCTCGGACTTGTGTTTCATAAAGTAAATATACCCATATCTACTCAGATCATCCGTGAAGGTTAGAACATAACGATAACCACCGCGCGATGCTACACTCATTGGTCCGCACACATCGGTATGTATGATTTCCAATAAGTCTGTAGCTCGCTCCATTGTGCCAGAAAATGGAGTCTTAGTCATTTTTCCCATTAGACATGCTTCGCATCTGTCAAGTGACTCAAAGTCAAGTGACTCAAGAAGTCCATCGGAATGGAGTTTCTTCATGCGCTTCACTCCAATATGACCAAGACGACAGTGCCACATATAAGTAGAATTATCATTCAATTTAATTCGCTTAGCATCAATGTTATGAACATGTGTATCACTACTATCGAGATTTAACAAGAATAAACCATTCATCTCAGGTGCATGGCCATAAAAGACATTACTCATATAAATCGAACAACCATTATTCTCAGACTTAAACGAATAACCGTCTTGCATCAAACAAGATCTAGATATAATGTTCATGCTCAACGCAGGTACCAAATAACAATTATTAAGGTTTAAAACTAATCCCGAAGGTAGATGTAGAGGGAGCGTGCCGACGGCGATCACATCGACCTTGGATCCATTTCCAACGCGCATCGTCACCTCGTCCCTTGCCAGGCTTCGTTTATTCCGCAGTTCCTGTTTCGAGTTACAAATATGAGCAACCGAACCAGTATCAAATACCCAGGCACTACTACGAGAACCAGTAAGATAGACATCTATAACATGTATATCAAATATACCTTTCTTCTTGACGTGGCCGCTCTTCAGATCGGCCAAGTATTTGGTGCAATTCCGCTTCCAGTGCCCCTTCCCCTGGCAGTAGTAGCACACAGTCTCAGGCTTAGGACCAGCCTTAGGCTTCTCAGGAGGTGCTGCAACTTTCTTGCCGCCCTTCTTGAAGTTGCCCTTGTTAGGCTTGCCCTGCTTCTTGAAACTGGTGGTCTTGTTGACCATCAACACTTGGTTCTCCTTCTTTATTTCTACTTCAGCAGACTTCAGCATGGAGAAGAGTTCAGGTAACTCTTTGTTCATGTTCTGCATGTTGTAGTTCATCACGAAGTTCTTGTAACTTGGTGGCAGTGATTGGAGGACACGATGAATACCCAGCTGGTTAGGAATCACAATCCCCAAGTCACTGAGCTTCTTCGCATGTCCGGACATTGCGAACATGTGCTCACTAACGGAGCTGCCCTCTTCCATCATGCAGTTAAAGAACTGTTTCGAGGCCTCATAGCTCTCCACGGCCGCATGAGTTTCAAAGATAAGTTTGAGCTCACGCATCATATCACAAGGGTCGTGGTGCTCAAAACGCTTTTGGAGCTCTGCCTCTAAACTGCACAGGATGGCACACTGAACTTCGGAGTACCGAGTTACCCGAGTCTCATAAACATTCTTTATGTCCTCGGATACTGCAGGAGGTGGTGGGGGACCTAGCGGTGCTTCGAGCACATATTGCATGCTTACGCCATTGAGGAAAATCCTCACATGACGGAACCAGTCAGTGAAGTTGCTACCATTGCCCTTAAGCTTTTCTTTCTCTAGGAACTGATTAAAATTGATGGAGGGGGCGCCATGATCTACAACATATTTGCAAAGAGTTTAGACTAAGTTTATGATAAATAGAGTTCAATTTTAATTCTTAAATTAACTAGGTGAACTCCCACTCAAAACAACATCCCTCGCATTGTCTTAGTGATTACACAAACCAAATCCACTACACCAAGTCCGATCTTCACGAGAAAAGATGTAGCTTCAAAGGCGAACACTCAAAGTGTTCATCATATCATTCATATGACTCATGCTCTACCTTTCGGTATCCCGTGTTCCGAGACCATGTCTGTACATGCTAGGCTCGTCAAGGCAACCTTAGTATCCGCGTGTGCAAATCTGGCTTGCACCCGTTGTATGCACATGTAGAGTCTATCACACCCGATCATCACGAGATGCTTCGAAACGACAAGTCTTAGCAACGGTGCATACTAAGGATGAACACTTTATTATCTTGATATTTAGTGAGAGGGATCATCTTATAATGCTACCGTCGCGATCTAAGCAAAATAAGATGCATAAAAGGATTAACATCACATGTAATTCATAATGTGTGATATGATATGGCCTTTCTTCTTGTGCTTTTGATCTCCATCTCCAAAGCACGGACATGATCTCCATCATCACCAGCATGGCGTCAAGGTCCAGTGGCGCCGCTTCATGGTTGTCCATCACTTATAGCTACTATAACAACTACTTGAAATAAAGCTATTACATGATGAATAGACACGCAGGTCTTTAACAAAAATTAAAGACAACCATTAGGCTCCTGCCGGTTGCCATAATACAACAATGAACATCTCATACATCAAATATAATCATCATCACATTATGGCCATATCACATCACCAAACCCTGCAAAAACAAGTTAGACGCCTCTAATTTGGTTTGCATCTTTTACGTGGTTTAGGGTTTTCGAGTAAGATCCAATCTACCTACGAACATGAACCACAACGGTGATACTAGTGTTGACAATAGAAGTGCAAATTACAATCTTCACTATGGTGGGAGAGACAGACACCCGCAAAGCCACTTATGCAATACAAGTTGCATGTCAAGCGTGGAGCAAGTCTCATGAGACGCGGTCATGTAAAGTTAGCCCGGGCCGCTTCATCCCACCATCCCGCAAGAAGCAAAGTACACAAACTAAAGCAACAAAAGCATCACCGCCCACAAACCATTGTGTTCTACTCGTGCAACAGATCTATGCATAGACGTGGCTCTGATACCACTGATGGGGTTCGTTGCATAGAAAACAAAAATTTCCTACCGCAAGCGAATAAAACCAACAGATCTAATCTATGGAACACCCAAGATCCAATCTACTAGATCTAAGCAACGAGATGGAGATGAGACTAACCCTCGAAGATTCCAAAGCCTACGAGATTAATCTCGTTGTTGGTGTAGACGATCGTCCCTGGTGCTGCAATCCGGCAGCACTTCCGTACGGTCGCGCGTATGGTGTCGATGAAGCTCCTTCCTCTCCCTCCAGCGGGCAGCGGAGGTGTGGTAGATCTCCTCCAATCCCAGCAGCACGACGGCGTGGTGGTGGTGGTGGAGGAAGAAAACTGCAGGGCTTCGCCTAAGCCTACAGCGTATGGTGGAGGAGAGGGGGCGGCCAGGGCTGGTGGGGTGCCTTGGCCGGCCACCCCCTCCCCTCTTTATATAGGTGGGGGGTCGGCCTAGGGTTTCCCCTAGGGCCCACCTACCCTCTTTGGCCGGCCACATGGGGGGGCAAACTCCTCCCCCAAGTTTTCCCCCTTATCTCCTAATTTAAACCATTTATTTTAGGAGATAGATCTTATCTCTAGATTTAAACCATTTAAACTAGAGATAGATCTTATCTCTAAGGGGGGCCGGCCTAGGCCCACATGTCATGGTGGGTAGGACCCACTATGCCATGTGGCGCCTATGTGGCCTCTCCCGGGGTGGTGGGCCCACTGGTGGCCCTCTAGAACCTTCTAGAAGCTCCGGTCAAAACACCGGACTTTTTCCGAACCCCGGAAATTGACTTCCCATATATGAATCTTATTCTCCGGACCATTCCGGACCTCCTCGTGATGTCCTGGATCCCATCCGAGACTCCGAACAAAAACTTCGGACTCCAACTCATATTCCGAATCTACTTATGCGACATCGAACCTTGCTGTCACCCTACGCCGCGAACCATGCGACATGGTCGAGACCTCTCCGAGAAATAACCAATAGCGGGATCTGGAGATCCATAATGGCTCCCACATATTCAACGATGACTTAGTGATCGATTGAACCATTTACATACGATGCCAATTCCCTTTGTCTCGCGATATTTTACTTGTCCGAGGTTTGATCATCGGTATCTCCATACCTTGTTCAACCTCGTTACCGACAAGTACTCTTTACTCGTACCGTGGTATGTGATCTCTTATGAACTATTCATATGCTTGCAAGCTAATCGATGACATTCCACCGAGAGGGCCCAGAGTATATCTATCCATCATCGGGATGGACAAATCCCACCGTTGATCCATATGCCTCAACTCACACTTTCCATACTTAATCCCACCTTTATTGTCACCCATTTACGCAATGACGTTTGATGTAATCAAAGTACCCTTTCGGTGTAAGTGATTTACATGATCTCATGGTCGAAGGATTAAGACAACTATGTATTGAAAGCTTATAGCAAATGAACTTAATGACTTGATCTTATGCTACGCTCATTTGGGTGTGTGTCCATTATATCATTCAACTAATGACATAACCTTGTTATTAATAACATCCAATGTTCATGATCACGAAACCATGATCATCTATTAATCAACAAGCTAGTTATACAAGAGGCTTACTAGGGACTCCTTGTTGTTTACATAACACACATGTATCAATGTTTCGGTTAATACAATTATAGCATGGTATATAAACATTTATCATAAACACAAAAATATTATAATAACCACTTTATTATTGCCTCTTGGGCATATCTCCAACAGCGCCGTCCCCAAGCCGCGAGCATGCTGCTCCGCCGGCGATGTGCTCCAGCCGGTGAGTATGCGCGGTGACGTGAACAACATCTTGAGGGCTTATTTGCAAATATGGAGGGTGACTGGTACGCCTCCCGGGTCCCACAGTGGACGTGGCATCGGTCAACGCGGATCAAACCAGTTTAGGACCTCGCGTGAGCAACTAACTATAGAATTAGGACTTGTATGTTCAATTTCAAAGAATAGGGACTAAAGTGAAGGTGCAGAGGTTTACTCTTTCTGTATTCTCTTCCTCAAGCTAAGTACACCGGCAGTCCCAAAAATTGTTCGTATCGTGCAAATTAATCCCACTACTTGAAAATTGGGGTGAAGTAGTCCCAAAAGTTGTGCTGCAGTGGAAAATTGGTCCCAAAGTGGCAATGTCTTTTTTATGTAAACGCCCCTAAACATTTTATTCTTGTCAGGTGAAAGCTTTGTTTTGCTTTATCTTGTTGGTCCCATATGTCAGGGAAGAAATCAGAATGATTTGAAAATACAAAATGGTGCTGCAGATCGAACTTGTTACTGCAATAAAAAAAACAACGCTAATGGCGCACTACCTCTGCAGCAAACAACAGCTTGCGTTCTAGATGTATACATAAGTACTATACTATTTGGTAACAATTTTTTTTTCTCACAATTTTGAATTTTTTTTGGGATTAACCCTGGGTTAACACGTGTAGATTTAGATAGTTTGATTCTTCTGTGTGCACTTTCAATGCTCTCTAGTAATAGATTGATTCTTTTATGTGCACATTTGGTGCTCTCTAGCATTTTTAGGAAGCCTGGAAAACACATGTGCAGTTGCTTTCTTTTGCTTCTTCCTTCCGCCCGTAACTGTAGCCTTGGTTTTTTTTTTTTTTTTTTTTTGAACAAAGAAGGGCCTAGAAGGCCCAGGAGCTTTCATTCCATCACACGTGGTGGGTACAAATTTACAGGGAAGTCCTCAGGCATCTCTTGCACCGAAAAACCTAAATTTGAAGAAAGGCCCTCCCAAATTACAGAAAACACCCCGAGACAAAAATCGAAAAAGCAATCGGGTCCCTGGGCGCCACCACCACCATTCGCCGGCGACCTCGAGACGTTGCCGTCGAGATGCGATGCCGATATGCTCGATAGCATGCTTCCGGCGAAGCTGCTGATCCGCCGGCCGCTTCTCCTCCTCCGGGGACGAACCACTTGGCGATGGAGAGGCGACGAGCTCCGGCGAACAGAGCGAAGAAGGGCCTCCGTCTTGGAGGTTGCAGATGGGCCGCCATGCCGGCCAAAGATCGTGCCGTCGACGAGGAGCGGCGCGTGTTCCGAACAGATGAGCTTTTCCGAAGAAGCTCCATAGCACCCTGTAGGCAGGCGCTGATGAGCAGAGGTCCAGCTCGCCCTACCTCCGCCTCTCCCTCTCCTCTCACCACCGCGGCGAGGCAGAGAGGAAGAACAGAGCGACGCACTGGAGGCAGAGCTCCACCAGCAGAGAGGGCAGGGTCCCTCCCCAAGAGCCAAAAACAGCCAACCTTTCTCCAGCTCCTCCTCGCCACCATGGCCGGCCAGGAGCAGAGAAGAAGCAGGCCTAACAGCATCAGGAAGCCCCTCCTCCTCGCCACCATGGCCGGCCAGGAAGGCAACGCCTGAGCTGAGATCCAGGGGAGAAATAGATCCCTCAACCACCAGGTTATTGATGAAGACGCTGCTGCTCTCAACCGCTCCTCCCTCCGGCCACCGGAGCAAAGGAAGGAGAAGAAGCAGCCCTAGGAAGGCCCAGATCCGGCGGTGAAGATCTTGGCCGGCGTCTTCTCTACGGGGAGATCCCCCAAACGGCGACATCAAGTCGCAAAACAAGCAGACAAACAGCCTAAACTAATCCTAATCTACTCCGGCGCCTCACCACTACCAACTCCGGCCAGCTAGCCTGGCGGAGCGGCCGGCGGCGGCCCGGCTAGAGAGAGAGGACTCTCAACTTTACTGTAGATGGCTGAGAGCGGTGGAGGGGGGTAACTGTAGCCTTGGTGAGGATGGTCAAAGCGGTGCCTCCACCGCTTAACGCCGTGTCGGTTCCCGAGACCAGTCAATTTACGGTCTGTATTTCTCACTCTCCTCTTCCTCCCCATCACCGGCACGGTGCCGCTCCCCTCCGTGGCCACAACCAGTGCCGCCGCACTTTTCCGCACCCTCCTGCTCCCCTTCTGTTTCTCCGCCACCGGTGCTTTCCCATATGCGCGCGTCCTCTCCCATTCCCCTTCAGTAGACGGCCGCGCTATGGCATCGGGGTGGGGCGTGCGCCGATCTGCGTGCGGCGGTTCGGGTGGCAGCGAAGACGTCGGCGTGGAGGCAGGCCAGCAAGCAGGGAAAGGGCGCACCCTCTCTATTCCCTATCAGCAGGCGGCGGCTCCATGGCATCGGGGCGGGGCGCGACCTCGGGAGACAGTTGGGGTGGCCGCGATGGCGTCGGTGTGGAAGCAGGCCGAAGGAATTTGGGACGACGACGCCATCGACAAGGATGCGGCCCAGCGAGCATGGAGCGGGAACGATGGAGACGCTCGCGACCACAGGTCCGGCGGCAACGAGCAGCTACACGCGCCGGTGCGCAGGTACGTCGTCCATCCCCGTCCTCCAGGATAGCGGCGAATTGTGCGACACCAGCGATTGGTCGTCCCTCCCCCTTCGCTGGCCCCTGGAGGCTATGGGGATAGCGGTTTAGTTCGTGTGGTTCCCTCACGGAGCCCATACCCCATACAACCCAACAGGCCAGCATACAACACTGCTCAGACTCTGTTCGCTCGCTCTGACTCTGAGATTCGACAAGATTGCCTCTCCTCTCGATTCGGAAGGGTTAACTCGCACAGCGGCAGGCGGCGCGACATCCGTATCGAGTAGCGAGGGCGGAGTCAGCGCCTCAGCGAAGCAGCGACGGCAATCGGCGGCCTGCGGGAAGCGTATCAGCGGGCGCGGCCAGGCCAGGGCCAACGATGGCGGACCAGGTACTGCCTCAAGTCTTCGGCCGCATGTGCTGATGTGCATCTAATTTCCTAGCAGATTAGGAACTGGCCGCTCATGCTAATGAGTGTATTCGGCCACATAGATTAGGAACTTCAACTGTTTAGCAGATTAGTAGACTACCACTAGCAGATTTAATTTTCTACATGCAAGCTTCAGAATTCCTGAATTTTCCCCTTTTTAATGTAATGAAGAAGAGTGCTGCTGACAAATTTGTTACTTAGTGTAGTATTAATAATTATTATGGAATTATGATTTTATTTCTCATGTATTGCAGTATTGGTACTTGATTAAAAGGTGGAACCTTCGAGTACTAAAAGGTCTTATCACTTATTTATATCTGCTGTTTTAGTTCGTACATTGTACTAAGGGTTTTTTTACGGTGAATACCTAACATCTATTTCATGGAGCCGCCAGCCTCCCCGGCGTTCCCCAGGACGATGACCCGGTGGGTGAATGAGCTCGACGGGCGGTACTCCCTCCCCCCTCCACCCTCTTCATCTCTCTCTCGGGTGGAAGCCGAGAAACGATGAGGCTTCACGCCCTACGTGGATGGAGGCACGACGGTCGTAATCGTGGGAGCGTCCATGGTGTCAAAGGGCGCCAACCAAGACGAGCAGGGTGACGCGGCCGTGGCGAGGCGGCGGTGAGCAGAATTTGGGAGCGGCCGACAAAGATGGAGTCTAGCAGCACCGCGCGACCAACCAAGAAATGAGCTATCACGGTGCGCACAAGCAACGTCGGTTACCATCTCCAGCGTGCCATGGGATTGACCACGACCCGTGCAGACTAGGACAAGGACGGTGGCATGCACGCCATGCCCTTGATGATCTTGATGCCGCTGTATCACGGAGCTCTAGCTTGCTGCCTCAGGTACGGCTCTCCGCCCTCCCTCCCTCTCTTATTGCACAATTCCTATATACATTCGTTGTATTGAATCAGTTCTTTTAGTATTCTGGAGAGAGTAAAGATGGTCGGGTGGTAGGCTGGCATGGTGTTGACGCAGTAGATCGTCATGCTCTTATTTGCATCCTTAGGCCGCCCAATGTGCATACGAACTTAAGTTCAGACGATTCTTAGTGTTCCTCTCTTTGCACAACTCAAGACCTATAGAATAGAAAATAAAGATCTTAGCTTTGTTCAGTATGCTCAAAATTTACCTGTCCAATGAAGCTCGATATTCGTATCAAGAATAATTAAAAATGTTTCTGAAACCAGATGCAACCTAAAATTTGTACACTAACCATGGAACTATCATCCAGTATTTAGCTAGGCAGTAAATGGGTAAGTGTTTTACCTAATAGTATGTTGAATAGTCTAGATGGTGAGACAATTATAGAGCTAAGACTGTTTTTCTCATATTGTATTCAATTTATATGCAACTGAAGAGTTTAAACTTTGAAAAAAACTGAGATATTGTAGTATATAGGATAAATCTGTTTCTGTTCGGTCTTTTTGAGACTTAGATCATAAGAGTGCATATTTTACCACTTTGCATTTCAGAGTGTTACGAAGAACCTCTCATTGGGAGCCGAAGCTTTCTGGCTTGCACAACAAAGGAATTCAGGTGTTGGTTTTATTGCTAGATATGACACGAAGAAAATAGTAGGTATTTTGTATTTGTTATCTCATATAGAATAGTTAGGTATTTGGAATGTATTACTCTGCATTGACAATATAGATGTATTGATATACAGTGCCATTCATGGAGTAAGCATTGCATGTACTTGCTTTGTCTTAATTAATCGAAACTTCCTATGTTTTCCTACAATGCATTTACTTTCTTAGTGCTACAAAAATGCAACAACCAGAACGGTATATTTCCTACATATCAATATAAATAGGTTACCAACTGAAAGTTTTTATTAAACATTCCAGCATAATCTTGGTGAGATTTGATTATGGAAGTTTTGGGCCTTTATGGAGCTTCTCTCTACTGCAGCTGCACTACACATGAATTGAGAAATATATATTGATTCTTTCATGCAATTGAGTTTTTCTTTATTCAAGGAAATAATTAATGATATGTCCAAATGTTCTTTTCTTATACTGAACTATTTAGTAACTTCAGTACAGTTCTGGTTTGCCCATGCATGTTCTACATTCATGTTCCACAGAGTAGATGTATTTGTTGTTCTTTGCCACTATATCACTCTTCTAGCACAGGTCATAGCTGTTGACATCAATTTTCCTTGCTCTAGAAAATATATTTTCATGTGAGGAGATGTCGTGCCTGTAAGTCGAACTGTCCAAGCACCAAAACTAGAACTGCTAATGAATTGTCCCTATTAAGAGATGCAATCACCAAAATTCTTATGCAATATCTTTTTTACCTCTGAATTTGCAGCAAGAGATTATTCAAGAGGGAAATATTTGACATTTTTTTACCTTATTCCTTTTCAAAGGATTGGCATTAATCATCCCTATGCGAAGTCATTATGGAAGATGAAAGATCAGGGAAATCATATTCGAGCTAACAAACCTGTGGATCATCTCAAATAATTGTTCTGGGTATATAGTTCAGTTCCATATAAATATTAACCTCAGTATTTTTCCAATGCAGATATTTCTCATGCATGTACATGTGCCTCAGGATTTGAAACCCCAAGCTAATATCTACTTCAATGCTGGTATGCAACATGATCTGTGAGTAGAGCTTAGGAGGCAACCTTTTAATATCTGTGATAGCATAGCCTTTTTTAATATGGATTTTGGTAACATCGTATTTTAGAGAGCTTTTTGTAGAAGGATAAAACTGAAATCAACCCAAGGTAGGGATGAGTAAGTAGTGGTACTATTTTGCTGTCTCTCCATTTATTAAGACGTGATATAGTTCCCAGTGGTACTATTGTGTTGTTTTCCTAATTTGCTCTTACTCTTAGAGATTTTAAAGTCTGCCGATGCATTTCTACGTTATGAAAGCACCAACTCCTTTCTTGATTTGATTCGAGATACTCATAGCATGAAAGACACATTGACAATTACTACAGGTGCAGTACCATTTCACCACTCATTAGATAAAGGTGGTGTCAGGAAGTAAGTCTTACGAAAGTTCAGCTCCGAAATGTTCTGTTTCTGGTAGCGTAACAGAGTACCTGCTCCTCAATTTTATCTTTGATTTATTATGTTATTTCCTGTCTTTATCCAACTGCATGTTTGGTCATGCACGCCAAACGTGAGGGGTAAATCAGTGCCCTGCACTTGAACAACACCAGAGTAACAACAAAGCACAAGTGCACAACATGGAGGAAGTTGTATCAGCACATTGACTGAAAATGACAGTACCAGAAGTGATATGTGTTGTTTGAGTTCTCTACTTCTCTGTGATGTCTGCTGAAATCACAATCCTACAATGTGTGTGTCATGTTGCGGGCCAGATTAGTAAATTACTATGTCGTCCAAAGGATGAGCATATTTTTGGTGAATAAGTTCGAGTAGTTCAAAATTATTGGATTTAGTCTCTTCTACTAATTTTTGTACGTGTTCTGATTGATGCTCTATATTTTTCTCTCTCAGTATCTCAAGGAAGGGAAGGCCAAATGATGCCCAAGTAGGTCATACAGGAATGTTGTCCGTGCTGTCCAGAAAGTAAGATCAGTTGGAAATTATGGATGTTGCTGCTGCATATTGTATCCATTTTATTTGTGTTTCGGCAGCTCTTTGTCAATGATATGTATGTGTTTTTCTATTCTTAGGGTTTGGGTAGCGGAGATTATGGTGAAAAAGAAACATCAAATAGTTAATTTCAGTAATTTATATATCTATGTATATATGTGACATATATCTTCCATGTATCACCTTATGTACAACACCCTTTTGGGTGAGGATATAATTATGGTCTCCCTGCTTTTAATAGTAGTAATGAATTATGGAGGATAAATTTTAAATATCCATTTGCTATTGTCACTATCACACAAATTATCTCCTTTATCTGGGGGATAATCGGTTGTCATTCCTTGGGGTCAACTCAGCCAATGAGCCTGTCATTGCAAAGTTTGTGGTTGTGGGCATTATCGTTTTTCTATTCTGAGGTAAACCAAATGCACATGTCATATTGTAAGCTTTTTGTCTGTATTCCATGCCTATACGGGATACTTGAAAAAGCTCTGTTAGATCTTGATGTAAGACATAACTAACTACTGTAAAAACTTGCAAAGATTGTAAAATTTAGTTTTATACCTCAACATCTCACCAATCTAAAATAATCCTAGATATCCGTTAGAGTTTCCACGATAGAATGGCAAGATTGATGTGTCGTGCCGCCCAACTGAATTAGTGTCCTCGATATTTGGAGTACTTGGTGTCGGGTATCCTATGGTTTCTCTGGTTACCAAGTGTGTCGAGTTCTTGAATTCAAATTTTTTATTGTTTCATTTTATTTTCAATGGTGTAGTAAAATTTGAGACAGATCTAAACTTGGTAGATGTTATGCACATCAATGTAGCCATACATGATGAATTAACATCCAGGATGTAGCTATTCTATTCTGCATCTCAATGTACCCATATACTTTTGCTTGGTAGATGGTTGCAACCACGTTATGGGCGTGGCGTGCCGCCGCGCCATCTCTTGCTAGTTACTTTTGTTGGAGATATGCCCAAGAGGCAATAATAAACTAGTTATTATATATCTTTGTGTTTATGATAAATGTTTATATACCATGCTATAATTGTATTAACCGAAACATTGATACATGTGTGTTATGTAAACAACAAGAAGTCCCTAGTAAAGCCTCTTGTATAACTAGCTTGTTGATTAATAGATGATCATCGTTTCGTGATCATGAACATTGGATGTTATTAATGACAAGGTTATATCATTATGTGAATGATGTAATGGACACACCCAATTAAGCGTAGCATAAGATCACGTCATTAAGTTCATTTGCTATAAGCTTTCAATACATAGTTACCAAGTCCTTTCGACCATGAGATCATATAAATCACTTATGCCGGAAGGGTACTTTGATTACATCAAACGCCACTGCGTAAATGGGTGGTTATAAAGGTGGGATTAGGTATTCGGAAAGTATGAGTTGAGGCATATGGATCAACAGTGGGATTTGTCCATCCCGATGACGGATAGATATACTTTGGGCCCTCTGTGGAATGTCGTCGAATAGCTTGCAAGCATATGAATAGTTCATAAGAGACGACATACCACGGTACGAGTAAAGAGTACTTGTCAGAGACGAGGTTGAATAAGGTATACAGATACCGATGATCAAACCTCGGACAAGTAAAATATCGCGTGACAAAGGGAATCGGTACCGTATGTTAATGGTTCATTCGATCACATTGTTCATCGTTGAATATGTAGGAATCATTACAGATCTCCAGATCCCGCTAATGATTATTGATCGGAGAGGCGTCTCGGTCATGTCTGCACATTCTCGAACCGTAGGGTGACACACTTAAGGTTGCGATGTTGCTAGGGGTAGTTTCGGGATTAAAGAAATAGTTTTGGAGAGTTACGGAATTGTTTCGGGAAGATGATTAATGATTTATTAATTAATTGAATTAGTAAATATTAATATTAATTTATTTAGTAGAAATAAATGTGGGACTAAAAATAGTCTATAAGTAGTTTTGCTAATGGGCCAATTAAGTAGCTCATGTAGACAAACTATCTTTACCTACTAATAAAGGAAGGAAGGTTTCTCCCCATATTTTTCGTCCGTTTTTTCCTTACCCCTATTTGGTTTTAGAAATTACAAAGACTGCCACCGTTGAGTGAACAATAAACGGTTCGGCCAACAGAACTGCTCCGCCCCGAGACCTTCTTCCCCATCTCGCTCGACCTCCGCTCACGCCGCCCTCCCTCACTTCCACGACTAGAGAGGGTCGCGCGCCGCCGCCGTTTGCATGCCAAATACCTTCCCATGATGGCCCCATCCTCCTCCGGCACCGAGATCCTACAACCTCCCCGCGCAGGCCGGCTGGCCCATGCTCATCCCCCGTCGAGATCCCACGATCTGGAGATTTATCCGCAGCTACTTCACTTGCGCCGCGCTGTCCACGACACTACCTATTTCCCCGGCGCGCCACCGAGCTGACTTTAAGCGCAAGAGAAAGGCTTCAGGCCGGTATGTGCTCTGCCATCCCCATCAATGACCACCGCACGACCGTACCTGTCTATTCCCAATCGCATCCGTCTGCCACCAACGTCGGTGGATAGGGTCATAGGGGCCTCGCCGGCGCCTGCCCCCTGCAGCAATTCGTCCTCCTCCGGCATGGGCTCCCAAATGTAGGTGTGGCCCGGATCCATGCTCCACGGGTGGTCACACGTGCAGCTTCTGCGGAGAAAGCGGAGATTCAGCTCCTACTCGGTCGTGGAGATGAAGTGGAAGGAGAGCGGAAATTAATTGGTGGTCACGGTAAGGTTGATCATTTGATTCTTTTCCCGATCTTGACCTGCTTCTATGCGCAGATCCACTTTGTTTTCACATCTATATTTTTGTCTGAACTGGTTTTTTTTAATGCCACGAGTGTTTTCAGGCCAACAAGAATTCTATATGTATCTCACCATAAAACAAACTGTTGCATTATACATCCGGGCAATGTACAGGTATTCTTCATAAGGAAATCCGTTTGGCATTTGCAAAATTGGTTAATTCAAGGTTCATCTCATTATTGAATGGATCTGATGTTGTTTCTGGTTTGCAACAATTTTTTGACATGTTCGTGGATATGCAAGTATGCAACCATGCATTCTTTTCATTTGAATGAGATGGTCAGAAACTTATTAATCATTTTTGTGCAGGAGAGTTCGGTGTGCTAATGAATTAGTACTGATGAAAGTTGTAAAAGCGTGAGTTTTATGTTAAATGGAAGAACAAATTCCAAGTTTGTTTGATTGCAGTACATACAGAATAAGTATCGCTCAAATTAGGCTCAAAATGTGAGGTATTTAATATTTCATCCCATCATAATAAGATCTATTCTACGTCCACCATCATAATAAGATTGATTCTACGTCCAAGTCTCGACTTCTTTTTTGCCTGAAACCTGCACTTACCAACTTCCGAGTCGAGACCAGCACATGTGTACATCTTACCGCTAAATGCCATTTGTATTCGATTGACATACATATTTAAACATATGAAAGGTTGCTTATTTGTAAATGCGAGCCGTAGCAACGCACGGGTTTTGTCCTAGTCAAACAAAAGAGGCAAAAGAAAAGAAAAAAAAGGAGAGCAAGGCTTGGCCAGCTGGGCCGGCCTGCCGGCCACGCTCACGCCCAAGGCTGGCCAGCAAGCCATGCGATGGCCGCACGGGCCAAGCAGCAGACGGCCGGCCGATCGCTGCGTGTAGCAAGATCAGGTTTGGTTGTTCTTTTTGTTTCGTGGCATGATACATGTATGTGTATGTACGTACGTACTAGTAAAAATACCCGTGCGTTGCACCGGGAGAAACAAATAATCAAACACTACAAAAGAACCATCAGTGTTAATACTTCTTCTCTTTATCGCCGTCGGTGATGCTGGTCACATTTTCTCTTATTTACATAATCATACCTAATAAGATTCCAAGCCGATCCATGCATCCACTTGTAATAGTGCAAGATGGTAATGATGGTGTGTCTCATTCTTAAATTTTATAAATATATGAATTCAAACAAATTTACAGCTAGTACACACATGATATTTTTCTAATGGTTCTAAAATTTAGTAAAAACCATTTGTACACCTCACATTAATTTTATATCACAATATGTCTCGTGGGTAGCACCGGGTTAGATGATATTGGGTGCAATAATAATGTATGAATGTATCATAAATTTACTTTGTGCTTCTTATTTCGTACAATCATTAATAAGTATATCGGTATAACAATTTGGTTAATACCCTAATTAGGTTTGGTTGTGATTTTATTTTTACATCGTTATGACATCATCCCATCATTACATTGCATGTTTTTTTACATGTTTTTGCTAATCCATATTAAAAATTTCAGACCCTATTTTTTTACTGAGTTTTATAAGTCCCTCTTCCTTTTTTCATATCTTAATTGATAAAACTAAATTAATAATATTATTTTGGATATGTTGTAAAACATTTTTAATCTGTCACAAGTTTTTGCCAAAAAAATAAAAATAGTTATCCTTCTCTTTTTTCCTCAAACCCCTTTGTTTGATTCCATTTAATTTTGTACTATAAAACAATGGAAAAAAGAAAAAAAGGCCCTAGTCTACTCCGAGACAGACCGGACTATTGTAGCCCAAGTCGATATTTGCATGTGAACGGAATACGATTGTGAGATTTTCCCTATCTCTGCTCCTCATGGACATGGTGAGCTGCCGCGGCCGTGCTCCGCTCCGTCGTCTTGGCCGCCGGTGATAGCGCCCCTGCCTTTGGTCGCCGCCGTGCAGCTCCAGAGGCTACAAGCTTCTCTGCGTGCAAGTCATCCAGGGCGCCGTACGGCAACGTCGAGGCTACAAGCTTCTCTGCGTGCAAGTCATCTGTCATCCAGGGCGCCGTACGGCAACGTCGAGTTTCGCTCCGTCGTCCCGCCCTCTTAGGCACAGCCTCTCCCCACCTGTTGGGTGCCTCGGTGGCTGCCAAATTTCCCCTGGCTCCTCAGCCAGGCGGTGCGCTACTGCGCTTCCGACGGCCGAGTTTCGCTCCGTCGTCCCGCCCGGCCGCCTATCTCCCTTGCATGTATATATGCCAAGGTTCCTTTCGTTTAATTAGCTCACTCGTTTTATCATGGAGGCGTGGCTCTCTCTTCAGTTGGGGAAGAACGGTGCTGCTCTTTGGCTTCTTGACTCGGCTCGACAATCAGCGACTTGCGAAACTATATAAATCGGTCGAACCCAATTTAAGAAGGCGAGGTGGGACTATCTTGATTGTCCGCGTCAATCTCTTGCATCGGCGTGAGGTTTAGGATCCAAGCGGCAGGCTCCATTGTGTTTGTAGGGTACTTTTCCATATAGATTAGCTTATGGTCTGTGGACTTGGCCCATCCTCGTACGATGCATGCGTGCATGTCTAGGAACGCGACCAGGCCTGCAAAACGAATCGGTTTGCCAAAGGAACGAAGGAATTCCATGTCAAATACGCTGACCGGAGACCGTACGAATTCGCGATGCTAGCGTGCGGCCAGGGACCGGGATTCCTCGCATGTGTGGGCCTAATGGGCCTGCAACCGGAGGGAGCAAGGTTAGCCCGGGAATGTGCGCGCCTGAACGTATGCACGGAACCAGCACGCACGGGGCGACGGGACAACGTACTGGAACAGAACAGAGTGAAACGTTTTCGTAATAAACGGTGGCAGTGCTTGTAATTTCCATTGAAATGTAAGGGCAAATCAAAAACGGACGAAAATTTGGAGAGAAACCTTACTTCCTTTATTAGTAGGTAAAGATTGACTTACACGCCACGCGAGACAGCCTAGCCGATCGATCCGATCGTGCTATCAGCCATCAACCGTCTTACTCTATAAAGAAGCACGCTGGCGCAAGAAAATCAGTTTTTTGTTCCGCGGTCGTTTGTCCGTTGCTCCACCTTTTGCCTAGTTTCTTCCACCCAACGCGAATAGGCGAAGCCCTATTCCAAACTCTCCAAAGACCACCACGCCGTCGTGCTGCTGGACTAGATCCCATCTATCACATCTCCCCGCTTGCTGGAACAAGGAGGAGGTGTCTTCATCGAGCTGTACGTGTGACCGAGTACGGAGGTGCTGCCCGATTGTGGCACCGTCAAGATCAAGATCTTCTACGCGCTTTTGCAAGCGGCAAGTGATCGACTACATCCACCCCGAGATCTAATCTCGTTAAGCTTTGCGAATCTTCGAGGGTTAGTCTCTTCATCTCCTCGTTGCTACCGTCTACTAGATTAGATCTTGGCTTGGTTTTCGTTCTTGCGGTAGGAAATTTTTTGTTTTCTATGCTACGAATCCCATCAGTGGTATCAGAGCCATGTCTATGCATAGATTGGTTGCACGAGTAGAACACAATTGTTTGTGGGCGTTGATGCTTTGTTGTCTTTAGTTCGAGTACTTTGCATCTTTGTGGCATAGTGGGATGAAGCGGCTCGGGCTAACTTTACATGACCGCGTTCATGAGATTTGCTCCACGCTCGACATGCAACTTGTATTGCATAAGTGGCTTTGCGGGTGTCTGTCTCTCCTACTATAGTAAAGATCCAATTTACTCTTTCTATTGACAACACTAGTATCACCGTTGTGGTTCATGTTCGTAGGTAGATTGGATCTTATGCGAAAACCCTAAACCACGTAAAATATGCAAACCAAATTAGAACCGTCTAACTTGTTTTTGCAGGGTTTGGTGATGTGATATGGCCATAATGTGATGATGAATATGTATGAGATGATCATTATTGTATTGTGGCAACGGCAGGAGCCTTATGATTGTCTTTAAATTTCATGTTGATTAGTATTTCAAAGTAGTTGTAATAGTTGCTACATGGAGGACAATCATGAAGACGACGCCATTGACCTTGGTGCTACGCCGACGATGATGGAGATCATGCTCTTTGATGATGGAGGATCATGTCCGTGCTTTGGAGATGAAGATCAAAGGCGCAAAGACAAAAGGGCCATATCATATCACATATGAATTGCATGTGATGTTAATCCTTTTTATGCATCTTATATTGCTTAGATCGCGACGGTAGCATTATAAGATGATCCCTCTCACTAAATATCAAGATAATAAAGTGTTCATCCTTAGTATGCACCGTTGCTAAGACTTGTCGTTTCGAAGCATCTCGTGATGATCGGGTGTGATAGATTCTACATGTGCATACAACGGGTACAAACCAGTTTTGTACACGCGGGTACTAAGGTTGCCTTGACGAGCCTAGCATGTACAGACATGGTCTCGGAACACGGGATACCGAAAGGTAGAGCATGAGTCATATGATTGATATGATGAACACTTGGGGTGTTCGCCATTGAAATTACATCTTGTTCGTGATGATCGGGCTTGGTGTGGTGGATTTGGTTCGTGTGATCACTAAGACAATGCGAGGGATATTGTTTTGAGTGGGAGTTCACCTAGTTTTTAATTTTGTTAAATTAAAATTTGAACTCAATTTGTCATAAACCTAGTCTAAACTATTGCAAATAATTGTTGTAGATCATGGCGTCCCCATCAATCAATTTTAACCAGTTCCTAGAGAAAGAAAAGCTTAAAAGCAATGGTAGCAACTTCACCGACTGGTTCCGTCATGTGAGGATCTTCCTCAATGGCGGAAATCTGCAATATGTGCTTGATGCACCGCTAGGTTCCACACCACCTCCTGTAGTATCCGAGGAAGAAAAGAATGTTTTCGAAGCTCGGGCTAAAGTGTACTCTCAAGTTCAGTGTGCCATCCTATGCAGCCTAGAGGCAGAGCTCCAAAAGCGTTTTGAGCACCACGACCCTTGTGATATGATGCGTGAGCTCAAAGTTATCTTTGAAACTCATGCGGCCGTGGAAAGCTATGATGCCTCGAAGCAGTTCTTTGGCTGCATGATGGAAGAGGGCAGCTCCGTTAGTGAGCACATGTTCGCTATGTCCGGACATGCGAGGAAGCTCAGTGACTTGGGGATTGTGATCCCTAACCAGCTGGGTATTCATCGTGTTCTCCAATCACTGCCACCAAGTTACAAGAACTTCGTGATGAACTACAATATGCAGAACATGAACAAGGAGTTACCTGAACTCTTCTCCATGCTGAAATCTGCTGAGGTTGAGATACAGAAAGAGCACCAAGTGTTGATGGTCAATAAGACCACCAAGTTCAAGAAACAGGGCAAACCTAAGAAGGACCTCAAGAAGGGTGGCAAGAAAGCTGCCGCTCATCCTGAGAAGCCTAAGGGTGGCCCTAAACCTGATACTGACTGCTATTACTGCAATGGGAAGGGGCACTGGAAGCGGAATTGCTCCAAGTATCTGGCTGATCTGAAGAGCGGCCTTGTCAAGAAGAAGAAAGGTATATCTGATATACATGTTATAGATGTTTATCTCACTGGTTCTCGTACTAGTGCCTGGGTATTTGATACTGGTTCGGTTGCTCACATTTGTAACTCGAAACAGGAACTACGGAATAAACGAAGCCTAGCGAGGGATGAAGTGACGATGCGCGTTGGAAATGGATCTGTAAGGGTATTTTACCCTTATCCATTATTTTGGTAACTATGACACCGTGCTAGAGTATTTGGACTAATACATGTCTACAAGATAATTCACAGGTATTAGCCAAAGAGGTATAATGGTGTATCGATAGAACAAGAAGGCAACGGGAGACCCCCCAATTCGATGAAGTTTGCGTGTCTGGCCGGTCCAGATCCGGTCGGACCGGCCCTGGCGCCGGACGGCCCGGTCACCAACCGGACCCAGGACCGGTGCCATCCGGACAGATCCAAGAATGAAGATCGGCCGGTCAGTCCGGTCGCCGTTGATCCGGCTGCTCTCGGCCCTCGACCGGCTCCAGACGGGCGTCCGGCCGACGACCGGCCTTTGCGCTGTGCCATCCGGGCACTATCCAGTAAAGAATGGCGCCTGCCCGGTCAAGACCCGGTCCCAGCTCCGGTTGGAAACCGGCCGGTCCGGTCAGTGGCCCGGTCGGACCGGGCTGTGGACCGGCCTGTCCGGCGCCAGATCCGGTCGACCGGGCTCCTCGAGGAATCTGCTGATGTGGCAAGTGACCAACGGCCATATTTCGAAGGACACTATAAATAGGCCTTCTTCTACCTCTGAACAGTTAGGCACTACACTACAAGCTGTTCTTGAGCTCCTTCTTCCATGCTCCATTGTTAGAAACACCAAAAGCCTCAGATCTCCCTCCTCCTCCACCCAAACTCAAATCCCTCCGGGGAAACGATAGAGGAGGACCCGATCTACCGTTCTACCAAGCCAAATCTTATTCCCCCTTGTATTCATCAAGAAGCTTGCTTCCTAGGGTTCCTTGGAAACCCTAGGTGGGCAAGAGGAGTCCGGAAGCATCCGGGCTGTGGATCTGCTCCGGGCAAGATTGTGAAGGTTTGGAGGCTACCTCAAAGTCTACCACAAGTGAGAGGGCTATTCCTTCGTGGGATAGGCTCCGGAGAATAGGGTGAGCCTTCGTGGCGCGGGGAATCCTTCGTGGGACCTCCACTCCTCCAAACGTGACGTACCTTGTTGCAAAGCAAGGGAACACGGGAATACATCCTCGTCTCCGCGTGCTATCGGTTATCTCTAACCGAACTCCTTACTTGTGATTTAACTGCCTGTGAGAGCCTTCGTGCTCGAGTTAGTTGTATCCTCATATAGGTTGCTTCACCTAGTTTGCATTAGGCTCACCTTTATATTCCGCAAAGCCTAATATTGCAAAGAAAGAATTAAAATCTGTAGAAACCTATTCACCCCCTCTAGGTTTACCATCTCTATACTTTCAATTGGTATCAGAGCCTGGACTCTTTTTAAGGGCTTCACCGCCTTAAGAGTGAGATGGATAAACTATTCGAGGGTCTAGATGATGACTCTAACCTTTCGGTTAAAGAAATGAAATCTAGATTCTTGGCATATGAGGCCGAGAAGAAGAAAAAGGAGGATGAACTACAAAGCCAAATGGCAGAAATGTCTGTCATGCTTAAGAACCTAACTACTGGAGGAGCTCCTAGTGGGGCTTCGGGCTCTAAGGCATCCTTCCATGAAGTTAACCATGACTATCCTAGAAACACTTCACCCATGCCTCATATAAACCATAGTGGGACCGTTCCCCATTTTGATGGAACTCACTTTCCACATTGGAAATCTTCTATGGAATCTCATATTCGCAGCTGCAGTGTGGAGCTATGGGAGATCATTCTTCATGGATACCGGGAGCCACAAGATCCCAATCGGTTGACCTCCACCGAGTTCTACAACCGTCAACTCAATGCATCCGCACGTGACAAGATTAGAAGTGGCATCAACCGCAAGCTTCTAGATCAAGTTGATGACATTGTCTCCGCTAAAGAGTTGTGGGATCGAATCGTAGTACTCCAAGAGGGAACCGATTTGATCCAATCATCTCTCTATGAGACCGCAAAGCAAGAGGCCTACCAGTTCATGATTCGAGATGGAGAATCCGTATTCGATGCCTATGCTAGGCTTGGTGCTCTGAAAGTAAGGATCAAGGGACTTGGTGGTGAGAAGTACAATGACGGATTCGAGATGAACGAAGCCTTCATAAAATCCAAGGTCATTGCTATGATTGCCGTCAAACAAGAAGACACCAACATTGGACTCCACTTGCAAATCATGACCAAGAGTGCCGATCTCAACTCCGATGATCTTGTCTCCTATGTGGCTGCCAATGAAAACATGGCCAAAGCCGGAAAGAGGCTCAAGGCAATGAACCGTGTTGATGAAGCCTCACACAACCATGAAGCATCACACAACCTTGCTCTCAAGGCTAGAGCTGACCATGGAGGAGAAGAAGCATATGAAATTGAGGAAGATGAGGAGATGACCTCAACTAGTGACATTGCTACCGACTTTGCCTTCTTTGCTAAGAAGTACAAGGGAAAGTTGCCAATGCTCCTCAATGACAAGAAGAAGAAGAGAACTTGCTACAATTGTGATGAAGATAGCCACTTTGCAAATGAGTGCCCTTATGAGAAAAGGGTAGACAAGCCAAAGTTCATCAAAGGGGTCAAGCCAAGATTGAAGCCAAACCCAATCAATGACCGATACAAGAGGAACAAGGGAAGAGCATTTGTTGGGGCCGAGTACTTGTCCGATGAAGAAGAGGAAGATGAGGAGAAGGAGGCCGGAGTGGCCGGCTTGGCTTTCTCTAAGCCCGGGTCACTCTTCACATATGACTACTCCAAGGATTACTCCACGGAGAATGATGTTGGCTCTTCCTTTATGGCAAGAATAACTCAAGATGATGACTCCGACGACTCTTCCTCATCTACAACCATTGGCTCTTGTCTTATGGCAAGAGAAACCAAGGTAATGGAACCCCCACCTTCTTTGTCTAGTGTTCTTGACAATGAAGCTGAAAATCAAGATGAATTAACTGTGCTTAAGGAACTTTACAATGTTAGATGCACCCTTCGTGGTGAAGCTCTTGTCAAATTTGATTTCTTGATGGACTCTCTCAAAGAAAAGGATGAGTCCATTGAGGAATTAGAATATCATTTGAATGATAAGGAAAGGAGATTCAATCTCCTAAGACAAGAGCTAAAAACCGAAAGGTGCATATCTCAAGGTCTTAAGCAACAAATTGAAACTTATGAACTAGATAAAGTTAAGGATCTTGAAACTATTGAAAGGGCTCAATTATTGACTCAAGAGCTTAATGCATCAAAGGAGGAACTTGAAGTTGCTCATGCTTCTCTCACTAGGGATCTTGACCACCTTGAAAGAGCTAACAAGCTTGTCAAGGATGAGCTCAAGAAACTTGGAAAGAACCATGACCTACTCCAAGAATCCTACTCTAAAGCTCTTGAATCAATGAATGATTCTATTGTTGATAAAAATGTTGCTAGTTCCTCCACCACCTTTACTAGTGAGCATGCTAAGCTTGTTGCGGAACATGTTCGTTTACAAGAGGAACACGTCATGTTGGGACCAATACAATCTTGAATCTTTGGTAACCAAATATGGTCTCAACTAGAAACCAATGAATCGGTTGTGAGCAAGCAATACGTTGAGGAAATGTGATTTGCCTCACACAACCAAGAAAGAAAGTGAGGTTGTCAATCTCACCGGCTTGTGTAACAAAGGATTAAACGTATCGAGTGGAAGATGTTTGCAAAGAAACAGTAAAACAAGTAGAATGTATGCTATGGAAAGAATAGGACCGGGGTCCACAGTTCACTAGAGGTGTCTCTCCCATAAGATAAAAGCATGTTGGGTGAACAAATTACAGTCGGGCAATTGACAAATAGAGAAAGGCATAATAATGCATATACATGACATGGTAAATATAGTGAGATTTAATTGGGCATTACGACAAAGTACATAGACCGCCATCCAACCGCATCTATGCCTAAAAAGTCCACCTTCAGGTTATCGTCCGAACCCTCCAGTATTAAGTTGCAAAGCAACAGACAATTGCATTAAGTATTGTGCGTAATGTAATCAATAACTACATCCTTAGACATAGCATCAATGTTTTATCCCTAGTGGCAACAGACATCACAACCTTAGAACTTTCTGTCACTGTCCCATGTATCAATGAAGGCATGAACCCACTATCGAGCATAATTACTCCCTCTTGGAGTTAAGAGTAAAAACTTGGCCAGAGCCTCTACTAATAACGGAGAGCATGCAAGATCATAAACAACACATGAACAATAGATTGATAATCACCATAATCATAGTACTCTCTATCCATCGGATCCCGACAAACACAACATATAGAATTACATATAGATGATCTTGATCATGTTAGGCAGCTCACAAGATCTAACAATGAAGCACAACAAGGAGAAGACGACCATCTAGCTACTGCTATGGACCCATGGTCCAGGGGTGAACTACTCACTCATCACTCCGGAGGCGATCATGGCGATGAAGAGTCCTCCGGGAGATGGATCCCCTCTGCAGGGTGCCGGAGGCGATCTCCGAATCCCCGAGATGGGATTCGCGGCGGGCGTCTCCGGAAGGTTTTCCGTATCGTGGCTCTCGGTCTGGGGGTTTCGCGACGGAGCTTTAAGGCGGAAGGTCAACGCGAGGGGCCACACGAGGGGCCCAGGGGCAGGGCCGCGGCCAAGGGTGGGCCGCCGGCCACCCCGGCTGCCTCGTGGCCCCACTTCGTTAGGTCTTCGGTCTTCCGAAGCTTCGCAAAAATAGGACCCGGGCGAAAGTTTCGTCCAATTCCGAGAATATTTCTTTACTAGGATTTCTGAAACCAAAAACAGCAGAAACAAACGGCTCTTCGGCATCTTGTTAATAGGTTAGTTCCGTAAAATGCATAAATATGACATATAATGTGCATAAAACATGTAGGTATCATCAATAAAGTAGCATGGAACATAAGAAATTATCGATACGTTGGAGACGTATCAGCATCCCCAAGCTTAGTTTCTGCTCGTCCCGAGCAGGTAAAACGATAACAAAGATAATTTCAAGTGACATGCCATCATAATCTTGATCATACTATTTGTAAACATATGTAATGAATGCAGCGATCAAAGCAAAGGTAATGACATGAGTAAACAATGAATCATATAGCAAAGACTTTTCATGAATAGTTCTTCAAGACAAGCATCAATAAGTCTTGCATAAGAGTTGACTCGTAAAGCAATAAATCAAAGTAAAGGTGTTGAAGCAACACATAAGAAGATTAAGTTTCAGCGATTGCTTTCAACTTGTAACATGTATATCTCATGGATATTGTCAACATAAAGTAATATAACAAGTGCAATATGCAAGTATGTAGGAATCAATGCACAGTTCACACAAGTGTTTGCTTCTTAAGGTGGAAGGAGATAGGTAAACTGACTCAACAATAAAAGTAAAAGAATGGTCCTTCAGAGGAAAGCATCGATTGCTGTATTTGTGCTAGAGCTTTTATTTTGAAAACATGAAACAATTTTGTCAACGGTAGTAATAAAGCATATGAGTTATGAAAATTATATCTTACAAGTTGCAAGCCTCACGCATAGTATACTAATAGTGCCCGCACCTCGTCCTACTTAACTTGGACTACCGGATCTTTGCATGCCATGTTTCAACCAAGTGTCACAAAGGGGTACCTCCATGCCGCCTGTACAAAGGTCCAAGGAGAATGCTCGCATTTCGGATTTCTCGCTTTTGATTATTCTCGACTTAGACATCCATACCGGGACAACATGGACAACAGATAATGGACTCCTCTTTAATGCATAAGCATGTAGCAAAGTTATTATTCTCATATGAGATTGAGGATATATGTCCAAACTGAAACTTCCACCATGATTCATGGCTTTAGTTAGCGGCCCAATGTTCTTCTCTAACAATTTTGCATGCTCCAACCACTAAAATGATAGACCTTCAGACAAGACGGACATGCATAGCAACTCACATGATATTCAACAATAGTTGATGGCGTTCCCCAGAAACATGGTTATCGCACAACAAGCAACTTAATAAAATATAAAGTGCATAAGTACATATTCAATACTACGATAGTTTTTTAAGGCTATTTTGTCCCATGAGCTATATATTGCAAAGGTGAATGATGGAATTTTAAAGGTAGCACTCAAGCAATTTACTTTGGAATGGCGGGAAATACCATGTAGTAGGTAGGTATGGTGGACACAAATGGCATAGTAGTTGGCTCAAGGATTTTGGATGCATGAGAAGTATTCCCTCTCGATACAAGGTTTAGGCTAGCAAGGTTATTTGAAGCAAACTCAAGGATGAACAAGTGCAGCAAAACTCACATAAAAGACATATTGTAAACATTATAAGACTCTACACTGTCTTCCTTGTTGTTCAAAACTCAATACTAGATATTATCTAGACCTTAGAGAAACCAAATATGCAAATCAAATTTTAGCAAGCTCTATGTATTTCTTCATTAATGGGTGCAAAGCATATGATGCAAGAGCTTAAACATGAGCACAACAATTGCCAAGTATCACATTATCCAAGACATTTTTAGAGTTACTACATGTAGCATTTTCCAATTCCAACCATATAACAATTTAACGAAGAAGAAACTTCGCCTTGAACATTATGAGTAAAGCCTAAGGACACATGTGTCCATATGCAACAGCGGAGCGTGTCTCTCTCCCACAAAGTGAATGCTAGGATCCATCTTATTCAAACAAAAACAAAACGAAAACAAACCGACGCTCCAAGTAAAGAACACCAGATGTGACTGAATAAAAATATAGTTTCAGGAGGAACTGATGATGTTGTCGATGAAGAAGGGGATGCCTTGGGCATCCCCAAGCTTAGACGCTTGAGTCTTCTTAAAATATGCAGGGATGAACCACGGGGCATCCCCAAGCTTAGAGCTTTCCTCTTGATCTTAGTATATCATTCTCCTCTCTTGACCCTTGAAAACTTCCTTCACACCAAACTTCAAGCAAACTCATTAGAGGGTTAGTGCATCATTAATAATTCACTCATTCAGAGGTGACACAATCATTCTTTTCACTTCTGGACATTGCATAATGCTACTGGACATTAATGGATCAAAGAAATAAATCCAACATAGCAAAAGAGGCAATGCGAAATAATCTGTCAAAAACAGAACAGTCCGTAAAGACGAATTTATAAATGGCACCAGACTTGCTCAAATGGAAAAACTCAAAACTAATGAAAGTTGCGTACATATCTGAGGATCACGCTCGTAAATTGGCAGATTTTTTCGAATTTTCTACAGAGAATTATGCCCAGATTCGTGACAGACAGCAATGCTGTTTCTGTGCAGCGATCCCAAATATAACATCAACTTTGACATAGAAACTTTACTTGGCACAAAAACATGATAAGGAGAGGTTGCTACAGTAGTAAACAACTTCCAAGACTCAATAAAACAAAAAATTGCTGTAGGTAAAAACATGGGTTGTCTCCCATAAGCGCTTTTCTTTAACGCCTTTCAGCTAGGCGCAGAAAGTGCAAATCAAGTAACATCGAGAGTAGAAGCATCAACATCATTACCAGGGGTGTTGGGAGTTTTCTCAACCAAGCATAGTATATTTGATATATAAGTTTTAGCGTCTCCCTTTTCATTAGTCTTAGGCTTGCTATTCTCATCGAACAAATTTTCAGGAACAAGCCAAGCATAGTTATTTTCTAGTGCGTCATTCATAGCTAGAAGTTTACATGGTATTGGTGCTTTGATTTCCCCTCCATCATTAATGTTATTAGTGTACATTATTCTATCCATGTCCATTTTTTCAAGGAGACCAATAAAATTGGTATGAGAACCTAGCATATTAAATTTAGCAAAAACCTTTCTAGCCTCTCTTGCTAGACCACCAAATTCTCTAAGAAGGGTTTCTAAAACAAAATCTTTCTTTTCCCCTTCTTCCATATCACCAAGTGTAAGAAACATGTGTTGGATTATAGGATTGAGATTAACAAATTTAGTTTCCAACAAGCGAACTAAAGCAGCAGCAGCAATTTCATAGGTAGGTGCAAGTTCTACCAAGTGTCTATCTTCAAAATCTTCAGTAATACTAACATGATTGAAAAATTCTTCTATATTATTTCTCCCAACTATGGACCCACGTCCTACCGGTATGTCCTTTGTGGTGAAATTAAAAGGAAACATAATGCAATAAGCAAAAAGTAAACTAGGCAAATAAGGTAAAGACGAGTAACTAATTTTTTTGTGTTTTTGATATAGAGAGCAAGACAGTAAATAAAGTAAAACTAGCAACTAATTTTTTTGTGTTTTGTTTTAGTGCAGCAAACAAAGTAGTAAATAAAATAAAGCAAGACAAAAACAAAGTAAAGAGATTGAGAAGTGGAGACTCCCCTTGCAGCGTGTCTTGATCTCCCGGCAACGGCGCCAGAAAAAGTGCTGTTGCCGTGGGAGGCAATTCTATGTGGTGTAGCTTTTCTTCAGTTCCCCGGCAACGGCGCCAGAAAAAGTGCTTGATGCGCGTAGATGTACACGTCCGTTGGGAACCCCAAGAGGAAGGTATGATGCGCACAGTGGCAAGTTTTCCCTCAGAAAGAAACCAAGGTTTAATCGAACCAGTAGGAGCCAAGAAGCACGTTGAAGGTTGATGGTCGCGAAATGTGATGCGGCGCAACACCAGGGATTCCGGCGCCAACTAGGAACCTGCACAACACAACCAAAGTACTTTGCCCCAACGAAACAGTGAGGTTGTCAATCTCACCGGCTTGCTGTAACAAAGGATTAAACGTATCGAGTGGAAGATGTTTGCAAAGAAAACAGTAAAACAAGTAGAATGTATGCTATGGAAAGAATAGGACCGGGGTCCACAGTTCACTAGAGGTGTCTCTCCCATAAGATAAAAGCATGTTGGGTGAACAAATTACAGTCGGGCAATTGACAAATAGAGAAAGGCATAATAATGCATATACATGACATGGTAAATATAGTGAGATTTAATTGGGCATTACGACAAAGTACATAGACCGCCATCCAACCGCATCTATGCCTAAAAAGTCCACCTTCAGGTTATCGTCCGAACCCCCTCCAGTATTAAGTTGCAAAGCAACAGACAATTGCATTAAGTATTGTGCGTAATGTAATCAATAACTACATCCTTAGACATAGCATCAATGTTTTATCCCTAGTGGCAACAGCACATCACAACCTTAGAACTTTCTGTCACTGTCCCAGGTATCAATGAAGGCATGAACCCACTATCGAGCATAATTACTCCCTCTTGGAGTTAAGAGTAAAAACTTGGCCAGAGCCTCTACTAATAACGGAGAGCATGCAAGATCATAAACAACACATGAACAATAGATTGATAATCACCATAATCATAGTACTCTCTATCCATCGGATCCCGACAAACACAACATATAGAATTACATATAGATGATCTTGATCATGTTAGGCAGCTCACAAGATCTAACAATGAAGCACAACAAGGAGAAGACGACCATCTAGCTACTGCTATGGACCCATGGTCCAGGGTGAACTACTCACTCATCACTCCGGAGGCGATCATGGCGATGAAGAGTCCTCCGGGAGATGGATCCTCTCCGGCAGGGTGCCGAGGCGATCTCCGAATCCCCGAGATGGGATTCGCGGCGGCGGCTCTCGGAAGGTTTTCCGTATCGTGGCTCTCGACTGGGGGTTTCGCGACGGGAGCTTTAAGTAGGCGGAAGGTCAACGCGAGGGGCCACACGAGGGCCCAGGGGGCAGGGCGCGGCGGCTGGGCCGCGCCGGCCACCCCCTGGCTGCCTCGTGGCCCCACTTCGTTAGGTCTTCGGTCTTCTGGAAGCTTCGTGCAAAAATAGGACCCTGGGCGAAAGTTTCGTCCAATTCCGAGAATATTTCTTTACTAGGATTTCTGAAACCAAAAACAGCAGAAAACAGAACTGGCTCTTCGGCATCTTGTTAATAGGTTAGTTCCAGAAAATGCATAAATATGACATATAATGTGCATAAAACATGTAGGTATCATCAATAAAGTAGCATGGAACATAAGAAATTATCGATACGTTGGAGACGTATCACGGAACATGTTCGTTTACAAGAGGAATTATCTTTGCATGTTGAGACCAATACATATCTTGAATCTTTGGTAACCAAATATGGTCTCAACTATTATCCTAATGAATCGGCTTGTGAGCAAGCAACTACTCTTGAGGAGAATGTTAGGTTGAAGAAAGAACTTGCTAAGTTCACCACAACCAAGAGTAAGATGGGATTGGATGACCTTTTGAGTAAGCAAAGGTCAAACAATCAAAAGTATGGCCTTGGGTATGTTCCCAAGCCCTACAAGAAGAACAACTACAAGAAAGAGAAGCCCGCTCAAGAAAAGAACAAGAAGGTCACTAATGATGGCAAAGCCCCAAAGGGCAAAGCCGCTAGTGGTGACCGCACGGGGCCAAACAATCACTATGCTTTATTTGTTGATTATTATGGTGATGTTTATGCTAACTATGTTGGTCCTCGTAATGGCTATGCTTATAGAGGGTACTCGATTTGGGTACCAAAAGATCTTGTTGCCATGACTAGGGAACCCATTAATCAATGGGTTCCTAAATCCTCTACTTGATTTTGTAGGGGTATTCCTCCGGTGGTCCAAAATGGGTGTTTGATAGTGGATGCACCAATCATATGACCGGAGGAAGAGGTGTGCTTGACCAATTCATTGAAGATATTAACAAGAAGTCAAGCATTACCTTTGGTGACAACTCAAAGGGAAAGGTACTTGGGTATGGCAAGGTGGCAATCTCTAAGGACTTGTGCCTTGAGACGGTCATGCTTGTTGAACACCTTGGTTATAACTTGCTTTCTATATATCATCTTGCCGATGCCGGTTACAATTCATATTTTACTAAGTATTATGTGCAAGTCTTTAGGAGTGACAATCTCAAATTGGTCCTTGTTGGATATGTGGAGAACAACCTTTACGTGGTTGACCTCTCGAAAGAGAGCCCATCTCTCTCCACATGTCTAATGGCGGCCAAGCATGACGAAGGTTGGTTGTGGCATCGCCGCCTTGGTCATGTTAACATGAGGAATCTTAAACAACTCCTAAAGGGTGAGCACATTGTTGGACTAACCGACATTTCTTTTGAGAAAGATCGTGTATGCAGTGCATGTGTAGCGGGAAAACAACTCAAGAAGAAACATCCTATCAAGAGTATCGTCACCACATCTAGGCCTTTGGAGCTCCTTCATTTGGATCTCTTTGGGCCATCACATTATGATACTCTTGGTGGGAGCAAGTATGGACTTGTCATTGTTGATGATTACTCAAGATACTCTTGGGTCTTTCTCCTTAAGTCTAAGGATGAGACTCATAGGGAGTTCATCACCTTCGCCAAGAAAGCTCAACGTACATATGAATCCGAGATCAAGGCGATTAGGACCGACAATGGTACCGAGTTCAAGAACTACACTATGCAAGAGTTTGTTGATGATGAGGGCATCAAGCATGAGTTTTCAGCTCCATATACCCCTCAACAAAATGGTGTTGTTGAAAGGAAGAACCGGACTATCATTGAGATGGCAAGAACCATGTTGAGTGAATTCAACTCACCCCACAACTTTTGGGGAGAAGCCATCTCTACAGCTGTCCACTACTCCAACCGGCTCTTCCTCCGCCCCCTCCACAACAAAACTCCATATGAGCTTCTCACAGGTAACAAGCCTAATGTCACGTACATTCGTGTCTTTGGATGCAAATGTCTTGTTAAGAACAATAAAGGGAAGCTTGGTAAATTTGAAACTAGAACTATAGAGGGCATTTTTGTTGGATATGCGGAGAACTCTCACGCCTATAGATACTACAACCGGTCCACTGGGACTATTGAAGTATCTTGTGACGTGGTGTTCTTGGAGGATAATGGCTCCCAAGTGGAGCAAGTTGTTCCATGTGTTGCAGGTAATGATGATGATCCATCTAGTGCCATCAAGCATATGGGCATTGGACACATCCGGCCCATGGAGGTTCATAATGATGATCAAGATGATGGAGTAGAAGTATCAAGCTCACCTCAAGTTGAGCCTAGCTCAACTCAAGTTGAACCATCAAGTGCAACCCAAGATGTATCCTCCACTCAAGATGAGCCACATCCCGAAGAACAAGAAGAAAGTCCTCAACCCACGGAGCAAGATCATGATGACGATCAAGAAACATCTTCAACTCATGTTCAAGCTCAAGTTGTACCTCATGATCAAGTATTAGCAAGAGATGAATTCATTGATCATGAAGGAACCATTCGGAAGATCAAGGCGGCTACAAGGGCAAGTGACATGAAAGTGGATCTTGTCCTTGGTAGCATCTCCAAAGGAGTGGTAACTCGTAGACACCATGCACTACTTATGACTTATTGTCAACACCATGCTTTTGTGTCTAGTTTTGAGCCACTTAAGGTACATGAAGCCTTGGTTGATCCGGATTGGGTCATTGCCATGCAAGAAGAATTGGAGTGTTTCACCCGCAATGAAGTATGGTCTCTAGTTGAGAGACCCAAGGATCATCGCATCAATGTCATTGGGACCAAATGGGTGTTCAAGAACAAGCAAGATGAGGATGGCATTGTCATTAGAAATAAAGCAAGGTTAGTGGCGCAAGGGTTTGCCCAAATAGAAGGTATGGATTTTGAGGATACCTTTGCGCCGGTAGCCCGTCTTGAAGCTATTCGTCTTTTGCTTGCATTTGCATCTTTCCACAATTTCAAACTATATCAAATGGATGTGAAAAGTGCATTTTTGAATGGTCCTCTAAAAGAAACCGCATATGTAGCTCAACCCCCGGGTTTCGAAGACCCATGCCGACCCAACCATGTGTATTTACTCCATAAGGCACTCTACGGTCTCAAGCAAGCTCCACGTGCTTGGTATGAGTTCCTTAGGGATTTTCTACTACAAGATGGGTTTTGCATGGGTACGGTCGATTCCACCCTTTTCACCAAGCGGGTTAAAGGGGGTGGCTTGTTTATATGTCAAATATATGTTGATGATATTATATTTGGTGGAACTAACCCCAATCATAACAAAGCTTTTGAGCAATTGATGACTAGGAAATTTGAGATGTCCATGATGGGGGAGTTGAAGTTCTTCCTAGGCTTCCAAGTGAGGCAACTTGCAAAAGGCACCTTCATCTCTCAAGAAAAGTATGTGAAGGACATGCTCAAGAAGTTCAACATGACCAATGCAAGCCCAATGAAGACACCCATGCCCGTAAAGGGGCAACTTGGCTCATGTGACGGTGAGAAGGATGTGGACATAAAGGTATACCGTTCCATGATAGGATCCTTGCTCTACCTTTGTGCCTCTAGGCCGGATATCATGCTAAGTGTAGGGATGTGTGCTCGTTTTCAATCCGCTCCTAAGGAGAGCCATTTGATGGCGGTCAAACGGATTCTAAGATACCTTGTTCTCACTCCTACTCTCGGGCTATGGTATCCAAAGGGGTCAACCTTTGAACTCATTGGCTACTCGGACTCCGATTGGGCCGGTGATAAGGTTGACCGGAAGTCTACCTCCGGGGCTTGCCAATTTATTGGCCGGTCATTGGTGAGTTGGTCATCCAAGAAACAAAACTCCACCGCTTTATCCACCGCCGAAGCCGAATATATATCCGCGGCATCTTGTTGCACTCAATTGTTATGGATGAAGCAAACCTTGAAAGACTATGGTGTGTCTCTTGGTACGGTGCCTCTTCTATGTGACAATGAAAGTGCAATAAAGATCGCCAATAACCCGGTTCAACATTGTCGCACCAAACATATTGACATTCGCCATCACTTCCTACGTGACCATGTTGCCAATAAGGATATTGATCTCACTCATGTGGGAACAACCTACCAATTGGCGGATATTTTCACTAAACCTTTGGATGAAGCCCGGTTTGTGAACTTGAGAGGAGAACTTGGTATTCTTGATCCTAAAAACTTGGATTGAATCAACTTCTTGCACTATATTCTTGCATTTATCTAACTATCTAGCTTAGAGGCACAGCACATATGGGGATAGTCATCTTACCATGTCTTGGTATGATGCATACCCATGTGTGCAACATAAATAGACCCAATGTCATTATATGGACCCAAGCACGTCTCTTCGAGGTCACATGACATTTGCGCTTTCACATAGGGGGAGTAATCCCCCGCCCCTCATTTAGTCTAAATTGCAACTTGATTTGGATATACAAGGCTAAATGATTTTATTGCAAAAACCACTCCAAAATGACTTATGATTCTTGATATACACTTCGAATCATGCCCATTGTTGCTATTCACATCTTATTTGGATTTTCTCTCCAATGGGTATGCCTAGAGAACTTTGTGTTTCCTACCCCATGTCTATGCTCATCTTATCATCCTCTATCTATCTATATGTACATGTCATCATCATATGAGCATTCATACACAGTTACACAAAGAATAGGGGCAAAAAGAGGCAAAACTAGACAAAACTGGGCAAAAATGCCCTGGCCGGTCTCTGGCCCGGTTGGACCGGCCTGCGCCGGGCCAGCCGGCTCCAGGCCCGGTCGACCGGGCGCCCGACCGGCCGCGCGGCCTGTTATGTGTTTGAGGGGGTTACCCTTTGGGGTCATCTTCCTCATTCTTCCCCAACTCCCACACCACCATGGCCGGCGCCCTCAGCACCCCCACCAAGATCTAGGCACTTCCCACCACAAGAACTTCCCCAAACTCCACCACACCATAGATCGGGGCCCTTGGAACATCTCCACCGAAGGATTTGGTCCCTCTCCATCTAGTTTGGGAATTTTTGGAGTTCTTGGTTCTCAAGCCCTACCTTGTGTTCTTCTTGCTCCCTTGATCAAGGAGAACCATGTCTTCGGGTAATGTACTCTTCTTTTCTCCCTAACCTCTAGTCCTCCTCACACATTGCAAGATTTTGCCAAAATTTGAGGAAATCTTAGGGTTAGGGTTAGGGTTTGCAAGTCCTCATGCCTTTAGAGTGTCTCTCAACACTAAGCACATACTCCACTCTATTGCTATAGCATGTACTCAAGTATTTCGAGTTTTTGCATGAATTTGTGGTAGAAAATCTGGGCAAACATCACAAATCATCATCACCCGGTTCACAGCCCGGTCAACCGGCCGTTCAACCGGCCGGTCCGGCGTGCGGCCCGGTCGTCCGGATTTTCGACCGGCTCGCCCGGTCTGAAGTCCGGTCGGACCGGCCTGTGCGCCGGCCTGCCCAGTTTTTCGCACAATCTCATCAATCCACTTGAATATATGCTATGCTTTCTGGTATTCTCCCTCATTGATGACATGTACACTTATCTCTTTGCTATCCTCGCTCTATTTTGGCTGATTCACAGATGATGAATGGACTGCTGAGGACCGTGGCACTGTTGCCAAGCGAGGGAGGCACTCAGACGTTCCACCACGGCGCTCTACTAGTCGTGCTCCTCAGCCTGCTGGTGGCAGCTCAGCTGGAGGCCACTCCAAGAAGCCTGCCCAGAAAAGGAAAGATAAGCACGCTGCACAGGGAGATGATGAGGTATTGCCAGAGTACAATGTTGGTGATGTGCACGTTGGGGCATGGAGAAGACTCAGAGAGTCCAACCCCTATCAGTATGAGGCACCTACCTACCAAGGGGGAGATAAGTTTTTCTGGACCAAGACACAGGAAGCCATGTGGAACGACTACTATAACTCCCAAGACCATATGAAGTCTGGCACCATTGTTATGCCCAAGGCCATCAAGGATGTCATTGGAATGTATGAAACCACCAAGTTTCGCTTTGTGGTTGAGACCTTGAGGCGGATGGGGTTGTATGACCTCATGTGTTTGACACCTTCTGATGGTTGCTACTGTCCAATCTTGGTGAGACAGTTTCATTGCACAGTCTTTTTCCATGATGATGCCGCTAGGACTATGACTTGGATGACTGGCAAAGAGAAATACACTTGCAACTATCTTGATCTCTGTGAAGCCTTGGGGTTTGGTGGAGGCCGTGCTCGTGGTTTCAAGATCTATTCTCAGCAGACATTCGCCAGAGGGGACATTGCCTTTTGCTATCCTCCAAATCCCACATCTGGACCTCCCACCATCTCTGGCATGTACTACTCATACCTTATTATTGCCAAGCTATTCCGAGAGAGTCTCATTAGCAAGATTGGCGACACAAGTGAAGTCCGTGCATACCATCTGAACTTGATGTACTATTGCCATCCTGAGCATCAGCAAACTATTGATGGCTGTGATCTCATCTATTGTGAGCTGCGGCGCTGTGTTCGTGAACGATTGACTCCTAATCTTGCCCAGTATGTTCAGCTGCTCATCAACAAGGTTGTGCCAGCACCTCTCAATACGCAAGGTGAACGGGTCAGGATGGCAGCCTTCAGGGTACCTGCCCAAGGTGATAGACCGGAAGTCGCTGCTATGAGGCCTTCTGAGCGCCGGTCCAAGGAACGCCATGACCATGCTAGCTCCAGCCACTCTAGCCACTCTAGGCGCCCACAGCATGGTGTCTCACGGTTCTTCTCTAGCCTATGGCAGATGTGCAAGAACACCAATGATGTTGCACATCAAAGTCTTTCTTTGAACCAAGAGACGAGGCGGCGCCAAAATGAGTTCATGGCTTCTAGGAATGCACCTGTTCCTCCTCCTGGCGCTGAGTTGGAGCCCCTCCATGCACCAAACTGGGAGATGCCTCTCCTCTCTGATGAGATGTTCCAGAACTTTGATCCCTCCTTGTACTTTGGTGCTCCTCCTCCTAGATCTGCCCGTGCACCTACTGCTGATGATGAAGAGGATGAAGATGATGAGGATGACAATGGTGAGGATGATGATGAAGAAGCCGACGATGAGGATGGTGATGGCAGCTCTCCATCCGCGGGGCACGAGTTCTATTGATGGGACGCTAGCATCTCTCCTCTTTTCTTCGCCTTTTTGGTGTTCCGATGCCAAAGGGGGAGAAGAGAGTAGAGTCTAGAATCACGGGGTTCTTTGATTGTCACAAGCCATGGGAGTTGCTTTATTTGGATTTTATATGGCTTGTGCGTATTTGCTTTGATTTCTCAAGAACCATTTGCTACTTCGAATAATTCATGTATGGATATGTATGGACGACTATTATGTGTGCTACTCTATGTTAGGATAATCATGCTTCATGCTTTATGCTTATATATCTTGATATACTTGTCCATACCATGCTTGTTTCCTAAAGATATTGGGGGAGCTTCTCATATTCCACAAATGGTGCACTTTGCATTCAAACGCAAATTCTCCAAGTGCACACATTATGGGGGAGCTGTCGTAATATCTTATATGGAATCAAGGTTTAGAGCTTATCATAATATCTATATGTGACTCTAGCTCGGTTTGTCATCGTATACCAAAAAGGGGGAGATTGTAAGGGTATTTTACCCTTATCCATTATTTTGGTAACTATGACACCGTGCTAGAGTATTTGGACTAATACATGTCTACAAGATAATTCACAGGTATTAGCCAAAGAGGTATAATGGTGTATCGATAGAACAAGAAGGCACCCCCCCAATTCGATGAAGTTTGCAGTGGCCGGTCCCAGATCCGGTCGGACTGCCCTGGCGCCGGACGGGTCACCAACGGACCCAGGACCGGTGCCATCCGACGAGATCCAGAAAGAATGAAGAGGCCCCCGTGTCCGGTCGTCCGGTTGGATCCGGTTCCTGCCCGGTCGGACCGGGCTCCAGACCGGGCGTGCCGGTCGACGACCGGCCTTTGCGCCTGTGCCATCCGGGCACTATCCAGTAAAGAATGGCGCCTGCCCGGTCAAGACCCGGTCCCAGCTCCGGTTGGAAACCGGCCGGTCCGGTCAGTGGCCCGGTCGACCGGGCTGTGGACCGGCCTGTCCGGCGCCAGATCCGGTCGACCGGGCTCCTCGAGGAATCTGCTGATGTGGCAAGTGACCAACGGCCATATTTCGAAGGACACTATAAATAGGCCTTCTTCTACCTCTGAACAGTTAGGCACTACACTACAAGCTGTTCTTGAGCTCCTTCTTCCATGCTCCATTGTTAGAAACACCAAAAGCCTCAGATCTCCCTCCTCCTCCACCCAAACTCAAATCCCTCCGGGGAAACGATAGAGGAGGACCCGATCTACCGTTCTACCAAGCCAAATCTTATTCCCCTTGTATTCATCAAGAAGCTTGCTTCCTAGGGTTCCTTGGAAACCCTAGGTGGGCAAGAGGAGTCCGGAAGCATCCGGGCTGTGGATCTGCTCCGGGCAAGATTGTGAAGGTTTGGAGGCTACCTCAAAGTCTACCACAAGTGAGAGGGCTATTCCTTCGTGGGATAGGCTCCGGAGAATAGGGTGAGCCTTCGTGGCGCGGGGAATCCTTCGTGGGACCTCCACTCCTCCAAACGTGACGTACCTTGTTGCAAAGCAAGGGAACACGGGAATACATCCTCGTCTCCGCGTGCTATCGGTTATCTCTAACCGAACTCCTTACTTGTGATTTAACTGCCTGTGAGAGCCTTCGTGCTCGAGTTAGTTGTATCCTCATATAGGTTGCTTCACCTAGTTTGCATTAGGCTCACCTTTATATTCCGCAAAGCCTAATATTGCAAAGAAAGAATTAAAATCTGTAGAAACCTATTCACCCCCTCTAGGTTTACCATCTCTATACTTTCCAAGGTCGATGTGATCGCTGTCGGCACGCTCCCTCTACATCTACCATCGGGATTAGTTTTAGACCTTAATAATTGTTATTTGGTGCCTGCGTTGAGCATGAACATTATATCTGGATCGTGTTTAATGCAAGACGTTTATTCATTCAAGTCTGAGAATAATGGTTGTTCTATTTTTATGAATAATATCTTTTATGGTCATGCGCCTGAGAAGAATGGTTTATTTCTATTAAATCTCGATAGTAGCGATACACATGTTCATAACATTGATGCTAAGCGAATTAAATTGAATGATAATTCTACTTATATGTGGCACTGTCGTCTTGGTCATATTGGAGTGAAACGCATGAAGAAACTCCATGCAGATGGACTACTTGAGTCACTTGATTTTCAATCACTTGACAGATGCGAAGCATGTCTAATGGGAAAAATGACTAAGACTCCATTCTCTGGTATTATGGAGCGAGCTACAGACTTATTGGAAATCATACATACCGATGTGTGCGGACCAATGAGTATAGCCTCGCGCGGTGGTTATCGTTATGTTCTAACCTTCACAGATGATCTGAGTAGATATGGGTATATCTATTTCATGAAACATAAATCCGAGACTTTCCAGAAGTTCAAGGAATAAATCAACGTAACAAGAAGATCAAGTTTCTGCGATCTGATCGCGGAGGTGAATATCTGAGTTATGAGTTTGGCATGCATTTAAAGAAATGCGGAATACTTTCACAATTGACACCGCCGGGAACACCACAGCGAAATGGTGTGTCCGAACATCGTAATCGAACTCTCTTAGATATGGTTCGTTCTATGATGTCTCTTACTGATTTGCCTTTATCATTTTGGGGTTATGCATTAGAGACAGCTGCATTCACTTTAAATAGGGCACCATCGAAATCCGTTGCAACAACACCGTATGAATTATGGTTTAATAAGAAACCTAAGCTGTCGTTCCTTAAAGTTTGGGGTTGCGAAGCCTATGTAAAAAAGTTACAACCGGACAAACTAGAACCCAAAGCGGAGAAATGCGTCTTCATAGGATACCCTAAGGAAACTATAGGGTATACTTTCTATCACAGATCCGAAGGCAAAGTCTTTGTTGCTAAGAACGGAACCTTTCTTGAGAAAGAGTTTCTCACTAAAGAAGTGACTGGAAGAAAAGTAGAACTCGACGAGGTTACTGAACCTTCTCTCGTTGATCGAGTAGCGCAGTACCGGAAGATGTTCCTGTGCCGCCGCACCGGCAGAGGAAGTTAATGATAATGATCATGAAACTTCGAACGAAGTAGCTACTGAACCTCGCAGTCGACAAGGGAACGTACCACTCCTGATTGGTATGATCCTTGTCTAAATCTCATGATTGTGGACAACAATGATGAGGACCCTGCGACGTATGAAGAAGCGATGATGAGCCCAGATTCCAACAAATGGCAAGAAGCCATGAAATCCGAAATGGGATCCATGTATGATAACAAAGTATGGACTTTGGTAGATCTACCTGATGGCCGCAAGGCTGTTGAGAATAAATGGATCTTCAAGAAAAACAGATGCCGACGGTAATGTTACTGTCTATAAAGCTCGACTTGTCGCAAAGGGTTTCCGACAAATTCAAGGTGTTGACTATGATGAGACTTTCTCACCTGTAGCGAAGCTAAAATCTGTGAGGATTTTGTTAGCAATAGCTGCATTCTTCGATTATGAGATTTGGCAGATAGATGTCAAAACGGCGTTCCTTAATGGTGACATTGAGGAAGAGTTGTATATGGTACAACCCAAAGGTTTTGTAGATCCTAAAAATGCTGACATGGTATGCAAACTTCAGCGTTCCATTTATGGACTGAAGCAAGCATCCAGGAGTTGGAACCGACGCTTTGATAAGGTGATCAAAGACTTCGGGTTTATACAGTGTCATGGAGAGGCCTGTATTTACAAGAAAGTGAGTGGGAGCTCTGTAGCATTCCTGATATTATATGTAGATGACATATTATTGATTGGGAATGATATAGAACTATTAAGCAGTGTAAAAGGTTATTTGAATAAGTGTTTTTCAATGAAGGATCTTGGTGAAGCAGCTTACATTTTAGGCATCAAGATTTATCGAGATAGATCAAGACGCCTAATAGGGCTTTCACAGAGTACATACCTGGACAAGATTCTAAAGAAGTTTAGAATGGATGAAAGTAAGAAAGGATTCTTACCGATGTTGCCAGGTAAGGTCTTGAGCAAGACTCAAGGTCCAGCTACGGCAGAAGAAAGAGAGAGGATGAATCAGATCCCCTATGCCTCGGCAGTAGGCTCTATCATGTATGCCATGTTGTGTACTAGACCGGATATAGCACATGCTGTTAGTTTGACTAGCAGATATCAAAGTGATCCAGGAATGGAACACTGGACAGCAAGAATATCCTGAAGTATTTGAAAAGAACTAAGGATATGTTTCTTTGTTATGGCGGTGACCAAGAGCTTGTTGTAACCAGTTACACCGATGCAAGTTGGAACACCGATCCCGATGACTCTAAGTCTCAGTCTGGGTATGGGTTTATATTGAATGGTGCTGCAGTAAGATGGTGCAGCTCCAAGCAGTGCACGGTGGCGAAGTCTTCAACAGATCGGAATACATAGCGGCTTCGGAGGCTTCATCGGAAGCGGTATGGATGAAGAGGTTCATTGTTGAGCTCGGTGTGGTTCCTAGTGCATTGGACCCACTAGTCATTTATTGTGACAACATGGGTGCCATCGCCAATGCACAAGAACCAAGGTCACACAAGAAGCTAAAGCATATCAAGTTGCGTTTTTATTCGATTCGCGAGTACATCGAAGATGGAGAAGTAAAGATTTGCAAAGTACACACTGATCTGAATGTAGCAGATCCGTTGACTAAAGCTCTCCCTAGGGCAAAGCATGACCAACACCAGAATGCCATGGGTGTTAGGTACCTTACAATGTAATCTAGATTATTGACTCTAGTGCAAGTGGGAGACTGTTGGAGATATGCCCAAGAGGCAATAATAAATTGGTTATTACATATCTTTGTGTTTATGATAAATGTTTATATACCATGCTATAATTGTATTAACCGAAACATTGATACATGTGTGTTATGTAAACAACAAGAAGTCCCTAGTAAAGCCTCTTGTATAACTAGCTTGTTGATTAATAGATGATCATCGTTTCGTGATCATGAACATTGGATGTTATTAATGACAAGGTTATATCATTATGTGAATGATGTAATGGACACACCCAATTAAGCGTAGCATAAGATCACGTCATTAAGTTCATTTGCTATAAGCTTTCAATACATAGTTACCAAGTCCTTTCGACCATGAGATCATGTAAATCACTTATGCCGGAAGGGTACTTTGATTACATCAAACGCCACTGCGTAAATGGGTGGTTATAAACGTGGGATTAGGTATTCGGAAAGTATGAGTTGAGGCATATGGATCAACAGTGGGATTTGTCCATCCCGATGACGGATAGATATACTGGACCCTCTCGGTGGAATGTCGTCTAATAGCTTGCAAGCATATGAATAGTTCATAAGAGACGACATACCACGTACGAGTAAAGAGTACTTATCAGGAGACGAGGTTGAATAAGGTATAGAGATACCGATGATCAAACCTCGGACAAGTAAAATATCGCGTGACAAAGGGAAATATCGTATGTTAATGGTTCATTCGATCACATTGTTCATCGTTGAATATGTAGGAATCATTACGGATCTCCAGATCCCGCTGATGATTATTGATCGGAGAGGCGTCTCGGTCATGTCTGCACATTCTCGAACCGTAGGGTGACACACTTAAGGTTGCGATGTTGCTAGGGGTAGTTTCGGGATTAAAGAAATAGTTTTGGAGAGTTACGGAATTGTTCCGGGAAGATGATTAATGATTTATTAATTAATTGAATTAGTAAATATTAATATTAATTTATTTAGTAGAAATAAATGTGGGACTAAAAGTAGTCTATAAGTAGTTTTGCTAATGGGCCAATTAAGTAGCTCATGTAGACAAACTATCTTTACCTACTAATAAAGGAAGGAAGGTTTCTCCCCATATTTTTCGTCCGTTTTTTCCTTACCCCTATTTGGTTTTAGAAATTACAAAGACTGCCACCGTTGAGTGAACAATAAACGGTTCGGCCAACAGAACTGCTCCGCCCCGAGACCTTCTTCCCCATCTCGCTCGACCTCCGCTCACGCCGCCCTCCCTCACTTCCACGACTAGAGAGGGTCGCGCGCCGCCGCCGTTTGCATGCCAAATACCTTCCCATGATGGCCCCATCCTCCTCCGGCACCGAGATCCTACAACCTCCCCGCGCAGGCCGGCTGGCCCATGCTCATCCCCCGTCGAGATCCCACGATCTGGAGATTTATCCGCAGCTACTTCACTTGCGCCGCGCTGTCCACGACACTACCTATTTCCCCGGCGCGCCACCGAGCTGACTTTAAGCGCAAGAGAAAGGCTTCAGGCCGGTATGTGCTCTGCCATCCCCATCAATGACCACCGCACGACCGTACCTGTCTATTCCCAATCGCATCCGTCTGCCACCAACGTCGGTGGATAGGGTCATAGGGGCCTCGCCGGCGCCTGCCCCCTGCAGCAATTCGTCCTCCTCCGGCATGGGCTCCCAAATGTAGGTGTGGCCCGGATCCATGCTCCACGGGTGGTCACACGTGCAGCTTCTGCGGAGAAAGCGGAGATTCAGCTCCTACTCGGTCGTGGAGATGAAGTGGAAGGAGAGCGGAAATTAATTGGTGGTCACGGTAAGGTTGATCATTTGATTCTTTTCCCGATCTTGACCTGCTTCTATGCGCAGATCCACTTTGTTTTCACATCTATATTTTTGTCTGAACTGGTTTTTTTAATGCCACGAGTGTTTTCAGGCCAACAAGAATTCTATATGTATCTCACCATAAAACAAACTGTTGCATTATACATCCGGGCAATGTACAGGTATTCTTCATAAGGAAATCCGTTTGGCATTTGCAAAATTGGTTAATTCAAGGTTCATCTCATTATTGAATGGATCTGATGTTGTTTCTGGTTTGCAACAATTTTTTGACATGTTCGTGGATATGCAAGTATGCAACCATGCATTCTTTTCATTTGAATGAGATGGTCAGAAACTTATTAATCATTTTTGTGCAGGAGAGTTCGGTGTGCTAATGAATTAGTACTGATGAAAGTTGTAAAAGCGTGAGTTTTATGTTAAATGGAAGAACAAATTCCAAGTTTGTTTGATTGCAGTACATACAGAATAAGTATCGCTCAAATTAGGCTCAAAATGTGAGGTATTTAATATTTCATCCCATCATAATAAGATCTATTCTACGTCCACCATCATAATAAGATTGATTCTACGTCCAAGTCTCGACTTCTTTTTTGCCTGAAACCTGCACTTACCAACTTCCGAGTCGAGACCAGCACATGTGTACATCTTACCGCTAAATGCCATTTGTATTCGATTGACATACATATTTAAACATATGAAAGGTTGCTTATTTGTAAATGCGAGCCGTAGCAAGCACGGTTTTGTCCTAGTCAAACAAAAGAGGCAAAAGAAAAGAAAAGGAGAGCAAGGCTTGGCCAGCTGGGCCGGCCTGCCGGCCACGCTCACGCCCAAGGCTGGCCAGCAAGCCATGCGATGGCCGCACGGGCCAAGCAGCAGACGGCCGGCCGATCGCTGCGTGTAGCAAGATCAGGTTTGGTTGTTCTTTTTGTTTCGTGGCATGATACATGTATGTGTATGTACGTACGTACTAAGTAAAAATACCCGGTTGCACGGGAGAAACAAATAATCAAACACTACAAAAGAACCATCAGTGTTAATACTTCTTCTCTTTATCGCCGTCGGTGATGCTGGTCACATTTTCTCTTATTTACATAATCATACCTAATAAGATTCCAAGCCGATCCATGCATCCACTTGTAATAGTGCAAGATGGTAATGATGGTGTGTCTCATTCTTAAATTTTATAAATATATGAATTCAAACAAATTTACAGCTAGTACACACATGATATTTTTCTAATGGTTCTAAAATTTAGTAAAAACCATTTGTACACCTCACATTAATTTTATATCACAATATGTCTCGTGGGTAGCACCGGGTTAGATGATATTGGGTGCAATAATAATGTATGAATGTATCATAAATTTACTTTGTGCTTCTTATTTCGTACAATCATTAATAAGTATATCGGTATAACAATTTGGTTAATACCCTAATTAGGTTTGGTTGTGATTTTATTTTTACATCGTTATGACATCATCCCATCATTACATTGCATGTTTTTTACATGTTTTTGCTAATCCATATTAAAAATTTCAGACCCTATTTTTTACTGAGTTTTATAAGTCCCTCTTCCTTTTTTCATATCTTAATTGATAAAACTAAATTAATAATATTATTTTGGATATGTTGTAAAACATTTTTAATCTGTCACAAGTTTTTGCCAAAAAATAAAAATAGTTATCCTTCTCTTTTTTCCTCAAACCCCTTTGTTTGATTCCATTTAATTTTGTACTATAAAACAATGGAAAAAAGAAAAAAGGCCCTAGTCTACTCCGAGACAGACCGGACTATTGTAGCCCAAGTCGATATTTGCATGTGAACGGAATACGATTGTGAGATTTTCCCTATCTCTGCTCCTCATGGACATGGTGAGCTGCCGCGGCCGTGCTCCGCTCCGTCGTCTTGGCCGCCGGTGATAGCGCCCCTGCCTTTGGTCGCCGCCGTGCAGCTCCAGAGGCTACAAGCTTCTCTGCGTGCAAGTCATCCAGGGCGCCGTACGGCAACGTCGAGGCTACAAGCTTCTCTGCGTGCAAGTCATCTGTCATCCAGGGCGCCGTACGGCAACGTCGAGTTTCGCTCCGTCGTCCCGCCCTCTTAGGCACAGCCTCTCCCCACCTGTTGGGTGCCTCGGTGGCTGCCAAATTTCCCCTGGCTCCTCAGCCAGGCGGTGCGCTACTGCGCTTCCGACGGCCGAGTTTCGCTCCGTCGTCCCGCCCGGCCGCCTATCTCCCTTGCATGTATATATGCCAAGGTTCCTTTCGTTTAATTAGCTCACTCGTTTTATCATGGAGGCGTGGCTCTCTCTTCAGTTGGGGAAGAACGGTGCTGCTCTTTGGCTTCTTGACTCGGCTCGACAATCAGCGACTTGCGAAACTATATAAATCGGTCGAACCCAATTTAAGAAGGCGAGGTGGGACTATCTTGATTGTCCGCGTCAATCTCTTGCATCGGCGTGAGGTTTAGGATCCAAGCGGCAGGCTCCATTGTGTTTGTAGGGTACTTTTCCATATAGATTAGCTTATGGTCTGTGGACTTGGCCCATCCTCGTACGATGCATGCGTGCATGTCTAGGAACGCGACCAGGCCTGCAAAACGAATCGGTTTGCCAAAGGAACGAAGGAATTCCATGTCAAATACGCTGACCGGAGACCGTACGAATTCGCGATGCTAGCGTGCGGCCAGGGACCGGGATTCCTCGCATGTGTGGGCCTAATGGGCCTGCAACCGGAGGGAGCAAGGTTAGCCCGGGAATGTGCGCGCCTGAACGTATGCACGGAACCAGCACGCACGGGGCGACGGGACAACGTACTGGAACAGAACAGAGTGAAACGTTTTCGTAATAAACGGTGGCAGTGCTTGTAATTTCCATTGAAATGTAAGGGCAAATCAAAAACGGACGAAAATTTGGAGAGAAACCTTACTTCCTTTATTAGTAGGTAAAGATTGACTTACACGCCACGCGAGACAGCCTAGCCGATCGATCCGATCGTGCTATCAGCCATCAACCGTCTTACTCGCCTATAAAAGAAGCACGCCGGCCGGCGCAAGAAAATCAGTTTTTTTGTTCCGCGGTCGTTTGCTCCGTTTGCTTCACCTTTTGCCTAGTTTCTTCCACCCAACGCGAATAGGCGAAGCCCTATTCGCGCAAACTCTCCACCACCACCACGCCGTCGTGCTGCTGGACTAGATCCCATCTATCACATCTCCCCGCTTGCTGGAACAAGGAGGAGGTGTCTTCATCGAGCTGTACGTGTGACCGAGTACGGAGGTGCTGCCCGATTGTGGCACCGTCAAGATCAAGATCTTCTACGCGCTTTTGCAAGCGGCAAGTGATCGACTACATCCACCCCGAGATCTAATCTCGTTAAGCTTTGCGAATCTTCGAGGGTTAGTCTCTTCATCTCCTCGTTGCTACCGTCTACTAGATTAGATCTTGGCTTGGTTTTCGTTCTTGCGGTAGGAAATTTTTTGTTTTCTATGCTACGAATCCCATCAGTGGTATCAGAGCCATGTCTATGCATAGATTGGTTGCACGAGTAGAACACAATTGTTTGTGGGCGTTGATGCTTTGTTGTCTTTAGTTCGAGTACTTTGCATCTTTGTGGCATAGTGGGATGAAGCGGCTCGGGCTAACTTTACATGACCGCGTTCATGAGATTTGCTCCACGCTCGACATGCAACTTGTATTGCATAAGTGGCTTTGCGGGTGTCTGTCTCTCCTACTATAGTAAAGATCCAATTTACTCTTTCTATTGACAACACTAGTATCACCGTTGTGGTTCATGTTCGTAGGTAGATTGGATCTTATGCGAAAACCCTAAACCACGTAAAATATGCAAACCAAATTAGAACGTCTAACTTGTTTTTGCAGGGTTTGGTGATGTGATATGGCCATAATGTGATGATGAATATGTATGAGATGATCATTATTGTATTGTGGCAACCGGCAGGAGCCTTATGGTTGTCTTTAAATTTCATGTTGATTAGTATTTCAAAGTAGTTGTAATAGTTGCTACATGGAGGACAATCATGAAGACGACGCCATTGACCTTGGTGCTACGCCGACGATGATGGAGATCATGCTCTTTGATGATGGAGGATCATGTCCGTGCTTTGGAGATGAAGATCAAAGGCGCAAAGACAAAAGGGCCATATCATATCACATATGAATTGCATGTGATGTTAATCCTTTTATGCATCTTATATTGCTTAGATCGCGACGGTAGCATTATAAGATGATCCCTCTCACTAAATATCAAGATAATAAAGTGTTCATCCTTAGTATGCACCGTTGCTAAGACTTGTCGTTTCGAAGCATCTCGTGATGATCGGGTGTGATAGATTCTACATGTGCATACAACGGGTACAAGCCAGTTTTGTACACGCGGGTACTAAGGTTGCCTTGACGAGCCTAGCATGTACAGACATGGTCTCGGAACACGGGATACCGAAAGGTAGAGCATGAGTCATATGATTGATATGATGAACACTTGGGGTGTTCGCCATTGAAATTACATCTTGTTCGTGATGATCGGGCTTGGTGTGGTGGATTTGGTTCGTGTGATCACTAAGACAATGCGAGGGATATTGTTTTGAGTGGGAGTTCACCTAGTTTTTAATTTTGTTAAATTAAAATTTGAACTCAATTTGTCATAAACCTAGTCTAAACTATTGCAAATAATTGTTGTAGATCATGGCGTCCCCATCAATCAATTTTAACCAGTTCCTAGAGAAAGAAAAGCTTAAAAGCAATGGTAGCAACTTCACCGACTGGTTCCGTCATGTGAGGATCTTCCTCAATGGCGGAAATCTGCAATATGTGCTTGATGCACCGCTAGGTTCCACACCACCTCCTGTAGTATCCGAGGAAGAAAAGAATGTTTTCGAAGCTCGGGCTAAAGTGTACTCTCAAGTTCAGTGTGCCATCCTATGCAGCCTAGAGGCAGAGCTCCAAAAGCGTTTTGAGCACCACGACCCTTGTGATATGATGCGTGAGCTCAAAGTTATCTTTGAAACTCATGCGGCCGTGGAAAGCTATGAGGCCTCGAAGCAGTTCTTTGGCTGCATGATGGAAGAGGGCAGCTCCGTTAGTGAGCACATGTTCGCTATGTCCGGACATGCGAGGAAGCTCAGTGACTTGGGGATTGTGATCCCTAACCAGCTGGGTATTCATCGTGTTCTCCAATCACTGCCACCAAGTTATAAGAACTTCGTGATGAACTACAATATGCAGAACATGAACAAGGAGTTACCTGAACTCTTCTCCATGCTGAAATCTGCTGAGGTTGAGATACAGAAAGAGCACCAAGTGTTGATGGTCAATAAGACCACCAAGTTCAAGAAACAGGGCAAACCTAAGAAGGACCTCAAGAAGGGTGGCAAGAAAGCTGCCGCTCATCCTGAGAAGCCTAAGGGTGGCCCTAAACCTGATACTGACTGCTATTACTGCAATGGGAAGGGGCACTGGAAGCGGAATTGCTCCAAGTATCTGGCTGATCTGAAGAGCGGCCTTGTCAAGAAGAAGAAAGGTATATCTGATATACATGTTATAGATGTTTATCTCACTGGTTCTCGTACTAGTGCCTGGGTATTTGATACTGGTTCGGTTGCTCACATTTGTAACTCGAAACAGGAACTACGGAATAAACGAAGCCTAGCGAGGGATGAAGTGACGATGCGGTTGGAGATTGTAAGGGTATTTTACCCTTATCCATTATTTTGGTAACTATGACACCGTGCTAGAGTATTTGGACTAATACATGTCTACAAGATAATTCACAGGTATTAGCCAAAGAGGTATAATGGTGTATCGATAGAACAAGAAGGCAACGGGAGACCCCCCCAATTCGATGAAGTTTGCAGTGTCTGGCCGGTCCCAGATCCGGTCGGACCGGCCCTGGCGCCGGACGGCCCGGTCACCAACCGGACCCAGGACCGGTGCCATCCGGACGAGATCCAGTAAAGAATGAAGATTGGCCCGGTCAGTGTCCGGTCGCCAGCCCGGTTGGATCCGGCTGCTCCGGTTCCTGGCCCGGTCGGACCGGGCTCCAGACCGGGCGTGCCGGTCGACGACCGGCCTTTGCGCCTGTGCCATCCGGGCACTATCCAGTAAAGAATGGCGCCTGCCCGGTCAAGACCCGGTCCCAGCTCCGGTTGGAAACCGGCCGGTCCGGTCAGTGGCCCGGTCTGACCGGGCTGTGGACCGGCCGGTCCGGCGCCAGATCCGGTCGACCGGGCTCCTCGAGGAATCTGCTGATGTGGCAAGTGACCAACGGCCATATTTCGAAGGACACTATAAATAGGCCTTCTTCTACCTCTGAACAGTTAGGCACTACACTACAAGCTGTTCTTGAGCTCCTTCTTCCATGCTCCATTGTTAGAAACACCAAAAGCCTCAGATCTCCCTCCTCCTCCACCCAAACTCAAATCCCTCCGGGGAAACGATAGAGGAGGACCCGATCTACCGTTCTACCAAGCCAAATCTTATTCCCCCTTGTATTCATCAAGAAGCTTGCTTCCTAGGGTTCCTTGGAAACCCTAGGTGGGCAAGAGGAGTCCGGAAGCATCCGGGCTGTGGATCTGCTCCGGGCAAGATTGTGAAGGTTTGGAGGCTACCTCAAAGTCTACCACAAGTGAGAGGGCTATTCCTTCGTGGGATAGGCTCCGGAGAATAGGGTGAGCCTTCGTGGACGCCTTCGTGGGACCTCCACTCCTCCAAACGTGACGTACCTTGTTGCAAAGCAAGGGAACACGGGAATACATCCTCGTCTCCGCGTGCTATCGGTTATCTCTAACCGAACTCCTTACTTGTGATTTAACTGCCTGTGAGAGCCTTCGTGCTCGAGTTAGTTGTATCCTCATATAGGTTGCTTCACCTAGTTTGCATTAGGCTCACCTTTATATTCCGCAAAGCCTAATATTGCAAAGAAAGAATTAAAATCTGTAGAAACCTATTCACCCCCCCTCTAGGTTTACCATCTCTATACTTTCAATTGGTATCAGAGCCTGGACTCTTTTTAAGGGCTTCACCGCCTTAAGAGTGAGATGGATAAACTATTCGAGGGTCTAGATGATGACTCTAACCTTTCGGTTAAAGAAATGAAATCTAGATTCTTGGCATATGAGGCCGAGAAGAAGAAAAAGGAGGATGAACTACAAAGCCAAATGGCAGAAATGTCTGTCATGCTTAAGAACCTAACTACTGGAGGAGCTCCTAGTGGGGCTTCGGGCTCTAAGGCATCCTTCCATGAAGTTAACCATGACTATCCTAGAAACACTTCACCCATGCCTCATATAAACCATAGTGGGACCGTTCCCCATTTTGATGGAACTCACTTTCCACATTGGAAATCTTCTATGGAATCTCATATTCGCAGCTGCAGTGTGGAGCTATGGGAGATCATTCTTCATGGATACCGGGAGCCACAAGATCCCATCGGTTGACCTCCACCGAGTTCTACAACCGTCAACTCAATGCATCCGCACGTGACAAGATTAGAAGTGGCATCAACCGCAAGCTTCTAGATCAAGTTGATGACATTGTCTCCGCTAAAGAGTTGTGGGATCGAATCGTAGTACTCCAAGAGGGAACCGATTTGATCCAATCATCTCTCTATGAGACCGCAAAGCAAGAGGCCTACCAGTTCATGATTCGAGATGGAGAATCCGTATTCGATGCCTATGCTAGGCTTGGTGCTCTGAAAGTAAGGATCAAGGGACTTGGTGGTGAGAAGTACAATGACGGTTTCGAGATGAACGAAGCCTTCATAAAATCCAAGGTCATTGCTATGATTGCCGTCAAACAAGAAGACACCAACATTGGACTCCACTTGCAAATCATGACCAAGAGTGCCGATCTCAACTCCGATGATCTTGTCTCCTATGTGGCTGCCAATGAAAACATGGCCAAAGCCGGAAAGAGGCTCAAGGCAATGAACCGTGTTGATGAAGCCTCACACAACCATGAAGCATCACACAACCTTGCTCTCAAGGCTAGAGCTGACCATGGAGGAGAAGAAGCATATGAAATTGAGGAAGATGAGGAGATGACCTCAACTAGTGACATTGCTACCGACTTTGCCTTCTTTGCTAAGAAGTACAAGGGAAAGTTGCCAATGCTCCTCAATGACAAGAAGAAGAAGAGAACTTGCTACAATTGTGATGAAGATAGCCACTTTGCAAATGAGTGCCCTTATGAGAAAAGGGTAGACAAGCCAAAGTTCATCAAAGGGGTCAAGCCAAGATTGAAGCCAAACCCAATCAATGACCGATACAAGAGGAACAAGGGAAGAGCATTTGTTGGGGCCGAGTACTTGTCCGATGAAGAAGAGGAAGATGAGGAGAAGGAGGCCGGAGTGGCCGGCTTGGCTTTCTCTAAGCCCGGGTCACTCTTCACATATGACTACTCCAAGGATTACTCCACGGAGAATGATGTTGGCTCTTCCTTTATGGCAAGAATAACTCAAGATGATGACTCCGACGACTCTTCCTCATCTACAACCATTGGCTCTTGTCTTATGGCAAGAGAAACCAAGGTAATGGAACCCCCACCTTCTTTGTCTAGTGTTCTTGACAATGAAGCTGAAAATCAAGATGAATTAACTGTGCTTAAGGAACTTTACAATGTTAGATGCACCCTTCGTGGTGAAGCTCTTGTCAAATTTGATTTCTTGATGGACTCTCTCAAAGAAAAGGATGAGTCCATTGAGGAATTAGAATATCATTTGAATGATAAGGAAAGGAGATTCAATCTCCTAAGACAAGAGCTAAAAACCGAAAGGTGCATATCTCAAGGTCTTAAGCAACAAATTGAAACTTATGAACTAGATAAAGTTAAGGATCTTGAAACTATTGAAAGGGCTCAATTATTGACTCAAGAGCTTAATGCATCAAAGGAGGAACTTGAAGTTGCTCATGCTTCTCTCACTAGGGATCTTGACCACCTTGAAAGAGCTAACAAGCTTGTCAAGGATGAGCTCAAGAAACTTGGAAAGAACCATGACCTACTCCAAGAATCCTACTCTAAAGCTCTTGAATCAATGAATGATTCTATTGTTGATAAAAATGTTGCTAGTTCCTCCACCACCTTTACTAGTGAGCATGCTAAGCTTGTTGCGGAACATGTTCGTTTACAAGAGGAACTATCTTTGCATGTTGATACCACATGGCAAGTTTTCCCTCAGAAAGAAACCAAGGTTTAATCGAACCAGTAGGAGCCAAGAAGCACGTTGAAGGTTGATGGTCGCGAAATGTGATGCGGCGCAACACCAGGGATTCCGGCGCCAACTAGGAACCTGCACAACACAACCAAAGTACTTTGCCCCAACGAAACAGTGAGGTTGTCAATCTCACCGGCTTGCTGTAACAAAGGATTAAACGTATCGAGTGGAAGATGTTTGCAAAGAAAACAGTAAAACAAGTAGAATGTATGCTATGGAAAGAATAGGACCGGGGTCCACAGTTCACTAGAGGTGTCTCTCCCATAAGATAAAAGCATGTTGGGTGAACAAATTACAGTCAGCAAATAGAGAAAGGCATAATAATGCATATACATGACATGGTAAATATAGTGAGATTTAATTGGGCATTACGACAAAGTACATAGACCGCCATCCAACTGCATCTATGCCTAAAAAGTCCACCTTCAGGTTATCGTCCGAACCCCCTCCAGTATTAAGTTGCAAAGCAACAGACAATTGCATTAAGTATTGTGCGTAATGTAATCAATAACTACATCCTTAGACATAGCATCAATGTTTTATCCCTAGTGGCAACAGCACATCACAACCTTAGAACTTTCTGTCACTGTCCCAGGTATCAATGAAGGCATGAACCCACTATCGAGCATAATTACTCCCTCTTGGAGTTAAGAGTAAAAACTTGGCCAGAGCCTCTACTAATAACGGAGAGCATGCAAGATCATAAACAACACATGAACAATAGATTGATAATCACCATAATCATAGTACTCTCTATCCATCGGATCCCGACAAACACAACATATAGAATTACATATAGATGATCTTGATCATGTTAGGCAGCTCACAAGATCTAACAATGAAGCACAACAAGGAGAAGACGACCATCTAGCTACTGCTATGGACCCATGGTCCAGGGGTGAACTACTCACTCATCACTCCGGAGGCGATCATGGCGATGAAGAGTCCTCCGGGAGATGGATCCCCTCTCGGCAGGGTGCCGGAGGCGATCTCCGAATCCCCGAGATGGGACGCGGCGGCGGCGTCTCCGGAAGGTTTTCCGATCGTGCCTCGGCATCGGGGTTTCGCGACGGAGCTTTAAGTAGGCGGAAGGTCAACGCGAGGGCCACACGAGGGGCCCAGGGGCAGGGCCGCGCGGCGGGCTGGCCGCGCCGGCCACCCCCTGGCTGCCTCGTGGCCCCACTTCGTTAGGTCTTCGGTCTTCTGGAAGCTGGGCAACCGGCGAAAGTTTCGTCCAATTCCGAGAATATTTCTTTACTAGGATTTCTGAAACCAAAAACAGCAGAACAACAACTGGCTCTTCGCATCTTGTTAATAGGTTAGTTCCAGAAAATGCATAAATATGACATATAATGTGCATAAAACATGTAGGTATCATCAATAAAGTAGCATGGAACATAAGAAATTATCGATACGTTGGAGACGTATCAGCATCCCCAAGCTTAGTTCTGCTCGTCCCGAGCAGGTAAAACGATAACAAAGATAATTTGAAGTGACATGCCATCATAATCTTGATCATACTATTTGTAAACATATGTAATGAATGCAGCGATCAAAGCAAAGGTAATGACATGAGTAAACAACTGAATCATATAGCAAAGACTTTTCATGAATAGTTCTTCAAGACAAGCATCAATAAGTCTTGCATAAGAGTTGACTCAAAGCAATAAATCAAAGTAAAGGTGTTGAAGCAACACATAAGAAGATTAAGTTTCAGCGATTGCTTTCAACTTGTAACATGTATATCTCATGGATATTGTCAACATAAAGTAATATAACAAGTGCAATATGCAAGTATGTAGGAATCAATGCACAGTTCACACAAGTGTTTGCTTCTTAAGGTGGAAGGAGATAGGTAAACTGACTCAACAATAAAAGTAAAAGAATGGTCCTTCGCAGAGGAAAGCATCGATTGCTGTATTTGTGCTAGAGCTTTTATTTTGAAAACATGAAACAATTTTGTCAACGGTAGTAATAAAGCATATGAGTTATGAAAATTATATCTTACAAGTTGCAAGCCTCACGCATAGTATACTAATAGTGCCCGCACCTCGTCCTACTTAACTTGGACTACCGGATCTTTGCATGCCATGTTTCAACCAAGTGTCACAAAGGGGTACCTCCATGCCGCCTGTACAAAGGTCCAAGGAGAATGCTCGCATTTCGGATTTCTCGCTTTTGATTATTCTCGACTTAGACATCCATACCGGGACAACATGGACAACAGATAATGGACTCCTCTTTAATGCATAAGCATGTAGCAAAGTTATTATTCTCATATGAGATTGAGGATATATGTCCAAAACTGAAACTTCCACCATGATTCATGGCTTTAGTTAGCGGCCCAATGTTCTTCTCTAACAATTTTGCATGCTCCAACCACTAAAATGATAGACCTTCAGACAAGACGGACATGCATAGCAACTCACATGATATTCAACAATAGTTGATGGCGTTCCCCAGAAACATGGTTATCGCACAACAAGCAACTTAATAAAATATAAAGTGCATAAGTACATATTCAATACTACGATAGTTTTTAAGGCTATTTTGTCCCATGAGCTATATATTGCAAAGGTGAATGATGGAATTTTAAAGGTAGCACTCAAGCAATTTACTTTGGAATGGCGGGTAAATACCATGTAGTAGGTAGGTATGGTGGACACAAATGGCATAGTAGTTGGCTCAAGGATTTTGGATGCATGAGAAGTATTCCCTCTCGATACAAGGTTTAGGCTAGCAAGGTTATTTGAAGCAAACTCAAGGATGAACAAGTGCAGCAAAACTCACATAAAAGACATATTGTAAACATTATAAGACTCTACACTGTCTTCCTTGTTGTTCAAAACTCAATACTAGATATTATCTAGACCTTAGAGAAACCAAATATGCAAATCAAATTTTAGCAAGCTCTATGTATTTCTTCATTAATGGGTGCAAAGCATATGATGCAAGAGCTTAAACATGAGCACAACAATTGCCAAGTATCACATTATCCAAGACATTTTTAGAGTTACTACATGTAGCATTTTCCAATTCCAACCATATAACAATTTAACGAAGAAGAAACTTCGCCTTGAACATTATGAGTAAAGCCTAAGGACACATGTGTCCATATGCAACAGCGGAGCGTGTCTCTCTCCCACAAAGTGAATGCTAGGATCCATCTTATTCAAACAAAAACAAAACGAAACAAACCGACGCTCCAAGTAAAGAACACCAGATGTGACTGAATAAAAATATAGTTTCAGGGGAGGAACCTGATGATGTTGTCGATGAAGAAGGGGATGCCTTGGGCATCCCCAAGCTTAGACGCTTGAGTCTTCTTAAAATATGCAGGGATGAACCACGGGGCATCCCCAAGCTTAGAGCTTTCACTCCTCTTGATCTTAGTATATCATTCTCCTCTCTTGACCCTTGAAAACTTCCTTCACACCAAACTTCAAGCAAACTCATTAGAGGGTTAGTGCATCATTAATAATTCACTCATTCAGAGGTGACACAATCATTCTTTTCACTTCTGGACATTGCATAATGCTACTGGACATTAATGGATCAAAGAAATAAATCCAACATAGCAAAAGAGGCAATGCGAAATAAAAGGCAGAATCTGTCAAAAACAGAACAGTCCGTAAAGACGAATTTATAAATGGCACCAGACTTGCTCAAATGGAAAAACTCAAAACTAATGAAAGTTGCGTACATATCTGAGGATCACGCTCGTAAATTGGCAGATTTTTTCGAATTTTCTACAGAGAATTATGCCCAGATTCGTGACAGACAGCAATGCTGTTTCTGTGCAGCGATCCCAAATATAACATCAACTTTGACATAGAAACTTTACTTGGCACAAAAACATGATAAGGAGAGGTTGCTACAGTAGTAAACAACTTCCAAGACTCAATAAAACAAAAAATTGCTGTAGGTAAAAACATGGGTTGTCTCCCATAAGCGCTTTTCTTTAACGCCTTTCAGCTAGGCGCAGAAAGTGCAAATCAAGTAACATCGAGAGTAGAAGCATCAACATCATTACCAGGGGTGTTGGGAGTTTTCTCAACCAAGCATAGTATATTTGATATATAAGTTTTAGCGTCTCCCTTTTCATTAGTCTTAGGCTTGCTATTCTCATCGAACAAATTTTCAGGAACAAGCCAAGCATAGTTATTTTCTAGTGCGTCATTCATAGCTAGAAGTTTACATGGTATTGGTGCTTTGATTTCCCCTCCATCATTAATGTTATTAGTGTACATTATTCTATCCATGTCCATTTTTTCAAGGAGACCAATAAAATTGGTATGAGAACCTAGCATATTAAATTTAGCAAAAACCTTTCTAGCCTCTCTTGCTAGACCACCAAATTCTCTAAGAAGGGTTTCTAAAACAAAATCTTTCTTTTCCCCTTCTTCCATATCACCAAGTGTAAGAAACATGTGTTGGATTATAGGATTGAGATTAACAAATTTAGTTTCCAACAAGCGAACTAAAGCAGCAGCAGCAATTTCATAGGTAGGTGCAAGTTCTACCAAGTGTCTATCTTCAAAATCTTCAGTAATACTAACATGATTGAAAAATTCTTCTATATTATTTCTCCCAACTATGGACCCACGTCCTACCGGTATGTCCTTTGTGGTGAAATTAAAAGGAAACATAATGCAATAAGCAAAAAGTAAACTAGGCAAATAAGGTAAAGACGAGTAACTAATTTTTTTGTGTTTTTGATATAGAGAGCAAGGCAGTAAATAAAGTAAAACTAGCAACTAATTTTTTTGTGTTTTGTTTTAGTGCAGCAAACAAAGTAGTAAATAAAATAAAGCAAGACAAAAACAAAGTAAAGAGATTGAGAAGTGGAGACTCCCCTTGCAGCGTGTCTTGATCTCCCGGCAACGGCGAAAAAGTGCTGTTGCCGTGGGAGGCAATTCTATGTGGTGTAGCTTTTCTTCAGTTCCCCGCAACGGCGCCAGAAAAAGTGCTTGATTGTGTACGTCCGTTGGGAACCCCAAGAGGAAGGTATGATGCGCACAGTGGCAAGTTTTCCCTCAGAAAGAAACCAAGGTTTAATCGAACCGGTAGGAGCCAAGAAGCACGTTGAAGGTTGATGGTCGCGAAATGTGATGCGGCGCAACACCAGGGATTCCGGCGCCAACTAGGAACCTGCACAACACAACCAAAGTACTTTGCCCCAACGAAAGTGAGGTTGTCAATCTCACCGGCTTGCTGTAACAAAGGATTAAACGTATCGAGTGGAAGATGTTTGCAAAGAAAACAGTAAAACAAGTAGAATGTATGCTATGGAAAGAATAGGACCGGGGTCCACAGTTCACTAGAGGTGTCTCTCCCATAAGATAAAAGCATGTTGGGTGAACAAATTACGGGCAATTGACAAATAGAGAAAGGCATAATAATGCATATACATGACATGGTAAATATAGTGAGATTTAATTGGGCATTACGACAAAGTACATAGACCGCCATCCAACTGCATCTATGCCTAAAAAGTCCACCTTCAGGTTATCGTCCGAACCCCCTCCAGTATTAAGTTGCAAAGCAACAGACAATTGCATTAAGTATTGTGCGTAATGTAATCAATAACTACATCCTTAGACATAGCATCAATGTTTTATCCCTAGTGGCAACAGCACATCACAACCTTAGAACTTTCTGTCACTGTCCCAGGTATCAATGAAGGCATGAACCCACTATCGAGCATAATTACTCCCTCTTGGAGTTAAGAGTAAAAACTTGGCCAGAGCCTCTACTAATAACGGAGAGCATGCAAGATCATAAACAACACATGAACAATAGATTGATAATCACCATAATCATAGTACTCTCTATCCATCGGATCCCGACAAACACAACATATAGAATTACATATAGATGATCTTGATCATGTTAGGCAGCTCACAAGATCTAACAATGAAGCACAACAAGGAGAAGACGACCATCTAGCTACTGCTATGGACCCATGGTCCAGGGGTGAACTACTCACTCATCACTCCGGAGGCGATCATGGCGATGAAGAGTCCTCCGGGAGATGGATCCCCTCTCCGGCGGTGCGGAGGCGATCTCCAATCCCCGAGATGGGATTCGCGGCGGCGGCGTCTCGAAGGTTTTCCGTATCGTGGCTCTCGGCACGGGGTTTCGCGACGGAGCTTTAAGTAGGCGGAAGGTCAACGCGAGGCCACACGAGGGCCCAGGGGCAGGGCCGCGCGGCCAAGGGCCGCGCCGGCCACCCCCTGGCTGCCTCGTGGCCCCACTTCGTTAGGTCTTCGGTCTTCGGAAGCTTCGTGCAAAAATAGGACCCTGGGCGAAAGTTTCGTCCAATTCCGAGAATATTTCCTTACTAGGATTTCTGAAACCAAAAACAGCAGAAAACAGCAACTGGCTCTTCGGCATAAAGTGTGCATAAAACATGTAGATATCATCAATAATGTGGCATGGAACATCAGAAATTATCGATACGTTGGAGACGGAACAACGTTTACAAGAGGAATTATCTTTGCATGTTGAGACCAATACATATCTTGAATCTTTGGTAACCAAATATGGTCTCAACTATTATCCTAATGAATCGGCTTGTGAGCAAGCAACTACTCTTGAGGAGAATGTTAGGTTGAAGAAAGAACTTGCTAAGTTCACCACAACCAAGAGTAAGATGGGATTGGATGACCTTTTGAGTAAGCAAAGGTCAAACAATCAAAAGTATGGCCTTGGGTATGTTCCCAAGCCCTACAAGAAGAACAACTACAAGAAAGAGAAGCCCGCTCAAGAAAAGAACAAGAAGGTCACTAATGATGGCAAAGCCCCAAAGGGCAAAGCCGCTAGTGGTGACCGCACGGGGCCAAACAATCACTATGCTTTATTTGTTGATTATTATGGTGATGTTTATGCTAACTATGTTGGTCCTCGTAATGGCTATGCTTATAGAGGGTACTCGATTTGGGTACCAAAAGATCTTGTTGCCATGACTAGGGAACCCATTAATCAATGGGTTCCTAAATCCTCTACTTGATTTTGTAGGGGTATTCCTCCGGTGGTCCAAAATGGGTGTTTGATAGTGGATGCACCAATCATATGACCGGAGGAAGAGGTGTGCTTGACCAATTCATTGAAGATATTAACAAGAAGTCAAGCATTACCTTTGGTGACAACTCAAAGGGAAAGGTACTTGGGTATGGCAAGGTGGCAATCTCTAAGGACTTGTGCCTTGAGACGGTCATGCTTGTTGAACACCTTGGTTATAACTTGCTTTCTATATATCATCTTGCCGATGCCGGTTACAATTCATATTTTACTAAGTATTATGTGCAAGTCTTTAGGAGTGACAATCTCAAATTGGTCCTTGTTGGATATGTGGAGAACAACCTTTACGTGGTTGACCTCTCGAAAGAGAGCCCATCTCTCTCCACATGTCTAATGGCGGCCAAGCATGACGAAGGTTGGTTGTGGCATCGCCGCCTTGGTCATGTTAACATGAGGAATCTTAAACAACTCCTAAAGGGTGAGCACATTGTTGGACTAACCGACATTTCTTTTGAGAAAGATCGTGTATGCAGTGCATGTGTAGCGGGAAAACAACTCAAGAAGAAACATCCTATCAAGAGTATCGTCACCACATCTAGGCCTTTGGAGCTCCTTCATTTGGATCTCTTTGGGCCATCACATTATGATACTCTTGGTGGGAGCAAGTATGGACTTGTCATTGTTGATGATTACTCAAGATACTCTTGGGTCTTTCTCCTTAAGTCTAAGGATGAGACCCATAGGGAGTTCATCACCTTCGCCAAGAAAGCTCAACGTACATATGAATCCGAGATCAAGGCGATTAGGACCGACAATGGTACCGAGTTCAAGAACTACACTATGCAAGAGTTTGTTGATGATGAGGGCATCAAGCATGAGTTTTCAGCTCCATATACCCCTCAACAAAATGGTGTTGTTGAAAGGAAGAACCGGACTATCATTGAGATGGCAAGAACCATGTTGAGTGAATTCAACTCACCCCACAACTTTTGGGGAGAAGCCATCTCTACAGCTGTCCACTACTCCAACCGGCTCTTCCTCCGCCCCCTCCACAACAAAACTCCATATGAGCTTCTCACAGGTAACAAGCCTAATGTCACGTACATTCGTGTCTTTGGATGCAAATGTCTTGTTAAGAACAATAAAGGGAAGCTTGGTAAATTTGAAACTAGAACTATAGAGGGCATTTTTGTTGGATATGCGGAGAACTCTCACGCCTATAGATACTACAACCGGTCCACTGGGACTATTGAAGTATCTTGTGACGTGGTGTTCTTGGAGGATAATGGCTCCCAAGTGGAGCAAGTTGTTCCATGTGTTGCAGGTAATGATGATGATCCATCTAGTGCCATCAAGCATATGGGCATTGGACACATCCGGCCCATGGAGGTTCATAATGATGATCAAGATGATGGAGTAGAAGTATCAAGCTCACCTCAAGTTGAGCCTAGCTCAACTCAAGTTGAACCATCAAGTGCAACCCAAGATGTATCCTCCACTCAAGATGAGCCACATCCCGAAGAACAAGAAGAAAGTCCTCAACCCACGGAGCAAGATCATGATGACGATCAAGAAACATCTTCAACTCATGTTCAAGCTCAAGTTGTACCTCATGATCAAGTATTAGCAAGAGATGAATTCATTGATCATGAAGGAACCATTCGGAAGATCAAGGCGGCTACAAGGGCAAGTGACATGAAAGTGGATCTTGTCCTTGGTAGCATCTCCAAAGGAGTGGTAACTCGTAGACACCATGCACTACTTATGACTTATTGTCAACACCATGCTTTTGTGTCTAGTTTTGAGCCACTTAAGGTACATGAAGCCTTGGTTGATCCGGATTGGGTCATTGCCATGCAAGAAGAATTGGAGTGTTTCACCCGCAATGAAGTATGGTCTCTAGTTGAGAGACCCAAGGATCATCGCATCAATGTCATTGGGACCAAATGGGTGTTCAAGAACAAGCAAGATGAGGATGGCATTGTCATTAGAAATAAAGCAAGGTTAGTGGCGCAAGGGTTTGCCCAAATAGAAGGTATGGATTTTGAGGATACCTTTGCGCCGGTAGCCCGTCTTGAAGCTATTCGTCTTTTGCTTGCATTTGCATCTTTCCACAATTTCAAACTATATCAAATGGATGTGAAAAGTGCATTTTTGAATGGTCCTCTAAAAGAAACCGCATATGTAGCTCAACCCCCGGGTTTCGAAGACCCATGCCGACCCAACCATGTGTATTTACTCCATAAGGCACTCTACGGTCTCAAGCAAGCTCCACGTGCTTGGTATGAGTTCCTTAGGGATTTTCTACTACAAGATGGGTTTTGCATGGGTACGGTCGATTCCACCCTTTTCACCAAGCGGGTTAAAGGGGGTGGCTTGTTTATATGTCAAATATATGTTGATGATATTATATTTGGTGGAACTAACCCCAATCATAACAAAGCTTTTGAGCAATTGATGACTAGGAAATTTGAGATGTCCATGATGGGGGAGTTGAAGTTCTTCCTAGGCTTCCAAGTGAGGCAACTTGCAAAAGGCACCTTCATCTCTCAAGAAAAGTATGTGAAGGACATGCTCAAGAAGTTCAACATGACCAATGCAAGCCCAATGAAGACACCCATGCCCGTAAAGGGGCAACTTGGCTCATGTGACGGTGAGAAGGATGTGGACATAAAGGTATACCGTTCCATGATAGGATCCTTGCTCTACCTTTGTGCCTCTAGGCCGGATATCATGCTAAGTGTAGGGATGTGTGCTCGTTTTCAATCCGCTCCTAAGGAGAGCCATTTGATGGCGGTCAAACGGATTCTAAGATACCTTGTTCTCACTCCTACTCTCGGGCTATGGTATCCAAAGGGGTCAACCTTTGAACTCATTGGCTACTCGGACTCCGATTGGGCCGGTGATAAGGTTGACCGGAAGTCTACCTCCGGGGCTTGCCAATTTATTGGCCGGTCATTGGTGAGTTGGTCATCCAAGAAACAAAACTCCACCGCTTTATCCACCGCCGAAGCCGAATATATATCCGCGGCATCTTGTTGCACTCAATTGTTATGGATGAAGCAAACCTTGAAAGACTATGGTGTGTCTCTTGGTACGGTGCCTCTTCTATGTGACAATGAAAGTGCAATAAAGATCGCCAATAACCCGGTTCAACATTGTCGCACCAAACATATTGACATTCGCCATCACTTCCTACGTGACCATGTTGCCAATAAGGATATTGATCTCACTCATGTGGGAACAACCTACCAATTGGCGGATATTTTCACTAAACCTTTGGATGAAGCCCGGTTTGTGAACTTGAGAGGAGAACTTGGTATTCTTGATCCTAAAAACTTGGATTGAATCAACTTCTTGCACTATATTCTTGCATTTATCTAACTATCTAGCTTAGAGGCACAACACATATGGGGATAGTCATCTTACCATGTCTTGGTATGATGCATACCCATGTGTGCAACATAAATAGACCCAATGTCATTATATGGACCCAAGCACGTCTCTTCGAGGTCACATGACATTTGCGCTTTCACATAGGGGGAGTAATCCCCCGCCCCTCATTTAGTCTAAATTGCAACTTGATTTGGATATACAAGGCTAAATGATTTTATTGCAAAAACCACTCCAAAATGACTTATGATTCTTGATATACACTTCGAATCATGCCCATTGTTGCTATTCACATCTTATTTGGATTTTCTCTCCAATGGGTATGCCTAGAGAACTTTGTGTTTCCTACCCCATGTCTATGCTCATCTTATCATCCTCTATCTATCTATATGTACATGTCATCATCATATGAGCATTCATACACACACAAAGAATAGGGGCAAAAAGAGGCAAAACTAGACAAAACTGGGCAAAAATGCCCTGGCCGGTCTCTGGCCCGGTTGGACCGGCCCTGCGCCGGGCCAGCCGGCTCCAGGCCCGGTCGACCGGGCGCCCGACCGGCCGCGCGGCCTGTTATGTGTTTGAGGGGGTTACCCTTTGGGGTCATCTTCCTCATTCTTCCCCAACTCCCACACCACCATGGCCGGCGCCCTCAGCACCCCCACCAAGATCTAGGCACTTCCCACCACAAGAACTTCCCCAAACTCCACCACACCATAGATCGGGGCCCTTGGAACATCTCCACCGAAGGATTTGGTCCCTCTCCACCTAGTTTGGGAATTTTTGGAGTTCTTGGTTCTCAAGCCCTACCTTGTGTTCTTCTTGCTCCCTTGATCAAGGAGAACAATGTCTTCGGGTAATGTGCTCTTCTTTTCTCCCTAACCTCTAGTCCTCCTCACACATTGCAAGATTTTGCCAAAATTTGAGGAAAACTTAGGGTTAGGGTTAGGGTTTGCAAGTCCTCATGCCTTTAGAGTGTCTCTCAACACTAAGCACATACTCCACTCTATTGCTATAGCATGTACTCAAGTATTTCGAGTTTTTGCATGAATTTGTGGTAGAAAATCTGGGCAAACATCACGAATCATCATCACCCGGTTCACAGCCCGGTCAACCGGCCGTTCAACCGGCCGGTCCGGCGTGCGGCCCGGTCGTCCGGATTTTCGACCGGCTCGCCCGGTCTGAAGTCCGGTCGGACCGGCCTGTGCGCCGGCCTGCCCAGTTTTTCGCACAATCTCATCAATCCACTTGAATATATGCTATGCTTTCTGGTATTCTCCCTCATTGATGACATGTACACTTATCTCTTTGCTATCCTCGCTCTATTTTGGCTGATTCACAGATGATGAATGGACTGCTGAGGACCGTGGCACTGTTGCCAAGCGAGGGAGGCACTCAGACGTTCCACCACGGCGCTCTACTAGTCGTGCTCCTCAGCCTGCTGGTGGCAGCTCAGCTGGAGGCCACTCCAAGAAGCCTGCCCAGAAAAGGAAAGATAAGCACGCTGCACAGGGAGATGATGAGGTATTGCCAGAGTACAATGTTGGTGATGTGCACGTTGGGGCATGGAGAAGACTCAGAGAGTCCAACCCCTATCAGTATGAGGCACCTACCTACCAAGGGGGAGATAAGTTTTTCTGGACCAAGACACAGGAAGCCATGTGGAACGACTACTATAACTCCCAAGACCATATGAAGTCTGGCACCATTGTTATGCCCAAGGCCATCAAGGATGTCATTGGAATGTATGAAACCACCAAGTTTCGCTTTGTGGTTGAGACCTTGAGGCGGATGGGGTTGTATGACCTCATGTGTTTGACACCTTCTGATGGTTGCTACTGTCCAATCTTGGTGAGACAGTTTCATTGCACAGTCTTTTTCCATGATGATGCCGCTAGGACTATGACTTGGATGACTGGCAAAGAGAAATACACTTGCAACTATCTTGATCTCTGTGAAGCCTTGGGGTTTGGTGGAGGCCGTGCTCGTGGTTTCAAGATCTATTCTCAGCAGACATTCGCCAGAGGGGACATTGCCTTTTGCTATCCTCCAAATCCCACATCTGGACCTCCCACCATCTCTGGCATGTACTACTCATACCTTATTATTGCCAAGCTATTCCGAGAGAGTCTCATTAGCAAGATTGGCGACACAAGTGAAGTCCGTGCATACCATCTGAACTTGATGTACTATTGCCATCCTGAGCATCAGCAAACTATTGATGGCTGTGATCTCATCTATTGTGAGCTGCGGCGCTGTGTTCGTGAACGATTGACTCCTAATCTTGCCCAGTATGTTCAGCTGCTCATCAACAGGGTTGTGCCAGCACCTCTCAATACGCAAGGTGAACGGGTCAGGATGGCAGCCTTCAGGGTACCTGCCCAAGGTGATAGACCGGAAGTCGCTGCCATGAGGCCTTCTGAGCGCCGGTCCAAGGAACGCCATGACCATGCTAGCTCCAGCCACTCTAGCCACTCTAGGCGCCCACAGCATGGTGTCTCACGGTTCTTCTCTAGCCTATGGCAGATGTGCAAGAACACCAATGATGTTGCACATCAAAGTCTTTCTTTGAACCAAGAGACGAGGCGGCGCCAAAATGAGTTCATGGCTTCTAGGAATGCACCTGTTCCTCCTCCTGGCGCTGAGTTGGAGCCCCTCCATGCACCAAACTGGGAGATGCCTCTCCTCTCTGATGAGATGTTCCAGAACTTTGATCCCTCCTTGTACTTTGGTGCTCCTCCTCCTAGATCTGCCCGTGCACCTACTGCTGATGATGAAGAGGATGAAGATGATGAGGATGACAATGGTGAGGATGATGATGAAGAAGCCGACGATGAGGATGGTGATGGCGGCTCTCCATCCGCGGGGCACGAGTTCTATTGATGGGACGCTAGCATCTCTCCTCTTTTCTTCGCCTTTTTGGTGTTCCGATGCCAAAGGGGGAGAAGAGAGTAGAGTCTAGAATCACGGGGTTCTTTGATTGTCACAAGCCATGGGAGTTGCTTTATTTGGATTTTATATGGCTTGTGCGTATTTGCTTTGATTTCTCAAGAACCATTTGCTACTTCGAATAATTCATGTATGGATATGTATGGACGACTATTATGTGTGCTACTCTATGTTAGGATAATCATGCTTCATGCTTTATGCTTATATATCTTGATATACTTGTCCATACCATGCTTGTTTCCTAAAGATATTGGGGGAGCTTCTCATATTCCACAAATGGTGCACTTTGCATTCAAACGCAAATTCTCCAAGTGCACACATTATGGGGGAGCTGTCGTAATATCTTATATGGAATCAAGGTTTAGAGCTTATCATAATATCTATATGTGACTCTAGCTCGGTTTGTCATCGTATACCAAAAAGGGGGAGATTGTAAGGGTATTTTACCCTTATCCATTATTTTGGTAACTATGACACCGTGCTAGAGTATTTGGACTAATACATGTCTACAAGATAATTCACAGGTATTAGCCAAAGAGGTATAATGGTGTATCGATAGAACAAGAAGGCAACGGGAGACCCCCCCAATTCGATGAAGTTTGCAGTGTCTGGCCGGTCCCAGATCCGGTCGGACCGGCCCTGGCGCCGGACGGCCCGGTCACCAACCGGACCCAGGACCGGTGCCATCCGGACGAGATCCAGTAAAGAATGAAGAGCCCGGTCAGTGTCCGGTCGCCAGCCCGGTTGGATCCGGCTGCTCCGGTTCCTGGCCCGGTCGGACCGGGCTCCAGACCGGGCGTGCCGGTCGACGACCGGCCTTTGCGCCTGTGCCATCCGGGCACTATCCAGTAAAGAATGGCGCCTGCCCGGTCAAGACCCGGTCCCAGCTCCGGTTGGAAACCGGCCGGTCCGGTCAGTGGCCCGGTCTGACCGGGCTGTGGACCGGCCGGTCCGGCGCCAGATCCGGTCGACCGGGCTCCTCGAGGAATCTGCTGATGTGGCAAGTGACCAACGGCCATATTTCGAAGGACACTATAAATAGGCCTTCTTCTACCTCTGAACAGTTAGGCACTACACTACAAGCTGTTCTTGAGCTCCTTCTTCCATGCTCCATTGTTAGAAACACCAAAAGCCTCAGATCTCCCTCCTCCTCCACCCAAACTCAAATCCCTCCGGGGAAACGATAGAGGAGAACCCGATCTACCGTTCTACCAAGCCAAATCTTATTCCCCCTTGTATTCATCAAGAAGCTTGCTTCCTAGGGTTCCTTGGAAACCCTAGGTGGGCAAGAGGAGTCCGGAAGCATCCGGGCTGTGGATCTGCTCCGGGCAAGATTGTGAAGGTTTGGAGGCTACCTCAAAGTCTACCACAAGTGAGAGGGCTATTCCTTCGTGGGATAGGCTCCGGAGAATAGGGTGAGCCTTCGTGGCGCGGGGAATCCTTCGTGGGACCTCCACTCCTCCAAACGTGACGTACCTTGTTGCAAAGCAAGGGAACACGGGAATACATCCTCGTCTCCGCGTGCTATCGGTTATCTCTAACCGAACTCCTTACTTGTGATTTAACTGCCTGTGAGAGCCTTCGTGCTCGAGTTAGTTGTATCCTCATATAGGTTGCTTCACCTAGTTTGCATTAGGCTCACCTTTATATTCCGCAAAGCCTAATATTGCAAAGAAAGAATTAAAATCTGTAGAAACCTATTCACCCCCCCTCTAGGTTTACCATCTCTATACTTTCAGGATCCAAGGTCGATATGATCGCTGTCGGCACGCTCCCTCTACATCTACCATCGGGATTAGTTTTAGACCTTAATAATTGTTATTTGGTGCCTGCGTTGAGCATGAACATTATATCTGGATCGTGTTTAATGCAAGACGGTTATTCATTCAAGTCTGAGAATAATGGTTGTTCTATTTTTATGAATAATATCTTTTATGGTCATGCGCCTGAGAAGAATGGTTTATTTCTATTAAATCTCGATAGTAGCGATACACATGTTCATAACATTGATGCTAAGCGAATTAAATTGAATGATAATTCTACTTATATGTGGCACTGTCGTCTTGGTCATATTGGAGTGAAACGCATGAAGAAACTCCATGCAGATGGACTACTTGAGTCACTTGATTTTCAATCACTTGACAGATGCGAAGCATGTCTAATGGGAAAAATGACTAAGACTCCATTCTCTGGTATTATGGAGCGAGCTACAGACTTATTGGAAATCATACATACCGATGTGTGCGGACCAATGAGTATAGCCTCGCGGTGGTTATCGTTATGTTCTAACCTTCACAGATGATCTGAGTAGATATGGGTATATCTATTTCATGAAACATAAATCCGAGACTTTCCAGAAGTTCAAGGAATTCCAAAGTGAAGTAGAAAATCAACGTAACAAGAAGATCAAGTTTCTGCGATCTGATCGCGGAGGGAATATCTGAGTTATGAGTTTGGCATGCATTTAAAGAAATGCGGAATACTTTCACAGTTGACACCGCCGGAAACACCACAGTGAAATGGTGTGTCCGAACATCGTAATCGAACTCTCTTAGATATGGTTCGTTCTATGATGTCTCTTACTGATTTGCCTTTATCATTTTGGGGTTATGCATTAGAGACAGCTGCATTCACTTTAAATAGGGCACCATCGAAATCCGTTGCAACAACACCGTATGAATTATGGTTTAATAAGAAACCTAAGCTGTCGTTCCTTAAAGTTTGGGGTTGCGAAGCCTATGTAAAACAAGCTAGAACCCAAAGCGGAGAAATGCGTCTTCATAGGATACCCTAAGGAAACTATAGGGTATACTTTCTATCACAGATCCGAAGGCAAAGTCTTTGTTGCTAAGAACGGAACCTTTCTTGAGAAAGAGTTTCTCACTAAAGAAGTGACTGGAAGAAAAGTAGAACTCGACGAGGTTACTGAACCTTCTCTCGTTGATCAGAGTAGCGCAGACCGGAAGATGTTCCTGTGCCGCCTGCACCGGTAACAGAGGAAGTTAATGATAATGATCATGAAACTTCGAACGAAGTAGCTACTGAACCTCGCAGTCGACAAGGGAACGTACCACTCCTGATTGGTATGATCCTTGTCTAAATCTCATGATTGTGGACAACAATGATGAGGACCCTGCGACGTATGAAGAAGCGATGATGAGCCCAGATTCCAACAAATGGCAAGAAGCCATGAAATCCGAAATGGGATCCATGTATGATAACAAAGTATGGACTTTGGTAGATCTACCTGATAGCCGCAAGGCTGTTGAGAATAAATGGATCTTCAAGAGAAAAACAGATGCTGATGGTAATGTTACTGTCTATAAAGCTCGACTTGTCGCAAAGGGTTTCCGACAAATTCAAGGTGTTGACTATGATGAGACTTTCTCACCTGTAGCGAAGCTAAAATCTGTGAGGATTTTGTTAGCAATAGCTGCATTCTTCGATTATGAGATTTGGCAGATAGATGTCAAAACGGCGTTCCTTAATGGTGACATTGAGGAAGAGTTGTATATGGTACAACCCAAAGGTTTTGTAGATCCTAAAAATGCTGACATGGTATGCAAACTTCAGCGTTCCATTTATGGACTGAAGCAAGCATCCAGGAGTTGGAACCGACGCTTTGATAAGGTGATCAAAGACTTCGGGTTTATACACATGGAGAGGCCTGTATTTACAAGAAAGTGAGTGGGAGCTCTGTAGCATTCCTGATATTATATGTAGATGACATATTATTGATTGGGAATGATATAGAACTATTAAGCAGTGTAAAAGGTTATTTGAATAAGTGTTTTTCAATGAAGGATCTTGGTGAAGCAGCTTACATTTTAGGCATCAAGATTTATCGAGATAGATCAAGACGCCTAATAGGGCTTTCACAGAGTACATACCTGGACAAGATTCTAAAGAAGTTTAGAATGGATGAAAGTAAGAAAGGATTCTTACCGATGTTGCCAGGTAAGGTCTTGAGCAAGACTCAAGGTCCAGCTACGGCAGAAGAAAGAGAGAGGATGAATCAGATCCCCTATGCCTCGGCAGTAGGCTCTATCATGTATGCCATGTTGTGTACTAGACCGGATATAGCACATGCTGTTAGTTTGACTAGCAGATATCAAAGTGATCCAGGAATGGAACACTGGACAGCGGTTAAGAATATCCTGAAGTATTTGAAAAGAACTAAGGATATGTTTCTTTGTTATGGCGGTGACCAAGAGCTTGTTGTAACCAGTTACACCGATGCAAGTTGGAACACTGATCCTGATGACTCTAAGTCTCAGTCTGGGTATGGGTTTATATTGAATGGTGCTGCAGTAAGATGGTGCAGCTCCAAGCAGTGCACGGTGGCGAAGTCTTCAACAGAATCGGAATACATAGCGGCTTCGGAGGCTTCATCGGAAGCGGTATGGATGAAGAGGTTCATTGTTGAGCTCGGTGTGGTTCCTAGTGCATTGGACCCACTAGTCATTTATTGTGACAACATGGGTGCCATCGCCAATGCACAAGAACCAAGGTCACACAAGAAGCTAAAGCATATCAAGTTGCGTTTTCATTCGATTCGCGAGTACATCGAAGATGGAGAAGTAAAGATTTGCAAAGTACACACTGATCTGAATGTAGCAGATCCGTTGACTAAAGCTCTCCCTAGGGCAAAGCATGACCAACACCAGAATGCCATGGGTGTTAGGTACCTTACAATGTAATCTAGATTATTGACTCTAGTGCAAGTGGGAGACTGTTGGAGATATGCCCAAGAGGCAATAATAAATTGGTTATTACATATCTTTGTGTTTATGATAAATGTTTATATACCATGCTATAATTGTATTAACCGAAACATTGATACATGTGTGTTATGTAAACAACAAGAAGTCCCTAGTAAAGCCTCTTGTATAACTTGCTTGTTGATTAATAGATGATCATCGTTTCGTGATCATGAACATTGGATGTTATTAATGACAAGGTTATATCATTATGTGAATGATGTAATGGACACACCCAATTAAGCGTAGCATAAGATCACGTCATTAAGTTCATTTGCTATAAGCTTTCAATACATAGTTACCAAGTCCTTTCGACCATGAGATCATGTAAATCACTTATGCGGAAGGGTACTTTGATTACATCAAACGCCACTGCGTAAATGGGTGGTTATAAACGTGGGATTAGGTATTCGGAAAGTATGAGTTGAGGCATATGGATCAACAGTGGGATTTGTCCATCCCGATGACGGATAGATATACTCTGGACCCTCTCGGTGGAATGTCGTCTGAATAGCTTGCAAGCATATGAATAGTTCATAAGAGACGACATACCACGGTACGAGTAAAGAGTACTTATCAGGAGACGAGGTTGAATAAGGTATAGAGATACCGATGATCAAACCTCGGACAAGTAAAATATCGCGTGACAAAGGGAATCGGTACCGTATGTTAATGGTTCATTCGATCACATTGTTCATCGTTGAATATGTAGGAATCATTACGGATCTCCAGATCCCGCTGATGATTATTGATCGGAGAGGCGTCTCGGTCATGTCTGCACATTCTCGAACCGTAGGGTGACACACTTAAGGTTGCGATGTTGCTAGGGGTAGTTTCGGGATTAAAGAAATAGTTTTGGAGAGTTACGGAATTGTTCCGGGAAGATGATTAATGATTTATTAATTAATTGAATTAGTAAATATTAATATTAATTTATTTAGTAGAAATAAATGTGGGACTAAAAGTAGTCTATAAGTAGTTTTGCTAATGGGCCAATTAAGTGGCTCATGTAGACAAACTATCAAACAAAAGAGGCAAAAGAAAAGAAAAAAAAAGAGAGCAAGGCTTGGCCAGCTGGGCCGGCCTGCCGGCCACGCTCACGCCCAAGGCCAAGGGCCAAGGCTGGCCAGCAAGCCATGCGATGGCCGCACGGGCCAAGCAGCAGACGGCCGGCCGATCCCTGCGTGTAGCAAGATCAGGTTTGGTTGTTCTTTTTGTTTCGTGGCATGATACATGTATGTGTATGTACGTAAGTATTGACTTGCACGCCACGCGAGACAGCCTAGCTGATCGATCCGATCGTGCTATCAGCCATCAACCGCCTTACTCGCCTATAAAAGAAGCACGCCGGCCGGCGCAAGAAAATCAGTTTTTTTGTTCCGCGGTCGTTTGCTCCGTTTGCTCCACCTTTTGCCTAGTTTCTTCCACCCAACGCGAATAGGCGAAGCCCTATCCGCGCAAACTCTCCACCACCACCACGCCGTCGTGCTGCTGGACTAGATCCCATCTATCACATCTCCCCGCTTGCTGGAACAAGGAGGAGGTGTCTTCATCGAGCTGTACGTGTGACCGAGTACGGAGGTGCCGCCCGATTGTGGCACCGTCAAGATCAAAATCTTCTACGCGCTTTTGCAAGCGGCAAGTGATCGACTACATCCACCCCGAGATCTAATCTCGTTAAGCTTTGCGAATCTTCGAGGGTTAGTCTCTTCATCTCCTCGTTGCTACCGTCTACTAGATTAGATCTTGGCTTGGTTTTCGTTCTTGGAAATTTTTTGTTTTCTATGCTACGAATCCCATCAACTTTATTAGACAATTTGCTCGTACACGACCACGGTATCGTCCTGTGGTACTTACACGGTTACACCGTGGTCGACAGGGAGCTTTAGTTTGTAAAGTACCTGCTGCTGCGCAATGCGCCTCACTAATGCATATGGATTCATAAAAATATTCAAAATATTTTTCATTTATTTGAATTTTTCGAGAGTGATTATTCGTATATTTTGATGAATTTCTAGAAAACACTTAAATTCAATGTATTTCATTGATTTAGTAGAGAACGAAATATTTTCTAAAAGTGAAATTCAAAACCACACCGCCCTCCTAGTAGGGCGCGCACAAAAGGTTGCGACCAGTTCCCTGTTGTCGGGAGGATGGCAGCCCGCGCACACACACCCACGTACATGAGGAGGACACCTAACATGGCGCCGCAATTGCTAGCTGAGGCGGTTGCTGGCGGAGGCGATACAATGGGGTCGCTGGTTGTTCCGAGTTGCGACACACATAAGATTATGTGCTTGTGGCGTGGGTTTCAGTGGATTTGTCCTTGTGGGGCTTGGCCCCGTGGTGTCTTGTTGTTTGGTTTTCGTCTGGTTTTCTTCTAAAAACTATGCACTTTCTGCTTAATTAATGGATGAGGCAAAGCTTTTGGCTCTGTTTAAAAAAAAAGATTATGTGCTTGCATTTAGTGAGCCAGGGGTAGTTTTTGTATTTTCTTCCTCCAATGAAAGTATTCCCTGAAAATGCTATATTGGAGCCGAATCGCGTATCAATGAGGATGCATTCAGGTGAGTGTATGCGTGCGTTTTTGTTTATAGTGTGTTTTATCAAGAAAAAAATGCTACACAACTTGCTAACCCAACATTACTTTTCGAGGAATCCGGCCCAACATGCATGATCGTCGATGGAAACAGATCCTCAAATTTGTAGGATCTGGCAGTTACATGGAAACTAAACAATGGAATGATCGGTGCTCCTGGCTGACCCGACATTACATGGAAACTACATACTAATGGAATGATATGAGTGATCCTGCCTGAAAACAAAATATCTGACAGGGAGTCTTATTAGGCTATATTTGCTAATCGGTTACTGCAATGGTATATTTACACGGAGCGATTGCATGAACAGCTAGCAGTGCACCACAACGACAAGGTATATAATCTTTCCGCAAGGAAGGAAATCAATTCAATTAATATAGTACTAACCTCCGTCTATAAAAAGATGTCTCAACTTAGGATAAATTTAAATGTATCTAGATACTAAAATGGGTCTAGATACATTCAAATTTTAACAAAGTTAAGACATCTATTTATAAATGGAGGGAGTAATAAATCATGCAAGGCGGATTTACATCCAATTTGCTGGCAACAACATGCCGTAGCGATCGATTCCCTATATCAGTTCACCTGTCATTCTCGATCGACCACCACAAATTCATCACCACGACCGGCCAGCAGCTCATCAAAAGGTTCCATCTATCGGCCATGGCGACCTGCAAAAAGCTCCTTCTCGCCGTCGCCGCCGTCGGTTGCGCCGCGGCGATAGCCATGCGCGGGGCAGCAGCCGAGGCCGCGCCGTTCCAGCCGATCCCGAACGTGGACGCCCCCCATATCCAGGAGCTGGGCCAGTGGGCGGTGCAGGAGCACGTGAAGCAGGCGAACGACGGGCTCACATTCAACAAGGTGTTCGGCGGCCAGTTCGAGGTCGTCGCCGGGCTACGCTACGTGTTCGACATCGACGCGGTGGGCAGTGACGGCGTGGTCGGTGCTTATACCGCGGAGGTGTACTTGCAGGACTGGACCAACACGCGCCTGCTCGTCTCTTTCAACTGATCGAGTCGAGTGGGAGCCGACGTGCAAATCTCCTGCATGCATATGGTATTGAAAAAGAGTACCACGATCATACGTACATGGCTGGATTGTAATGGCTTTTGATGTACAGTAATAAACACGAGTTAGAAATATTGAAGGTGGATTTGTTTTCGTTGCATATGCGTTGCCTCTTATGCTTGAATCGATTTAATTTTTTTTTCAGAACTCATATGCCTTTTATTAAGAGAAGTTGAATTACAGGCATATTCAAACCTACAAGTGGTTCAATAAACCACAATACAGACCCCCGTGAGCTTCTTCATTTGATTCCCTTCTTTCATGGCTGAAATTTTAATTCCCCGCAAAAAAAATTATATTGCCCCTCGCCTTTGATCTGTCTTTGATCTCCTGATTTCCGAAGAATACTACCAAAGACGTCAAAGTTCTCGCCAGGCAAGCCATTCACTACTTCGAGGCAATTCGAAGCAACGTGAATTTGGCCGAGCAGAAGATCAGCAACCGTGTCCAGAGCTTCCCTTCATGCGAGTGCCTCCAGAGTCCGATGGTGCTTGATGCTTTCATATATCGTCGCCTATGCACCTAGAAAAGAACCATCACTGGATCGGCAAACAACGGCAACTACACCTCTCTCTGGCGCCCATGCCACCGCCGCATCAATGTTTACCTTGGCTCGGCCTTCAGGTGGAGCAATCCGTCCCTGCTTTCTCCCACTGGTAGGAGCCCTGCCCTTCTTGTTGCTTGTCTCTACCGCACCAGCATTAAGATCAGCCAGGAATTGGTTAACAAAATCGATTGCTTCTATTGGGCTTTGATAAACCCTCCTCCTGGATAGCCTTTCTCTTGGCATGCCAAATTCTCATATTGTTACTAGCATGCGAGTAAGATCCCCGACCTTCGTCGGTTCGATCATAGCGAAGAGCCACGCTATAGCCGAGGGCACCGTCATCACGAAGACATGCTTGACAATATCCGCCTCCATGATCGCACATAGCACGTCGCCATGTTACACTCGATGAGAGAATGATGCCATTAGTCCTGTCTCCCGCCTATAGAGCATGCCGCCGTTGGCGCCATGTTCCGTCAGTGACGAACGTCCCCCAGATGGCAAAGAATGATTTGCAAGCAACCATAGAAATATCCATAGCCGCTTCCAAGATTTTTTTTCATATGCAGCCATACCCGACGATGTCGCACATTTATCTAGCCAGTCTTCTCTGGTGCCTTTCATCGCAGCCAGAGGACAATAGCAAGACCTAATCGAGAAAATAACCGAGTTCAAAATGTCACCCCCAGGAATCACTCTGAACATCCCTATAGGAAAGTGGGTTTGACCCGATGATCTCTGAATCCATCGGTCAGAAGAACTCGTTCAACTTCTGTAGATTTCATTCTTTTGCACCATGGTTAATGAAACCGCCCAGCAACACCGGGGCATCCACCTTCTTGACTGTAATCTGTCACAACCTTGTATCCTTAGGTACTCAATTCTGTGACCAGACGGCCATCACCGATCCAGTGAATTAAGCTGATGTTTAGTGCGTTCCTCCCTTCCAATATGGATTGCCATATTTGAGATGGATGTGAACCCAGATCGACAGATAGAATATCACCATTTGGAAAGTAAACTGCCTACAATACCCTAACACTCAAATACTCGGGTACCTGTAAGAGTTGCCACGCCTACCTTGCTAGAAGCACAATGTTAAGCTCGATGACGTGGAACCCTAGTACACATGTACTCTTTGGTTGCTCCCATGAGACCCAACTCATTTTCCTTTGCCCTTCTTCCTTGCAACCCCACCAAAATTTGCGAAGTAAAGAATTGATGTATTTGCACGACCCCTTTGGTAGTTTGAAATAGGACATAGAAAACTTTGGAGCGGCTTGGGAAACTAACTTGATAAAAAAAAAGTGCCTCCCACTCATAACAGTTGTTCCAACCATCCAAGAACATTTTTCCACACTTTATCTTGAAGGTATTTAAATGTTCCACTCTTATAAATGCCCACATCCGACGACATTCCTAGGTATTTCTCATTGAGAGTTTCCCTCTCAACTTGTAGTTCCTCCTTTACCACCACTCTCATAACTTCTGGGCAGCCCTTGCTAAAAAGGATCGCTGATATGTTCATATTTATCCGTTGATCATGTGCATTGCATCATTTGTCCAACACACTCTTAACCTCCATATCACCCTCTCTACTAGCTTTGAAGAACAACAAGCTATCATCAACAAAGAGTAAGTGGTTGATTGCTAGGGCCAATGTCGCCACTCTTAACCTAGAAAGTGTCGATGATTGATCTCTAACTTTTAGAAGGCAGGAAAGGCCCTCTGCTGCCAACAAAAACATGTACGAGGATGTGGAATCACCCTGACGGATCTCCCTTGAGGGATAAAACTCCTCCTATGGTGCACCATTGAAGACCATTGAGAAGGATACTATTAAAACAAGGCGCATCACCAATGCCACCGATCCACTGCTAAGTCCATCTTCAACATAATTTCCTGAAGATAACTCCACTTGACACGGTCATACACCTTCCTCGTATCCAACTTGAGAGCTTAAAAACTATGATCTTTTTCCTTGTTACGTTTCATGATGTGCAAACACTCGTAGGCTCTAATAATATTGTCTGTAATCAGTCTACATGGGACAAAGGTTGACTGTTATGCTGAAATGATATCAGGTAACACCTTCTTGATCCTATTTGCCGCCGCTTGGAACAAGTAATTTAGAAGATCCCTGCGCGTTGCTGCAAAACAGATGTAAAATAAAACTTATAACGTATAAAATGACAAACAAAATTATGGGTTGAAGGAATAAACTATACTTAGAAATTATAGGTTGAAGTCTATTCACAATGGGAAGAAGATTTGATTTTTGGAACGGCTCGATTGCCAGATGAGTTCGGACCATTCCACAGTCCATCTGCTCCATCTCAAAAAAAAGGAAAACTGGTGTGTACGTCGACATATTGACCTCTCTGAGGGCGGCTTGGTTACCCACATAAGACTATATGAACCTTTGGGTTTTCAACTCAAAATTCATCGACAAACAACCATGCCTCTATCACATGGGAGCTCACTAAGAATTACTCTTCAGCCTCTGGCTACGAGGCCGGGTCTATGAAAACTCAAATGAACTCGATAACATGTACGAATCCGCCAAAATGCAAGTTCTTTTTTGGTAATCATCCAGAACCGGCTTTTGACAACGGGCCAGTTGGAAAGAATAGGGTGCCAAATTTTGAAAATTGTCCACTATGTACGTGTACGAATAAGACGACCATCCAGCAGACACGCCAACCAGATTTGGATCATGGTAAAGGATGGCTACAGGGAAAGCCGTAACTGAGGAACCAGAGAAACCATATTGCACGCTCATTGTGTGCGCTAATGCTACATGTCAACAAAGGTCGCATGTTGGCTGGAACATTAAGGTACCAAAAGAAACGACAATTTTTCTGGGGAGACATATCGCAAGCGTTGGTTTTTGTTGTTTATTTCCATTAAGTTTTTTATGTTGGTAATTTACTGCTTTCGGTTGATTTTTCATGGGTTTCTTTTTCTTTTGTCTTTTTCCTATTTGGTTTCCTATTTTTATTTTTCACTTTTTACTTTTTGTTTTCTTTTCATGTTTTTTTTTGCTTTCTATTTTCAATTTATTTTTCAATTTTATTTTTTGAAAATTGTTCAATGATTTAAAATAGTTTAAATTTGAAAAAAACTTTGAAATTCCTCAGATTTATAAAAAATAGTTTTAGAAAATGTTTAGATTTTGAAAATTTTCAGACTTAAAAATTGTTTAGATTTAAAAGTCTATATTTTAAAAATATCCACATCTAAAAAAAATTTAGTTGCTTCATAGGCCTCTACCCGTCACTTTCGAAAGTTAAATTCTTTAATTGGATATTTTGCTTTTTTTTTTTTTTGATATGGGAGCATGCCCCAGCCTCTGCATCAATAGATGCACACGGCTAATTTATTTATTAAAAGTAAAGAGTATAACAATATTTTAAGTTTACAGTCACGGATCAGACAAGGTCGATACAAGAATCAACCAAAGAAAAGCTAGGCACATAAACAAGCTATCCATTGTCTATCCTATTAATGTGCTGCCACCCAATAGCCTGGAAATAGAAGTCCTGTGCAACCATCAGCAGCCGGTTGCATCCAGTAACCATATCCTCCCGCTGATCCTCCGGGAGGAGAAAGGCCCATAGTTGGATAAAGTGCGTAGCCCGGCGAATAACCTGCAAAAAATTAGTTCCCTTCTGTTTGTTAAAAATAATATCATTTCGGCATCTCCAAATAGACCAACATAGAGCTGAAACTCCAATACGAATTCTGGCTTTATGTTCCTTCCGCACCCCATTTAACCAGTTGCCAAACATATTAGTAATATTAGACGGGGGTGGTATGTTGTATGCAAAATAGACCATGCGCCAAACTATTTTAGCAAAAGGACATGCAAGAAACAAATGCTGAATGGTTTCATTAGAGTCACAAAAACAACACTTTTGACATCCATTCCACTTACGCTTAGCCAAATTGTCCTTAGTTAGAAGCACCTTGTTATTTAGAAACCACATAAAAACTTTTATTTTCAAGGGGATTTTCAACTTCCATAGATATTTACGAAGAAACGTAGTATGTCCATTCATGTAATCCAAATACATAGATTTAACCGAAAACAAACCAGAGTCAGTAAGTTTCCATACAAACTTATCTGGCTCAGTAGTTAAGTTTACATTAATTAATCGTTGACATAAATGTAACCATGCATTCCATTTATGGTCATTCAAACCCCTCCGAAAGCAAATATTAAGCGGAGTTTGCGCTAATACATTTGATACTAAGACATTCTTATGTTGCACGATGTTATAAAGAGAGGGGTACTGCTGCGCCAGGGACATGTCACCCAGCCACACATCCTCCCAAAATCGAACCGTTAACCCGTTTCCTACCTTGAAAAATCTTTTACTGAAAAAGTCTTGTTTAACACGCATTAGACCTTTCCAAAAGGGAGAATCTGAAGGTTTGGCCTCAACCTGGGCAAGTGTTTTATCTTTAAGATACTTATTATGTAGTATTTCCTGCCACATCCCTTCCTCCGATAGCAGCTTAAACAGCCATTTGCTGAGTAAACACTTGTTTTTCAATTCTAGAACCTCAATGCCGAGCCCCCCTTGATCTTTTGGTCTGCATATAATATTCCATCTTGATAGTCTATACTTCTTCTTATTTTCATCAGACTGCCAAAGGAAATTGGATCTGAAATAATCTAGTCTTTTCCTAACACCTTTCGGGATTTCCATAAAAGAAAGCATGAACATCGGTAAACTAGTTAAAACGGAATTAATAAGAACAAGCCTATCCCCGTAAGAAAGCATTTTACTTCGCCAACATCCAAGTTTCGATGCGAAACGACTCTCAACCAGATTCCACTCCGCATTTCGGAGAGTTCTATGATGGATAGGAATACCCAAATATCTGAATGGTAAAACTCCAGATTCGCATCCAAAAATTTGCCTATATTGATGCTCCATGTCCTTAGCCTTACCGAAACAAAATAACTCACTTTTATGAAAATTAATTTTTAGACCCGAGAGTTGTTCAAATATACAAAGGATTAACTTCATGTTAACCGCCTTACGAACATCATGTTCCATAAATAGTATTGTGTCATCCGCATATTGGAGTATGGAAATACCCCCGTCAACTAGGTGAGGAAGAAGACCCCCAACTTGCCCCTGTGTTTTTGCACGTGAAATAATAATAGCCAACATATCAGCTATAATATTAAAAAGAATCGGCGATAAAGGATCACCCTGTCGCAACCCTTTTCTCGTTTGAAAATTATGACCAATGTCATCATTGACCCTAACTCCCACACTGCCACCCTCAACATAATGTCTAATTCGGTCACACAAAACAGGATCGAAGCCTTTCATTCGCAAAACCTGTTGTAGAAAGGGCCATTTCACCTTATCATAGGCTTTTTCAAAGTCAATTTTAAAAAGGACACCGTCTAATTTCCTTCTATTTAGCTCATGAATAGTCTCATGTAGCACAACCACACCCTCAAGAATATGTCGGCCTGGCATAAACGCGGTCTGAGTAGGCCTGATCACTTTATGTGCCATCCCAGAGATACGAATAGTTGCGACTTTAGTAAAGATTTTGAAACTAACATTAAGCAAGCAAATGGGTCTATATTGTTGAATTTGGACGGCATTTTCCTTTTTTGGAAGAAGTGTAATAACTCCAAAATTTAATTTAAATAGGGGTAATTCTCCACGTTGGAAACAGGAAAAGAGCCCCATTAAATCATTCTTAATAACTTCCCAGAAGTGTTGATAAAACTCCGCCGGAAACCCATCCGGTCCGGGAGCTTTATTATGTTCCATCTGCGCTATAGCCTCGTGAACTTCCTCCATTGAGTAGTCAGCAATCATGAGATCATTTTCAGCCGCTGTTAACTGCGGAATATCCTCAGTTTTGTCCTCCATCATGGTGACAGTACTAGGATCCGGCGGCCCAAACAATTTTTTATAGTATTCAGTAATGTATACTTTAAGGTTATCATCGCCCACAATGGTACCTTCGTCTTGTTCAAGCTGAAATATTTTCTTTTTCCTATGTTTCCCATTAGCAATTAAATGGAAGTATTTTGTATTATTTCCTCCTTCCCGAACATTTTTCACCTTTGCTCGTTGTGCCCATTTGATCTCTTCATCACGCCTAAGTTTATTCATTTTATCATTTGCCAATTTCAACTCATCTCTCTCAACAGAGGACAGGGGAAATGATTCCGCTTTAATATCCAGGGTATCAATAATTTTTAAGAGGCGTTCCTTCTCCTTTTTATATTTGCCACTTAAGTTCTTCGCCCATCCCCTCAGAAAACGGCGAAGGTGTCTTATTCTATTTTGCCAAGTTTCGATTGGTGTCCTCCCAGTTGGGGCAGCGACCCATTCTTTTGCCACCAAATCATAGAAACCTTCCTCATTAAGCCATGATAGTTCAAATGAAAACCGAGGCTTATTTCCTATATGCGCATGATGACCAGAGTCAATCAACAAAGGCGTATGGTCAGAACCTGAACGGGAAAGTGCCCGCACCGAGACCAAAGGAAATTTTTGTTCCCACTCGACACTAGCAAGGACACGATCAAGCTTCTCGTATGTCGGATTCTCTCTACGGCTTGCCCATGTATATTGACGCCCCGAAAGAGCAATTTCCCTTAAATTAAGATTTTCAATAATAGCATTAAAAATAAACGGCCAACGAGGATTAAAGTTGTCATTACTCTTCTCCTCGGGCTTTCTTAGAATATTAAAATCCCCCGCTAGCATCATGGGCAAAGGTTCATCTTCACACATACGAACTAACTCCGAAAGGAATTCATGCTTAAGAGAATCCTGAGCCGCCCCATACACCGGCACTAGAACCCACTCAAAGCCATCGCGTTTGTTTTTAATAGTCAGTTTGACACAAAAGTCTCCGCTATCAACCTTATTTACTTTTAAAGTATTAGTATTAATACCTACGAGAATTCCACCCGATCGCCCATGTGGCGGTAAACAAAACCAAGCGAAATCCTTGCCAGAAGATAAATCCCTGAGAAAGGGTACCGCGAAATTAGATCGTCCAGTCTCTATTAATGCAATAAAATCTAGCTTATAATCCCTGATGGATTCCTTAACAAAAAGGTGTTTCCCGGGATCTTTAAAACCCTCACTGTTCCAAGTTAAACCACGGAGACCGTCCATTAAGATTTTGTTTTTTTGATTCGGATACGGTTACTTCGCCGCACTTTAGTCTTATCATAAGACTTCTTTCTACGAGCACGCTTTGGCTTTAAAACCCCAGGAGGAGTGACAGCCGACTCATCCCCCATCTCAATCTCATCATCATCCAAGTCCTCACACATATTGGACGCACGCGAAACAACTAGACACAGACTATTATTATTATCTCCCAGATTGGTCACATTTTCATTCTTTGCTAACAAAGTTAAATTACGGTGCAGCTCAATGTCTTTTATTAATTTAACAGAAGCAAGGCGATCAGCATGTGAGCATCCTAAAGAAATTCCCAGCGTTTTTGCTTGATCTATAATTTGCTCATCCGAAAAAGAACGTAAAGACGAAATTGAAGGTAAATTCGTACCTTGCCCTGTGACCTCATTGCGCCTCTGAGCATTCATCATTGCCCGCTCCATTTGAGTCGCATCTGCATTAGGCTGGGCACGATTGACAACAACAACAACAACAAAGCCTTTATTCCCAAACAAGTTGGGGTAGGCTATACAAGTCCACAATTGACACGATTACAATTTCTCACTATTTGGCCGTATGCTACTGCTCTAGTTACATCATGTTTGATATCTTTCTGCGATCCTGTATTACATGTTTATGCACGTCATAATGCTTCTACTACTATTTGGTGTCAATTTAATTATAGCAAAGCCGTGACTCGTAACTGTTTGTTGTTATTACACGTGCAGCAGGCACATCTTACACTCATAAACGTAGAGTAAAGCTCGCCTATAATCATGTAAGTACCTGCTGTTTTTTGTATATTGCTTAATGCAAACTTCTATATCTTGGACCTGTTTCTGTTTACAATTGGCCTCTCCTTCATGCAGAGGAGAAACAGTGAGGCACCAGGTTCTTCTGTCCAAGTACCCGATGAGGTCCGTGTGACTAAAAAAAAAGCTCACGTAAGTTCCCTGTTTTTTTTTGGAATGTTAATTTACCTCCTGTGCATAGTTCAATTGCATCATTTTATGTATGTTGCACTACCTAAGTTGCCTAATGGAATCTAATAAAATATAAACAATGACCATATGGAACATTGCACACTGCCTTTGACCCATCTGGCATCCGGCATGCCTGGGTATAAGTTACATGATTTGGCTATGTTAATACAAGTCCTGAAATTCTATTATGTTAATTTTTTGCCTGTTGCTTCATTGAGTTTGCCTGTTGTTCCATGGCTAGTGCATGAAGTTTGATAGAAATGATCCTAGCTGAAATGATGCACTTTGTGTTTTTTTATTGCTTTATTCCTAACCTAGCTTCCTATTCTACTTGAAACATGATTGCTTTATTCCTAACCTAGCTTCCTATTCTACTTGAAACATGGTGAAAAAATAGTTATATTACTTGTTTAAATGTCTAGCTTTGTTTTTCTGAGTCCCATTGACATGATGTGGTATATCCATATTCAAATGATCTGGCTGTTTATATAATACGCTCCATGTTCAATTGCTTCATTCAGTTTCTAGTAATCTATTATACATGATGCACATGGTGCTACTTGTTATATGCCCTTTTTGTTTGAGTTTGATCATGAATTCAAGATTAAGCATTGCCTAAACGTTGACCAACGTAGGAAGATTCCCTCCCTTGTCTATACGTTGTGAGATAGATGATGAGACCTCTCTAGCAGCGAATTTATACGCGCTAGATAACACCCCGTTTAATTCGGTCCTGTTGGGACTCGAACCCGGGTGGGCTGGCTGCGCACTCGCAAGCCTTGCCACTGAGCTAGCACTCAGTTCTCAGATTAAGCAATGCCTCGTTATGCTTAATTTAAATGTTATGGCACTTCATACAAGCCATACAATTAATTGTTGCATTGACCTTCTACGATGTCGAAGGCACTATCTGAGTCATGCTTAAATCAATCATACATTATTTTCCTAATAGTATCAAATCCAACATGCACATCTTTTGACTGTATTTGGCTATTTGCTAGATTTCTTCTGTGCAGTGACCTGGCTTCGTTATTGGGCACATGATGTCTAGTTGCTTGGTTCATTGTATACATCATCGCCATGATCTAGTTTGGTTTGTTCTAAGAGGCATGTGGCTTAACTGGTTTCTTTGTTGTATCTGCCCATGGTTCTTTCAAAATTATGTCAACAATGATGTTTGTTTGCCTTGTATTGTATTGCATTTTAACTTGTTTTGTCTTAGTTTCAGCCTGCAAACAAAGCTGTAATGTCAGTAGGGACAACCCATTTATCAAGTGTTGCGGTCATTTCACAGAGCAACAGTGACAGTGGCACGTGCTCTCATTGGTCCACTGAGTCCGGTACACCAACCATTCCAGAAGAAATAGATGTACGAGGCTCTATTTTTGATTGCTTGTTGTGTTATATCAGCTCAACGATGTTCTTGAAATTGGAGGTCTTTTATTGCATCATATGATGTTGTAACTTGTTTTATCTAAATTTCAGGCTTCAAATAAAGCTACAATGCCAGAAGCAAGGGCCAATGCCTCAAGTATTGATGTTTCACAAAGCAGCAGTGAGAGTGCATATTGCTCGCATAGGCCCATGGTATCTATTGGTCAACTTAATCCGGCACAAAGAGATTTCGGGGATGCACTCCAAGAGGCAGTTGATATATTTGGGCGGGAAAACAAAGATGCTGATGAATTAATTGCCAAGACACGCCAAGAGATACATGAATTGAAAAATAGGCAAACTTTGACAGAAAATGTTCTAAAGAATCTCCTATGCACTTGTCATGGTAAGCCAGTTGTGATGTGTCTGGGAATTGAAGGTGTCTAAATAAACTTTGATTCTGTTGTTCAGTCAAGTGGACTGCTGATGCCAATGCTGTAACTAATTACTGCTCAAAATTTCGTTCAAAATTTCGTGGTTTGTAATAATTGCAAATTTTGTTGTTGTACTAAAATTAGATATGTTCCATGTGGCTGCTGTATTTTGTGTGAAATAATATCCTGATGTGTACTTCAATTAAACCATAAATCGACTGCATGCTGAAAATTTGAATCTGAGCGCACGTGTGAACTGTTTTCTGCTCGTAATGCAATAACGGCTGTTTCTTGGAAGGACTACGTACATGGGTGAAAAGTTAGAGAAGCTACAGTACTCTAACTTGAAGGTGAAAAGTTAGAGAAGCTACAGTACTCTAACTTTCCTTCCCCCAAACCATATGTCTAAAATCCAAATAATTTAAATTAATTTGCACAATACAAACTTGTGTCTTGCATTTGAAGTAATTACATGCAGAGAAAATTATGGTGTAATAAAATTTAGTTTAGTTTTTAAACATCTACAGTAATCACCTTTATTAGTTAAAGACAGTGCATAACCTTGTACTTATGCTACAGAAGCCTGACTTTGCTTCTTTATTTTTCCTGACTTAGCTCCTTCACGTTAGAGGATACGGTTCCCGTACATGGTAGCCCATTAATAATTATGCCTGCTAGCAAGATAGATGGTCCTTATTATAGTCAGGCATGTCAACTTGTATGATTAAAAGTAGTTCGTACACATTAAATCTACCATCTGCATTTTTCTCTGTAATAACTTTTCTTTTTACACAACTCAAAACTTGTCTGGCTAATATGAAATTTGAGATGGCAAAACCCGGGAAAGATAAAGATATCACCAAAAACTCTTTCCTGCGAAATGCTGGGTTTTGAAGCCCAAGTCCAAGTCTTTCTCTGCTCAAGTTTTGGAGGAACAACTCCAAGTAGAACGAGTTGCAACAGCTATGCTAAGAACAAAAGTTGACATGTTGAGATCAAGATTAGAAGCATGTGATGCCCTACTGCACGAGGCCAATCAAGTTCGTTATAATCTCCCAAAGACTAAGAAAATGCCATAGATAATTGGAGTTGAACACTAACATAGTGAGTACATTGGTCTTGTGAAATGTTTCCTTAGATTAAGGCACCGTTCAGACTTTTGTTGGTGGATGCATTTATCTGCGGTTGGGATCAACTTGGTAGTTGTTCCTGTGGATGTTATATAAATTAATTGCCTAGCCTTTTTTGAATCAGTTCAAACTTAAATGGTATCATAGCCAAGGTCTCAAGTTTGAATTGTCGAACGTGTGGTTTAATTTAATCTCTGTCGGGCGGCAAAATCTCCCACCAATCCTGAAATATTTCAAACGCATTTTTGAATGGGATTAAGAAGATAGATCATGATCATGGTAGTGACCTATATTCAACGTGATGATGATTTGATTTTGCACTCGGCCATGAACAGAGGTACTAGTACGGTGTCACAATTTTTTATCATTATACTTGTACCTTAGCGAAATTCAAAATCTCATAGCGGCAAAACTTCCCGCCCACAAAATACAAAAATTTCACACGCTTCCAAATTCCCATTCTACCCCTGTGGAGATGACAGCAAAGTCGGTTGGTGAGGGGTTTGCCCGTCATTTTTTCGATCACCACCTCCCTAGCCCGGAAACCCTCCCAAAAAATACATTTCCTTCAGTCTCTCATCTGAGACCACCCACCGGAACTTCTCAAGTCCCTCTCTCTACCACCTCCACGACCACCGCACCGGAACATCCCCGCCGGACTTCCCTGGCCTACCCGAGCCCTCGCGATCCTCGTCATCCGGCTGCCTGCCGGAGCCGCTTCATCGACGCCGTCATCAACCGGACCGGATCATCCCCGCCGAACCTCGAAACCATATGCTCATCCAGCAGTCTACCGCACGCTTCAGCTGCGGTATCGTCCACCCCGCCGGAGCCGCTTCGCCGGATCCGTCGTCCACCGCATCGGATCTTGCTCACCGACACCGCTGTGCATGAACCGGATCTGCTTCACCGCGCAGTGCATGATCTAAACTCTTCTACTGTCGCTTTTCTATTGCTTGCCTGCAAGTTCTTGTTTAATCTTGGGGAACCTGTTTGTGCTAACGACGCGCCGTTACGTTTTTGCAGATGAGATGAGTAACCATGAAGTGTAATGGCCGTCTCTCCAACCCCAAGTAGCACATGTAGCGTACTTCATCACCGGATCTATCAACCCCAGGAAGATCTGCTGTGACTCCCACAGAGTGCTTCTCCTAATGTAAGTCCCTTGTTTTAGCGCCATGTTCTGGGTTCAGATGCTTGTTTGTCTGAAGCTCTTTTAGTTCATTCCTAGCTATGACCGTAACACGTTGCTATTTTCTACTTCATTGCTAACTTTAAGCGATTGAACATTTTGGTTTGCATTCCTGCTCTGTAGATGTAGCCATCATAACTTCTATCTTGCTCAGTCGTTGTTACAAAAATTATAGGTATTATAGTAACATCCTGCTATTATTTAGTTCATGGCCAATTTTAAGTAATTGCACATGTTGGTTCGCATTCCCTGCTCTATAGCTTTTGGCATCGTAACTTCTATATTTGGTTTACATTCCCTGCTCTGTAGATCTAGCCATCATAACTTTATCTTGCTCAGTCGTTGTTACAAAAATTATGGCCTGCTACTATGTTGTTTGTGCCAATTTTTTACTCCATGAACATGTTGGCTTGCATTCCCTGTACTACATGTGATGCCATTGTTTTGTATCTAGTTCATTGTAAGCTAACAAAGTAAGGACTTAGTTTGGCATGCTATCACTCTGCTATCTAGCCTGTAGTACAAATAAACTTGTCATACTACTAGATAATAATTTTGCGTGCCATCTTGTTCTTCAAAAGCTGCATTATTGACTTGTTTCTCTGACTTGGCATGACGCTCACATATGGAAAGCTGAACATATTGGTTTGCATTTCCTCTTATACAAGTTCACAGGTGATCCCACTATATTCTGTATCTGGTCCATCCTAAGCTCCAGCATTAACTATCCTCCATGTGTTGCTCATTACAAGTTTATATCCCGAAACATCTTGATTTGCATCCCCTTCACTATAAGTTCAGGAGTATTATTTAGTTCACGGCCAAAGTGAAGTAATTGCACTTGGCACATGTTGGTTCACATTCCCTCCTCTTTAGCTTTTGCCATCGTAACTTCTATTTTTTGGTTTACATTCCCTGCTCTAGATGTAGCCATCATAACTTCATCTTGCTCAGTCGTTGTTACAAAATTTATAGCCTGCTACTATGTTGTTCATGCCAATTTTGTACTCCCTGAACATGTTGGTTTGCATGGGACTCGACAGTAGTAAGTCTGCTGTTTCATTCTAACATGCTCTGTTATATTGGTATGCGGCATGCACTCTTTGTTTGCTTATTGTGCGCATTACAATGATCTTGTTATAACGACGAAATGATGAGTTCCAAATTCTTTGCCAAACAATATTGTAGTGTCTTTGCCTTTCCATTGTTGCTGTCTTAACTTGTAATGTCTTTGTTTCAGATATAGGTGCTGCATGGACAACTTAAAAGATTGCCGGATCGCTTCATTGTATTGCTAGGTTTAATTACCATTCAATTTCTCTGGGTTCTGTAATATTTTTTTCAATGCCTTGCAGCTGATGTAATATTTAGTTAGTTTTTATAGTTCTTTCGCGCATTTTTTTCTTTGGTGCTTGTGGTAAGTGAGGCTATCCGACAGAAATCAATGCTGCGTAAATATTCTCAGTATCTAAATCACGAATTCCCATCCCTTAAACGGCCCAATCAAGCGAAATCACATATGTGCCTCGCCCGCAAAATCCTAAAGCGCATATTATGCCGGCATATAAACAGCAACTAAACGGGCTGGCCCACTTACTTCTTGGGCCACCATTTGATTTACTTGGACCCCACACACTAATTGGGCCGGCCCACTTGCTTTAAGGTGGACCCCACCACTACCGGGCCGGCCCACTAATTAGTTGGGCCAGCCCATTTGCTTTTTTGGAGGACCCCACATAATAAATGGGCGCCCTTTAAGAGGAAAGTGGGACCCACTTGGCCCGCCCACTATCTTGTTGGGCCGGCCCACTTGCTATATTGTGGACCCCACATACTAGTTGAGCCTCTTTAACAGAAAGTGGGCCCACATGTGCTTATTGGGCCGACCATATCTTGTCACGCCCACTTGCTCTATGGTGGTCCCACATGGTAAATGGGCCGGCCCTTTAAGAAGGTGGGACCCACCTGTGTTTTTGGCCCGGCCCACTATCTTGTTGGGTCGCCCACTTCTATATAGTGGACCCCGCATACCAAATGGGCGCCCATTAACAGAATGTGGGACCCACTGTTTTTGGCCCGCCCACTATCTTGGTGGGCCAGCCCACTGGCTATATGGTGGGCCCCACGTACTAAATGGGCCCCTTTAACAGAAAGTGGACCCACCTGTGTTTTTGGCCCGCCCACTATTTTGTTGGGCCGCCCACTTGCTATATGGTGGACCCCACAAACTTAATGGGCCGATCCTAATCGAAAGTGGGACCCACTGTGTTTTTGGCCCGGCCCACTAGCTTGTTGGGCCGCCCACTTGCTATACGGTGGACCCCACACACTAAATGGGCCGCTTTTTAACAGAAAGGGACCCACTGTGTTTTGGCCCGGCCCACTTGCTTCTTGGGCCGGACCAGTTGCTGTAAGGTGGACCCACATGTTAAATGGGCCGGCCCATTTAAGTTTTGACCAGTCAACATTAGAGGTTAGGCTCGGCCCACGTAACTAATGGACCAGCCCACTATATAGTTGACCGGTCAAACTATGTCATCTGGCCCGGCCCGCTTAAGACGTGGCAGGCCTCGTGTGGGCCTACCATCTACCACGGGTTTCACGCTAACGCCGCAATCGCTAACCACCCGCCACGTGTCGCTTTGCATGACGTCGCACAACAGCTCCAAAAACACTTCCGCAACGGTCCGATTTTCCGTGGCGGAAGGGCGCCCAAGCGCGACGGACCGAAATAATCGTCGTTGGACTTTGCCTGACGCACACACAACCCATATCGTCGGGTTAGGCCCATAGGCGACGAAAAATGCCCCTTAGTTGACGATTTTGGGACGTTGTCTATCATAACTTTTCTTGTAGTGAATTCCACTTACCAATAGCGCTTCAGTCCCCGGCAACGGCGCCAGAAAATAGTCTTGATGACCCACAAGTATAGGGGTGTATCGTAGTACTTTCGATAAATAAGAGTGTCGAACCCAATGAGGAGCAGAAGGTGTTGACAAGCAGTTTCGATGAAGGATTCACCGTAAATGCTCACAGACAAGTTTTCGGGGTTTTGCTATAGCATATAAATAAAGTACAAGTAAGTAAAATGCGAGAGTAATAATTGCAGCGAGTGGCCCAATCCTTTTTAGCACAAAGGACAAGCCGGTTTGTTTACTTATAATGACCAAACGTTCTTGAGGACACACGGGGATTTTAGTCTAGTGCGTTCGCTTCATATAGTTGATTAATCTTCATTGTTTTGATAAGTGTTGTGTGGGTGAACCTATGCTAATGCACCGCCCTTCCTAGGACTAATACATACTTGTGATTATACCCCTTGCAAGCATCCGCAAATACAAGAAAGTAATTAAGATAAATCTAACCACAACTTAAACTCGAGATCGTGCTATCCCTCCTGCATCGATATACCAACGGGGGTTCAGGTTGCTGTCACTCCGGCAACCCCACAATTAGCAAACGAATACAACATGTACTCCCCTAGGCCCATTAAGGTGAAGTATCATGTAGTCGACGTTCACATGACACCACTAGAAGAATAACACCACAACATAAATATCAAACCATTAAATATTACTCAACATAGTTCACTACTAACATTTAGACTTCACCCATGTCCTCAAGAACTAAACGAACTACTCACGAGACATCGAACATATAGGTGATATGAGGTGATATGATGATGAATAACAATCTGAACATAAACCTTGGTTCAATGATTTCACTCAATAGCATCAATAACAAGTAGTAATCAACACCGGGAAAGTTTCCCCTATCAAACGATCAAGATTCAACCCTAGATGTTACAGCGGTGACGAGGTGCAGCGGTGGAGATGGCGGTGTCGATGGTGGAGATGATGATGATGATGATCCCGGTGAAGTCCAGCTCGATGACGGTGGCGATGGCGACGATTTCCCCCTCCGGGAGGGAATTTCCCCAGCAGATTCCTGCCCGCCGGAGAGCTCTTTTCTCTCTGGTGCTTCTCTGCCCCGCAGAGGCGGCTGTGTCTATTCTGGCTTATCCCCCATGCCTTAGGTTTTCGGGACGAAGAAGTACGCGAAGGAGAGGCGGTCGAAGGTTGTGGGCCCCCTCCCCACAAGGCGGCGCTGTGCCGGCCGGCCTATGGGGGCCATGGCGGGCCTCCCCGGTCCCTCCTTTTGGCCGGCTTCGTCTTCTCGAAAAATAAGATGTTCGTATAATTTCCGTCAATTGTTGATCTTCAAATATGGTGTCCTGACGGCGCTTTTTCCAGCAGAATCCTGACTCCGGTGAATAATTCTCCAATAATCATGAAACATGCAAAATAAGTGAAATAACATAAGTATCATCTCTAAATATGAAATATATCAATGAATAACATCAATTTATGATATAAAATAGTGATGCAAAATGGACGTATCAACCACCACCTCCTCCTCCTCCTCCTCCGCCGACCACCACCACCACTTCCTCCTCCTCCGGCGACCACCCACCACCACCTCCTCCTCCTCCTCCACCACCACCACCACCTCCTCCTCCTCCTCCTCCACCACCACCACCTCCTCCACCACCACCACCACCACCGCCACCTCCTCCTCCTCCTCCTCCACCCTATCCAACCCAACCCAACCCACCCCAAAATTCACCTTCCCACGAAATTTCAGAAAAATACCGACGAAATTCCGGCGGCCCCAGATCTAGATCTAGCTGCCATGTTTTAAAAAGTTCAAAAAAAAAATTTGTGGCGCATATTGGCATGGTGCGCCACAGAAGTTTCAAAAAAAATTATGTGGCGCATATTGACCTGGTGCGCCATAGAAGTTCCAAAAATTGCGTAGCACATGTACATATATCGCGTGACAAATGTGGCGATCGAGATATGCTCCACAGAAGTCCAAAAAGGTAAGCCACAGATGAGATTTTTCCTACTAGTGATAGCTAGCTCGACAAGGATGATTGGTGTCTACATGCGCTTCAGCCATTCTACATGTACTTACTAATTTTCAGATATTTATGGATGTCTTCCTCAGTTTTTTAGGTTGCAGATTCCTTGCCCTTCGTGTGGTTGCTGTGAGGTGAGACTGCACCTCCTATGTTGATTTGTTACACAGATCGTGGTTACTGTTCATTTTGTAACGTATTTCAAGTTTTCAACAAGATATGGGTGGCTTTCCATTCATAAATTGTATTATGAGGACGAATGCATGATTCTTACACATGTTAACTTGATGCTCCAGGATCGACTTAGTAGCTGCTTGTGGATTTGTTCTTTATTTAGTTTCTAACCCTTTGATGTTATTGTAGAAGATATTATTGCTTTTATTTTGTAGCTATGGCTATCATTTCCCCTTTTTTACATGAGCCCCAGGCTGAAGAAGTTGGAACATTATGACAAGTTTTCATAGTGCCAACATTATGACAAGTGTTCATGGACCACTCAAGGTCGATAAATGTATCAACCATCTAAATAGGGATCAACATGAGATCCTGCGTTCAAGCTGCCAAAATAATGGTTTGTTATTTCTATGATGTCGGAATTAGCCAAATGTTATTTTGGATTTAAAATGGCTACAACACACACAAAAATATTGGACCGAAACATGTGTTGATAATCAAAAATAAATGAACAGTAGCAGACCAAGGCCCTGCAATTTAAAAGGCTGAAACAAAGTGGCTGGCCCATCTAGCCCGCTAGATTTGATAGGGACAAAATTATAACAGTTCAAATTATTGGATTTCTTCATAATTTTGCCACTTAGAAATTGGCCACACATAGGATCTGATGTGGCTTGACCAGATCACTAGTAACAATATTGGATCATTATAGGGATTATGCCGATCCAATATCGCCACAAACGATTATGAGATCTCAAACAAAAGGTCTTCATAGTTAATTACATACGTCTCATTTTTGAGGATCTATCTTTTCTCATAGAATCATTATACATGAGTAGTGACTTTAGCTTAAACATCCGACAGGCAAACAGAGCTTGGTGGTTAGGTCCCTTATGGTGGAACCAACCCACCCAGGTTCAAGTCCTAGACTTGGCATGGATCTTTGTATTTACCTGGATTTATTCCAGGATTTAACCAGCGTTATGCTTTCAGTGGTAGGGTGACGTCACAACAGGCGTGGTGACTTCGTCAACCTCAAGATATGCCGGCTCAGTCCCTCGGAGATGCTCATAGGGGTAGGGTGTGCGTGCATGCGTTCATAGCGGTGTTTGTACGTGCGTGTTTGTGAGCGTCTGCGTTGTACTGTGTTCTAAAAAAAAAGCTTAAACATCCGACAGGGGCTCCCAAAGAACCAGCTTACACTTTCCTGAGGCAATCAAGGTCCAATGGAGAACGGGCAAGAGGGACGAAATACGTGAAGCCCATAAGCAAGGTTGGCCCAAGGCCCAACTGATGCTACTTGCGCTTTTTTCGTCACCGAGAGAGATGCAAGCTGTATGAATCATTTTTAATTCTGATTTGGGTCCTTACCTTCTTCCTCCTCACGAGCCTGCGGACTCGTTGGTTCTCTTGCTGGCATGACGCTGAGCCCTTGAATCGCTACTTGAACTTAAACTTGAATTAAACTAATTCTTTATTGAATAAGAATTGGCCACACCCATATATCTTAGTAGACTCCCCAGCATATACGTCGACCTAAGCTAACTCAACACCCACTACACCCACTCACATGGCCACGGTATCATTCTACGTCATAGAAAGTTCTCAATTAGTGTTTAGTGTGTGCCTAACATGGATCCATCAGGACTGATAACTACTTGCATGCTAGGCTAAACGGCTAAGTTAAGCCTCCGTACGAGTTGTCGCATCAAGATAAAAAGTGGTACTTCGGGGGGTCGAGCCAGCTTTGCCAAAAGATAGTGGCGGCCTATTCGCGAGCAAAATATCTGCCCAAAAGTGAGTTGTGTGCACGACTATGTGGCGTGCATGTTCTCACTAAGCCGGCATTGTTAGCAAGCTAGAGCACCTGAATTTCTTGTCTTCTTTTGTGAAGCTAGAGCACCTGACTTCATGACTATAAACAGAATGGTGCTTAACGGTTTATAGCATGAATATCTTCGAACAGTATGAAAAACGAAGTAAGTAGTGGAAATATGTAAAGTTAGCATATGTAACCAGTTGGTATGTTGGTCTCTACAAGGGCTGTTTTACGGTGCAATTTACTAGTCAGGTGGGCTAGTAGTATTGAGACATGGTATTCTAGGTAACTAGTATTTTGGTATTTCTATTTCTTCTCCAGAATCTTGAAGAGATTTGATTACAACTCCCATAATCACGAGCCGGCTCCACAAAGGTGCAGACCTACTATCTTTTAGTTGGCTGAATGGAAGTTAAAATCGTGATAAGGGGTGAATGTACCTGTGCACTTGAACTTGTGAACTAGCACCCAGGAAAAAAACTTCAATTTTTTTGTTAAATTCAAAATTTAAAAAGTTTGACCAAACAAAAAAGTATCTATAACATGATACAAATATATAATATATTTACCGGTGAATCTACTAATATTAATTTGGTATCATAGTTATTTATATTTTTATATAAAATATTAGTCAAGAGAAAGTTGACTTTGGACTAAATTTATAAGCCGTATTCATTGAACCGGGAAGAGTACTTAGAACAGAACATCTCCAACAGGCGTTGTATAATCGGCTTTTCAGCGGCGCGCTATGTGGATGCAGCGCACTGGCGAGAGCTTCGCCAGGTGCTGTAAACCGCCGCGCCAAAATCCAGCGCTGAAACGTCCTTTGCAGATGCGCTAAAATGCAGCCCCAAAAACCACATTTTCACACAATTGCACATCTAAATGGATCAAACAAAATCTAAAAATAGATTGAAAATATAAATATATTACATAGTTCAATCCATATTTGCTACAACCAAATTTAAACCTAAAAGATAGACTACACTAAAACTAATCGGACCACTCTAACTTGGAGGAGTCTGGGGTTGTGGACGACACCGGAGTCGACGACCACTCAAACTCCGAGGAGGAAGAGTCGACGGCGATGGTAGACGGACCGGCACCCTTCTTCTTCTCATCCTTCCTCCTCGTGGCCTTCTCCTTCTTCTTGGCCTCCTTCTTGGCTCTCCTCGCCTCCCGATCTTTCTTCTTCGCCGCATTGTGCGCCGCCTTCATCTCTTCCTTCTCGGCAAAGAAGGCGACCTCCGCGGCCACGTCCTCCTGGAAGCGCCACGCCCACTTGAGGTGCAGGCGCTCGTCCCGCTCGGCGACGAGGAGGCGCTTCTCGAGCTCGCATTGGCGCTGCCTCACCTCCTGCGCGACGGCCTCCGGCGGCGGCATGAGGTCTTTGGCCTGCTGCCGCGTCCAAATATCGGATAAGTTCATCCACCGGCCGAGGACGACCGAGGCGCCATGCCACCATGTTGTAGGTGTGCGCCGCCTCGTGCGCCGTCTCATATGTGCCGAGCCCGATGCGCTCCTCGCCATTCCGAATCTCCACGTAGAACATCCCGTTTGGACGCGCGTGTACACCGCGGTAGCGGGAGCTCGAGCGGCGGCGGGGAGGCATCACGGCGGAGCGGCGCGCGAGGTGAGGTGGAGCGGAGGCGGAGCGACGCGCAGGGGTGAGGTTGAGCGGTGGGAAGTTTCCAGGCGGTTGGGTGCACGCGCGACTCATTTAATAGTACGCGCTGGAAGCGGCGCGCCAGTTTTGACGCGTAGGATGGCGCAGAAACCCGCGGGCATCAATTTTTTACCGCGCACTGTGTTTTTGCGCGCCTGCTGGAGCTTCACGCGTCCGCTCCGGCGCTATATTTCAGCGTGTTTTTTAGCGCGAGCGTAGTTTACATCGCCTATTGGAGATGCTCTTATGTTTATCCGTATTGGCATCTGATGATAAGCGATAAAAAAAATTCCACAAATTAACAAACTCAAGAATACAATGGTGTTGCTAGACGATTGGCACTAATATTTGTGGGTATACTAGAGATGTGGTGATACTTGATACGCTAGGGTCTGACATGACAAATAGTATAATTTACTGATCAGAAGTTCATCACACTTTCCACGTAGATAACGCAATTCATGGATCTTTTTCTTTTTCCTGAGAATTTGTATGTGCATTGATTAAATTTGCTAGCTATGCATGCACCCATTTATTATTGGAACGTGTAAGGAAGATCCCTAGCAAATCCGGTCAACTATGCTGCCATAATCTTTCTATTAATCTGCCGATTTTGCCCTTCGATGAGAAAATACTACTGCTTTGGTTAACAAGTATTAGTAAATCTGAACCGTCTGATCAGTTGGTTTGGACGGTCAGTATTTATCCGTCCCTACCGTAAAAAGCCTCTACAAAATAAGATCGGAACGGCAATGTTGCTCTAAAAAAAGTAGCAGGCTTATTTGATTGTAGTAGCTGAGATGACAAATATGAGGTCGTTAAGGTTTAGAAATGCGCTCTTGCAATCAAGCAATTTATTTTTTGTGATCCTATCTTAAATAGTACTTACTACATGCTATTATGAAGATGTCTTAAGCGGTTGCGTATAACAGAGTACGTCATCACGAATACTCCAGCCGATCCAATAGAAGAGGCTTACAAATTTTGGTTAAAATTTGACACAGTCTAAATTTCACAGTAATTTTTTTTATAATGTAGTTGTTCATTCTGTAGATATTTATATTCTTCTTTATATTTAGTTAAATTTAAGAAGTTTTGACTTTTGACTAAATTTATAAGCATTATTATTCATCAGAACAAAGGTAGTTGTATTTACATGATTTTTCAGCGCTCAAAACAAAAGGTAGAATAATGAATGAGTGGCTGAAATGGTCAAGGGCGAAGCTATTTGTGATCCTTCAACTAATGGTGTAAAATTTTTTTAAATGAGGGCAAAAATTTACCATTTTTATTGATAGAGAAGAAACTTTAGAGTGTAACTTCACAGCTGCCAGCATCAATTATTGGTGTCATCAACATCAGGTGTCTACCTTCCCTTAGCTGGTTACTTGTCTGACTTGTTTTTTTTTTGTCTGCCTTCCCTTATCATGATACCCTGATATATTACTGATGTTTGGATGATTTCAAGGATCTGCGATAGGTTTGAAATTCTTGCAACCTATGTTTAAGTAAAGGAACCCACCAATATTCCAGAAATTGTGGATTACTGTGCTAGTATTGCTGCCTTTATTCATGGATTTAGAATGGTATTAAATATTGCTGATGCCTCTGTTTGAACATCATGCTAATTTTGAGAACATTTCTCTAGTGTTGGGTTCTTGCTGACATTTGTTGTTTCTACTATTCAGATTTCCACCTGGTTTGCAGGCCATATTCTGCCCTTAAGTTAGCTAAGTTATGAGAGTTTTTAATCGTTCTCAGTAATATTGGTTTGCAGGCAATGAAGTGGAGTACTTGAGATAGCTCCGTGAGAATAATGGATGAATGTCTCCAGGCAGATGTCACAGCAAATAGAGATGGACTAAGAGCAACTCCAATAGTATAGCCGGTTGTTGGCTATAAGCAAGATGTCATGTCATCTATAGTCAATATGTAGCCAACAAGTACAATAGTTGGCTATAGGAATGTACTACTTTTTCAATGATGGCCCACCTTTCATTCACACACCTTGCCTAGGAGCACGTGCTAGAGCTAGCTCTTGCATAAGAGCCCACTCACATTCTCTCTCCTCTTCTCTCTCCTCCAACTAGACACATATATATTATTTTAATCTTTGTAGCCAGCTGATTAGATCTTATTGTACTTGCTCTGATGTTTTTCCCAGCAGGAAGACAGACCTACGAAGTGCATTGCTTGGTGCTACCTAGTTTCATTACTTGCTCAGAACCATGCCTGAAGATATTTACTGTGTAATAATTGAATTTTTATCTATTTCAGTGTGTTAAAAAGATTAGATTTTTTATTTGATACAAGTCTAGTTTAAACTGTTAAAAAAGATTATTTTTTATTCATTTATGTTGAATACACTTGAAAATACTAGTTTGTAAAACTAGTGTTAAACTAGTGTTCAAACAAGTGTTTTAACAAGTGTTTTGGATGAAAAGGATTTTGTAGTATTTTGGGTAGTGTTTTGGTTGGTTGGTGTTTTCACCCAAAATACCCCTCAAAACACTCCTCAAAACACACAAAAGCACTGGCACCGAATGGGACCTTAGAGTATAACTTATTCGGAGGGCCAGGCCGTCGGCGTCTGGCGCCGCTCCATTAACGGCGACGGCGTGCCGTCACGAGACGCCGAGGGCAGTGATGCCGAGGGTGAAGGTGCACCATCGCCATAGGCGGCGTACGCCGACGGCACAGGAACCTATGCCGAGGGACCCTGACGCCGAGGCCATACGCCGAGGGCTGCCGTCGGCGTAGCCTACGCCGAGACCCAGGCGTGGCTACGCCGAGGGCAGCCAGCCGTCGGCGTATGCGGCGATTCCTGTAGTGTTCAGAGCTGGCAGCATCAATTAGTGGTGTCATCAGGGGTCTAACTCAAGTCAACTTCAAATTCAGTCGCGGAGGCGCACAATCCTTGCATGTCTCTGTACATCCCCATGAAGTTTACTGCACGATGTAACGGCATGTTTTTCTCTACCTTTTCTCCGTTGAAAGTTAATTAGGTAGGTACGACACGATGCTGACTCGTTTCGGCGTCTCCCCGAGAAGTCTCCTAGCAGCCACATTAGTTGCAGCATTAGGCGAGATAATACGGCAATAATTCAACGCAGCCCAACCCGGTACACACAGCGTTCCCTGTCCCCGAAAGTGATCGGTCGCCCCGTGCGTCGTCGCATATTCGTGTCGTGTAGTATTAGCAACTCAGGTCAGGATCGAATAATTAGGCATCGTTTTCTGAGGAACTTGTCAGCTGACTTTTCCGCCACTTCCACTCTTTTTCACAAACGCGAAACTGATGATTCAGATTTCGGTTTCCATTTGGCTTAAGACATCTACAGTGCTAGAGAAGATATGCCTTTCATTATCCAGCCATATTATTTATATAGAAGGCAATCAATATAAGTCATATAATGTATCTTTTATAGTCATTCAAAACAATTAATAATAATTTTTTAAATTTTGATAGGAAATTATGTTCTTAAAGGAAGCCAAATGGTGCGATGAAGAAATAGTCTTCTCTTATGGTTAACAATTTATGTTACTATCGCTATAGTGACTAGTCAAGGTTGTATTTATTCGGTTATAAACTTACCTTCTCTTAAAAGTGTGATGTTATGGTTATATAGTTAGTTAACATAATTGTCTCTCTCCTCATTTAATGACATGCTATGTCATGAAAATGCTTAGTTGGTATTGCATGTATTTTTTTATGTACTACTTATGTTACTTCTAGTAAGAAAACATTTTTCCGTTCTCTCTCATCCAACAAAGGAAAAGGTCAATGTGACCGGTGTCACCCCGTTGTACGTGCTCTCAGACCTTTCACAATAGATTGTATCTTAGCACGCTATCGTACGTAGTGATATATCTTAGAGCAAATACAATAAGATCCGATCAGAGAGCTATAAGAGATAAAATATTATATTTTTACTTAGCTGGAGAGAGAATACGTGAGAACCGGTAAGTGAGCTATCATGTAGCATGTGCTCCTAGGAATTTTATGAGAGCAAAAGGTGGGCTATATTCTAGTAAAGTAGTATCTTTTTAGAGTCAACTATTGTATATGGTGGCTATAAGTTAGCTACAGGTGACGTGGCAAACCATTATAGCCATCTATCGGCTACACTATTGTTCTTACTGCTTTAAGAGATAATCGCCTCAATGCATTGTCACTTAGAGCATCTCAAACAACCTTTGTATATTTGGCTAGAATTGCTAAAAACTAAAAATATAGCAATTTGCCTCGAAAGATTGCTCCAACAGCCATTGTATAAGTGGTCCCCTCATCAATTTTTTTTAGCAAGCTTGCTATACTTTCACCTCCACTTTGTATATTTGCAAAGTTTAGTGTGCCTTCGTAAAACTCCAGAGACGACGCGGGAGTGGCCAACCATCCCTGATGTGTTCATTATCCTTCAGGTAACCAACATTATGCTACCTCCTACGACCCAAGTAGAGGCCCATGAAGATTGCCCAACAACCAAGATGGGACAATACGTCGGTTCTAGAGAAGGAGATTCACCCAAAACAGGATTCTTGACGAACAAGGCAAGAAGACGTTAAAAAAGGAAAAGATTAAAAGTAGAACTCTTTGTAACCTAGTCGTACCCGGACATAACACTCGAGACCTGGCTTGCAATATAAGGGCCAGTAGAGGGTTGATGACCCACAAGTATAGGGGGTGTATCGTAGTATCTTCGATAAGTAAGAATGTCGATCCCAACGAGGAGCAGAAGGTGTTGGCAGCAGTTTCGATGAAGGATTCACTGTAAATGCTCACAGACAAGTATTCAGGGGGTTTTAATATTGCAGATAAATAAAGTACAAGTAAATAAAATTCGAGAGAAATAATTGCAGCGAGTGGCCCAATCCTTTTTAGCACAAAGGACAAGCCGGTTTGATTACTTATAATGACCAAACGTTCCTGAGGACACACGGGGATTTTAGTCTAGTACTTTCGCTTCATGTGGTTTAATAATCTTCATTGTTTTGATAAGTGTTGTGTGGGTGAACCTATGCTAATGCACCGCCCTTCCTAGGACTAATACATACTTGTGATTATACCCCTTGCAAGCATCCGCAACTACAAGAAAGTAATTAAGATAAATCTAACCACAGCCTTAAACTCTGAGATCCTGCGATCCCTCCTGCATCGATATACTAACGGGGGCTTAGGTTTCTGTCACTCCGGCAACCCCGCAATTAGCAACCGAATACAAGATGCACTCCCCTAGGCCCATAAATGGTGAAGTGTCGTGTAGTCGACGTTCACACGACACCACTAGAAGAATGGCACCACAACTTAAATATCATAACATTGAATATTACTCAACCATAATTCACTACTAGCATTTAGACTTCACCCATGTCCTCAAGAACTAAACGAACTACTCACGAGACATCATATGGAATACAATCAGAGGTGATATGATGATGAATAACAATCTGAACATAAACCTTGGTTCAATGGTTTCACTCAATAGCATCTACAACAAGTATAGAATAACACCGGGAGAGTTTCCCCTATCAAACAATCAAGATTTAATCCGAATTGCTACAGCGATGACGAGGTGCAGCGGTGGTGATGGCGGTGTAGATGGTGGAGATGATGATGATGATGATGGAGATGATGTCCCGCTCGATGACGATGGCGATGGCGTCGATTTCCCCTCCGGGAGGGAATTTCCCCGGCGGATTCCTGCCCGCCGGAGAGCTCTTTTCTCTCTGGTGTTCTCCGCCCCGCAGAGGCGGCTGTAACCCTTCGTGAGGTCCTCTCTGTGGCTTCCTCCGTAAGGGTTTTCGATGCAGGGGCTTTAAATAGGCGAAGAGGCGGCGCAGGAGGGTCGAAGGGGCGACGACACCATAGGGTGGCGCGGGCCCAGCCTCGCGCCACCTGTCATCCGGGCCCACCAGGCCCCTCCTCTGGTGGCTCTCGGTGTTCTGGATGCTTCCGGGCAAAATAGGAACCGGGCGTTGATTTCGTCCAATTCCGAGAATATTTCGTTACTAGGATTTCGAAACCAAAAACAGCAGAAAACAGGAACCGGCACTTCGGCATCTTGTTAATAGGTTAGTTCCAGAAAATGCACGAATATGACATAAAGTGTGCATAAAACATGTAGGTATCATCAATAAAGTAGCATGGAACATAAGAAATTATCGATACGTTGGAGACGTATCAGCATCCCCAAGCTTAGTTCTGCTCGTCCCGAGCAGGTAAAACGATAACAAAGATAATTTCTTAAGTGACATGCCATCATAACCTTGATCATACTATTGTAAGCATATGAGATGAATGCAGCGATCAAAACAATGGTAATGACATGAGTAAACAAATGAATCATAAAGCAAAGAATTTTCATGAATAGTACTTCAAGACAAGCATCAATAAGTCTTGCATAAGAGTTAACTCATAAAGCAATAAATCAAAGTAAAGGTATTGAAGCAACACAAAGGAAGATTAAGTTTCAGCGGTTGCTTTCAACTTATAACATGTATATCTCATGGATAGTGTCAATGTAAAGTAATATAACAAGTGCAATATGCAAGTATGTAGGAATCAATGCACAATTCACACAAGTGTTTGCTTCTTGAGGTGGAGAGAAATAGGTAAACTGACTCAACATAAAAGTAAAAGAATGGTCCTTCAAAGAGGAAAGCATCGATTGCCATATTTGTGCTAGAGCTTTGGTTTTGAAAACATGAAACAATTTTGTCAACGGTAGTAATAAAGCATATGAGTTATGTAAATTATATCTTACAAGTTGCAAGCCTCATGCATAGTATACTAATAGTGCCCGCACCTCGTCCTACTTAGCTTGGACTACCGGATCTTTGCATGCCATGTTTCAACCAAGTGTCACAAAGGGGTACCTCCATGCCGCCTGTACAAAGGTCTAAGGAGAATGCTCGCATTTTGGATTTCTCGCTTTTGATTATTCTCAACTTAGACATCCATACCGGGACAACATGGACAACAGATAATGGACTCCTCTTAAATGCATAAGCATGTAGCAACAATTATTATTCTCATATGAGATTGAGGATATATGTCCAAAACTGAAACTTCAACCATGATTCATGGCTTTAGTTAGCGGCCCAATGTTCTTCTCTAACAATTTTGCATGCTCCAATCATTAAGGTGATAGATCCTTCAGACAAGACGGACATGCATAGCAACTCACATGATATTCAATAAAGAGTAATTGATATCCCCAGAAGCATGGTTATCGCACAACAAGCAACTTAATAAGAGATAAAGTGCATAAGTACATATTCAATACTATGATAGTTTTTAAGGCTATTTTGTCCCATGAGCTATATATTGCAAAGGTGAATGATGGAATTTTAAAGGTAGCACTCAAGCAATTTACTTTGGAATGGCGGAGAAATACCATGTAGTAGGTAGGTATGGTGGACACAAATGGCATAGTAGTTGGCTCAAGGATTTTGGATGCATGAGAAGTATTCCCTCTCGATACAAGGTTTAGGCTAGCAAGGTTATTTGAAACAAACACAAGGATGAACCGGTGCAGCAAGACTCACATAAAAGACATATTTTAAACATTCTAAGACTTTACACCGTCTTCCTTGTTGTTCAAAACTCAATACTAGAAATTATCTAGACCTTAGAGAGACCAATTATGCAAACCAAATTTTAGCAAGCTCTTTGTATTTCTTCATTAATAGGTGCAAAGTATATGATGCAAGAGCTTAAACATGAGCACAACAATTTCCAAGTATCACATTATCCAAGACATTTTAGAATTACTACATGTAGCATTTTCCAATTCCAACCATATAACAATTTAACGAAGAGGAAACTTCGCCATGAATATTATGAGCTAAGAACACATGTGTTCATACGAACCAGCGGAGCGTGTCTCTCTCCCACACAAGGATGAACTTATTCAGAGAACTAAGATAACAAAACAAAAATAAAAGCACACACAGACGCTCCAAGTAAAATACATAAGATGTGACCGAATAAAAATATAGTTTCACTAGAAGAAACCTGATAAGTTGTCGATGAAGAAGGGGATGCCTTGGGCATCCCCAAGCTTAGATGCTTGAGTCTTCTTAAAATATGCAGGGATGAACCACCGGGGCATCCCCAAGCTTAGACCTTTCACTCTTCTCGATCACATTATATCACCCTCTTCTATTGACCCTTGAAAACCAAACTTCAAGCAAACTCATTAGAGGGTTAGTGCATAATCAAAATTCACATGTTCAGAGGTGACACAATCATTCTTAACACTTCTGGACATTGCACATAACTTCTGAAAGTTAATGGAACAAAGAAACTCATTCAACTTAACAAAAGCGGCAATGCGAAATAAAAGGCAGAATCTGTCAAAAACAGAACAGTCCGTAAAGACGAATTTTAAAATGGCACCAGACTTGCTCAAACGGCAAAACTCAAAACTAATGAAAGTTGCGTACATGTCTGAGGATCACGCTCGTAAATTGGCAGATTTTTTCGAATTTTCTAGAGAGACTTAGGCCCAGATTCGTGACAGACAGCAATGCTGTTTCTGCGCAGCGATCCCAAATATAACATCAACTTTAACATAGAAACTTTACTTGGCACAAAAACATGATAAGGAGAGGTTACTACAGTAGTAAACAACTTCCAAGACTCAACAAAACAAAAATTGCTGTAGTAAAATAAACACATGGGTTATCTTCCAAGAAGTTCTTTCTTTATAGCCATTAAGATGGGCTCAGCAATTTTAATGATGCACTCGCAAGAAATAGTATTTGAAGCAAAAGAGAGCATCAAGAGGCAAATTTAAAACACATTTAAGTCTAACATGCTTCCTATGCATAGGAATCTTGTAAATAAACAAGTTCATGAAGAGCAAAGTAACAAGCATAGGAAGATAAAACAAGTGTAGCTTCAAAATTTTCAGCACATAGAGAGGTGTTTTAGTAACATGAAAATTTCTACAACCATATTTTCCTCTCTCATAATAACTTTCAGTAGCATCATGAGCAAACTCAACAATATAACTATCACATAAAGCATTCTTATCATGAGTCTCTTGCATAAAATAATTACTACTACCAACATAAGCATAGTCATTCTTATTAATTGTAGTGGGAGCAAATTCAACAAAGTAGCTATCATTATTATTCACATCATCAAATATAGGAGGCAAAGTATCATCAAAGTGAATTTTCTCCTCAATGCTTGGGGGACTAAAAATATCATGCTCATCAAAGCCAGCTTCCCCAAGCTTAGAATTTTCCATAGCATTAGCAACAATAGTGTTCAAAGCATTCATATTAATATGTTCCATGGGTTTTTTAATTTTCGCATCAAACCATCCATGTCTTAAATCAGGAAATAGAATAAGAAGCTCATTGTTGTCCATTATGCCTAACTAGTGTAAACAAGAAACCAAATGTCGCAATTGCAGAGTCTAAAGGAAATAGCTTCGAGCACACACACAATGGCGCCAGAAAAGTACTGTTACCTGGAACCGGAGTATGAGTGCCTTTTACCTTTCCTCCCCGACAACGGCGCCAGAAAAGTAGTCTTGATGACCCACAAGTATAGGGGGTGTATCGTAATATCTTCGATAAGTAAGAATGTCGATCCCAACGAGGAGCAGAAGGTGTTGGCAGCAGTTTCGATGAAGGATTCACTGTAAATGCTCACAGACAAGTATTCAGGGGTTTTAATATTGCAGATAAATAAAGTACAAGTAAATAAAATTCGAGAGAAATAATTGCAGCGAGTGGCCCAATCCTTTTTAGCACAAAGGACAAGCCGGTTTGATTACTTATAATGACCAAACGTTCCTGAGGACACACGGGGATTTTAGTCTAGTACTTTCGCTTCATGTGGTTTAATAATCTTCATTGTTTTGATAAGTGTTGTGTGGGTGAACCTATGCTAATGCACCGCCCTTCCTAGGACTAATACATACTTGTGATTATACCCCTTGCAAGCATCCGCAACTACAAGAAAGTAATTAAGATAAATCTAACCACAGCCTTAAACTCTGAGATCCTGCGATCCCTCCCGCATCGATATACTAACGGGGGCTTAGGTTTCTGTCACTCCGGCAACCCCGCAATTAGCAACCGAATACAAGATGCACTCCCCTAGGCCCATAAATGGTGAAGTGTCGTGTAGTCGACGTTCACACGACACCACTAGAAGAATGGCACCACAACTTAAATATCATAACATTGAATATTACTCAACCATAATTCACTACTAGCATTTAGACTTCACCCATGTCCTCAAGAACTAAACGAACTACTCACGAGACATCATATGGAATACAATCAGAGGTGATATGATGATGAATAACAATCTGAACATAAACCTTGGTTCAATGGTTTCACTCAATAGCATCTACAACAAGTATAGAATAACACCGGGAGAGTTTCCCCTATCAAACAATCAAGATTTAACCCGAATTGCTACAGCGATGACGAGGTGCAGCGGTGGTGATGGCGGTGTAGATGGTGGAGATGATGATGATGATGATGGAGATGATGTCCCGCTCGATGACGATGGCGATGGCGTCGATTTCCTCCGAGGGAATTTCCCCGGCGGATTCCTGCCCGCCGGAGAGCTCTTTCTCTCTGGTGTTCTCCACCCCGCAGAGGCGCTGTAACCCTTCGTGAGGTCCTCTCTGTGGCTTCCTCCGTAAGGGACATGCAGGGCTTTAAATAGGCGAAGAGGCGGCGCAGGAGGGTCGAAGGGCGACGACACCATAGGGTGGCGCGGCCCAGCCCCGGCCGCGCCACCGTCATCTGGGCCCACCAGCCCCTCCTCTCGTGGCTCTCGGTGTTCTGGATGCTTCCGGGCAAAATAGGAACCGGCGTTGATTTCGTCCAATTCCGAGAATATTTCGTTACTAGGATTTCTGAAACCAAAAACAGCAGAAAACAGGAACTGCACTTCGGCATCTTGTTAATAGGTTAGTTCCAGAAAATGCACGAATATGACATAAAGTGTGCATAAAACATGTAGGTATCATCAATAAAGTAGCATGGAACATAAGAAATTATCGATACGTTGGAGACGTATCAAGGGTCTGCCGAGGAACACAATCACAGATTCACCGCAAGTCTAGAGCTAGGACCTTTAGAACCTTAGCCACTTGACGAGATCATAACCTAACCCTTCGACTACCCCATTGTAATTCGGTATATTCGATAATCAAGATCAGACAAGTAGGAAGTAAGGGTTTTACCTCATCGAGGGCCCCGAACCTGGGTAAATACTCTTCCTGTCTGTTTGGTATCCGATGTCTCGTGTCACCGCAGATTCCGTCAACCCTAAGCCCCTAAAGGTGGGCATTGCCGGGGAGCACCCTCGTCAACCCCTGTGGCAGATATTTCCGCCAACAGCCCGCAAGCTCGCCACCCTCCCTACCGTCGGCCTAGCCGACGTTCACCCCTGGCGCCGCCTCCCCCGCGTGCCTCGAGGATCCTCGCCGCCATGCCCCTATTTTCCCCTCCGATTTCCTTGAATCGAGCCGCTCTGTTGTCGAATCGAGATCCTCCTCCCTCGAATCGAGCCGCTTTGTCACCGAATCGAGCTCATCCTGCCCCGAATCGACCTCCCCATGATCGATCTGGCGTCTGTCGCATGCGGCGACGTGAGGGAGCGGACGGTGTGCGCAGCTGCCATGGTGTGTCATCGCACTGGGGATTTTTCCAGGTGACCGGGCACAGCTTGAGGCGCGCGTTGCTAGAGGAGATGCACTGGGAGCAGGCGCGGCTGCTCCGGCTACCGTTCAACGCCAAGAAGAAGGCCGGGCTGCTAAGCGCCGCTAGGGCAATCCGACGGCGGCGTGGCTCCGGCAGCTCTCGTGTTCGGATGCATTACATGTCCTAATGGAGTTGCGTGGCTGGTGTGTGTGGGCTGGGTGCAGACTGCGTGTGCGGCTGGTGTGATGTGCCGCGGTCAGCTCCCGCGTATGTGCTTTGTCAGCGCATGCTTGCTGTCGTGGGAAAAAGTAAGAGAGTAGGAAGAAGAAGAGGAGAGGGGAAAAGAGAGAAATAGACCCACCGACATGTGGGGTCTAGCTACAGCCAAAACTAGACATTTTACTATTATACAAATGCTAGCAAAGCTAAAAAATTATTGGATTGCTAAACCCTCTCTCTTCTCTAGCCATACTCAGATTTTACCAACATTATAGAAAAGCTGTTGGAGAAGCTCTGAAGGTTGACCAACGAAGATTTTCTCCCTTAGCTATACTTTGTTAGATAGATGATGGGACCTCTCAAGCGACGGATTTATAAGCGCTAGATAACACCCTGTTTAATTCGATTCCCTTGGGACTCGAACCCAGGTGGGCTGACTGCGCACTCGCAACCCTTACCACTGAGCTAGCACTCAGTTCTCAAGGTTTTATCTATATTTAATGTTTTCAAGACATGCATGAATATGATTGGTCTAGAAATGTATTTTTCCTATGGTTACGTGCAAGAGGCATTTCTTAGCAAATATAATGCCACGTAAGCATTTTGCATGACATTGTGTTAAGATATTGTTATGAGGCTTACCCACCCCACCTTGTAAACTGGATGAATATAGAAGTGATCAATGTACGTGGACCTACAAATCGAAACATCCATGATACTCCCTACAGTATGGAAAGAGTGTCGGTCGAAATCCACGATTTTTTTTTTGAAACTTAAAAACCCAATATATTAAGCTAGCAAGCCGCATCATTAAAAACCTTCCAGCCCTCTTAGGTACCCTGGAAGGAAAAGAGTGCGTCTGGAACTTGCTGCTTCAGAATCACAGGAGTGTTACATCGTTCAGGAGTTTGTCTAGAAGGAAGCTAGGGGGTTCATCGACCCAATTACAAGAAAGATTATGTAAAAAGCTCTCCCTAGCTAGAGTATGCGCTACTTGATTAGCATCCTTCAGAACATGACTAAAGGTAACACTCCCAATAGACACTATCATGTCCACACAATCAGCAAAAATCGCCGATGATTCACTCCACCAAGAATCTGCACCAGTACAAGCCTAAATAACGCCGAGTCTGACTATGCAATGACATTGTTGCACCCCAGGGTGACTGCAGGCGATAATCCTTTCTTCATTGCACGTGCTTCCGCCAAAACCACCAAATCAACGTTTGCTAGAACTTTAGCCGAAGCCGCCACAAATTGACCTTGAAATTCTTGAAGGACCGCTCCGACTGCTCCCATCTTGGAGTCATTGTGGAAAGAAGCATCCACATTCAACTTTATTTGGCTATTCTCTGGTCTATCCCATCTAGCTCCCATGTTACTCTGTTTCTTACCGTATGCCTTGGCCGCATTAGCAACAATACTCAGGATTGAGACTTTGCACTTATAAAGAGGAGGTACCGATTCCCCATTTGTACGTCGGCTTCACATCCACCACAAATACCAGCAGGTTGTCAACACTGCTTTTTTGTAGTTAACGGATTGAAACCCTTGCAGAGAGTTATCAAACTGGTTTATAACGTTTTCCAACACAGCCGACCCCTCTCTGTCTTCATTCAAAGCATCCTCTATTATTTCATGTATCCCCATTGTATGCCACATATCGACAACAACCGAACAAGTGAAGAGAAGATGCCTCATATCTTCCGCGTGTAAATTGCAAATCGGGCATTCACCACTGGTTCCAATATGCCTGTTAGCCAGAATGCACTTGGTAGGGACGATTCCATGCAGCGATCTCCAAATGAATATTTTTATTTCCCCCGGCAATTTTAGCTGCCAAAGGTTTTTCCAAACCGGGTTCAGAGCAGATCTTCCAGGCAGAGACAATTGGGCCGCCCTATGGCCAAATTGATGTTTCCACCGAAGGTAGTAACCGGACCGCACCGTATAGCGACCATGACTAGTCATTCCCCACACAATAAAATCTTCGAACCCTTGGTCATTGAGACTCAAAGAATTCTTCCCACGTCCACGTCATTAAAGAGTTCTTGGAGCAGCTGAACATCCCACTGCCCCGTAACCGGACTGATAAGTTCACTCACTTTTGTGTAGACAACATTATTTCGAGGGGAAATCACCTTCCTATCCAGGCTAGAGGGGATCCACGGATCAGACCAAATTTTAATGCTTTCTCAATTACCAACACGCCAGAGATAACCTCTTTTAAAAGTTGCAACACCTGCAAGAATACTCTGCCAGGTATACGAGGAGCCTGCCTTGGGGTAGTCGAAATCGACGATTGGTATAGGAAGGTTATCCAACCTTAGACATCGATGTATGTACGAATACAGAAGTTAGCGGTCAGATCATGTCCCCACGAAAGAGAAACCTTCAGCAAAGGTATCACCAATCAACCCCAAAAATAAAAGGAGTAGCTAGCGTGGATGAACGGCCTGATTTGTGACGGCCAACTACTCGACGAGTGCTGTGGTGCTATCGCATGCATAGTTTGGGTGCGTTATATATATCTTGAGTGGTGTCTGACTGAGTCTGAACAGGACCAAACTTTCAACTTCGAAGGACAGGCGGCTTACTCAGAGAACAGAGACCTCCACGGATGCCGTTCCCAGTTGCTTTCTCTGCCGATCATTTTGTAGAAACTTCCGCCACAACTGGCCAAGCTACGAGTGTGATATCGGAAGCAAATTTGGCAGCGCGCATTGACTCCCTCACGTTTGGTAGCTGACATGCAAACATCACTGCGAGCTGGCAGTTTCTTTGTTTCTATTGTGTATTCATCCATTTATGCACATACTTACGAGTAAGCATTTGGTGCACATGGGCACCAGTGCTCTCAGTTTTTTAAATATTAAAAAATTTATTTATCCGTGTTTCAAAAAATCATCACATTTATTCTATGATTACATATATATGTTCCGAATACTCGTGAGAAGTTTTGGTAGAAATTGCATTGTATTTTGAGCTACAGGAAAAAAACAAATTTATGGCTACGTATAGAGACGTATATTTGTCAGAAATTTGTCTTTTTTATATAGCTCAAAATATAATATATTTTTCTCCGAAATTTCTACCGTATCTTCGAAATGTTTATATGTATGTAGGTATTTAATTTCAATTTTTTTGGAATACAAAAAATATGACTTTTTAGCACCAGGAGCACTGGTGCTCATGTGCTAAAGACACTTTTCGCATACTTATCTTGTTTAATTTATTTCTATGCATATATATGTGTGTGTGTGACCAAATGTGGCCTAGCTCACTGCGCGCCTACCTTATCCGGCCTTGACATTCTTCCCTTTTTTTTGGACGCATATCTCTCTGCATTATCTGTAAGAGCCCTCATTAAAACGGTGTAGTTGGAAATATATATTTTTCAGCTGGCTATATATGCTGTTTCAAAAAATGAAAAAAAAAACTGAGTCATGCAACGCAAGAAGCCAATAGGGATTTTATAGGGTTTCCCAAGGCAAAGTCTCACACGATGTACCACTGCACCGAGCACTGTACTATAGTCAAAAGTGGCGTGAAAGCAATCCTAACAAAGTTAGGTGCAAAGCAAATACACCTTCAGAACGGTAGAATTAGCTAGCTTAACCACACAGAGTATCAGCTGGACGGAACCTTGTCTCTGTTAACCCAACACGATTTTACATTTCTTGAAGCATAACTAACATCCATTGATTAGTCAGCTTAGCTGTACTTGGAAAAGTACGACTGAGTTAGCTGATGATTGCAGTTCTATTAGGTAAAGCCAAAGATCACACAGCCACGAAGCGAAGCACTGAAGATTTGTTTTCTCTTGGCATCTTGAAGGGGGCTGAAGAAGGTTCTTATTCTAAAAGGGGAGCAGAGATTGAAGAACAACAACACATGATCCCATGTGAGTTTGAAGTTTGAACCGTGCAAACACAGGTGGAATGCTTCCTAAATTAATAATGGCCAAGTACCACAAAACAATCTTCGCGAGATACTATCTGCGTGATGTCCGGATTGGAGTCTGCATCTCAACTTGTTGCTTTGAATAGTGCTTTGATGCATGATCAATTAGTACTATGCAACATTATGAACTGGCGGCTTTGAACAGGGTACATGATTAGCACATGGATGTTGATCGATTACAATATTATCTCTGATGCATATTAGTTGATTCAACTTTATCCAGATTTGTATGTATCTTGTTAAGTTTTTAGACTAAATACATGCGTATCTAGACAAAGCAGAGTCAATCTATATGGGTTGGAGGGAGTACATCATGTTGTACTACGTATAAGAAAAAACAATGAGTGATAGCAACCAGCAATAACAAATAGTGTCTTTGGACCACATGGTCGAGCTACATATTTATATGCGAGACCCTACACGAGTCCAATACATGAATATATAAGTCCACTAATCGACTATTGCGTGCTTAAATTGTGTTGCGCTGAAAGACCTTTTGTAGTCTTGAGAAATATAAGCATTTTGTATGGTTGCCCTTACCTATACTGAAGAAAGGTCGTAGAAACGTGAATGACACTAATCATTTGCCCTACTATGCCTAACTACCTCAACACTAGTACTAGTAGTGATCCATGGAGAACGAAGACAAATCGTTATGGTGGAGCTGCTAAGCTGCTCCGATAGAATGTACTCCCTCCGGACAGATTTAATTGACGCCAGAGGCGCGGGAGCAAGGCTGAGAACGCGTCGATTAAATCAGTCCCGAGATAGTACTTGCTTTCACTTTAAAATGGTGTAGTTGAGTAGCTTCTCGTGAAGAACGAGTTTCACCTTGGTGAACCCCAATGGAACAAAAATCTGGAACACTTGTATACTGCGTTTAAAACAGATTGTATGCCGTTAGAGTTCAAAACGAGCAGTTTGATAGATCAGCATCGCCTAACAGCCAGCCACCAAAAAATAACACAAAACAGTCGACTTCAGTAATTTAGTCCAATGGATTGCAAAAAGTATCCCGTGTTGGTGCTTGAGGCTATGTTGGACAAGAAAAAGAGGCTGCAATAAAATAAAATTGAGCTGCACAAGAAAGTTTGCAAATGTCCCCTAAAACGTTTTTTTTTTCAAAACAAGATAATTTTTTTCCTTTTTTATTGATTAAGGAGAAAGTTTAATGGTCTTACGGACCAAGACTTACCAAAGAGACAAGTCCAATAAAAAGCACGCAACACATTAGTATGCGACACAAAACAAAAGTATAATCGCACCAAACAGTGTTGCAATTGGACTATTCTAAAATGACAAACTAGTGATACGCCTAATTATCATAAGCAAATATTTTATAAAGAAAATATAAAAAACACTATGCAAGCTCAAAAAATATATAGAAACCCAAAAATTAGTCAAACGCCTAAAAATGAGATAAAGATGAAAAAAATGGAACTTGCGTGGATCTCCACATAAAATCTCATATGATTGCAGAAAGTGAAAATGATAAAGATGACTTCTTTTAATCAAAATTTAGCACAAGTAACCTCACTAAAAAAATACTCTCAATAACAACCTTTTTGCATGACGCACGCTCGTAGTGAGTAGCATGACTCTGGCCAAAGGAGCGCCATATAGTCTCTGGCATCATGCATGCCTGGTAGCCAGGTCAAATAGAGAGATCATGATCTCCTCGACCAAGGATCATGCTATAGATCATAGAACCTTAGACCAAGGAGCCATATGGTAGAGCATGACACCCTACATGACCACGCGTAAAAAAGTCTTAGTTTCATAATTATTTCTAAGATAAGATTACTGTAAGCTAAATTGTTTCAAAAATGGTTAGTTTTATATAAATTCACTAAAAGTCGAAACAAAACCTGGTATGGAATATCACCGAAAGTTGGGCGCCAACAAGATTGAAACCGAAATTATTTAGGTCTATGCCGAGGATATTTTAGCATAAAATGGCCTCAGGGGATTGGCACCAATGCCTTTGATGCCTTTTTTTCGATAAAGGAGCAGCAGCCCCAGCCTCTGCATCAATCGATGCACACGGCTTTTTATTGAAACGTCACAAGTGTCAAGTATCAAAAAACAAGTATACAAAGCATCGGGAAAAACAAATATGGATCCGATCTGGTTGTAACATAAATCAACTAGCGGAACATCAAACATCTAAATGCCTTTGATGCCTACCTACCTTCAGTGTCAATATGTGTGTGGCGCCGATTGGTGCAGGAAATTATTAGCACCGACTGCACAATTTTAGATGCATCCTTGTTAGCTCAGAACCTAGATGTTAGATTTCAAAATATTACAAACCATTAGTTTTGCGAAAAGGCTAGATTTGTAATTTAAAAAGGTGGATAGCCACCCTAATTAAACCAATAGTCCCTGTCTCTCCGATATTGGTGCGTGAAGTGAAGTGCATGTATGATAGTACGTGGCAAGAAAGAGTTCAAACAGACAAAAGTGGCACAGAGAGCTGATCAGATAGTTCGGTGGTGTCATCGTGTGCACCGTTGAATTAGTCAGATGCTCCTAGAACTAGTGCAGCGTGCACTCCTGACGTAGCTAATAGTATGTAGGTGGAACTGATGACGAAACATACGTACCCTTTGATAAGCTCGGACTCTCTTACAAAAAAGCAGCTGATGTGTCCGCGCGTGCATGTGCGACACTGCACGGGGCATCGGAACAATGGCGATCGCAACAATGGCGATCTTATCGATCGAGACTTCCATGCCTAAGTCAGGTACATCATACACCATTTATGTATGCGCGATAAGACAACAATCTAGGGAGCTTTAGGATATTTTCATTGGCGTGGTGAGGTTGTGGGAGAAGGTCAAGATGAACTCATTGGCGCGATTGGCGTATCAACATTGAGGGAGGAGAAGACCTCCATGCCGGAGTTCTGGACCAGGGTGTTGAAGTTCTCGTGTAGCCCATTGTGTTGATAGGAAATAATCTTCACAAACCCACTTCACAGGCAGCACGGTGCGAGAACTGACCATTTTGTAGTCCTTGTCAAGAGCACCCTTCGAAAGAATCACCATCAACAAGAGAGCGCTTGGTCGTCTTCCTCGAGCCCGAGCCCTGGCGTTTCCACCGCGGCTAAACATCCTTCCCAAAATCATTGTATTGCAAAATTTGAAGACACAATTATGGCGATAAAGTTTCTATGATATTAACAAATGATTCCATGCAAAAACTTTAAATCCTAACATGTAGAGTCAACGAGAATCTGAAATATTATGAACTCATCTGAATTATTAATGTGAGATATTTACTCATGGATTTCTGAAAATAAGAATGGGTCCGATGAGAAACTTACCTATGTGAAGATTCCCCCACTCAAACGATGAAGTCGGCGAAGAATCAGCAATTCTAGGTGATTAGGGTTGAGGTTTGAGACAGGAAATTAAATGAAGAAAGAATGGCCGGTTTGGGACTCCAAGCCGGCCCCCATTGAATCTGACGGCCGTTAAGCTTAGTGTGAGGTCATGTAGCTAGGTTTCATAGGGAGTTCGGTAAGGGTGCGCTTCTCATTAACCATCTAGTGACTTTTCTGTATTTCCGTTGAAGTTCGGTACGGGCTAGTCCGGCCGTACCGGCGGTCGCTAAAACTTCTCGCTTGCATTTCAGCATGGGCACGCGGTACGAGCATGTCCAGCCGTATCGGCCCTGGTTAAGACTTTAGTATCCTTTCTTTTCCTTCATTTCTCTTTTCTTTCATTCAAAATTTCACCACTAAATTTTAATCATCATTTCTTTTGCAAACACTGGGCTAGAAGATTTTATTAGAAATCTAAAACTAAATAGCTAAATTTTATTCTAAGATGGGTTGACTCCCATTAAGGAGTTTATTACAAAATTGGTTGATTTAATTTCAATCATAGTTTTAATCTTGAATGTGCACCTTCGGTTGCCTGTCATCAGGGTCACTTACCATTTGAACACGTTTAGCCGGTGGCACATATTTTTTTCACCATTCTCTGGTTTCTTCGGAAGTTACGGAATGATCTGATCATCATAAATGTTGAAGCCTATTTTTCCGCGAGTGCAATCGATATTTTCTCCTACGGTAAAAGGTTTTCCAAGAATGATGGAAAGGTTATCAACTTCAGGCATGTCAAATATAGTAAAATTAGTAGGAATAATATGTTGGTCAATGATGTATACGGGTGCTTCTATTCTTGTAGACAGTGTTGGGCCTCCAAGAGCAGAGGTTTGTAGAACAGCAGCAAGTTTTTCTTAAGTGGATTACCCAAGGTTTATCGAACTCAGGGAGGAAGAGGTCAAAGATATCCCTCTCAAGCAACCCTGCAACCACAAAGCAAGAAGTCTCTTGTGTCCCCAACACACCAAATACACTTGTCAGGTGTATAGGTGCACTAGTTCGGCGAAGAGATAGTGAAATACAAGTAATATGGATGTATATGAGTGATAATAGCAATCTGAATAAAATATGGCAGCGAGTAAACATGCAGCAAAACAGTAAACAAACGGAGATTCGATGCTTGGAAGCAAGGCCTAGGGATCCTGCTTTCACTAGTGGACACTCTCAACAATGATCACATAATAGGACTACTCTACACCCTTTTGTTGGATGATGAACACATTGCGTAGGATTACACGAACCCTCAATGCCGGAGTTAACAAGCTCCACAATGCAATGTTCATATTTAAATAACCTTAGAGTGCAAGATAGATCAACATAATTGCACCAAGAACTAACATAGCATGCACACTATCACCTTCACGCTTATGTAGGAGGAACAAATCACATCAATACCATCATAGCAATAGTTAACTTCATAATCTACAAGAGATCACAATCATAGCCTACGCCAAGTACTCACACGGTGCACACACTATCACCTTTACAAACGTGGAGGAGGAATAGAGTACTTCAATAACATCACTAGAGTAGCACATAGATGATATTCAACTAGATCACATAAAGAGAGAGATGAACCACATAGCTACAGCGGAGCCCTCAGCCCCGGGGTGAATTACTCCCTCCTCATCATGGAGGCAGCGATGGCGGTGAAGATGGCGGTGGAGACGGCGGTGGAGATGACTCCGGGCCCGTCCCGGCAGGGTGCCGGAACAGAGACTTCGTCCCCCGAATCTTGATTTCGCGATGGCGGCGGCTCGGGAAGGTTTTTTCGGGTCTCGTCTTCTCCGTCGGTGTTTTTAGGTCGAGACGATTAAATAGGCGAAGAGAGGGAGTCGGAGGGGCCACGGGCTGCCCACACCACGGGCGCCCCGGCCGCGGGTGTGGTGTGGGGCCCCCGGCTCCCTCTCGTCCTTCTCCGGTGCCTGAAGCTTCGGGAATTATAAGGTCTTCGGTCTTTATTTCGTCCGATTCGAAAATATTTCTTTACTAGGATTTATGAAACCAAAAACAGCAGAAAAAGCGGCCTTTCGGCATCTCGTCAATAGGTTAGTTCCGGAAACGCATAATAATGACATATAATGTGCATAAAACATGTAGATATCATCAATAAAGTAGCATGGAACATAAGAAATTATCGATACGTCGAGACGTATCAGCATCCCCAAGCTTAGTTCTGCTCGTCCCGAGCAGGTAAAACGATAACAAAGATAATTTCTGAAGTGACATGCCATCATAAACTTGATCATATTGTAAACGTATGTAATGAATGCAGCGATCAAAACAATGGTAATGACATGAGTAAACAACTGAATCATAAAGCAATGACTTTTCATGAATAGTACTTCAAGACAAGCATCAATAAGTCTTGCATAAAAGTTAACTCATAAAGCAATAATTCAAAGTAAGGGTATTGAAGCAACACAAAAGAAGATTAAGTTTCAGCGGTTGCTTTCAACTTATAACATGTATATGTCATGGATAGTTGTCAATGCAAAGTAATATAATAAGTGCAATATGCAAGTATGTAGGAATCAATGCACAGTTCACACAAATGTTTGCTTCTTGAGGTGGAGAGAAATAGGTGAACTGACTCAACATAAAAGTAAAAGAAAGGTCCTTCAAAGAGGAAAGCATCGATTGCTGTATTTGTGCTAGAGCTTTTATTTTGAAAACATAAAGAGAGCATAAAAGTAAAGTTTTGAGAGGTGTTTGTTGTTGTCAACGAATGGTAGTGGGTACTCTAACTCCCTTGCCAGACAAACCTTCGAAGAGCGGCTCCCATTTTATTTTTATTTTTGTGTGGCACTCCTTCCAACCTTTCTTTCACAAACCATGGCTAACCGAATCCTCGGGTGCCTGCCAACAATCTCATACCATGAAGGAGTGCCTTTTTATTTTAGTTTTATTATGATGACACTCCTCCCCACCTTTGCTTTCTCAAGCCATGGCTAACCGAATCCTTCGGGTGCCGTCCAACAATCACATACCATGGAGGAGTGTCTATTTTTGTTAATTAATTTGGGACTGGGAATCCCATTGCCAGCTCTTTTTGCAAAATTATTGGATAAGCGGATGAAGCCACTAGTCCATTGGTGAAAGTTGCCCAACAAGATTGAAAGATAAACACCACATACTTCATCATGAGCTATAAAACATTGACACAAATAAGAGGTAATAACTTTTGAATTTGTTTAAAGGTAGCACTCAAGCAATTTACTTTGGAATGGCGGAGAAATACCATGTAGTAGGTAGGTATGGTGGACACAAATGGCATGAATATTGGCTCAAGTATTTGGATGCATGAGAAGTATTCCCTCTCGATACAAGGTTTAGGCTAGCAAGGTTATTTGAAGCAAACTCAAGTATAAAATGGTGCAGCAAGACTCACATATAAACATATTGTAAGCATTATAAGACTTTACATTGTCTCCTTGTTGTTCAAACACCCCAACCAGAAAATATCTAGACTTAGAGAGACCAATCATGCAAACCAAATTTTAACGAGCTCTATGTAATTATTCATTAATGGGTACAAGGTACATGATGCAAGAGCTTAAACAAGATCTATATGAGCACAACAATTTCCAAGTATCACATTATTCAAGACATTACACCAATTACTACATGTAGCATTTCCCGTTTCCAACCATATAACAATTAACGAAGTTTCAACCTTCGCCATGAAAATTAAAGCTAAGAACACATGTGTTCATACGAACCAGCAGAGCGTGTCTCTCTCCCAAACAATCATTTATTCAAACAACAAAAAAAACAAAAACATACAGACGCTCCAAGTAAAGAACTCAAGATGTGACTGAATAAAAATATAGTTTCAAGAGAAGGAACCTGATACTTTGTCGATGAAGAAGGGGATGCCTTGGGCATCCCCAAGCTTAGACGCTTGAGTCTTCTTAAAATATGCAGGGGTGAACCACGGGGTATCCCCAAGCTTAGACTTTTCATTCTTCTTGATCGTAGTATATCATCCTCCTCTCTTGACCCTTGAAAACTTCCTTCACACCAAACTTCAAGCAAACTCATTAGAGGGTTAGTGCATAATCAAAAATTCACATGTTCAGAGGTGACACAAACATTCTTTTCACTTATGGACATTGCATAAAGCTACTGGACATTAATGGATCAAATAAATGAATCCAACATAGCAAAAGAGGCAATGCGAAATAAAAGGCAGAATCTGTCAAAAGAACAGTCCGTAAAGACGAATTTAAAGCTGGCACCAGACTTGCTCAAATGGAAAAACTCAAAACTAATGAAAGTTGCGTACATATCTGAGGATCACGCTCGTAAATTGGCAGATTTTTTCGAATTTCCTACAGAGGCCTGTGCCCAGATTCGTGACAGACAGCAATGCTGTTTCTGCGCAGCGATCCCAAATATAACATCAACTTTAGCATAGAAACTTTACTTGGCACAAAAACATGATAAGGAGAGGTTGCTACAGTAGTAAACAACTTCCAAGACACAAATATAAAACAAAGTACTGTAGCAAAATAACACATGGGTTATCTCCCAAGAAGTTCTTTCTTTATAGCCATTAAGATGGGCTCAGCAATTTTGGTGATGCACCCGCAAGAAATAGTATTTGAAGCAAAAGAAAGCTTCAAGAGGCAAATTCAAAACACGTTTAAGCCTAACATGCTTCCTATGCAGAAGAATCTTATACACAAATGAATTCATGAAGAGCAAAGTGGCAAGCATAAGAGGATAAAACACGAGTAACTTCAAGATTCTCAACATAAAGAGGGGAAACTTAATATTATTAAGATGCATATAAACATATTTCCCTCTCTCATAATAACTTTCAGTAGCATCATTGATGAAATCCACAATATACCCGTCACTTAAAACATTCTTATCATGGTTCATATGCATAGAAGTATCATTAATTTTGGCATAAGAAGAGTTATTCTCATTAATAGTAATTGGAGCAAGATTATTATCAAGAATTTGAACATGGTAAACAAGTTGCATACTAAGGGAATGGTTTTTGGCAAGCCCATCATAATTATGACAAGTTTCATAAGGATAATTGTAACATGTGTCATATACATCTCTATAGCAATTATCTAAACCAGAATATGTAATATCATCATTTTCACTAAAAGTAGAGGTCTCAAATACAGGATCTTCAAGCACAACATCCCCAAGCTTAGAGCTTTCAATATCATCGTTTAAGGGGACATGAATAATGCTATCATCATTACTTTCATAATCAGTACCAAAGAGATTTTCAATATCAAAGGCAGTGTGTTCATCCAAATCATGATTACTAATATGGGTAAAGGGTATAGGAAGATCATCGTACTCAGATTCATTATCATAATAATTATTAGGCGCAACATACTTACAGTTACCTATTGTTACCTCATACACGCGGGGATATGACATTGCCTCTTTCTCTTTATTCTCTTCTTCTTCTTCTTCTTCTTCTTCGTTCCTTCTTCTTCTTCTTCTTTTCCTTCTCCTCGCTTCCTTCTTTAGGAGGAAGAGGCTTGAAGGGTGGCTTGTCCGCATAGCCTGATTTACTTTTAGAAACAATAGAAGAAACTTGGGAGGATCCCTCCTTTTCATTAATTAATTGAAAACACACAGCGGTCCTATCATATTTTGGCAAGGTGTCATCTTCTAAAATATTCTGTATGTAAGTATTTGTATGGCAATTATTAATGCAGTAAGAAAGACAACCATGCAGGACATCATCAATATCAAGATCGTTAATATTTAACAAAGAAATTTTTCTTGATAACTCTTCACACTTCAAAAATAAGGTAAGTTCATCATGCTGATTAGGAATAATTTCATCATCACAATACAAATTTGCAGCACTCATGGGGTTTGAATTATCATTGGAGGAACATTGAAAATTAAAATGACCAACTCTATGGCAAAGTTCACAAATAAAAGGATAGAGGGCACACACTTTTTCTCCAAGATCATCTAGAGCTCTAGACCACTTTCTAGTTTTTTCATTCCTGTGATGGATACAATATTCATCTTCTATTTGATTAATTCCACAAGGTCTATGTATTCCACAAAAATTAACATGCTTATAGGAAATAGCATTCTTAGGAGTTTGAGCACGCTTATTGCAATCATTAACAACAATTTCATTCTTCATGCAAGCGTCTTTAAAAGGTTCATGATACTTATCAAAATTCTTCCTAGGCAATTCAATGTGAGAAGCAAAAGCTTTATAAAGATTTGCAGCAACTTGAGAGTCAAGACCATAAGTAGCACTCATATTTCGAAATTTACCACTATCCATGAAAGTTTCAATGCATTCATAATCATAATTTATACCTGACTCTTTACCTTTGTCGTTCTCCCATCCTTCAGTATTTTCTTGGATCCGATCAAGAAGGTCCCTTTTAAACTCTTCTTTGTTGCGTGTAAATGATCCAGAACAAGAAGTATCCAGCAAGGTCTTGTCTTGAAAAGAAAGTCTTGCATAGAAATTATCAATAATAACATTACCAGGAAGCTCATGAATGGGGCATTTGAGCATTAAAGACTTCAATCTCCCCAAGCTTGGGCAATACTCTCTCCATCATGAGGCCAGAAATTATATATGCGGTTCCGATCTTTGTGAATTTCACTTGGAGGATAGAATTTGGAATAAAATAAAGGCACAATATCCTTCCAATCAAGAGAGCGCCCGTCCTTCAGCAGTTTATACCAATGCGCCGCTTTACCAGACAGCGACATAGAGAATAGTTTCTTCTTCACTTCATCCATAGGGATACCTGCGCACTTGAATAACCCGCATAATTCATGCAAAAACAGTAAATGATTTCCAGGATGGACAGTTCCATCCCCTTCATAGCGGTTATCCATAACACGTTCAATAATTTTCATAGGGATTTTATATGGAATACTTTCAGTAGATGGATTTAAAATATCACACGCATCATTAGAGTTATCGCATATGGAAGATAAAGCATTATCAGAGCAAAATATTTTTTCCAAAGTTGAGGAGCAAAAAAGATTATTTTTATGTAAACTAGCTTCCCCAAGCTTAGACTTCTTCATAGCATTAGCAGTAATTGCATTCATACTAATAACATTGCTACTATCATGTAAATAAGGTTCCATAGGTTTTTTAATTTTCGCATCAAACAATTCTAAATTAGGAAAAAGATTAAAAAGCTCACCAATTTTTTTGTTGTTTTCCATTATGCCTAACTAGTGAAAATAAAAACAAGAAACAAAAAGATGTAATTGCAGAGTCTAAAGGAAATAGCTTCGAGCACACACACAATGGCGCCATAAAAGTACTGTTACCTGGAACCGGAGTATGAGTGCCTTTTACCTTTCCTCCCGGCAACGGCGCCAAAAGTACTTGATGTCTACGGGTGCTTCTATTCTTGTAGACAGTGTTGGGCCTCCAAGAGCAGAGGTTTGTAGAACAGCAGCAAGTTTCCCTTAAGTGGATTACCCAAGGTTTATCGAACTCAGGGAGGAAGAGGTCAAAGATATCCCTCTCAAGCAACCCCGCAACCACAAAGCAAGAAGTCTCTTGTGTCCCCAACACACCAAATACACTTGTCGTGTATAGGTGCACTAGTTCGTGCTGACGAGAAACCCACCGGCGGGCGACTGGTCAACACCGTAGAGCCGGAACGACTAGGGCTGCGGCTGGCCCCCGCCCTCGAGCGACGGCCCGCAAAGCCTCCTGGTCGCGCGCCGATGCGGGTTGCAGGGCGTGCCACCTGACCTATACCTGGTCAGGAAGGTGTGGATGATGCCTCGCTAGTTTCTGCAGGGCACACACGTACACGTTAAATACGAGCCTCGATCGGCTCTCAGGTTGTCCCGTGAATCGGCTCATGGAGCCGATCCACCCATGATTCGTCCGAGGTGGCCGAATATATGGTGGTCCTGCTTGATCATGATAAAGCATATGAGATCCACGACGATCTGGGGTTTTCACCGCATAATCGGATCATCCTACTCACGATTGGGCCTCGCGCTCACGCACGGTAAACGTAAGCCAGCCCTAGACAAGGCCTAAAAACCAACACTAGGTTGATCCTCGGAACGTCCTGTCTAGGGGCAGCAAACTACACCCTGCATGCCGCTGGATCCTCCAACCCTTTGTAAGGCCTAACTATTGCAGATATTAAACTAATCCTTGATGAATCAAGGAGCGACCGTAACGGATCAGATCTACTAAATAACGATCAAGCGGGGTGCCGCCCCTGCACCCATGATGAGGTACAAGGACGGCTAGACGCGCAAGGGTTGCACTACATAAGCATATGATGCTAAGAACAATGCTAACCCTAACGCATCTACGATAACTACGTTGCTCGCCATCAAAAAGGCTTCAGTACGAGCAACGCATGAACAACTAGGCAGGCTCGTGCTGCCTAGATCGCGAGATGCGATCTAGGCAGCATGGTGCTTACCGGAGGAACCCTCGAGACGAAGGAGTTGGCGATGCGCCGAGATTGGTTTGTGTTGAACGTTGGTTGTTGTTTATTCCATAAACCCTAGGTACATATTTATAGTCCAGGGGACTTTCTAATGTGGGCGTGCACCAAACCGTGCACGAGACAAACTCTAATTTCTAAACTAAGATACACGGGCTAACTAGCCCAAACTTGATACACAAGGCCGATTTACATATCTCTCCATGCATACATCTTCAAGTCCATCTTGATCGCGGCCCACCTCTGACTCGGTCAAATTCTGGTGATAACACATGCCCCCTGGTTTTGGAAATGACATTTCCAAAATCATTATGCTTTTCTCTCGTCGGGTCATGTCGTGGCAGAGCAGAACCGTCGCAGAGTACTTCATCATGATAACTTGCCTTCTCAACTTCTCTGCGCGATTAGATAGTTCTGGCACCACCTCCTCGGGAACTGCTGTGGCATTGAATTTTTACTATGCTCCTTTTTATTTAACCGCAGCAAACAGTCTTCTTCCTCGTCTCCTTCGCACTAGCCTTCAAAAAACCCTCCTCTGCCACCATGTCTTCATCCTCCTCTTCTTCCTCCTCATCGGGTCTTTCCTACGTGTCCTCTCCCATCCGAGAGTCGACGCCCTCGTGGGGCACGCAGGCGGCGTACGATATCCTCGCCCCAACGAAGTGGGACAAAGAGGACCATGACTCCCTTGTCCGGTCCGAGGATGACAAATCCTTGACCGACGGGTGAGAGTGACCTCCGCTTCCCCGCCGTTGGTGAACCGGAGGAGGAGAGCGACGACGACAACTTCTCCTGTGACTTCACCTCTTCCGGGGAGGAAGGGGAGCAGGGAGAGGAGGAGGAAGACGACGATGAGAGCTCCTCCGACGAGCCGCCGGCCAAGCGGTTCTGCCCTTGGCCGGGCAATCTTAGCGACTTCGACAGCGACGAGGACGACGCTGACGGAGAAGATGAAGACGACGAGGGCCCAGCCGGCGGCCATTGGAGCGATGACGAGCCCGCCGGGAGCAGCGCCGACGGCAGCGACGAAGGCGACGACGAGGGCAGTGATGGCCCGTAGATTAGGACCTCTAGAATAGGACCAGCAGTAGCAGATGGGGCAATGTATCCCCTCATATTTCCTTTTGAGAGCAATTAGCTCTTTATGTAAGAAATCTCGCCTATCAATTTGATTTTGCCGATTTCTTACGAGCTTAATTGAGCCGATTCCCTCTTCTACTGTCCTTGCCGATTCCCCTTTGCCAATGCGGAATGAGCCGATAGCACCGCATCGGTCCTTTGAAATTCGTCCTTCCCTTCTTCAATACCCATCATTTGTGAAGAAGGTTGAAATGAAGGATCAGCCGATGATATCTCAACCGGCTCGTTAGACAGAACAAAGCAGAATATCCACCAGGCCTGCTGCCCCCCGAGTCTTGGCCAAGGCAAAAACTTAGCCGAATTAGCCTGGGCTTGATCATGCAGAGCCAGCCGATTTGCACATAAATCGGCTTCCCAAAGCAGAGAGCCTTCAAGGCGAGCTGCCCCCGAGTTTCTCCAGTCCTCTCTTAGCGCCCTGCTGGTCATCGGCCCCTTCTGCACGATCCATCCTCGACCTGATCTGCACGTCCAGGCTGCTCTTGAAGAGAGGAACCAAGCCCTTAAATTACTCCATTGAGGGGTTCTTCCATTAACATCCCCCCTCGTGCTTCATTGGTCCTCTGATCGTAACATTGATCCTCTTGAGTCGATGGCCGTGCATCGGCTGCTTCTCAATTCTGAAGTCGATGCCCTTGCATCGGCTGTGAAATGTTTAAAATTTTTAGGCCGATTTGTGTATTGGCCTCCATACTTAGTATTATCTCATATCCTCATGTTTTATCCATCTAGGTGCCCCCCGAGCCGATTCTGTCAAGAGAATTGATGGTATCGGCTCTTCAGGTAGTCCCTGTTGGGTCAAACGTTGATCCCAGGCAGAATGGATGGTGAGGATAATTTTGGCCGATTGCTGGAATCGGCCTCCATGTTGCTTGCTCGGTGAAGGTTTTGTAATATCCCTTCATCAGTTTCGGAGGGCCGATCGCAAGGATCGGCCTCGCCATGTTGCTTATCGACGTAGTCTTGCTACTCGTCCATGTCGGTGGATAAAACCAGCCCAATCTCCGACCTTATCACGTTGGAGCGCTTACTGATGTCCACCTTGGGTGCAACGTGTGATCGTGGAGGTCTACACCCCGCCGGCGAACGAGCACCATGTTCGTGCCAGCCGATGTTTCATCATCGGCTCTCTTTTGCTTGGGGCGCCACTCTTTCTTTGCGGCAGTCCCTCCTCATCCAAGGTCCTCTGGACTTTCGCAGCCAGATCAGGTCGCGCCTTCCTCAGCCGTATGCAAGTACATCCTTTCGGCTTCCTCTAGACCGCGCAATCGCTGAACCCTGCGCTTTTGTGAATGGCTGAGACCGTCAGGGCACCACCTTGGACGGTGGCACCTGTCTTCTTCGTATTCCTCTTCGTCTTCTGAATCCTCGAGATCTTCCAACAGAGGGGTCTCAGCACGTCTGTTTTGCGGTGGGAGAGGCCCTAAGCGCTCGAACACAGACACGTTGTGTCTCCTTCTTTTTCCGGTTGCATTCTGGGCAGTTGCCGATTGTTGGTAATCGGCTCATTCCTGAATCCCAGCAGTGTCCGAAGAAGGGGCAGGCCAATGCTGTCCGTCTCGCTCCCTGCCGTGGCGCTCCTGCCGCTCCTCATCATGATTATGCCGGCGATGTCTTCCGTCGTTTCTGGTCAGACGACCTCTTTCATCATTGTTGTTGTATCGCCGGCGTTGGTCGTATCGACTAACATACTTGTTGAGGAGGTGATCAGAGAGGGGTCGTTGGTATCTTATGTTCTTCACTTCCCCCTCTGTGACGTAGCGCTTGCCATCTTGACGGAGCCGATCGCATGGAGCGGCCCCCTCCGTGTCCTTGCTCTGAGAGCAGCTGTCCTCATCCCCGTCCTTCTCAGAGCGGTGTCCAAGCTCTACCATGCTGATGTTGGCTGAGAAATCAGGCTGGCACCCTCTGAGGTGGGCGAACTCCACCACGTTGACGGCGGGGAAGGGGTGTGTGTCGACCTTCATGGCATACTGGTTGAAAATTAGTCGCCCATTCTCTATCGCCACTTGGATCTGCTGACGCCACACCCTGCAGTCGTTGGTGGTGTGGGTGAACGTGTTATGCCACTTGCAGTATGGCTTTCCGTTCAGCTCTTGCACCGTAGGAAACTTGTGGCCTTCGGGTATCTTTATGTGCTTCTCCGCGAGTAAGAGGTCGAAAATCTGCTCGGTTTTCGTCACGTCGAAGTCGAACCCTCTTGGAGGCCCTGGTGGCTTTACCCATTTGCAGGTTACTGGGCCTGCAGCTCGAGTCCACTCAGCTACTGCGACCTCTCGTTCTCCCGTAGGACCTTCATCTTCGCCTGCGTCAACCATGGTAACCACGCGCTTGAATTTATCTTGGTAGACATCCGGGTGGCGTTGTTCATACGCTGACAACTTCTGCACCATGTGTGCTAACGAAGGATAGTCCGCCTGGGAGGCCACTTCCTTGATCGATGATGATAGACCCACCACCGCCAATTCGACTGCTTCCTTTTCGCTTACGTGAACCGAATAGCATCGGTTCCTAACGGTCCTGAAGCGCTGGATGTATTCTGACACCGTTTCTCCGCGCTTCTGTCGTACTTGTGCTAGATCGGCAATGCCAGCCTCGGAAGCCTCCGAGTGATATTGCTCATGGAACCGTTCTTCCAGCTGCTTCCAGGTCTGGATTGAGTTCGGTGGCAGCGACGTGTACCATCCGAAAGCCGATCCTGTGAGGGACTGTGAGAAGTACCTCACGCGCAGCTCGTCTGACGCTGAGATCATGCCCAGCTGTGCCAAATATCGGCTCACATGCTCGATGGAGCTGGAGCCATCCGATCCGCTGAACTTTGTGAAGTCCGGGAGCCGATATTTGGGTGGTAGCGGGATCAATTCGTACTCGTTGGGGTACGGCTTGGTATAGCCGATCGCCTTTCTTTTCGGCATCATGCCGAACTGATCTTTCAGGATCGTACAAATTTGATCCGCGGTGATGGCCGCAGGTGCCGAACCCTGAAGATTCGTCGGAGCGGCGTACTTAACCAGCCATGCCTGTTTCTCCGGTTCTGAGCCAACCGCAGGAGCTGGGCTCGGAGCGTCGGGTGGCGTATTAGCTAGCCACGTTTGCTTCTCGGGTCTGTCTCCGACGTTCCTCCCGTTGCCCCAGAAGTCCCTGCTATAGCGACCTGGTTCGAGGGTGCCAGGTGCTGCAGCGCACGTATGCGCACGCGTACCCGTGCGGGATCTCCTTGGGCGCGTCCTGTAGAAATTGGTAGTCACTGGGGTCACCACCAATCTTGTAGACGACATAGGCCGATGAGTTCGGCGCTTCGGGCGCTGCCAACGCGAACGGCAGCGGTGGACGGGACTGGAGTAGCAATTCCCCTTGGTGAGTCCCTAGGGCTGGTCCTGACGGAGAGTACTGATGGCTCATGATCTCCTGGATCACGCGCAGCGACGCGCTCCAACGTATTTACCAGGCTCTCGAATGGCGGTGCAGCGAATGAGCCACCATGAAGTTTATCTCCTGACGCAGCGACCTGGTGCGTTCCTCTGACGGGGTGGATAGGTCCACTCCATCAAGCGCGCCTTCAGGTGTGAACCCCTTCCATCTGATGCCGTGGGAGCGGGTCCTGTGGAAAGAGCCGATTAGGTCGGCTTCGAGGGCAGACTTGATCTCGTCGTACTTTTTCTTGAGCTCGCCAGTGAGCTCCCCGTACGTGACCGGAGTTTCTTCCGCCACTTCGATGACGATGGCATGGTGTTCGATGTTGAAGATGGTCCCACCGGGCGTGCCGAATGTGTTGACGTCGAAACCCACCGGCGGGCAGTGACTGGTCAACACCGTAGAGCCGGGAACGACTAGGGCTGCGGCTGGCCCCTCCCTCGAGCGACGGCCCGCAAAGCCTCCCGGTCGCGCGCCGATGCGGGTTGCAGGGCGTGCCACCTGACCTATACCTGGTCAGGAAGGTGTGGATGATGCCTCGCTTAGTTTCCTGCAGGGCACACACGTACACGTTAAATACGAGCCTCGATCGGCTCTCAGGTTGTCCTGTGAATCGGCTCATGGAGCCGATCCACCCATGATTCGTCCGAGGTGGCCGAATATATGGTGGTCCTGCTTGATCATGATAAAGCATATGAGATCCACGACGATCTGGGGTTTTCACCGCATAATCGGATCATCCTACTCACGATTGGGCCTCGCGCTCACGCACGGTAAACGTAAGCCAGCCCTAGACAAGGCCTAAAAACCAACACTAGGTTGATCCTCGGAACGTCCTGTCTAGGGGCAGCAAACTACACCCTGCATGCCGCTGGATCCTCCAACCCTTTGTAAGGCCTAACTATTGCAGATATTAAACTAATCCTTGATGAATCAAGGAGCGACCGTAACGGATCAGATCTACTAAATAACGATCAAGCGGGGTGCCGCCCCTGCACCCATGATGAGGTACAAGGACGGCTAGACGCGCAAGGGTTGCACTACGTAAGCATATGATGCTAAGAACAATGCTAACCCTAACGCATCTACGATAACTACGTTGCTCGCCATCAAAAAGGCTTCAGTACGAGCAACGCATGAACAACTAGGCAGGCTCGTGCTGCCTAGATCGCGAGATGCGATCTAGGCAGCATGGTGCTTACCGGAGGAACCCTCGAGACGAAGGAGTTGGCGATGCGCCGAGATTGGTTTGTGTTGAACGTTGGTTGTTGTTTATTCCATAAACCCTAGGTACATATTTATAGTCCAGGGGACTTTCTAATGTGGGCGTGCACCAAACCGTGCACGAGACAAACTCTAATTTCTAAACTAAGATACACGGGCTAACTAGCCCAAACTTGATACACAAGGCCGATTTACATATCTCTCCATGCATACATCTTCAAGTCCATCTTGATCGCGGCCCACCTCTGACTCGGTCAAATTCTGGTGATAACAGTTCGGCGAAGAGATAGTGAAATACAAGTAATATGGATGTATATGAGTGATAATAGCAATCTGAATAAAATATGGCAGCGAGTAAACATGCAGCAAAACAGTAAACAAACGGAGATTCGATGCTTGGAAGCAAGGCCTAGGGATCCTGCTTTCACTAGTGGACACTCTCAACAATGATCACATAATAGGACTACTCTACACTTTTGTTGGATGATGAACACATTGCGTAGGATTACACGAACCCTCAATGCCGGAGTTAACAAGCTCCACAATGCAATGTTCATATTTAAATAACCTTAGAGTGCAAGATAGATCAACATAATTGCACCAAGAACTAACATAGCATGCACACTATCACCTTCACGCTTATGTAGGAGGAACAAATCACATCAATACCATCATAGCAATAGTTAACTTCATAATCTACAAGAGATCACAATCATAGCCTACGCCAAGTACTCACACGGTGCACACACTATCACCTTTACACACGTGGAGGAGGAATAGAGTACTTTAATAACATCACTAGAGTAGCACATAGATGATATTCAACTAGATCACATAAAGAGAGAGATGAACCACATAGCTACAGCGGAGCCCTCAGCCCCGGGGTGAATTACTCCCTCCTCATCATGGAGGCAGCGATGGCGGTGAAGATGGCGGTGGAGACGGCGGTGGAGATGACTCCGGGGGCAATTCCCCGTCCCGGCAGGGTGCCGGAACAGAGACTTCTGTCCCCCGAATCTTGATTTCGATATGGCGGCTCTGGAAGGTTTTTTCGGGTCTCGTCTTCTCCGTCGGTGTTTTTAGGTCAGAGACGATTAAATAGGCGAAGAGAGGGAGTCGGAGGGGCCACGGGCTGCCCACACCACAGGGGGGCGCTGACATGGGCATACCCTTCGGGTACCCATTATTAGTATACCTGGCTCGGCCCAATATGGAGAAGACCAAATATGGAGAAGGCCCAACAAGGCAACCCGAAGAAGTAGTCGACTAGGACTCTTGTAAAACCCTAGGCTGGTTGCATATATAAAGCTAGCCAGGGCACCCGAAATAGGGAGGCCAACAGATAGACAGAATATAGACAACATAGCTCCGCCTACGGCGGCACCCTGTAAACACATCTATGATCATATAGTGGATTGCTAGCAGCACGTAGGGATCCTCCACCGAGGGGACCCGAAGCTGGGTACGTCGTGTGCCTAATCTCGTCCCCGGAATCTCCATCGTCGCTCTTCCCGAAAACCCTAGTCTACAATACGTAGGCATTGCCGAGGTATTCCCTCGTCAATTGGCGCCGTCCGTGGGGAGTAGCGACGATCGGATTTTGTCATCCGGGCGGGATCCGTCGAGTTCATCATCACATCCGAGCAGGAAATCATCAAATTCGTCATCAACTACTGCATCGGCCGGCCAGCCGGATTTTTTCGCGTACACGAGCGCACAGCGATCGGGCCAAACGTGACTTGCGGGTTGTGGCCAGATCCGTGGATCTCCCATCGTCTTCAACTGCAAAAAGGCATCCGTCTATTCATTGGCCGCGCATCCAGAAATTGTGCCGAAGAACAAGGAAATTGTCGCATGTATCTGGAGACGTACAACACTCGGCCACATGCAGCTCGCCTGATCGAACAGATCAATCTAGTACATTTAATGTGGAGCAAGGAAAAGAAACAACAGTGGACGTGGATTTCCAAATCAAGGACAAGAGCTATCATGTACAGACAACGTTGGCAGGATCCCAATTTCAGACATACACATCAACTGGTACTCCTTACATGGGATAAAATTAGACGGGAAACCATCTTAGTTCGAGAGCGGAAATCACAAGTTCATCGGCAATAACTACCCGACGCAAAAATCAACAGGTGCTATATTTCCAGTTAACTATTTTTTGCAAAATTATTTCACCAAATATTTTTTGGCTCGTACTATTTCTTGCTCGCAGATTTTTGCGCCGTAATAACATTGCAGATCAGAACAAATTTCGACTACTTTGCTTTGATGATCCTATTTGCCATTGCGCATTCGCCACATTCGGGAGCTCGCCTGTCGTAAACTCGATATTGTGCATCTCATCACGCTCGGGGGCTCTCCCATCGCGGATCCGCCATATCTACTACTTCCGGCCAGGTGCCGCGCGACTACAGACTATGTCCGAAGCACGACTTGCGTTCACATCCGGCGTCGCCGCACCCGATAAAAAGCTAAATTTTCTTCTTCCTCCAAGATTCAATTATTTATTTACTTTCGCCATACCCGAATATTTGGGGGCTGTGTCATTGCAATATTACAACAAATACACCCGACATTAGGGGCTGTTCCATTACTTCGTTACCGCAAATATACTCGGTTACTTGGTGAATTTCTTTCCTTCGGCTCTGGATATATTTTCTCCGTCTCAGTGGAATTATTTTCTCCGGCTCAGTGGAATTACTTTCTTCGACTTAGTGGATTTATCTTCTTCGCCATAGTGGATTTATTTTTTCGGCTTACTGGATTTATCTTCTTCGGGTTATTATTGGTTTACTCTTATACAATATTACCCGATGCGTTTCCGGGTCAATGGATTCATCTTCTATGGTTAATACTGGAATTATTTTCTTCGGGTCAATGGATTCATCCTCTATGATATCAGCGGATTCATCTTCTATGGTTATTACTGGATTCTTCGGGCCAATGGATTCATCCTCTATGATATCGACGGATTTATCTTCAATATATGCACTATATTTAAATGGCGTAATCTTCAATATGGATTCATCTCAAATACTTCATCTGGGATTCATCTTCGTATATTATTGTCTATGGCTTCATCTTAAATGGCTTCACCAAATATGACGCCGCGACTCTGTCAACTTCTTTCGGCGACACGGATAATACTCGGGGGCTCGACAACGACTTCGCCTCGGGTCACGACGGCGTCTAAGCAACAATCATGACATCACCCCAGCAGCGCTCGGGGGCTCGGCTATTTATTCATCAACAATTTGGCGGCATCTATTTTCGCTATTTGGTGGTTTCTACTTTGGCTAGATTTCTTATCTACACTCGAAGACTTCATCATGCATCGACTTCGTCGTGTCCAAAAAGCTAAGTGTTCTTTTATTTTGCACAAAGTTGATTATCATTTACTTTTGCCGCACCCGACGCTCGGGGGCTGCGCGACATATATTCACTTTACATATCATCGAATCCGAGCATCTGACACCGCATGCGAAAAAGAGAGTCAAAGAAAAGATAGAAAAAGTTTGTTCATTTGTGCAGGAGATAGCAAAATTCAAAGTATATAAGAGAGAACCCGACGAAATTGTCTACAGGGAGAACTCGATGAAATTGTCTTCAAGAAAGGACAGGACCCGACGAAATCAAAAAAGCACCCGAAAAATTGTCTTCAAGGAAGAACCCGACGAATTCAAAAGAGCACCCGACGAAATCTTCTTCAGGGAGGAACCCGACGAAATCAAAAGAGTACCCGACGAAATTATCTTCAAGAGGGAACCCGACGAATTCAAAAGAGTACCCGACGAAATCTGGAGACAACCCGACGAAATTTTATTCATGGAGATCTCGACAAAATTATCTTCAAGGAGGTGCCGAAGAATTATCTTCAAGGAGGTGTCGAAAAATTATCTTCAAGGAGGTGCCTGAGAATTATCTTCAAGGAGGTGTCGAAGAATTATCCTCAAATAGGACCCGAAGAAATTTCCCTGAAGGAGGAACCCGAAGAATTGTCCTCAAGGAGGACCCGAAGAAATTTTCCTAAGAGAAGAACTCGACGAAATTTTCATCAAGGAGAAACCCAAAAAAAAAAAAAAAAAAAAAAAAAAAAAAAAAAAAGAGGATGGACAAATCTTCGGGTCCATTGACTCGTCATTTGTTCTGAGCAAGAGTATCGGCGATGTGCCTGACGACAATATAGAAGAACCAATATATTCGGCTGTCTCATAAAGCCCAAGAGAAAAATATAGAAGAACCCGCAAAATGGGTCATTGCATCAGCCGAACAAGGCACTCGACAATATATTCTCAGAACGCCAAAGTTGCGATCAATTTCTGAATGCCGCAAATTTGCGAAGGTAAGACCCCAGATCCGTTCTGCTGGGCGTGGCATCGCCAAAGACTGCGCTCTGCTACTTTTATCCGTATCAACAGATACGAAGAAAAATCCTAACGGACGCGTTAGGTACCCGATAAACATGACTGGGACTCGACAGAATGGTAAGACCTTAAGCGGCACCTGTCGAAGTTTACACCAGTATCCCGAGATCATGTCCAGGGACGTGATCTTGAAGTAGGTTTTTGCGGATTGCCACTAGAGCAGTTAACTAGTACCTGATCCGTCAGATGAACTAGCCCCAACTACCATTATCCCTGTACAATATAGATATGGATGTCAAATAAAAATAGCAATGGCTTGGAGTCGATAAAAAGAGGGGCTGCGCCAAGTTCTTTATCGAGTAGTACAACTTGAGCCTATGCCTAGGTGCAAGCACCTGCCCATAGGCTCGAGGGCTACTCTTATCGAGAGTATTGTTCACCCTTCCAATAAGATACAAGAAAGAGGAAAAATTGTGGAGTCGATTAAAAGCAAGTTGAGCCTACACCCAAGTGCAAACACTTGGCTGTAGCCTCGGGGGCTACTCCCATCGGGAGCGCTGGTCGCGCACCCGATAGAAAAATAACTTCGATAGCATCTACGACAATCAAGCTTTGTAGACTCAACTCGATTCTACGATTCGAGTGGAGCCTACTCCCATCGGGAGCCCATGGATTTCATCAAGTCCTCCAGAAATATAGTTAAGATCTTCATCGAGTAGTACAACTTGAGTCTATGCCCAAGTGCAAGCACTTGCCCATAGACTCGGGGGCTACTCCCATCGGGAGCGCTGCCGCGCACCCGAGAGAAAATAATTTCGAGACATCATCTACGCTACACATGATCTACGACATGGACCTCGCCTTGTATTTCTTCGACTTCGGAGATGGTTATGCTTGGAGTTTCTACGCAAGTCTTCGACTTCCCTATAAACTCGGGGGCTACTGACATGGGCATACCCTTCGGGTACCCATTATTAGTATACCTGGCTCGGCCCAATATGGAGAAGACCAAATATGGAGAAGGCCCAACAAGGCAACCCGAAGAAGTAGTCGACTAGGACTCTTGTAAAACCCTAGGCTGGTTGCATATATAAAGCTAGCCAGGGCACCCGAAATGGGGGGACCAACAGATAGACAGAATATAGACAACATAGCTCCGCCTACGGCGGCACCCTGTAAACACATCTATGATCATATAGTGGATTGCTAGCAGCACGTAGGGATCCTCCACCGAGGGGACCCGAAGCTGGGTACGTCGTGTGCCTAATCTCGTCCCCGGAATCTCCATCGTCGCTCTTCCCGAAACCCTAGTCTACAATACGTAGGCATTGCCGAGGTATTCCCTCGTCAGCGCACCCCCCCCTGGGCCGCGCCGGGGTGTGGTGTGGGGCCCCCTGGCTCCCCTCTCGTCCTTCTCCGGTGCTCTGGAAGCTTCCGGGAATTATAAGGTCTTCGGTCTTTATTTCGTCCGATTCCGAAAATATTTCTTTACTAGGATTTCTGAAACCAAAAACAGCAGAAAACAGCAACTGGCCTTTCGCATCTCGTCAATAGGTTAGTTCCGGAAAACGCATAATAATAACATATAATGTGCATAAAACATGTAGATATCATCAATAAAGTAGCATGGAACATAAGAAATTATCGATACGTCGGAGACGTATCAGTCAATTCAAAGCAAAACATCCTCGATCATTAAAACGGTTCTTTTTATCATTTTATTAGCCATTTGCTAAGTAATAGAAGTAGGGAATAATCTCCCAGATCTAATTTCTCATAAAGAGAATATGACATGACACTACACCTGCACCTAGATAACATAAAACGTTATAAATGCTAGTTCCTCCTACAGTGTAACATTCCAGATTTAGAGACTAGAAATAGAGAGGAAACAATGTGTGCATTGCATTTATGCATAGAAAATCAGGGAAGATTTTGTGCTTTCAAACAAAACTTATCACAGCGATTGAAGTTTCACTTGAGTTGATCGAATTGAAGTAGATCATCAAGTCAAGCGCTATAAACTTTCATGTCGAAAAGCTATTTTCGGCAAACATGATTTGATCTATGGGTTAGATCAAATAACACTTAATTAAAATAACAACACGTTATTTAAGAATCAAACTCTAACTTATTAACACTTAAAATTTGCAACTACCTTTGTGTGTAATTTAATTCACTTCTAAACTTATTACCAAATAAGGTAAACCACATATTCTAAAGTGCATAATAGCCACATATTCTTAATTAAATCATAACTAATTAAATATGTGGAATATAACAAAACTAAATTCGTTTACATTACGAATTTGTTGACGTCAGAAACCCACCGGCGGGCAGTGACTGGTCAACACCGTAGAGCCGGGAACAACTAGGGCTGCGGCTGGCCCCAGTCCCTCAGAGCGACGGCCCGCAAAGCCTCCTGGTCGCGCCGATGCAAATTGCAGGGCGTGCCACCTGACCTATACCTGGTCAGGAAGGTGTGGATGATGCCTCGCTTAGTTTCCTGCAGGGCACACACGTACACGTTAAATACGAGCCTCGATCGGCTCTCAGGTTGTCCTGTGAATCGGCTCATGGAGCCGATCCACCCATGATTCGTCCGAGGTGGCCGAATATATGGTGGTCCTGCTTGATCATGATAAAGCATATGAGATCCACGACGATCGGGGTTTTCACCGCATAATCGGATCATCCTACTCACGATTGGGCCTCGCGCTCACGCACGGTAAACGTAAGCCAGCCCTAGACAAGGCCTAAAAACCAACACTAGGTTGATCCTCGGAACGTCCTGTCTAGGGGCAGCAAACTACACCCTGCATGCCGCTGGATCCTCCAACCCTTTGTAAGGCCTAACTATTGCAGATATTAAACTAATCCTTGATGAATCAAGGAGCGACCGTAACGGATCAGATCTACTAAATAACGATCAAGCGGGGTGCCGCCCCTGCACCCATGATGAGGTACAGGGACGGCTAGATGCGCAAGGGTTGCACTACGACAGCATATGATACTAGGAACAATGCTAACCCTAACACATCTATGATAACTACGTTGCTCGCCATCAAAAAGGCTTCAGTACGAGCAACGCATGAACAACTAGGCAGGCTCGTGCTGCCTAGATCGCGAGATGCGATCTAGGCAGCATGGTGCTTACCGGAGGAACCCTCGAGACGAAGGAGTTGGCGATGCGCCGAGATTGGTTTGTGTTGAACGTTGGTTGTTGTTTATTCCATAAACCCTAGGTACATATTTATAGTCCAGGGGACTTTCTAACGTGGGCGTGCACCACACCGTGCACGAGATAAATTCTAACTTCTACGATAACCTACTATAAAGATACACGGGCTAACTAGCCCAAACTTGGTAAACAAGGCCGATTCACATATCTCTTCTATATGTATATCTTCAAGTCCATCTTGATCGCGGCCCACCTCTGACTTGGTCAAATTCTGGTGATAACACATGCCCCCCTGGTTTTGGAAATGACATTTCCAAAATCATTATGCTTTTCTCTCGTAGGGTCATGTCGTGGCAGAGCAGAACCGTCGCAGAGTTCTTCATCATGATAACTTGCCTCCTCAACTTCTCTGCACGATTTGACAGTTTCGGCACCACTTCCTCGGAAACTGCTGTGGCATTGAATTTCTATCATGCCCTCTTTTATTTAACCGCCCCAAACAGTTCCCCTCTGCATCTCCTTCGCATTAGCACCCAAAAACCCTCCTGCGCCACCATGTCCTCTTCCTCCTCTGCCTCATCGGATCTTTCCACCCAGTCCTCTTCATCTCGCGAGCCGACGCCGGAGCACAACCCGGCGGAGGTCCATGCGGCCAACATCCGCCGTGCCATTGCGGCCGGGGAGGAGTCAGATCATGACTTCTCCATCTGGTCAGAGGACGACAAGTCCCTGACTGATGGGGAGAGCGATCTCCGCTTCCTCGCCGACGAGGAAGCGGTGGAAGAAAGCGATGATGATCGCTTCCCCTGGGATGGGGCCACCTCCGAGGAGGTGAAGGAGGACGAAGAGGAGGATGACGACGACGACAGCTCCCCCGACGAGCCGCCGGCCAAGCGCCATTGCCCCTGGCCGGGGAACCTGAGTGACTTCGACAACGACGACGACGACGACGACGAGGAAGACGAGGACAATGAAGGTCCTGCCGGCGGCCGCTGGAGCAGCGATGACGAGCCGGCCGGGAGCAGCGCCGACAGCGGCGATGACGGCGATGACGAGGGCAGCAACGGCCCATAGATAGGGCCCGTAGCATAGGATCCGTAGAAGTAGGCGGGGTAATGTATCCCCTTTTGAGGGCAATCAGCTCTACTATGTAAGAAATCTCGCCTATTAATGAAGAACTTTCCCCCAATTTGATTTGCCGATTTCTTCTGAGCCCAATTGAGCCGATCCCTTCTTCCACCGACCTTGCCGACTCGTTCCTTTTGCCAATGCATGATGAGCCGATAGCCCCGCATCGGTCCTTCAAGATTCGCCCTTCCCTTCTTCAACCGATGATTTTCTAAATTTGGCAGAAAATGCAGTATCTTCAGGAAAACCTTTGAACTTTCCCAACCAAACCCAATAATGTTCTTCAATAATCATCATTTGTGAAGAAGGTTGCAATGAAGGACCAGCCGATGGTATCCCAATCGGCTTTTAAACAGAGCAAAACAGAGCATCCACCAGGCCTGCTGCCCCCCGAGCCTTACTCGAGGCGAGACTGTCAAAGAGAATGTGCCATTCTTCCTCAGACAGCCGGAACTTGATTCAGGAATCCAAATCGGCTCGAAGCAACGGAAGGCACCACCGTTGGCCTGAATTTGGTGAAGACTCGATAAACATCGCATAACGCCGCTAGAGTCGATGTCCATGTACCGGCTTCTTGTATCCTTAAGTCGATGTCTGCTGCATCGGCTGCGCTCAAAATTTTTTGAATTTTTTAGGCCGATTTGTGTGTCGGCCCCCATATTTGATAGTATTATCTCATATCCTCGTGTTTTATCCATCTAGGTGCCCCCCGAGCCGATTCTGTCAAGAGAATTGATGGTATCGGCTCTTCAGATAGTCCTTGTTGGGTCAAACGTTGATCCCAGGCAGAATGGATGGTGAGGATAATTTTGGCCGATCGCTGGAATCGGCCTCCACGTTGCTTGCTCGGTGAAGGTTTTGTAATATCCCTTCAACAGTTTCGGAGGGCCGATCGCAAGGATCAGCCTCGCCACGTTGCTTATTGACGTAGTCTTGCTACTCGCCCAGGCCGGTAGACAAAACCAGCCCGATCTCCGATCTAATTACGTTGGTGCGCTTGCTGTTGTCCACCTCAGGTGCATCGTGTGATCGTGGATCTCTACACTTCGCCGGACGAACGAGCACCATGTTTGTGCCAGCCGATGTTTCATCATCGGCTTTCCTTTGCTTGGGGCGCCACTCTTTTCTTTGCGGCAGTCCCTCCTCATCCAGGGTCCTCTGGACTTTCGCAGCCAAATCAGGTCGTGCCTTCCTCAGCGTATGCAAGTATAACCTTTCGGCTTCCTCCAGACCGCGCAATCGCTGAACCCTGCGCTTTTGTGAATGGCTGAGACCATCAGGGCACCACCTTGGACGGTGGTACCTGTCTTCTTCGTCTTCCCCCTCGTCTTCCGAATCCTCGAGATCTTCCAACAGAGGGGTCTCAGCACGTCTGTTTTGTGGTGGGAGAGGCCCTAGGCGCTCGAATACAGACACGTTGGCTGCCTCCTTCTTTTTCTGGTTGCATTCTGGGCAGTTGCCGATTGTTGGTAATCGGCTCATTCCTGAATCCCAGCAGTGTCTGAAGAAAGGGCAGTCCCAATGCCTGTCCGTATCGTCCTGCTCCCTGGCGTGGCGCTCCTGCCGCTCCTCATCGTGATTATGCCGACGATGTCTTCTGTCGTTTCTAGCCATACGGCCTCTTTCATCATCGTCGCCGTGTTGCCGGCGTTGATCATACCGACTCACGTACTTATTGAGGAGGTGATCAGAGAGGGGTCGTTGATATCTTATGTTCTTAACTTCCCCCTCTGTGACATAGCGCTTGCCATCTTGACGGAGCCGATCGCATGGAGCGGCCCCCTCTGTGTCCTTGCTCTGAGAGCAGCTGTCCTCATCCCCGTCCTTCTCAGAGCGGTGTCCAAGCTCTACCATGCTGATGTTGGCTGAGAAATCAGGCTGGCACCCTCCGAGGTGGGCGAACTCCACCATGTTGACGGCGGGGAAGGGGTGTGTGTCGACCTTCATGGCGTACTGGTTAAAAATTAATCGCCCATTTTCTATCGCCATCTGGATCTGCTGACGCCACACCCTGCAGTCGTTAGTGGTGTGGGTGAACGTGTTATGCCACTTGCAGTATGGCTTTCCGTTCAGCTCTTGCACCGTGGGAACTTTGTGGCCTTCGGGAATCTTTATATGCTTCTCCGCGAGTAAGAGATCGAAAATCTGCTCGGTTTTCGTCACGTCGAAGTCGAATCCTCTTGGAGGTCCTGGTGGCTTCACCCATTTGCAGGTTACTGGGCCTGCAGCTCGAGTCCACTCAGCCACCGCGACCTCTTGTTCTCCCGTAGCGACCTCATCTTCGCCTGCGTCGACCATGGTAACCACCCGCTTGAACTTGTCCTGGTAGACATCTGGGTGACGCTGTTCATATGCTGACAGCTTCTGTACCATGTGCGCTAGTGACGGGTAGTCCGCTTGGGAGGCCACGTCCTTGATCGATGATGACAGACCCACCACCGCCAACTCGACTGCTTCCTTTTCGCTTACGTGAACCGAATAGCATCGGTTCCTAACGGTCCTGAAGCGCTGGATGTATTCTGACACTGTTTCCCCGCGCTTCTGTCGTACTTGTGCTAGATCGGCAATGCCAGCCTCGGAAGCCTCTGAGTGATATTGCTCATGGAACCGTTCTTCCAGCTGCTTCCAAGTCTGGACTGAGTTCGGTGGCAGCGACGTGTACCAACCGAAAGCCGATCCTGTGAGGGACTGTGAGAAGTACCTCACGCGCAGCTCGTCTGACGCTGAGATCATGCCCAGCTGTGCCAAATATCGGCTCACATGCTCGATGGAGCTGGAACCATCTGATCCGCTGAACTTTGTGAAGTCCGGGAGCCGATATTTGGGTGGTAGCGGGATCAATTCGTACTCGTTGGGGTACGGCTTGGTATAGCCGATCGCCTTTCTTTTCGGCATCATGCCGAACTGATCTTTCAGGATCGTACAAATTTGATCCGCGGTGATGGCTGCAGGTGCCGAACCCTGAAGATTCGTCGGAGTGGCGTACTTAACCAGCCATGCTTGTTTTTCTGGTTCTGAGCCAACTGCAGGAGCTGGGCTCGGGAGTTTTGTCGGGGTGGCGTATTTAGCTAGCCACGTTTGTTTCTCAGGGTCTGCCTCCGATGTTCCTCCTGTTGCCCCAGAAGTCCCTGCTATAGCAACCTGGTTCGAGGGTGCCCAGGTGCTGCAGTCTGGCACGTATGCGCATGCGTACCCGTGCGGGATCTCCTTGGGCGCGTCCTGTAGGAATTGGTAGTCACTGGGGTCACCACCAATCTTGTAGACGACATAGGCCGATGAGTTCGGCGCTTCGGGCGCTGCCAACGCGAACGGCAGCGGTGGACGGGACTGGAGTAGCAACTCCCCTTGGTGAGTCCCTAGGGCTGGTCCTGACGGAGAGTACTGATGGCTCATGATCTCCTGGATTACGCGCAGAGCGACGCGCTCCAACGTATTCACCAGGCTCTCAGAATGGCGGTGCAGCGAATGAGCCACCATGAAGTTTATCTCCTGACGCAGCGACCTGGTGCGTTCCTCTGACGGGGTGGACAGGTCCACTCCATCAAGCGCGCCTTCAGGTGTGAACCCCTTCCATCTGATGCCATGGGAACGGGTCTGTGGAAAGAGCCGATTAGGTCGGCTTCGAGGGCAGCTTTGACCTCGTCATACTTCTTCTTGAGCTCGCCAGAGAGCTCCTCGTACGTGACCGGAGTTTCTTCCGCCATCTCTGATGTGGATGGCGAGGTGGTTGTTGAAGATTGTCGTTGAAGATTGTCCCACCGGGCGTGCCAGAATGTGTTGACGTCAGAAACCCACCGGCGGGCAGTGACTGGTCAACACCGTAGAGCCGGGAACAACTAGGGCTGCGGCTGGCCCCAGTCCCTCAGAGCGACGGCCCGCAAAGCCTCCTGGTCGCGCGCCGATGCAAATTGCAAGGGCGTGCCACCTGACCTATACCTGGTCAGGAAGGTGTGGATGATGCCTCGCTTAGTTTCCTGCAGGGCACACACGTACACGTTAAATACGAGCCTCGATCGGCTCTCAGGTTGTCCTGTGAATCGGCTCATGGAGCCGATCCACCCATGATTCGTCCGAGGTGGCCGAATATATGGTGGTCCTGCTTGATCATGATAAAGCATATGAGATCCACGACGATCTGGGGTTTTCACCGCATAATCGGATCATCCTACTCACGATTGGGCCTCGCGCTCACGCACGGTAAACGTAAGCCAGCCCTAGACAAGGCCTAAAAACCAACACTAGGTTGATCCTCGGAACGTCCTGTCTAGGGGCAGCAAACTACACCCTGCATGCCGCTGGATCCTCCAACCCTTTGTAAGGCCTAACTATTGCAGATATTAAACTAATCCTTGATGAATCAAGGAGCGACCGTAACGGATCAGATCTACTAAATAACGATCAAGCGGGGTGCCGCCCCTGCACCCATGATGAGGTACAGGGACGGCTAGATGCGCAAGGGTTGCACTACGACAGCATATGATACTAGGAACAATGCTAACCCTAACACATCTATGATAACTACGTTGCTCGCCATCAAAAAGGCTTCAGTACGAGCAACGCATGAACAACTAGGCAGGCTCGTGCTGCCTAGATCGCGAGATGCGATCTAGGCAGCATGGTGCTTACCGGAGGAACCCTCGAGACGAAGGAGTTGGCGATGCGCCGAGATTGGTTTGTGTTGAACGTTGGTTGTTGTTTATTCCATAAACCCTAGGTACATATTTATAGTCCAGGGGACTTTCTAACGTGGGCGTGCACCACACCGTGCACGAGATAAATTCTAACTTCTACGAAGCCTACTATAAAGATACACGGGCTAACTAGCCCAAACTTGGTAAACAAGGCCGATTCACATATCTCTTCTATATGTATATCTTCAAGTCCATCTTGATCGCGGCCCACCTCTGACTTGGTCAAATTCTGGTGATAACACAATTATATTTTAAACTATTTAAATAAAACTAACAATGAATATTTTGAAACTTATATGATCATGCCTTGGTGAAATCAATCATAACCATCTAAAATTTAGGCACAATCCTTTCTTTGACATTTTGATCACAATTATAATATAAATACAACCCTAATATGATATAGTGACTCATTCACAAGTATAAAATCACCCACAAGATATTTAGTGCCAAATGCCACTTGGCTATCCAAAAATAAATCATATGAGAGGATAATGATGATGCCACATAGGATGAAAATATCTACATAGCTTGAATCCTAAGCTATGCCACCTCATGCTTAAAGGATTGCTATGGATGAGAGCATGACAACCAAGCACCTTACTCATCAAACCAAAACAAGAGTCACCCCCTATGTGTCATGATACTAGAGCATGCTCAAGCATATAAAAGGAACCACACATGTCATTCATTTGATCATATAGTACCATGATATAAGCAAACCAAAGAATTGGGTCACTCCATACATTAGATAGGATCAAGATGAAGCAGCTAGAAGGTGGAGGCATACCACAAGATGTAGTTTTATCATATTTCTTGAAGAACAAGCTACAGAATATAGCAAGGTAGCATCCCTAGGCATACCATATATTTAGATGATCATATCATCATCTCCTGAGTAGAGCCCTAGGATGTTCCAACATATTGAAAAGTGAGAGAGGTTATAGATAGTAACCATATTCATGTCTATCCAATAGAATACAAGATCGGTATTATGTCTCCACCGTCGCCGCCTCAATAAATCTCGAGAAATTATGTCTTAGGTTTTTTGGTGAGACGGAGACGTCTATAAAAAGAGGGAGTCGAGGCGATGCTCGAGGCTAAAATGGGCCAGGGTGGCGCACCCAGCAAGGTGGGGCGTGCCGCCTAGGATCGTTTGTCCCTCGTGGCTCCCCTCGCGTGCTTCTTTGGCCCATGATCCTTCTCTCTGTGAAAAACTAATCACGTATTGTTCCTTTTATTTTTAGGTGTTTAGAAGATCCCTGAAACAGCAAAATACGAAAGAGGGGGGTTTCTGTCTCCCAGATATTACATACCAACGAAATGGGACTTTGTAGGAAACTCCCGTAAATCAACTAAAACTGCATAAATAATGAAGGATCATGCCAAATATCATTCAAAACTAATCATATGAGTTTATATATTTATGATGTAAAATGCTAGTATCAAACCCTAGTCAACTATACATGATATTAGCATATGTAAAACCTAAATTATGCATAACTTGGTGATGACACGTAAACCCTAAGACCATGCCCTAAACTCAAGTACAAGTAAGGTGATTAAATGATCAACCCTAGTACTAAACCCTATCTTTCAACCCCTGAAATTTAACAAATTATCATTATTAGAATTTTACGCAAGTTTGTGATACAAATGATTAAATCCTAAGATGTATTAAAACCCTAATACTATGATAAAAATATCTTCTTTTGGGAGAAATACTAAAAACTACTAAGAATCCAAGATCACACCTTTATACATTTCAATAATGACCTTTTTAATATTATTGAGAATTGCCAAGTATTTAGAAAAAATTTGAACACATAAAATAAATCCAAGTGATCCTACTCTCACATAAGAAATCAAATTATAAGTTTCATCTTATAAATTATTTCTTGTAAAATAACAATACACCATAAACCAAATTGAAAAGGCTTTTGAAAAAAATGAAACCTCCATGTTGAAATCCAATATCATACTTTTGAAATATTTACTCCAAGTTCCTACAATGTTTAATAAACAAAGGTGTTAATACACATAAAAAAATTATGAATACACAACTAAAGTATTTACCATATCTTGGATAAATTCCAATATAATTTAAATAAGCAAAATTTGGAAAACAAAAGTGAATTCAAATTGGAATTCAAATAGGAAACTCCAAACAGAAAATGAAAAATAAAACAGGAAAAGGAAAAGGAAAAAAGGAGAGAGTTTACATGACATGCCACCACAACCCACAGTCGGCCCAAGGCGTAGTCTAGCATCACCGCCGTGCTGACCCAGCCCACCAAAAACCAACCCGAATACCCCTTCGTGTGAATAACATATGAAGAAGAAAAACGTCTTCTTCCTCTCGTCGGAGCTCGACACCGCGACGATGTGACCAACTTCGTCGGCCTTAGTTCTTGACTTTGACGGACGCTAGAGACCAGCTCAGAGGCATATTCAAGCTCTGCCGTGTCAGAGTCCATCTGAAATCGTCAAGATTTGCGCCCAAACCCTAGACTTTGTCACATTGCATCCCTGTCATCTCCGACGTCTCACCTTGGTTGCCGACATCGCCTTAACCTATAAAACCACGGGAGGATCATCGAGAAACCCTAAACCCTCTGCACCACTTTCTAATCTCTCTCTGCTTCTACATCTCGCGTCTTATTCAAAACACCACCGCCACCTCTGTCGGAAGAAATTTTGGCTAGCTATCGTCGTAGACCACTCTGAGATCCATGGAATTACCGAGGAACTCGAGTGGAGTATTATGGAAGAAGGAATCAAGCAGGCTAGCTTCAGTCGAGCCAATCGACATGTTTCTGCTCGCCGACCATCATCGTCATCCGCGATATAGCGATCTTCTCCGACACCAATCATCCTTGTCGAGCTAGCTATCACTAGTAGGAAAAATCTCATCTGTGGCTTACCTTTTTGGACTTCTGTGGAGCATATCTCGATCGCCACATTTGTCACGCGATATATGTACATGTGCTACGCAATTTTGGAACTTCTATGGCGCACCGGTCAATATGCGCCACATAATTTTTTGAAACTTGTGGCGCACCATGCCAATATGCGCCACAAATTTTTTGAACTTTTTAAAACATGGCAGCTAGATCTAGATCTGGGGCCGCGGAATTTCGTCGGTATTTTTCTGAAATTTCGTGGGAAGGTGAATTTTGGGGTTGGGTTGGGTTGGATAGGGTGGAGGAGGAGGAGGAGGAGGTGGCGGTGGTGGTGGTGGTGGAGGAGGTGGTGGTGGTGGTGGAGGAGGAGGAGGAGGAGGTGGTGGTGGTGGTGGAGGAGGAGGAGGAGGAGGTGGTGGTGGGTGGTCGCCGGAGGAGGAGGAAGTGGTGGTGGTGGTCGGCGGAGGAGGAGGAGGAGGAGGTGGTGGTTGATACGTCCATTTTGCATCACTATTTTATATCATAAATTGATGTTATTCATTGATATATTTCATATTTAGAGATGATACTTATGTTATTTCACTTATTTTGCATGTTTCATGATTATTGGAGAATTATTCACCGGAGTCAGGATTCTGCTGGAAAAAGCGCCGTCAGGACACCATATTTCTGAAGATCAACAATTGACGGAAATTATACAGAACATCTTATTTTTCAGAAGACGAAGCCAGCCAAAAGGAGGGACCGAGGAGGCCCGCCATGGCCCCCCCATAGGCCGGCCCAGGCCTGGCCGCGCCGCCTTGTGGGGAGGGGGCCCACAACCCCCTTCGACCGCCTCTCCTTCGCGTACTTCTTCGTCCCGAAAACCTAAGGCATGGGGGATAAGCGAGAATAGACACAGCCGCCTCTGCGGGGCGGAGAACACCAGAGAGAAAAGAGCTCTCCGGCGGGCAGGAATCCGCCGGGGAAATTCCCTCCCGGAGGGGGAAATCGTCGCCATCGCCACCGTCATCGAGCTGGACTTCATTGGGATCATCATCATCATCATCTCCACCATCGACACCGCCATCTCCACCGCTGCACCTCGTCACCGCTGTAACATCTAGGGTTGAATCTTGATTGTTTGATAGGGGAAACTTTCCCGGTGTTGATTACTACTTGTTATTGATGCTATTGAGTGAAACCATTGAACCAAGGTTTATGTTCAGATTGTTATTCATCATCATATCACCTCTGATTATGTTCCATATGATGTCTCGTGAGTAGTTCGTTTAGTTCTTGAGGACATGGGTGAAGTCTAAATGTTAGTAGTGAACTATGTTGAGTAATATTTAATGGTTTGATATTTAAGTTGTGGTGTTATTCTTCTAGTGGTGTCATGTGAACGTCGACTACATGATACTTCACCTTTATGGGCCTAGGGGAGTACATCTTGTATTCGTTTGCTAATTGTGGGGTTGCCGGAGTGACAGCAACCTGAACCCCCGTTGGTATATCGATGCAGGAGGGATAGCAGGATCTCAGAGTTTAAGGCTGTGGTTAGATTTATCTTAATTACTTTCTTGTATTTGCGGATGCTTGCAAGGGGTATAATCACAAGTATGTATTAGTCCTAGGAAGGGCGGTGCATTAGCATAGGTTCACCCACACAACACTTATCAAAACAATGAAGATTAATCAACTATATGAAGCGAAAGCACTAGACTAAATCCCCGTGTGTCCTCAAGAACGTTTGGTCATTATAAGTAAACAAACCGGCTTGTCCTTTGTGCTAAAAAGGATTGGGCCACTCGCTGCAATTATTACTCTCGCATTTTACTTACTTGTACTTTATTTATCTGCTATATCAAAACCCCCTGAAAACTTGTCTGTGAGCATTTACAGTGAATCCTTCATCGAAACTGCTTGTCAACACCTTCTGCTCCTCATTGGGTTCGACACTCTTATTTATCGAAAGTACTACGATACACCCCCTATACTTGTGGGTCATCAAGACTATTTTCTGGCGCCGTTGCCGGGGACTGAAGCGCTATTGGTAAGTGGAATTCACTACAAGAAAAGTTATGATAGACAACGTCCCAAAATCGTCAACTAAGGGGCATTTTTCGTCGCCTATGGGCCTAACCCGACGATATGGGTTCCGTTGTCGAAACTGCGTCAGGCAAAGTCCAACGACGATTATTTCGGTCCGTCGCGCTTGGGCGCCCTCCCGCCACGGAAAATCGGACCGTTGCGGAAGTGTTTTCGGGAGCCCGTTGACTGCTGACGTCATGCAACTGACACGTGGCAGACGCGTTAATGCCAGTTAACGGCGTTAACCGGCTGAAACCCCGTGGTAGATGGTAGGCCCACACGAGGCCTGCCACGTCTTAAGCGGGCCGGGCCAGATGACATAGTTTGACCGGTCAACTATATAGCTGGGCTGGTCCATTAGTTACGTGGGCCGGGCCTAACCTCTAATGTTGGTCAAAACTTAAATGGGCGGCCCATTTAACATGTGGGGTCCACCTTACAGCAATGGGCCGGCCCAAGAAGCAAGTGGGCCGGGCCAAAAACACAGTGGGTCCCACTTTCCCGTTAAAAGCCGCCCATTTAGTGTGGGGTCCACCGTATAGCAAGTGGGCCGGCCCAACAAGCTAGTGGGCCGGGCCAAAAACACAGGTGGGTCCCACTTTCCAGTTAAAGGATCGGCCCATTAAGTTTGTGGGGTCCACCATATAGCAAGTGGGCCCCAACAAAATAGTGGGGCCAAACACAGTGGGTCCCACTTTCTGTTAAAGGGCCGGCCCATTTAGTACGTGGGGCCCACCATATAGCGGTGGTGGCCCACCAAGATAGGTGGGGCCAAAAACACAGGTGGGTCCCACATTCCTGTTAATGGGCCGGCCCATTTGGTATGGGTCCACTATATAGAAAGTGGGCCGGCCCAACAAGATAGTGGGCCAAAAACAGTGGGTCCCACCTTCCACTTAAAGGGCCGGCCCATTTACCATGTGGGACCACCATAGCAAGTGGGCCGCCCAACAAGATAGTGGGCCGCCCAATAAGCACATGGGCCCCACTTTCTGTTAAAGGGCCGGCCCAACTAGTATGTGGGGTCCACAATATAGCAAGTGGGCCGGCCCAACAAGATAGTGGGCGGGCCAAAAACACAGTGGGTCCCACTTTCCTCTTAAAGGGCCGGCCCATTTATTATGTGGGGTCCTCCAAAAAGCAAATGGGCTGGCCCAACTAATTAGTGGGCCGGCCCAGTAGTTGGTCCACCTTAAAGCAAGTGGGCCAGCCCAATTAGTGTGTGGGGTCCACAGTAAATCAAATGGGCTGGCCCAAGAAGTAAGTGGGCCAGCCCGTTTAGTTGCTGTTTATATGCCGGCATAATATGCGCTTTAGGATTTTGCGGGCAGGCACATATGTGATTTCGCTTGATTGGGCCGTTTAAGGGATGGGAATTCGTGATTTAGATACTGAGAATATTTACGCAGCATTGATTTCTGTCGGATAGCCTCACTTACCACAAGCACCAAAGAAAAAATGCGCGAAAGAACTATAAAAACTAACTAAATATTACATCAGCTGCAAGGCATTGAAAAAAATATTACAGAACCCAGAGAAATTGAATGGTAATTAAACCTAGCAATACAATGAAGCGATCCGGCAATCTTTTAAGTTGTCCATGCAGCACCTATATCTGAAACAAAGACATTACAAGTTAAGACAGCAACAATGGAAAGGCAAAGACACTACAATATTGTTTGGCAAAGAATTTGGAACTCATCATTTCGTCGTTATAACAAGATCATTGTAATGCGCACAATAAGCAAACAAAGAGTGCATGCCGCATACCAACAGCCAATATAACAGAGCATGTTAGAATGAAACAGCAGACTTACTACTGTCGAGTCCCATGCAAACCAACATGTTCAGGGAGTACAAAATTGGCATGAACAACATAGTAGCAGGCTATAAATTTTGTAACAACGACTGAGCAAGATGAAGTTATGATGGCTACATCTACAGAGCAGGGAATGTAAACCAAAAAATAGAAGTTACGATGGCAAAAGCTAAAGAGGAGGGAATGTGAACCAACATGTGCCAAGTGCAATTACTTCACTTTGGCCGTGAACTAAATAATACTCCTGAACTTATAGTGAAGGGGATGCAAATCAAGATGTTTCGGGATATAAACTTGTAATGAGCAACACATGGAGGATAGTTAATGCTGGAGCTTAGGATGGACCAGATACAGAATATAGTGGGATCACCTGTGAACTTGTATAAGAGGGAATGCAAACCAATATGTTCAGCTTTCCATATGTGAGCGTCATGCCAAGTCAGAGAAACAAGTCAATAATGCAGCTTTTGAAGAACAAGATGGCACGCAAAATTATTATCTAGTAGTATGACAAGTTTATTTGTACTACAGGCTAGATAGCAGAGTGATAGCATGCCAAACTAAGTCCTTACTTTGTTAGCTTACAATGAACTAGATACAAAACAATGGCATCACCTGTAGTACAGGGAATGCAAGCCAACATGTTCATGGAGTAAAAAATTGGCACAAACAACATAGTAGCAGGCCATAATTTTTGTAACAACGACTGAGCAAGATAAAGTTATGATGGCTAGATCTACAGAGCAGGGAATGTAAACCAAATATAGAAGTTACGATGCCAAAAGCTATAGAGCAGGGAATGCGAACCAACATGTGCAATTACTTAAAATTGGCCATGAACTAAATAATAGCAGGATGTTACTATAATACCTACAGTATAATTTTTGTAACAACGACTGAGCAAGATAGAAGTTATGATGGCTACATCTACAGAGCAGGGAATGCAAACCAAAATGTTCAATCGCTTAAAGTTAGCAATGAAGTAGAAAATAGCAACGTGTTACGGTCATAGCTAGGAATGAACTAAAAGAGCTTCAGACAAACAAGCATCTGAACCCAGAACATGGCGCTAAAACAAGGGACTTACATTAGGAGAAGCACTCTGTGGGAGTCACAGCAGATCTTCCTGGGGTTGATAGATCCGGTGATGAAGTACGCTACATGTGCTACTTGGGGTTGGAGAGACGGCCATTACACTTCATGGTTACTCATCTCATCTGCAAAAACGTAACGGCGCGTCGTTAGCACAAACAGGTTCCCCCAAGATTAAACAAGAACTTGCAGGCAAGCAATAGAAAAGCGACAGTAGAAGAGTTTAGATCATGCACTGCGCCGGTGAAGCAGATCCGGTTCATGCACAGCGGTGTCGGTGAGCAAGATCCGATGCGGTGGACGACGGATCCGGCGAAGCGGCTCCGGCGGGGTGGACGATACCGCAGCTGAAGCGACTGCGGTAGACTGCTGGATGAGCATATGGTTTCGAGGTTCGGCGGGGATGATCCGGTCCGGTTGATGACGGCGTCGATGAAGCGGCTCCGGCAGGCAGCCGGATGACGAGGATCGCGAGGGCTCGGGTAGGCCAGGGAAGTCCGGCGGGGATGTTCCGGTGCGGTGGTCGTGGAGGTGGTAGAGAGAGGGACTTGAGAAGTTCCGGTGGGTGGTCTCAGATGAGAGACTGAAGGAAATGTATTTTTTTTGGGAGGGTTTCCGGGCTAGGGAGGTGGTGATCGAAAAAATGACGGGCAAACCCCTCACCAACCGACTTTGCTGTCATCTCCACAGGGGTAGAATGGGAATTTGGAAGCGTGTGAAATTTTTGTATTTTGTGGGCGGGAAGTTTTGCCGCTATGAGATTTTGAATTTCGCTAAGGTACAAGTATAATGATAAAAAATTGTGACACCGTACTAGTACCTCTGTTCATGGCCGAGTGCAAAATCAAATCATCATCACGTTGAATATAGGTCACTACCATGATCATGATCTATCTTCTTAATCCCATTCAAAAATGCGTTTGAAATATTTCAGGATTGGTGGGAGATTTTGCCGCCCGACAGAGATTAAATTAAACCACACGTTCGACAATTCAAACTTGAGACCTTGGCTATGATACCATTTAAGTTCGAACTGATTCAAAAAAGGCTAGGCAATTAATTTATATAACATCCACAGGAACAACTACCAAGTTGATCCCAACCGCAGATAAATGCATCCACCAACAAAAGTCTGAACGGTGCCTTAATCTAAGGAAACATTTCACAAGACCAATGTACTCACTATGTTAGTGTTCATCTCCAATTATCTATGGCATTTTCTTAGTCTTTGGGAGATTATAACGAACTTGATTGGCCTCGTGCAGTAGGGCATCACATGCTTCTAATCTCGATCTCAACATGTCAACTTTTGTTCTTAGCATAGCTGTTGCAACTCGTTCTACTTGGAGTTGTTCCTCCAAAACTTGAGCAGAGAAAGACTTGGACTTGGGCTTCAAAACCCAGCATTTCGCAGGAAAGAGTTTTTGGTGATATCTTTATCTTTCCCGGGTTTTGCCATCTCAAATTTCATATTAGCCAGACAAGTTTTGAGTTGTGTAAAAAGAAAAGTTATTACAGAGAAAAATGCAGATGGTAGATTTAATGTGTACGAACTACTTTTAATCATACAAGTTGACATGCCTGACTATAATAAGGACCATCTATCTTGCTAGCAGGCATAATTATTAATGGGCTACCATGTACGGGAACCGTATCCTCTAACGTGAAGGAGCTAAGTCAGGAAAAATAAAGAAGCAAAGTCAGGCTTCTGTAGCATAAGTACAAGGTTATGCACTGTCTTTAACTAATAAAGGTGATTACTGTAGATGTTTAAAAACTAAACTAAATTTTATTACACCATAATTTTCTCTGCATGTAATTACTTCAAATGCAAGACACAAGTTTGTATTGTGCAAATTAATTTAAATTATTTGGATTTTAGACATATGGTTTGGGGGAAGGAAAGTTAGAGTACTGTAGCTTCTCTAACTTTTCACCTTCAAGTTAGAGTACTGTAGCTTCTCTAACTTTTCACCCATGTACGTAGTCCTTCCAAGAAACAGCCGTTATTGCATTACGAGCAGAAAACAGTTCACACGTGCGCTCAGATTCAAATTTTCAGCATGCAGTCGATTTATGGTTTAATTGAAGTACACATCAGGATATTATTTCACACAAAATACAGCAGCCACATGGAACATATCTAATTTTAGTACAACAACAAAATTTGCAATTATTACAGACCACGAAATTTTGAACGAAATTTTGAGCAGTAATTAGTTACAGCATTGGCATCAGCAGTCCACTTGACTGAACAACAGAATCAAAGTTTATTTAGACACCTTCAATTCCCAGACACATCACAACTGGCTTACCATGACAAGTGCATAGGAGATTCTTTAGAACATTTTCTGTCAAAGTTTGCCTATTTTTCAATTCATGTATCTCTTGGCGTGTCTTGGCAATTAATTCATCAGCATCTTTGTTTTCCCGCCCAAATATATCAACTGCCTCTTGGAGTGCATCCCCGAAATCTCTTTGTGCCGGATTAAGTTGACCAATAGATACCATGGGCCTATGCGAGCAATATGCACTCTCACTGCTGCTTTGTGAAACATCAATACTTGAGGCATTGGCCCTTGCTTCTGGCATTGTAGCTTTATTTGAAGCCTGAAATTTAGATAAAACAAGTTACAACATCATATGATGCAATAAAAGACCTCCAATTTCAAGAACATCATTGAGCTGATATAACACAACAAGCAATCAAAAATAGAGCCTCGTACATCTATTTCTTCTGGAATGGTTGGTGTACCGGACTCAGTGGACCAATGAGAGCACGTGCCACTGTCACTGTTGCTCTGTGAAATGACCGCAACACTTGATAAATGGGTTGTCCCTACTGACATTACAGCTTTGTTTGCAGGCTGAAACTAAGACAAAACAAGTTAAAATGCAATACAATACAAGGCAAACAAACAGCATTGTTGACATAATTTTGAAAGAACCATGGGCAGATACAACAAAGAAACCAGTTAAGCCACATGCCTCTTAGAACAAACCAAACTAGATCATGGCGATGATGTATACAATGAACCAAGCAACTAGACATCATGTGCCCAATAACGAAGCCAGGTCACTGCACAGAAGAAATCTAGCAAATAGCCAAATACAGTCAAAAGATGTGCATGTTGGATTTGATACTATTAGGAAAATAATGTATGATTGATTTAAGCATGACTCAGATAGTGCCTTCGACAACGTAGAAGGTCAATGCAACAATTAATTGTATGGCTTGTATGAAGTGCCATAACATTTAAATTAAGCATAACGAGGCATTGCTTAATCTGAGAACTGAGTGCTAGCTCAGTGGCAAGGCTTGCGAGTGCGCAGCCAGCCCACCCGGGTTCGAGTCCCAACAGGACCGAATTAAACGGGGTGTTATCTAGCGCGTATAAATTCGCTGCTAGAGAGGTCTCATCATCTATCTCACAACGTATAGACAAGGGAGGGAATCTTCCTACGTTGGTCAACGTTTAGGCAATGCTTAATCTTGAATTCATGATCAAACTCAAACAAAAAAGGGCATATAACAAGTAGCACCATGTGCATCATGTATAATAGATTACTAGAAACTGAATGAAGCAATTGAACATGGAGCGTATTATATAAACAGCCAGATCATTTGAATATGGATATACCACATCATGTCAATGGGACTCAGAAAAACAAAGCTAGACATTTAAACAAGTAATATAACTATTTTTTCACCATGTTTCAAGTAGAATAGGAAGCTAGGTTAGGAATAAAGCAATCATGTTTCAAGTAGAATAGGAAGCTAGGTTAGGAATAAAGCAATAAAAAAACACAAAGTGCATCATTTCAGCTAGGATCATTTCTATCAAACTTCATGCACTAGCCATGGAACAACAGGCAAACTCAATGAAGCAACAGGCAAAAAATTAACATAATAGAATTTCAGGACTTGTATTAACATAGCCAAATCATGTAACTTATACCCAGGCATGCCGGATGCCAGATGGGTCAAAGGCAGTGTGCAATGTTCCATATGGTCATTGTTTATATTTTATTAGATTCCATTAGGCAACTTAGGTAGTGCAACATACAGAAAATGATGCAATTGAACTATGCACAGGAGGTAAATTAACATTCCAAAAAAAACAGGGAACTTACGTGAGCTTTTTTTTGAGTCACACGGACCTCATCGGGTACTTGGACAGAAGAACCTGGTGCCTCACTGTTTCTCCTCTGCATGAAGGAGAGGCCAATTGTAAACAGAAACAGGTCCAAGATATAGAAGTTTGCATTAAGCAATATACAAAAAACAGCAGGTACTTACATGATTATAGGCGAGCTTTACTCTACGTTTATGAGTGTAAGATGTGCCTGCTGCACGTGTAATAACAACAAACAGTTACGAGTCACGGCTTTGCTATAATTAAATTGACACCAAATAGTAGTAGAAGCATTATGACGTGCATAAACATGTAATACAGGATCGCAGAAAGATATCAAACATGATGTAACTAGAGCAGTAGCCTACGGCCAAATAGTGAGAAATTGTAATCGTGTCAATTGTGGACTTGTATAGCCTACCCCAACTTGTTTGGGAATAAAGGCTTTGTTGTTGTTGTTGTCAATCGTGGACATGTAGAGCATTCAACGGCTCATGATTGGTGGCTCATATTTTGTAGAGTTTCAGCGAATGGGTGGGTTAGGTTACTCAGACCACCACACTGTGTATTTATATCATCTGAGTTAGGGTTACAATACTACTGGACATGGGCCTCTATGGGCCTCACACTGGATACAATATTACTACAGCGCTACTACTAAACTCACTCATGGTCCAACACACCCCCTCAAGATGATCATGGGTAAACAACCATGGCCATCTTGCAACAACAACATGACACATATGACAACTACCAGTAATGAACATTCAGCATAACTCCTAGGATACATGACAGCATTGCACTTTCCATCATCTTGTCATCTCGATTCATCTCTTCATCAGCAGCGAAGATATCCAGCTTCAACCATCTGGGATACGCACAACTCCTAACCATACACGTCCTCAACAACCCCGGCTGCCTCACCACACAAGTTCCGCAGAACCATCCACACTCGCCTCAATGTCCTCAGCCTCTCTTCTCCACTCTGCCCGGCCACCTCTTCCGTCTCTCCCACAAACCCCCAGCCAACTCCTGCCTCAACCATCCACTCCTCAAGCACCCATGCCTATCCCCCGGTCAGGCCTCAACCAGTCTCACCTCAGGCACGCATGCCTTTCCCCTGGACATATCCACAACCATCACCATCACCACTAAACCGCAGCCTCATCAACTCCATCACGACTCAACCGCAGCCTCATCAACTCCATCACCACATATCCTCACAGCCTCACATCTCCATTTTCTCCTCACTTCCACTCGGATGGCGCCTCGTCTGCGCGCCCTGGCCAACCTGGCGGACCGCACCTGGCCACATCGACCGGCTCGCGCTGGTCAACGTCCAGCACCAACCTCCGGCTCCGCCCTGCGCTCAAAGGCTCGCCCCACTCCGCACGCCTCCAACTTCTGCCCCTCACACGGATCCAGATCTCTCTGCCACGGATTCACTTCCTCTTCTCTCCTTTCTAAACCAAAACGATCTTCACCCTCTTCTTTCTCCCCGCGCGAGCAGCCGCCGATCTCACACAGCTCACATCGCTGTGTGTGATAGCCGCAACCCACGCAGAGCACCTGATGCGGCCTCCCGCCGCCTGGATTTCTACATCTCAACGGTGGGTTTTGTGATCAAAGGAAGAACTTGTTTGGTACTGTTTGTGGCGGCTAGCAGGAAGGAAACCTAGGCTCTGATACCATGTAGAGTTTCAGCGAATGGGTGGGTTTGGTCACGGAAAAACATACTTATGCGTCGTGTTTAAACCTAAAGGATGAGGTGGTTATCAACGAAAGCACTTGTAAGTTAGAAATATAGCACGAATTCAGAAATACAGTCAGCTGCAATACTCCTAACAGAACAAAACGCGCAGGGATGTCTGGTTACCTATTTCTGGGCGGCGTTTAGACGTGTTCCGCGTTCTTACGGGTGACGTGGAGGTCGGCGAGGGGACTGCTGTTGCGGTGGGTGCCGGGGAAGCAGATCTTGGGGGGTCGGAGAAGGACATGCTGGGCGGTCGATGAAGTGTTCAGCGCGCCGGCCGAACTAGAAGGTCGGTGAAGCAGATGATGTGCAGTGCACGGGGGCGTCGGTGTCGGCGAAGCTGGTCAGGTGCGGTGGTCGATAGAGTCGGCGAACGAGATACGGTGCGGTGGACGCCGGAGTAGGTGCGGATCAAGCGGATAGGGCAGCCTCGGGGTTTGAAGCCGTGGCAGCTTGAACGGCGAAGTGCGGCGGCCGGGAAGATCTGGAGGTAGGCAAGAGGGGCGGTTTCTCTGAGGGCTTGCGGGCGAAACTAGGGCGAAGCTGGGCGAAGCTGGGCGATAGAGGAGTAGAAGGGAATTTCGCAGTCCTTCTTTTGAGGAAAAAAATATTCGCAGATCTGAAACTTTGCGGCGCGAGATATTTGGGCGTTGGCGGGGAATTTTACCGCTCGATGATATTAAATTTTGGCTGCAGTAGGTTTTTTTTTAGAGTATGTAATAATAATAAATAGTAGGCCCTACTAGTACTGTACGTCTGTTCAGGAATCCAAGGGGGTAGAGGTAGAGGTATAGATATATAGACAATATAGAGATATAAGAAATGGCGGGGGCTAGCGGAAATGCACTTTGCCTCATAGGAGCATATGCTCCCATTATGTGAATCCATATTTCAAAGTGTCAAAAAATTCTAAACTAAAATTTTACATGTATATCTAGACATTTTATGTTGGTACACAAGTTTTCTCACAAAAAAATTATGTGGCTCCTATAAAAAAGACAAATTTTGATGTTGTAACACGACTACGTACAGTATATTTTTTGCCTTTTTTTACACGCCACACAAAATGTCGTTTTTCCACGAAAACTTGTGAACGAACATATGATGTCACAATGTATACCAAAAAAATTAACATTTATATAATTTTTTTAATCATTTTCTATAATTGGTGCATATGCACGCGTGTGCCAAAACGCCACCTCCGCAGGCTAGGAGTTTCTAAACTTCTTATGGCACATCAAATAAAATGTTGTTCAAACAATAATAATAATGTGCTTATGATTGTTACTCCCTTCCACCATGAATAAAGTCCACATCGGTTTCGTGTCAAACTTTGACTCGAGATTTAGGTACCCACATGATAGTGCTAGTATCATAGCTAGTATCATACACATTGGTCCCACAAAAATGTTGATGTGGCAGCTAATTAAGTAGGAGAGAGGAGATTAGTGTAACATAGGTAGATACTGTATCATAGCGCAAACAACGAGAAAACTTAATGCTAAACAAATCTTGTACACAAATTTGCATTGAGATTCTAAAAAATAATAAATGTAGCATTACTATGATACTACTCCATGATACTACCCACTATAGAAATAGTATGACCAGCCTAATTTTATGACATCCGCAAAATATACCATTGGAAAGTTCATCGAAACAAGCATCCGATGATATAGTTTTGAATGACATGCAACTCATAATTGGCGGGCCCAAGTATTAGTCTAAGTTTGCCTCTGAAAACAAATTGGCATTGTACTCTAGGACAAAGGGAGACTACTCGCAATGGCAATATCATAAGTAGTATCATGCACTACATGCATGCAAAATGTTGATGTGTCATATCAGTTAATGATGAAAGAGACGATAGTGGTATCATAGGTAGATATCGTATCATATCATGTAGAACTAGAAAAATTACTGCCAAACAAATCTTGTACACACTTTTGTATTGAGATTCTACAAATCCCTAAATACATGTAACATATTATACTACTACATGATGATACTATGGACTGTGAAAATAATATCGTACATTAGTATCATATGTATGATACTATTATATGATACTCCCCATTGTGACTAGTCTAATAATAACAATAGTACTCAAATTTGTCTTGTCCCTCGGGTGTTTAGAAGTATATGTTCGGTCCCTCACGTATTTAAGAATTATGTTTGGCCCCTCAACTCTAATGTGGTCAAAATTGAGCACTTGAACACTTAGTTAGGTCTAGCAATGATAAAAACTTGATTGGTCTGTTTATTATTTGTTATGTGGCACGGCGGCAAAGCATTTTGCTAAATCTCAAGCACACATAGTTGGGGTCCATTAGAGGGACTAATTAAATCAAAGTACAATGGATTATAAAAGCAGGTTTTATCATTGATTAGCTTTGCAACGGCCTATCAACTGTAAGTGTTGCATGTGTTCTAAAGAACTATGTTCATCGTCACAGATCAAGAGGAGTACGCAGTGGAGGACGCACAAAACAACCGTAGGCCAGGTGGGCACACCTTACTAATTTTCTTTTTTCCACTTTATATGTGATAATTTTTTACATAATTAATTAACTAAACATTTTAAAATAGGGTGGGCCATTCAACCCAAACACCATGTTGCGTACGTCGCTGAGGGTAAGGGGTTTCATCTTCGTTCTATGGTATGAGTATGTAATGCGCGTGATACTCATCGAAGACAATATATATAGCAGACATCACATCAGATGAGCCTATGGATAAAAATGGGCCAAATCATATCTACTAGTGCACAAATGAAGTTAAAAATAGGTCAACCTTCATTAAACCGATACTACTTAAAAGACCATTGTTTGACCTAAGTAAGCGTATATATGAGGTCAGTAATACTAGTCACAATGCATAGTATCATATATAAAAGTATGGTGTGTATGATACAATTAATACTACATGTTACTATGTCAACGATGCATGGTATCATGTACTAGTATCATAATCTTCTTATATTAATTGATTTGTAGAATCTCAATGCAGATCTATGTACAAGATTATTTAACATTAAATTTTCTAGTACTACGTGCTATGATACGGTATCTACCTATGATATTATAATCCTCTCTCTCATCTTTAATTGCAGTGCCACATCAGCTTTTTTGCAAGCATGAGATGCATGATAGTGTACTACCTATGATACTCCCATTGTGGGTAGTCTAAGGGGGCAATGTTAGACCTAATTAAGTGTTTGAGGTTAGTTATGGACCGCTGTTATACCTAATTGTGTTTGAGGTCAGTTAGGGACCTTATTATACATAATTAAGTGTTAGAGGTGAGTTCAAATAATAATATATAGTTGGGGTCTAAAGTTCACCAACGTATGCAACACACGAGCTGCCAAATGTGTACTTAATTAACCCTATTAGGAAAACACAAGATTATCTCATTCAACAAAATATTAGGAAAGTGTATCACAATTGTATTTATCCCTTATCTCTCTCATGTTAACCGAGACAAGAGTTCGTTCTAGGTCAGCTCTACGACAATTAGCGTCGCAAGGGTGGTAACATAGGTGTGCAGTTGCGAAAGTTTTTTCCCAAGTTGTCGACTTCCTCAATCCACACTTAATATTTGTGCATGCGGGCCTAAGTATATGGTACTACTTAGTTCTATTCCTAGTATATATGTTGGGTGACTTAGAAAAATCATACTTCGTACATGATTCCTTCGAAAATCCTTTAGGGCTTCTTTGATTCATATTAGGTTGGTATAAGATAATAGGATTTAGATCTTATAGGAATATTTCCTACACTAGTAGTTTGATTCATATGAACATATCCAATAGGAAATAATCCTATAGGAATCATCAAGTAGTGCAAATCCTAGTATAGGATTAAATATTTGGTCCTACCTCATGGAAAAATTCATTTGGCGCAATCAAACGCAACTCATCTTATTATAGGATTTAACTACACATGTCATCCCAAATCCCAATCCTACATTCCTACTCCTATGATTTCCCTATCCTGTGAATGAAAGGAGCCCTTAAAATCAAACTATCCCGCACCTCGTCGATTCGTATAAAACCGACTCTAGCCAACAACTCTTCGCCCGACCTTTCTTCTTCACCATCAGGCCACCACACACTGTCATTTTCCATTGCAACGCATTTAGGGTGTGTTCGGTTCCAGAACCAAGTGGAATGGAATGGAACCGTTCCGCACCTAGAGCCCATTCTTGTGTTCGGTTGTGGAATGGAACGGAACCGAGTGGTTCCTCGAAAGGGAATATTCTCCCCATATGCAGAATGCACCCATTCCACCGAATCGGTGGAATGTGGTGGAACGGCTGTTACTTAGCCGCTATTAATTACAAAGCACTTCACTAATCCAACCAAAAAAATTATTAGTTGTTGTTAATTATGATTTTGAGATTAAAAAGGCCACTATTAATTACGATATTTAGACAAAAGATTAAACTTTAACTTCATTCCGTTCTACTCTCCAAATTCCCCGACCATACAAAAAATAACATTAATTACGATTTTAAGATTAAAAAGGCCATTAGGCGTTGTTAATTACGATTTTAAGATTTAAAAGGCTATTTGCCATTGTTAATTACGATTCTTAGACAAAAGTTTAGTTTAACCACATTCCGTTCTGCTCTCCAATTCCTCCAACCGAACAAAAAACAGTACCATTCTGTACCTCCTTTTTGTCCAAACCGAACGCGGGGATGGAACCATTCCATTCCTCTGGAAAGGAACCATTCCTTACTAAAATCTTCTTGTGCCACCTCCCAGTTTAAAGGCCTACTCGCATAACCCTACAGCTCTGCACTCGCGTGGGCAACCGAACACACCTACATCATCAATGCCCCGCGTACTTATCCGCACCGCCTACAGCTCTGCACTCCTATGACCTATCCATGGCTGGGCAGTCAAAAAAAGCTGCGTCACCTGGGAAATCAACAAGCCACGCAAGCAAGTCGCAAGCATCATAAATTCCGAATCAATGCCTAGCTACAGTCTACCTGGCCTCCTCCCAACTCATTGTCCTTGAGGCCTTAACAAAGCCTTCTAAAAGGGTTTTATCAAAATATTCCATATGGATTAGTAAAAAAACGCACCTGCTAAAGATTCATATATGCCCCTAGGTTAAAAATATGCATCTCAAATTTGTATGGATACATATGTATCTCTGACTAAAATGCATGTATCAAGACATAAGTGAGACACCTATATATTTTCAAACGGGGATGTAGTAGTAGATTTTTTGGGTCATGTGTTGGCAATAAAAAATGGATTCCCCATTTCATCTGTGCACAAGGAGGGCAAAACGAGTGGTCTTTTGTGAAGTGTCTCTACCAATCTACAACCACTTCAATTTTCACATGTACGCTAGACCCTGAAAGATGTCCAAATCAAGTTGCAGTGTTTTATCTCGATCCAGGAAGGGTTCATGCAGGATCTGTAGCGAACTTTCTTGTGAAGACATATTTTGGCACATACTGTATGTGAATCTTCTCACGGCCATCAACTTTGAATACTCAAGTTTTTTACTCCTATATATGCAAAATGATATCAGTGTACCATTTTACTTATTCACAATGTTGGCAAAAAATGTATTTTTATGCCCATCTATTTCCATTTTTTGATTTCTTTTTTGAATTTTCATGCCCATTTGTAGATTTGACCAAGATTTAAACAAGTTTAACACATGAAAAATGAAAAGGTAAGCATGGATCCTTCTTAGACACTCTAAAATGAAGCTTTTGGGAGGTTCTTGAAATTTCCAAGTTTGAAACCCAAAACCACTTCTTCTCTTCATGTTTGACTACATAAGATAGAGTTTAGGGTTAGGGGTAGATACATGATTTTTCTTGTTTGAATATGTCTAGACCTTGTTTATCAACTTTAATGCTTACTATATGACATAAGAAGACTATGTGCTTTGGTTTTTCATTTTCTGTTTTTTTATATTTTATGCCCATTTGAATCTTGGTCAAATCCTAGGTTTGACCAGGATTTAAGCAAGTTTAAAACATGAAAACGACTTCTCTTCGTGCTTGACTTCTTATTCACTCCAAAATGAAGCTTTTGGAAGGGTTTTTGACATTTCCATGTTTGAAACCCAAAACGACATCTCTTCGTGCTTGACTTCATAAGATAGAGTTTAGGGTTAGGGGGTAGATACATGAATTTTCTGGTTTGAATATGTCTAGACCTAGCTTGTTTATCAACTTGAATGCTTGCTATATGACATCAGAAGACTATGTGTTTGGTTTTTATTTTTTTGAATTTGTTATGCCCATTTGAATCCTGGTCAAATCCTAGGTTTGACCAAGATTTAAACAAGTATAAAACATGAAAATGAAAAGTAAGCCTGGATCCTTCTTATTCACTCCAAAATGAAGCTTTTGGGAGGGTTTTTGAAATTTCCATGTTTGAAACCCAAAACGACTTCTCTTCGTGATTGACTTCATAAGACAGAGTTTAGGGTTAGGGGTAGATACCGGATTTTTCTGGTTTGAATATGTCTAGACCTTGTTTATCAAATTGAATGCTTGCTATATGACATCAGAAGACTATGTGTTTGGTTTTTGTTTTTTGAATTTGTTATGCCCATTTGAATCTTAGTCAAATCCTAGGTTTGAATATATATGTCTAGACCTTGTATATCAACTTGAATGCCTTACTATACATATGACATAAGAATGTTATGTGCTTTGGTTTTTCATTCTTTTCATTTTTTCTGAATTTTTAGGGCCATTTGAATCTTGGTCAAATCCTTGGTTTGACCAAGATTTAAACAAATTTAAAACATGAAAATGAAAAGGGAAGTCTGTATCCTTCTTAGTCACTCTAAAATGAAGCTTTTGGGATGTTCTTTAAATTTCAATGTTTGAAACCCAAAACGACTTCCCTTCATGCTAGACTTCATAAGACAGGGGGTAGATACATGATTTGTCTGGTTTGGATATATCTAGACCTTGTTTATCAACTTGATTGCTTACGATATGACATAAGAAGACTATGTGATTTGGTTTTTCATTTTTCTGATTTTTTTGAATTTTGTGCCCACCCATTTGTATCTTCGTCAAATCCTAGGTTTGACCAAGATAATTTAAACAAGTTTAAAACATGAAAATGTAAAGGGAAGCATGTATCCTTCTTAGTCACTCTAAAATGAAGCTTTTGGGAGGTTTTTGAAATTTCGATGTTTGAAACCCAAAACCACTTCTCTTCACATGCTTGACTTCATAAGACAGAGTTTAGGGTTTAGGGGTATAGATACATGATTTGTCTGGTTTGAATATGTCTAGACCTTGTTTATCAACTTGAATGCTTACTATATGACATAAGAAGACTATGTGATTTGGTTTTTCATTTTTCTGTTTTTTAATTATTTTTCTGCCCATTTGAATCTTGGTCAAATCCTAGGTTTGAACAAGATTTAGACAAGTTTAACACGTGAAATTAAACGAATAAGTAAGCATTGATCCTTCTTAGTCACTCCAAAATGTACCAATTGATAGTGTTAACTTTGCTTCATGGAAAAAATAATGTCATGTAAATGAGTTAACTTGGATTTCCTACCCTTGAATCCATAGGAAACTTTGTTCTAATGCACTATTATAATCAACCGAGTTTTTACACCAACAGGTCTGTCACTTACGTGTGGTGCCCACGCGTGAGGTCCCACACTTCAGTGAGCACAAGTCACGTGCAATAGGTACGCAAACTCCCAGCCATCTTCTTTGTCAAGAGAAGACGCATCAGGATGCGTATTGGAAGTCTGTGGGTCCTTCTGGATCCTTCGGTTGTCCCTCTCACAAAAAAAAAATCTATCTCATTCTCGGCCTCGCTCGACTCGCTCGCTCGCTCGCACGTCCTGCGCACTGACAAACCCTGCACAACAGTCAACATCATCATCATCACCCGAAAAAGGGGAGACACCATAATGCTCTGCCTTTTTTCTCTCCTTCCGAGTGATCCCTCTTCCTCCGAGTTTCACTCGACGGGCAAACGCACATCTGCAGCATAGTAATAATAAAAAGGTAGAAAAATCGATATACGAATCTATAATTAAATAGGTTAAACTAGGGTTTTGCCCAGTACTACAGATCAAGGTTCAAAAAAATCCAACTACGGGGTTCGAACAACACGATTCTAATCCAAGAACTTTTTCGACCTCATCCAAGTGGCCTCAAACTATAGGGTTAGCATCTAGTGCAGTATGTGTGAAAATGTATGCACTATGTGTGCTATAACTTGTATGTCTTTCAAATTTGAACCAACTTTGAATAAGTTTGAAATATTTGAAATGGGGCTTTTGGCTTAAACGTTTGAAACTCAAAACGATTCTCTTCATGCTAGACTTCATAAGACCGAGTTTAGGGTTAGGGGTAGATACATGATTTGTCTGGTTTGAATATGTCTAAACCTTGTTTATCAACTTTAATGCTAACTTCTCAGTCACTCTAAAATGAAGTTTTTGGAGGTTTTTGAAATTTCCATCTTTGAAACCCAAAACCACTTCTCTTCATGCTTGACTTCATAAGAAAAAGTTTAGGGTTAGGGGGTATAGATACATGATTTGTATGGTTTGAATATGTCCAAACCTTGTTTATCAACTTGAATATGCTTACTATATGACATAAGAAGACTATGTACTTTGGTTTTTAATTTTTCTGATTTTTTTAATTTTCTGCGCATTTGAATCATATCTTGGTCAAATCCTAGGTTTCACCAAGATTTAGACAAGTTTAACACGTGAAAATGAGTAAGTAAGCATGGATCCTTCTTAGTCACTCTAAAATGAAGCTTTTGGGATGTTCTTGAAATTTCCATGTTTGAAACCCAAAACCACTTCTCTTCATGATTGACTTCCATAAGATCGACAGATCAGTTTAGGGTTAGGGGTAGATATATACATGATTTTTTGGTTTGAATATGTCTAGACCTTGTTTATCAACTTGAATGCTTACTATACATATGACATAAGAATGCTATGTGCTTTGGTTTTTCATTCTCTTTTTGAATTTTTTCTAAATTTTTAGGCCCATTTGAATCTTGGTCAAATCCTTGGTTTGACCAAGATTTAAACAAGTTTAAAACATGAAAATGAAAAGGGAAGTCAGTATCCTTCGTAGTCACTCTAAAATGGAGAAGCTTTTGGGATGTTCTTGTAATTTCTATGTTTGAAACCGAAAACGAGTTCCCTTCATGCTAGTAGACTAGCTTCATAAGATCGACAGGCCGGGGGTAGATACATGATTTGTCTGGTTTGGATATATCTAGACCTTGTTTATCAACTTTAATGCTTACTATATGACATATATAAGAAAACTATTGCTTTGGTTTTTCCTTTTTCTGTTTTTTTTAATTTTGATGCCCATTTGAATCATGTCGAATCCTAGGTTTGACCAAGATAATTTAAACAAGTTTAAAACATGAAAATGAAAAGGGAAGCATGTATCCTTCTTAGTCACTCTAAAATGAAGCTTTTGGGAGGTTTTTGAAATTTCCATGTTTGAAACCCAAAACCACTTCTCTTCACATGCTTGACTTCATAAGACAGAGTTTAGGGGTTAGGGTATAGATACATGATTTGTCTGGTTGAATATGTCTAGACCTTGTTTATCAACTTTAATGCTTACTATATGACATAAGAAAACAATTGCTTTGGTTTTTCTTTTTCTGATTTTTTTGAATTTTGATGCCCATTTGAATCTTGTCAAATTCTAGGTTTGACCAAGATTTAAACAAGTTTAAAACATGAAAATGAAAAGGGAAGCATGTAACCTTCTCAGTCACTCTAAAATGAAGTTTTTGGGAGGTTTTTGATATTTCCATGTTTGAAACCCGAAACCACTTCTCTTCATGCTTGACTTCATAAGACAGAGTTTAGGGTTAGGGGTAGATACATGATTTGTATGGTTTGAATATGTCCAAACCTTGTTTATCAACTTGAATATGCTTATGTGCTTTGGTTTTTTATTTTTCTGATTTTTTTGAATTTTATGCCCATAAATCTTGGTCAAATCCTAGGTTTGACCAGGATTTAAACAAGTTTAAAACATGAAATGAAAAGATAAGCCTGGATCCTTCTTAGTCACTCTAAAATGAAGCTTTTGGGAGGTTCTTGAAATTTCCATATTTGAAACCCAAAACCACTTCTCTACATGATTGACTTCATAAGACATAGTTTAATTAGAGTTTTAGGGGTAGATATATACATGATTTTTCTGGTTTGAATATATATGTCTAGACCTTGTTTATCAACTTGAATGCTTACTATACATATGACATAAGAATGCTATATATGTGCTTTGGTTTTTCATTCTTTTGATTTTTTTCTGAATTTTTAGGGCCATTTGAATCTTGCATGGTTAAACTTGGGTTTTGCCCAGTTCTAAAGATCAAGGGTTCAAAAAAATCCAACTACGGGGTTCGAACAACACGATTCTAATCCAAGAATTTTTTCGACCTCATCCAAATGGCCTCAAACTATAGGGTTAGCATCTAGTGCAGTATGTGTGAAAATGTATGCACTATGTGTGCTATAACTTGTATGTCTTTCAAATTAAGTTGATAAACAAGGTCTAGACATATTCAAACCAGAATATTATACTGCATTAGTACAAAAAGTTTCCTATGGATTCATCAAGGGTAGTAAAGCCAAGTTAACTCATTGTCATGACTAAGAAGGATCCATGCTTACTTTTTCATTTTCATGTTTTAAACTTGTTTAAATCTTGGTCAAACCTAGGATTTGACCAAGATTCAAATGGTCATAAAAAATCAAACAAAATCAAGAAAATCAAAAACCAAACCACATAGTCTTCTTATGTAATATACTAAGCATTCAAGTTGATCAACGAAGTCTAGACATATTCAAACCAGAAAAATCATGTATCTACCCCCTAACCCTAAACGTTGTCTTATGAAGTCAAGCATGAAGAGAAGAAGTGGTTTTGGGTTTCAAACATGGAAATTTCAAAAACCCACCCAAAAGCTTCATTTTGGAGTGACTAAGAAGGATCCAAGCTTACTTTTTCATTTTCATGTTTCAAACTTGTTTAAATCTTTGTCAAACCTAGGATTTGACCAAGATTCAAATGGGCATAAAAATTCAAAAAAGAAATCAAAAAAATGAAACACCAAAGCACATAAACTTCTTATGTCATATAGTAATTAAGCATTCATGTTGATCAACAAAGTCTATATATATTTAAACAATAAAAATCATGTATATATACCCCCAAACCCAAAACCACTTCTCTTCACATGCTTGACTTCATAAGACAGAGTTTAGGGGTTAGGGGTATAGATACATGATTTGTCTGGTTTGAATATGTCTAGACCTTGTTTATCAACTTGAATGCTTACTATGTGATTTGGTTTTTCATTTTTCTGTTTTTTAATTATTTTTCTGCCCATTTGAATCTTGGTCAAATCCTAGGTTTGAACAAGATTTAGACAAGTTTAACACGTGAAATTAAACGAATAAGTAAGCATTGATCCTTCTTAGTCACTCCAAAATGTACCAATTGATAGTGTTAACTTTGCTTCATGGAAAAAATAATGTCATGTAAATGAGTTAACTTGGATTTCCTACCCTTGAATCCATAGGAAACTTTGTTCTAATGCACTATAATAATCAACCGAGTTTTTACACCAACAGGTCTGTCACTTACGTGTGGTGCCCACGCGTGTGGTCCCACACTTGAGTGAGCACAAGTCACGTGCAATAGGTACGCCAACTCCCAGCCATCTTCTTTGTCAAGAGAAGACGCATCAGGATGCGTATTGGAAGTCTGTGGGTCCTTCTGGATCCTTCGGTTGTCCCTCTCACAAAAAAAACAAATCTCTCTCATTCTCGGCCTCGCTCGACTCGCTCGCTCGCTCGCTCGCTCGCACCTCCTGCGCACTGACAAACCCTGCACAACAGTCAACATCACCAGAAAAAGAATATACACCATCAATAAGAGGGGCCCCGTGACTGCTCTCCCTTCTTCTCCTTCCGAGTGATTCCTCTTCCTCCGAGTTTCACTCGACGGGCAAACACACATGTGCTGCATAGTAATAATAAAAAAGTAAAAGAATCGACTACGAATCTATTATTAAATAGGTTATAAACTAGGGTTTTCCCCAGTACTACAGATCAAGTTGAAAAAAAAATCCAACTACGGGGTTTGATTTTGGCCTACAAATAAAAAATTAAATAAGTTGAACTAGTATTCCTCTAAAAAATCATTTTGGTTTGCATTGTTTGATAATTTTCATAGCTAGAGTGCATCACAATTTTTTGATTTCATGCTTTGCTTTGCCAATTTTGATTTTTTCTAACCACCTTCTCTTTGATTTCAAATTTAGGTCAAACTATCGATGCCTACTATGTGTTCTACTTGAATTGGATGCAGCATGCGCACATGATATGTTTTGCCATTGTTTTGGGCTTCCACACATCTTGGGGCATCCAAGTATTTAAGTTACCTTGTTTTTTAATTGTAATTCATGTACCCTTTCCTCCCAATTAAATTTTGGTTTTACATTTTTAAATTTTTTAAATTTTTATGCCCATTCTGATGTCATATAGTTAGCATTTAAGTTGATAAACAAGGTCTAGACATATTCAAACCGGAAAAATCATGTATCTACCCCTAACCCAAAACTCTGTCTTATCAAGTCAAGCACGAAGAGAAGTCGTTTTGGGTTTCAAACATGGAATTTTCAAAAACCCTCCAAAAAGCTTCATTTTGGAGTGACTAAGAAGGATGGAGGCTTACCTTTTTCATTTTCATGTTTTAAACATGTTTAAATCTTGGTCAAACCTATTATTTGACAAAGAATCAGATGGGCTTAAAATTTCAAAAAAATCAAAAAATGAAAAACCAAAGCATGCAGTCTTCTTATGTCATATATATATTACACATTCAAGTTGATAAACAAGGTTTGGACATATTCAAACCAAAAAATCATGTATCTACCCCCTAACGCTAAACTCTGTCATATGAAGTCAAGCATATGAAGAGAAGTGGTTTTGGGTTTCAAACATGGAAATTTCCATGCTTGAAACCAAAAACCACTTCTCTTCATGCATGCTTGACTTCATAAGACAGAGTTTAGGGTTAGGTGGTAGATACATGATTTTCCTGGTTTGAATATGTGTAGACCTTGTTTATCAAATTAATTGAATGCTTACTATATAACATAAGAGAAGACCTTGTTTTTTTTGAATTTTTATACCCATTTGAATCTTTGTCAAATCCTTGGTTCCACCAAGATTTGAATAAGTTAAAAACATGAATATGAAAAAGTAAGCATGTATGCTTCTTAGTCACTTCAAAATGAAGCTCTTGGGAGGGTTTTTGAATTTCCATATTCGAAACCAAAAACCACATATCTTCATGCTTGACTTCATGAAACAAAGTTTAGGGTTAGGGGTAGATACATGCATGATTTTTCTTGTTTGAATATGTCTAGAACTTGTTTATCAACTTAATTGAATGCCTACTATATAACATAAGAAGACCTTTTTTTTTTTTTTTAAATTTTATACCCATTTGAATCTTGGTCAAATCCTAGGTTTCACCAAGATTTGAATAAGTTTAAAACATGAATATGAAAAAGTAAGCATGCATGTATGCTTCTTAATTAATCACTTCGAAATGAAGCTCTTGGGAGGGTTTTTGAAATTTCCATGTTTGAAACCAAAAACCACATATCTTCATGCATGCGCTTGACTTCATGAGACAGAGTTTAGTGTTAGGGGGTAGATACATGATTTCTCTCGTTTGAATATGTTTGAAACCAAAAACCACATATCTCTGGTTTGCCCGCACTTAGAAATGATATTTGCATCACTTATCATATGTTTGCCCATTTGAATCTTGTCAAATCCTAGATTTGACCAAGATAATTTAAACAAGTTTAAAACATGAAAATGAAAAGGCAAGCTTGTATCCTTCTTAGTCACTCTAAAATGAAGTTTGGGGAGGTTTTTGAAATTTCCATGCTTGAAACCAAAAAACCACTTCTCTTCATGCTTGACTTCATAAAGACAGAGTTTGGGGATATATAGGGGTAGATACATGATTTTTCTGGTTTGATATGTCTAGACCTTGTTTATCAACTTAATTGAATGCTTACTATATGACATAAGAAGACTATGTGCCTTGCTTTTACATTTTTTTAAATTATGCCCATTTGAATCTTGGTCAAATCCTAGGTTTGACCATGATTTAAACAAGTTTAAAACATGAATATGAAAATTAAGCATGTATCCTTCGTAGTCACTCCAAAATGAAGCTCTTGAGAGGGTTTTTGAAATTTCCATGTTTGAAACCAAAAAACCACGTACTTCTCTTCATGCTTGACTTCATAAGACAGAGTTTGGGGTTAGGGGTAGCTTGATACATGATTTTTCTCGTTTGAATATGTCTAGACCTTGTTATCAACTTAATTGAATGCTTACTATATATATGACATAAGAAGACTATGTGCATTGGTTTTTGCATTTTATTGTTTTTTTTAATTTTATGCCCATTTGAATCTTGGTCAAATCCTAAGTTTGACCATGATTTAAACAAGTTGAAAACATGAATATGAAAAATTAAGCATATATCCTTCTTAGTCACTCCAAAATGAAGCTCTTGGGAGGGTTTTTGAAATTTCCATGTTTTAAACCAAAAACCACATATCTTCATGCTTGACTTCATGAGATAGAGTTTAGGGTTAGGGGTAGATACATGATTTCTCTGGTTTGAATATATCTAGACCTTGTTTATCAACTTAATTGAATGCTTACTAATGTGACATAAGAAGACTATGTGCCTTGATTTTCCATTTTTTGTTTTTTCTGAATTTTTATGCCCATTTGAATCTTGGTCAAATCCTAGGTTTGACCATGATTTAAACAAGTTTAATAAAACATGAATAGGAAAAATTAAGCATATATCCTTCTTAGTCACTCCAAAATGTAGATCTTGGTAGGGTTTTTAAAATTTCCATGTTTGAAACCAAAAACCACGACTTCTCTTCATGCATGCTTGACTTCATAAGACAGAGTTTAGGGCTAGGGTAGCTAGATACATGATGTTTCTGGTTTGAATATGTCTAGACCTTGTTTATCAACTTAATTGAATGCTTACTATATGACATAAGAAGACTATGTGCCTTGATTTTACATTTTTTAAAATTATGCCCATTTGAATCTTGGTCAAATCCTAGGTTTGACCATGATTTAAACAAGTTTGTTTATCAACTTGAATGCTTGCTATATGACATCAGAAGACTATGTGTTTGGTTTTTGTTTTTTGAATTTGTTATGCCCATTTGAATCTTAGTCAAATCCTAGGTTTGAATATATATGTCTAGACCTTGTATATCAACTTGAATGCTTACTATACATATGACATAAGAATGTTATGTGCTTTGGTTTTTCATTCTTTTCATTTTTTCTGAATTTTTAGGGCCATTTGAATCTTGGTCAAATCCTTGGTTTGACCAAGATTTAAACAAATTTAAAACATGAAAATGAAAAGGGAAGTCTGTATCCTTCTTTTTAAATTTTTTATACCCATTTGATTCTTCGTCAAATCCTAGGTTTGTTGACCTAGATTTGAACAAGTTTAAAACATGAATATGAAAAGGTAAGCATGTATGCTTCTTAATTAGTCACTCCAAAATGAAGCTCTTGGGAGGGTTTTTGAAATTTCCATGATTTAAACCAAAAACCACTTCTCTTCATGCTTGACTTCATAAGTTAGGGTTTAGGGATATATAGGGGGTAGATACATCATGATTTTTCTGGTTTGAATATGTCTAGAGCTTGTTTATCAACTTAATTGAATGCTTACTATATGACATAAGAAGACTATGTGCCTTGATATTTCATTTTTTAAAAATTATGCCCTTTTGAATATTGGTCAAAACCTAGGTTTGACAAAGATTTAAAAAAGATTAAAACATGAAAATGAAAAAGTAAGCCTTGATCCTTCTTATTAACTCCAAAATGAAGGTTTTTGGGAGGGTTTTTGAAATATCCATGTTTGAAACCCAAAAACCACTTCTCTTCGTGCAGAGTTTAGGGTTAGGGGTAGCTAGACACATGAATTTTCTGGTTTGATATGTCTAGACCTTGTTTATCAACTTAATTGAATGCTTACTATATGACATAAGAAGACTATGTGCCTTGATTTTACATTTTTTTTAAATTATGCCCATTTGAATCTTGGTCAAATCCTAGGTTTGACCATGATTTAAACAAGTTTGTTTATCAACTTGAATGCTTGCTATATGACATCAGAAGACTATGTGTTTGGTTTTTGTTTTTTGAATTTGTTATGCCCATTTGAATCTTAGTCAAATCCTAGGTTTGAATATATATGTCTAGACCTTGTATATCAACTTGAATGCTTACTATACATATGACATAAGAATGTTATGTGCTTTGGTTTTTCATTCTTTTCATTTTTTCTGAATTTTTAGGGCCATTTGAATCTTGGTCAAATCCTTGGTTTGACCAAGATTTAAACAAATTTAAAACATGAAAATGAAAAGGGAAGTATGTATCCTTCTTAGTCACTCTAAAATGAAGCTTTTGGGATGTTCTTTAAATTTCAATGTTTGAAACCCAAAACGACTTCCCTTCATGCTAGACTTCATAAGATCGACAGGGGGTAGATACATGATTTGTCTGGTTTGGATATATCTAGACCTTGTTTATCAACTTGATTGCTTACGATATGACATAAGAAGACTATGTGATTTGGTTTTTCATTTTTCTGATTTTTTTGAATTTTGTGCCCACCCATTTGTATCTTCGTCAAATCCTAGGTTTGACCAAGATAATTTAAACAAGTTTAAAACATGAAAATGTAAAGGGAAGCATGTATCCTTCTTAGTCACTCTAAAATGAAGCTTTTGGGAGGTTTTTGAAATTTCGATGTTTGAAACCCAAAACCACTCTTCACATGCTTGACTTCATAAGACAGAGTTTAGGGGTTAGGGGTATAGATACATGATTTGTCTGGTTTGAATATGTCTAGACCTTGTTTATCAACTTGAATGCTTACTATATGACATAAGAAGACTATGTGATTTGGTTTTTCATTTTTCTGTTTTTTAATTATTTTTCTGCCCATTTGAATCTTGGTCAAATCCTAGGTTTGAACAAGATTTAGACAAGTTTAACACGTGAAATTAAACGAATAAGTAAGCATTGATCCTTCTTAGTCACTCCAAAATGTACCAATTGATAGTGTTAACTTTGCTTCATGGAAAAAATAATGTCATGTAAATGAGTTAACTTGGATTTCCTACCCTTGAATCCATAGGAAACTTTGTTCTAATGCACTATTATAATCAACCGAGTTTTTACACCAACAGGTCTGTCACTTACGTGTGGTGCCCACGCGTGAGGTCCCACACTTCAGTGAGCACAAGTCACGTGCAATAGGTACGCCAACTCCCAGCCATCTTCTTTGTCAAGAGAAGACGCATCAGATGCGTATTGGAAGTCTGTGGGTCCTTCTGGATCCTTCGGTTGTCCCTCTCACAAAAAAACAAATCTATCTCATTCTCGGCCTCGCTCGCTCGCTCGCTCGCACCTCCTGCGCACTGACAAACCCTGCACAACAGTCAACATCATCATCATCACCCGAAAAAGGGGAGACACCATAATGCTCTGCCTTTTTTCTCTCCTTCCGAGTGATCCCTCTTCCTCCGAGTTTCACTCGACGGGCAAACGCACATCTGCAGCATAGTAATAATAAAAAGGTAGAAAAATCGATATACGAATCTATAATTAAATAGGTTAAACTAGGGTTTTGCCCAGTACTACAGATCAAGGTTCAAAAAAATCCAACTACGGGGTTCGAACAACACGATTCTAATCCAAGAACTTTTTCGACCTCATCCAAGTGGCCTCAAACTATAGGGTTAGCATCTAGTGCAGTATGTGTGAAAATGTATGCACTATGTGTGCTATAACTTGTATGTCTTTCAAATTTGAACCAACTTTGAATAAGTTTGAAATATTTGAAATGGGGCTTTTGGCTTAAACGTTTGAAACTCAAAACGATTCTCTTCATGCTAGACTTCATAAGACCGAGTTTAGGGTTAGGGGTAGATACATGATTTGTCTGGTTTGAATATGTCTAAACCTTGTTTATCAACTTTAATGCTAACTTCTCAGTCACTCTAAAATGAAGTTTTTGGAGGTTTTTGAAATTTCCATCTTTGAAACCCAAACCACTTCTCTTCATGCTTGACTTCATAAGAAAAAGTTTAGGGTTAGGGGTATAGATACATGATTTGTATGGTTTGAATATGTCCAAACCTTGTTTATCAACTTGAATATGCTTACTATATGACATAAGAAGACTATGTACTTTGGTTTTTAATTTTTCTGATTTTTTTAATTTTCTGCGCATTTGAATCATATCTTGGTCAAATCCTAGGTTTCACCAAGATTTAGACAAGTTTAACACGTGAAAATGAGTAAGTAAGCATGGATCCTTCTTAGTCACTCTAAAATGAAGCTTTTGGGATGTTCTTGAAATTTCCATGTTTGAAACCCAAAACCACTTCTCTTCATGATTGACTTCCATAAGATCGACAGATCAGTTTAGGGTTAGGGGTAGATATATACATGATTTTTTGGTTTGAATATGTCTAGACCTTGTTTATCAACTTGAATGCTTACTATACATATGACATAAGAATGCTATGTGCTTTGGTTTTTCATTCTCTTTTTGAATTTTTTCTAAATTTTTAGGCCCATTTGAATCTTGGTCAAATCCTTGGTTTGACCAAGATTTAAACAAGTTTAAAACATGAAAATGAAAAGGGAAGTCAGTATCCTTCGTAGTCACTCTAAAATGGAGAAGCTTTTGGGATGTTCTTGTAATTTCTATGTTTGAAACCGAAAACGAGTTCCCTTCATGCTAGTAGACTAGCTTCATAAGATCGACAGGCCGGGGGTAGATACATGATTTGTCTGGTTTGGATATATCTAGACCTTGTTTATCAACTTTAATGCTTACTATATGACATATATAAGAAAACTATTGCTTTGGTTTTTCCTTTTTCTGTTTTTTTTAATTTTGATGCCCATTTGAATCATGTCGAATCCTAGGTTTGACCAAGATAATTTAAACAAGTTTAAAACATGAAAATGAAAAGGGAAGCATGTATCCTTCTTAGTCACTCTAAAATGAAGCTTTTGGGAGGTTTTTGAAATTTCCATGTTTGAAACCCAAAACCACTTCTCTTCACATGCTTGACTTCATAAGAGAGTTTAGGGGTTAGGGGTATAGATACATGATTTGTCTGGTTGAATATGTCTAGACCTTGTTTATCAACTTTAATGCTTACTATATGACATAAGAAAACAATTGCTTTGGTTTTTCTTTTTCTGATTTTTTTGAATTTTGATGCCCATTTGAATCTTGTCAAATTCTAGGTTTGACCAAGATTTAAACAAGTTTAAAACATGAAAATGAAAAGGGAAGCATGTAACCTTCTCAGTCACTCTAAAATGAAGTTTTTGGGAGGTTTTTGATATTTCCATGTTTGAAACCCGAAACCACTTCTCTTCATGCTTGACTTCATAAGACAGAGTTTAGGGTTAGGGGTAGATACATGATTTGTATGGTTTGAATATGTCCAAACCTTGTTTATCAACTTGAATATGCTTATGTGCTTTGGTTTTTTATTTTTCTGATTTTTTTGAATTTTATGCCCATAAATCTTGGTCAAATCCTAGGTTTGACCAGGATTTAAACAAGTTTAAAACATGAAATGAAAAGATAAGCCTGGATCCTTCTTAGTCACTCTAAAATGAAGCTTTTGGGAGGTTCTTGAAATTTCCATATTTGAAACCCAAAACCACTTCTCTACATGATTGACTTCATAAGACATAGTTTAATTAGAGTTTTAGGGGTAGATATATACATGATTTTTCTGGTTTGAATATATATGTCTAGACCTTGTTTATCAACTTGAATGCTTACTATATATATGACATAAGAATGCTATATATGTGCTTTGGTTTTTCATTCTTTTGATTTTTTTCTGAATTTTTAGGGCCATTTGAATCTTGCATGGTTAAACTTGGGTTTTGCCCAGTTCTAAAGATCAAGGGTTCAAAAAAATCCAACTACGGGGTTCGAACAACACGATTCTAATCCAAGAATTTTTTCGACCTCATCCAAATGGCCTCAAACTATAGGGTTAGCATCTAGTGCAGTATGTGTGAAAATGTATGCACTATGTGTGCTATAACTTGTATGTCTTTCAAATTAAGTTGATAAACAAGGTCTAGACATATTCAAACCAGAATATTATACTGCATTAGTACAAAAAGTTTCCTATGGATTCATCAAGGGTAGTAAAGCCAAGTTAACTCATTGTCATGACTAAGAAGGATCCATGCTTACTTTTTCATTTTCATGTTTTAAACTTGTTTAAATCTTGGTCAAACCTAGGATTTGACCAAGATTCAAATGGTCATAAAAAATCAAACAAAATCAAGAAAATCAAAAACCAAACCACATAGTCTTCTTATGTAATATACTAAGCATTCAAGTTGATCAACGAAGTCTAGACATATTCAAACCAGAAAAATCATGTATCTACCCCCTAACCCTAAACGTTGTCTTATGAAGTCAAGCATGAAGAGAAGAAGTGGTTTTGGGTTTCAAACATGGAAATTTCAAAAACCCACCCAAAAGCTTCATTTTGGAGTGACTAAGAAGGATCCAAGCTTACTTTTTCATTTTCATGTTTCAAACTTGTTTAAATCTTTGTCAAACCTAGGATTTGACCAAGATTCAAATGGGCATAAAAATTCAAAAAAGAAATCAAAAAAATGAAACACCAAAGCACATAAACTTCTTATGTCATATAGTAATTAAGCATTCATGTTGATCAACAAAGTCTATATATATTTAAACAATAAAAATCATGTATATATACCCCCAAACCCAAAACCACTTCTCTTCACATGCTTGACTTCATAAGACAGAGTTTAGGGGTTAGGGGTATAGATACATGATTTGTCTGGTTTGAATATGTCTAGACCTTGTTTATCAACTTGAATGCTTACTATATGACATAAGAAGACTATGTGATTTGGTTTTTCATTTTTCTGTTTTTTAATTATTTTTCTGCCCATTTGAATCTTGGTCAAATCCTAGGTTTGAACAAGATTTAGACAAGTTTAACACGTGAAATTAAACGAATAAGTAAGCATTGATCCTTCTTAGTCACTCCAAAATGTACCAATTGATAGTGTTAACTTTGCTTCATGGAAAAAATAATGTCATGTAAATGAGTTAACTTGGATTTCCTACCCTTGAATCCATAGGAAACTTTGTTCTAATGCACTATAATAATCAACCGAGTTTTTACACCAACAGGTCTGTCACTTACGTGTGGTGCCCACGCGTGTGGTCCCACACTTGAGTGAGCACAAGTCACGTGCAACAGGTACGCCAACTCCCAGCCATCTTCTTTGTCAAGAGAAGACGCATCAGGATGCGTATTGGAAGTCTGTGGGTCCTTCTGGATCCTTCGGTTGTCCCTCTCACAAAAAACAAATCTCTCTCATTCTCGGCCTCGCTCGACTCGCTCGCTCGCTCGCACCTCCTGCGCACTGACAAACCCTGCACAACAGTCAACATCACCAGAAAAAGAATATACACCATCAATAAGAGGGGCCCCGTGACTGCTCTCCCTTCTTCTCCTTCCGAGTGATTCCTCTTCCTCCGAGTTTCACTCGACGGGCAAACACACATGTGCTGCATAGTAATAATAAAAAAGTAAAAGAATCGACTACGAATCTATTATTAAATAGGTTATAAACTAGGGTTTTCCCCAGTACTACAGATCAAGTTGAAAAAAAAATCCAACTACGGGGTTTGATTTTGGCCTACAAATAAAAAATTAAATAAGTTGAACTAGTATTCCTCTAAAAAATCATTTTGGTTTGCATTGTTTGATAATTTTCATAGCTAGAGTGCATCACAATTTTTTGATTTCATGCTTTGCTTTGCCAATTTTGATTTTTTCTAACCACCTTCTCTTTGATTTCAAATTTAGGTCAAACTATCGATGCCTACTATGTGTTCTACTTGAATTGGATGCAGCATGCGCACATGATATGTTTTGCCATTGTTTTGGGCTTCCACACATCTTGGGGCATCCAAGTATTTAAGTTACCTTGTTTTTTAATTGTAATTCATGTACCCTTTCCTCCCAATTAAATTTTGGTTTTACATTTTTAAATTTTTTAAATTTTTATGCCCATTCTGATGTCATATAGTTAGCATTTAAGTTGATAAACAAGGTCTAGACATATTCAAACCGGAAAAATCATGTATCTACCCCTAACCCAAAACTCTGTCTTATCAAGTCAAGCACGAAGAGAAGTCGTTTTGGGTTTCAAACATGGAATTTTCAAAAACCCTCCAAAAAGCTTCATTTTGGAGTGACTAAGAAGGATGGAGGCTTACCTTTTTCATTTTCATGTTTTAAACATGTTTAAATCTTGGTCAAACCTATTATTTGACAAAGAATCAGATGGGCTTAAAATTTCAAAAAAATCAAAAAATGAAAAACCAAAGCATGCAGTCTTCTTATATATGTCATATATATATTACGACACATTCAAGTTGATAAACAAGGTTTGGACATATTCAAACCAAAAAATCATGTATCTACCCCCTAACGCTAAACTCTGTCATATGAAGTCAAGCATATGAAGAGAAGTGGTTTTGGGTTTCAAACATGGAAATTTCCATGCTTGAAACCAAAAACCACTTCTCTTCATGCATGCTTGACTTCATAAGACAGAGTTTAGGGTTAGGTGGTAGATACATGATTTTCCTGGTTTGAATATGTGTAGACCTTGTTTATCAAATTAATTGAATGCTTACTATATAACATAAGAGAAGACCTTGTTTTTTTTTGAATTTTTATACCCATTTGAATCTTTGTCAAATCCTTGGTTCCACCAAGATTTGAATAAGTTAAAAACATGAATATGAAAAAGTAAGCATGTATGCTTCTTAGTCACTTCAAAATGAAGCTCTTGGGAGGGTTTTTGAATTTCCATATTCGAAACCAAAAACCACATATCTTCATGCTTGACTTCATGAAACAAAGTTTAGGGTTAGGGGTAGATACATGCATGATTTTTCTTGTTTGAATATGTCTAGAACTTGTTTATCAACTTAATTGAATGCCTACTATATAACATAAGAAGACCTTTTTTGTTTTTTTTAAATTTTTATACCCATTTGAATCTTGGTCAAATCCTAGGTTTCACCAAGATTTGAATAAGTTTAAAACATGAATATGAAAAAGTAAGCATGCATGTATGCTTCTTAATTAATCACTTCGAAATGAAGCTCTTGGGAGGGTTTTTGAAATTTCCATGTTTGAAACCAAAAACCACATATCTTCATGCATGCGCTTGACTTCATGAGACAGAGTTTAGTGTTAGGGGGTAGATACATGATTTCTCTCGTTTGAATATGTTTGAAACCAAAAACCACATATCTCTGGTTTGCCCGCACTTAGAAATGATATTTGCATCACTTATCATATGTTTGCCCATTTGAATCTTGTCAAATCCTAGATTTGACCAAGATAATTTAAACAAGTTTAAAACATGAAAATGAAAAGGCAAGCTTGTATCCTTCTTAGTCACTCTAAAATGAAGTTTGGGGAGGTTTTTGAAATTTCCATGCTTGAAACCAAAAACCACTTCTCTTCATGCTTGACTTCTTCATAAAGACAGAGTTTGGGGATATATAGGGGTAGATACATGATTTTTCTGGTTTGATATGTCTAGACCTTGTTTATCAACTTAATTGAATGCTTACTATATGACATAAGAAGACTATATGCCTTGATTTTACATTTTTTTTAAATTATGCCCATTTGAATCTTGGTCAAATCCTAGGTTTGACCATGATTTAAACAAGTTTAAAACATGAATATGAAAATTAAGCATGTATCCTTCGTAGTCACTCCAAAATAAAGCTCTTGAGAGGGTTTTTGAAATTTCCATGTTTGAAACCAAAAAACCACGTACTTCTCTTCATGCTTGACTTCATAAGACAGAGTTTGGGGTTAGGGGTAGCTTGATACATGATTTTTCTCGTTTGAATATGTCTAGACCTTGTTATCAACTTAATTGAATGCTTACTATATATATGACATAAGAAGACTATGTGCCTTGATTTTCCATTTTTTGTTTTTTCTGAATATTTATGCCCATTTGAATCTTGGTCAAATCCTAGGTTTGACCATGATTTAAACAAGTTTAATAAACATGAATATGAAATTTCCATGATTTATACCAAAAACCACTTCTCTTCATGCTTGACTTCATAAGTTAGGGTTTAGGGATATATAGGGGGTAGATTCATCATGATTTTTCTGGTTTGAATATGTCCAGAGCTTGTTTATCAACTTAATTGAATGCTTACTATATGACATAAGAAGACTATGTGCCTTGATTTTTCATTTTTTTAAATTATGCCCATTTGAATCTTGGTCAAATCCTAGGTTTGACCAAGATTTAAACAAGATTAAAACATGAAAATGAAAAATTAAGCCTTGATCCTTCTTATTCACTCCAAAATGAAGCTTTTGGGAGGGTTTTTGAGATATCCAGGTTTGAAACCCAAAACCACTTCTCTTCATGCATAGTTTAGGGTTAGGTGTAGATACATGAATTTTTGGTTTATAGTAAGCATTCAAGTTGATAAACAAGGTTTAGACATATTCAAACTAGAAAAATCATGTATATACCCCCTAAGGCTAAACTCTGTGATATATATGAAGTCAAGCATATAAGAGGAATGGTTTTGGGTTTCAAACATGGAAAATTCAAAAACCCTCCCAAAAGCTTCATTTTTTGAGTGAATAAGAAGGATCCAGGCTTACTTTTTCATTTTCATGTTACTGACTTGTTTAATTCTTGGTCAAACCTAGGATTTGACCAAGATTCAAATAGGCATAAAAATTCAATAAAGAATTCAAAAAATGAAAAACCAAAGCACATAATTAAGCTTCTTAAGTTATAGTAAGCATTCATGTTGATCAACGGAGTCTATACATATTTAAACATTAAAAATCATGTATATACCCCAACCCTAAACTCTGTCTAATGAAGTCAAGGACGAAGAGAAGTGGTTTTCGTTTATTTTTTTTTTGAATTTTTATGCCCATTTGAATCTTGGTCAAATCCTTGCAGGTTTGACCAATATTTAAACAAGTTTAAAACATGAAAATGAAAAGTAAGTGTGGATCCTTCTTATTCACTCCAAAATGAAGCTTTTGGGAGGTTTTTTTAAATTTTCCATGTTCGAAACCCAAAATGATATCTCTCCGTGCTTTACTTCATAAGACAAAGTTTAGGGGTAGGGGGTAGATACATGATTTTTCTGGTTTGAATATGTCTAGACCTTGTTTATCAACTTGAATGCTTATTATGTGACATCAAAAGACTATGTGTTTAGTTTTTTTTTGAATTTGTTATGCCCATTTGAATCTTGGTCAAATCCTAGGTTTGACCAAGATTTAAACCAGTTTAAAACATGAAAATGAAAAGTAAGCCTGGATTCTTCTTAGTCACTCCAAAATGAAGCTTTTGGGAGGTTTTTTAAATTTCCATGTTTGAAACCCAAAACCACTCCTCTTAATGCTTGACTTCATAAGACAGAGTTTAGGGTTAGGGGCCAAGTATATACATGATTTTTCTTGTTTAAATATGTCTAGACTTTGTTTATCAACTTGAATGCTTACTATATGACATCAAAAGACTATGTGTTTGGTTTTGATTTTTTTGAATTTGTTATGTCCATTTGAATCTTGGTCAAATCCTAGGTTTGACCAAGATTTAAACCAATTTAAAACATGAAAATGAAAATGAAAGCCTGGATTCTTCTTAGTCACTCCAAAATGAAGCTTTTGGGAGTTTTTTCAATTTCCAATGTTTGAAACCCAAAACCACTTTTCTTCATGCTTGACTTCATAAGACAGAGTTTAGGGTTAGGGGGTATATACAATATTTTTCTGGTTTGAATATGTCTAGACTTCGTTGATCAACTGTAATGCTTACTATATGACATAAGAAGCTTATGTGCTTTGGTTTTTTTTTTGATTTCTTTTTTGAATTTTTATGCCCACTTGAATCCTGGTCAAATCCTTTGTTTGACCAAGATTTAAACAAGTTAAAACATGAAAATGAAAAAGTAAGCCTGGCTCCTTCTTAGTCATGAAAATGAGTTAACTTGGCTTTCCAACCCTTGAATCCATAGGAAACTTTGTACTAATGCAGTATAATAATCACCCGAGTTTTTACACCAACAGGTCTGTCACTTACGTGTGGTGCCCATGCGTGAGGTCCCAAACTTCAGTGAGCACAAGTCACATGCGGTAGGCAGGCAAAATACCCGATCAATCCGGGCGGTGGCTGTTAAGGACCCGATCGCATTTCTTGCTTTCAGACTGGGGTCTACCATGTAAGAAGTTTGTTCCTTTTGGATGCATCACTCGTATTTGCAAGTTTTTTGGGGGTCCCGCAAATTCAGGGTAGCATCATGCCCCCCTTCCCACGCCAACACAAACAGAGTTCAACACAACCTAATTAAGCAAGGTTCAACACAGACATAGTTCAACAACCCCTAATTAAGCTAATAGGTTCACCACAAACGCTGCTGAGCAGCAAACATAAACAGAGTTCAACAAAAGATGCTGCTTTTGAAGCAGTAGGAGAGACAAACATGCACAACAGTTACGGAGTATATTTACCATCTTCTTCCTGTCGCCTCCTCCCGGTCCCGCTTCTTCTGCTTCTTGCTGCCCATACCTTTAATCTTTGGTGGCTTGGGCTTGGGAGGAGGCACACGACCGGTCTCGATAGCTTGGTTCAATTTCTTCCTTAGGAATAGCCCATAGGCCATGTGGTTGGCTATGAAGCCGGATCGGTTAACAGTTTCCCCAACTTTGAGACAGCCGGACCCACCGGCTTCGGCATGCTGCAGGACGCTTCGAAAGTCAACCTTTATGCTCTTTGTGCAGAAGGGGCAGCTGTTCCTGGCACCAGTCCAGGGTTCACTCCAATACTTGTCGAACTTCCCCGCCTTAAGCTTGTTGAGAGTGGCCCTGGCCTTCCTATGACGCGACTCGACATCGCTGTCAACCTCATCAGTAGCAACCTGATACATGCCAAATAAACAGGTGAAGCAAATATGTAGCAGTTGCAACTAATAATGAATATGAATCTAAAAAGATTCTGACGCTAATTCAAAACCCTATAGCGCAAAAAAAAGAGGGAGAGACCATAGAGCAAATCGATACAGGGCTATGTTAAATAAGGGAGAGAGGTGAATCGGATGTGAAGCAAATATGTAGCAGTTGCAACTAATACTGAATATGAATCTAAAAAGATTCTGACGCTAATTCAAAACGCTATAGCGCAAAAAAAGAGGGAGAGACCATAGCGCAAATCGATACAGGGCTATGTTGAATAAGGGAGAGAGGTGAATCGGAACATACTTCCTCCCCCTCGTCGACGATATTCTCGTCGAAGGTCGGCGGCGGCGGTTCAAAGATGAGTTCAACCTCGTCCTCGTCATCTAGGGGATGCTTCCCAAGAGAGTGGACCCATCTACCAACAGCATCAGATGCCGATGAGCGACCGATGGCCCGACCTTCGGCAATGGCCTCCGCTTCGTCTTTGGCATCCGCTGCGGCAATGATCGCCGCCGTTGCGGCCATGCGTGCTGCGGTCGCGGCTCTGCACGCCTCCTCTGCGGCTAAGGCCAGCCGCGCGGCTTTCGCTTTCGCTGCGTTGACGGCGTCGGTTGGGCTCTCCATCGGTGGAATGGGAAGGGGAAGTGAAGAGAGGGTTTTTTCCTAGTCCGTGGAGAGAGGGAGAAGTGTGGACGTGAAATGGATAACTGACGATATTTCAAGATTTGGGAGACATAGCACGAACCGGCAGATGACAGCGCGTGGGTGCATTACCTCATACTGCCTCTGTCCTAGAAAGAGCGTACGTGTGGGTTTTCAAGGCATATTAAGGATTTTATTATTACATTGGGAAACTGTCATCGACCATCACTTTCCTCTTCAACTTTTCCACCTCCAATGATCTAAATGCATGTAGTAAATAAGAAAACCATATTATGCTAAATACTACTACCTCCATCCCAAAGCGTAAGGCTTATATTATTTTTAGAAGCTCAAACTATGTCAAGGTAAACTAAGATTTTACCAAAAATCATTATCATGCAAAATACAAAATTAATATCAATACATAGACAACGATTTTTTTTGGTATGGTATCTACAAAATATTATATTAGTTGATAGATTGTTCTAAATTTTCGTCAACCTTTACTTGCTTTGACTCTTAAAAAAAGACTTAAGCTTTGTGATGGAGGTAGTACGTACTAGTCGTGAAGAAACTATATCCCTCGTGATGAGAAAGAAATATTTTTTACTACCACTCTTTTGTGGACAAATTTTGAAGTGCATTGCAAAACGAGAAGTACACTCTTTTATGGACAAATTTTAACTCTACACCCATTATTTCAGGATGGAGGGAGTATAACCCAACTTGTTTTTTTCTTCTGGGCACTACACTGCTTTTTCCCTGTGCAATGCTTGGTTCTACCCTTTTTCTCAATGTAATGGTCACTTTAAGTCATTTTTTCCCACACACATTTATTTTGTACTTCTCTACAGTGTTGACCGTGCTACTACTATTTGTGTTAGTGCGCCAAAAACAAAATGTTATTTTTTAAGTGCCAAATTAATCTAGGGCGTTGGTTGTGAATCGGTGAACAAAAAAGAGATAGCCCAAAAGAGGAACACACCAAGGTACAAAAACTAGCATATATGCATGTTTCTATGTACATATATATGACCCTGGGTTTGTAGATAAAAAACATTCATATATGCGCTTACTATTAATATACATAAGTTTATGCTGATTCTCTTGGTTTAGGTATATATATGGTTAGGCATCACTACTAATTCAGAAAAAAACAAAAATGTAACTCTTCAAGTGAAGTCATTTTAAGTGACCTAACAACTAAAATTCATATATAGGATTTGTATAGGAATTATGTAGGATTTAGATCACATGTGAATTTTCCCCACACTAGTTGTTTGATTCATAGGAACATATCCTATAGGAATCTTGCAGTGCAAATCCTATAAGAATAAAACATTAGGTCATACCTCATGGAAAATTTCCTTTGGCACAATCAAACACAACTCATCTTCCTATATGATTCAACTAGCCATTAAATCTCAATCCTATGTTTTCCATATTTCTATGGTTTTCCCATCCTATGAATCAAAGGAGCCTTAGGGCTTATATCTTTTTTTAGAAAGGCAAACTATGTTAAGATTGGCCAAGTTTTACGAAAAACCTTTAACATGCAAAATACAAAGTTGAGTCATTTCGTTTGAATCGGAGGGAGTACATTTGACGTTATGGTACTATTTGACAGCTGCTTGGCACTGTATTTTTTTCGAACCAAACTTCCCCCTTCATGAAGCTTTTATTTTAGCTTCAGTGACTTGATACATCCATATATCTAGACAAAGTTGAGTCAATTCATTTGAATCAGAGGGAGTACATTTGACTATATGGGTATTGTTTGACAACTGCTTGGCACTGTCTTCTTTTTTGAACCAAACTGCCCCCTTCACGAAGCTTTTATTTTGGGATAGAGCTTCACTGACTTGATACTTCCAAGTTTCACAGTGACTTGGTGCCACCATCCACCATCCATCTCAGATCCAATGTATGCGATCGACTTAGAATTTAAACTAAATAATTATTATAATTGCTCAGAAATATTTCAAGAACTTCCAGTTAATCGTGCATATTTCGATTTATATTTTGGTGAAGTTTCATTCGATTTGAATCAAAGGTTTGTGAGCAAATATATACTCCCTCCGGTTCATATTAATTGACTCTAATATGGATGTACTAGACACATTTTAGTTCTAGATACATCCATATTGAAGTCAATTAATATGAATCAGAGGGAGTATTTAGTTTAAACTAGTGCTCGTATACGTAAAAAGCTCTTTAATCACAAGCTAATCGTCCGAGTGGGATGAAATATTCACAGATTTTAGAACAAGGCATCTACATTTTACTGGATTTTTTTCATAATTTTTGTTTTTAGGTTCGAAATAAGAGATTAGTTTGGAACGTTGGATCTCAAATGGTTGGTAGATGGTGGCACCAAGTCACAATGAGATTTGGAGACTTCAAGTCACTGCAGCTCTGTCCTTTTATTTTGACAAACTGCAGAGCCGCTGGTGCATCTATGCTTGCGTACGGCCGACGCCGATTCTTAGCAAGGAAGTTCTTCCTATAAGTAGTAGTATCCATACTCCACTCCAAGGCATGTATAAAAAAAAGAACCCATCCCGTTCTCGTTTTCCCGATCACTCTTCTCTGAAGATGGAGGAGGCCCTCTTCTTGTGCCCCCTCTGCCTGCTGCCCTTCAAACCCCCCATATCCAAGGTCGCTCCCTTCCGATTTCATTCTTAGGTTCACCTGTGAGAAATGTCAATGACAACTGATGCCACGTACGTTGTTCCGTGCAGTGCAAGGGCGGTCATATGGGCTGTCGGCGCTGCGTCGGCGAGCTTGCGCCGAACCCGTGCAAGAAGTGCGAGCAGCCGGCGTGGTTGCCGCCGTCGAATCGATCTGGGCCAAGATTGCCGCCGTCGAATCGATCTGGGGCAATGGTCAAGTGCGTCGGCTGCCAGAGCTTGGTCGCCTCCACGGAGTCCTACAAGCACTATATCGCGTGCCCGCATGGTCCGTGCGGCTGCACAGAGGCCATCAATACCGGCTGCAGCTTCACCGGCCCGCCGCGGGAGCTCCTGGTACACCTCCAAGCATCCCACTCCATCCCAGTGTTTACGTTCCAGTATGGCATACCCGCCTGGTGCATAGTTCGTGTTCCGGTACAACCGCGGGGACACCTGTTCATCGGCAGTGGGGAAGAAGACGGTAGCGTGTTCGCCATCACCGTTGGAGCGCTCGGCCCGACCACCATTGTGTCCTGTGTGTGCATCAGGTCGGCCGCGTGCTTGTTTCCGATGTACAAGGCGCAGCTGTTGGTGATTGGTCCGCCGGCGCCGGCGACGGCTGGGACCAGTGACCTCTCGACGGACACCTTGATGGCGGTAATCGAGCCGACGAGCTCCCCGACGCCTAGCTCGATCATGTTGCAGCAGCTCACTTCTTTCCTGGCGGTGCCGCCCCGTTACGCGAAGCAGAATGGAGGGCAGCGTGTGTTGCCTATCTGCGTTTGCATCAACAAGAAGGTTATACAATAATCTTCGTTTAGTCATACTGCAATGTAGTTACTCGAAGATCGGAGGGAGTAGTTTAGTTCGAAGTAGGGTTCGTTCGGATGTATTTTGGACTTGTATAGTAGTACTACTACTCCAGAACTATTAGCTAGCTAGTTGGAGTGCTAGAATGCAGCTCGGAGTATTATAGTATTTTGGCAGTACTACTAGTTATGTATGTGACTGCAAATTCAAACTAAAATGGAGTATTTCTTGCTAATGTTGTTCTTTTGGAGTCATCATTTTTTTCTGAACGTGTTAACTATGCTATTGTCTAAGGATTCGTTTAGATTTCTTTGGTTGAATTCATATTTCGTCTCTTCCTAATTTGGCAAAACTGCACTGTCATGGGCATTCTTACAAGGTCGCTGAAGTTTCAAAGTTTCTTAATGTATATTGCGTAGGGTGTACCCCCTTAACATGGATCTGTTGCATTTTTGGGTTGTATTTTTTTTGGCAATTTTCAGGACCATAAAATAGCACGCCTTCAGTTGAAATTTGAATTAGTGGCCGATACTAGCATGGAGTAGTGAAGTTTTTTTGTACTCCCTCGGTCCCACCAAAAGTGTCTCACCTTTGTTAAAATTTAGATGGATAGATGTATTTTTTTTACAAAGTTGAGACAACTTTGGTGGGACGGAGCCACGGAGTCGTAGTTGATGGCGAGAAGGTTGATGCCTTGCTAGGTTGGTGTACGTTGCAAAAAGAACAAGGTTGGTGTGTATTTGTTTTATTTGTTCACCATAATACTGACATGGCCATCGATTTGATTAGACAACACAAGCCTGGGGTGTTTCACTTATTTATTGTAGGAAGCACGATTAATGTTCTGTAATGATGGGGCTACTCCTATAGTCCGTCTGCTCGGCTCCTACTCGGGTGTCGGGTCACAGTCACACTCTCCTCTTTTTTTGAACACATTCACACTCTCCTCTTTTTTTGAACACATTCACACTCTCCTCTTTTTTTGAACACATTCACACTCTCCTCGAAACTGCAGTAGGCAGTATATGAGCGTCTCGGTTCACCTCCGTCGTCTATCCCCACTCCGCCCATCTTCCATAGCACGCGCCTGCGTCTCCGCCATGGCGCTTTCGCATCCTATCCAGCAGTGCCCAGTTTGAGAGCCTCTGTTCTCCAACTCAAACCCCCACCTGCCGCCATTGATCGCCATCTCTCTCCCAAAGTTCGAATCAGTAGATCTCCCAAGAAAATACCAACCCCATTGTACCACCTGCCTCATTGCGATGGCGAAATCGAGCAGGGTCTGTGGATCTGGGCTGTTTCACAAGGTGTTTACGGAAGGCCCCCTTGAAGTGCTCATCAGCCAGTGCGACGCCATCACCGCCGCGTCCCTAGTCGGTTCCTCCAAAAGTATTCTTCAGTCAGCCAAATACAGTGCCACTCTGCCTGCTTCTCAGCCGTTTGGCCTTCCGTGTGTTCTCTGTTGTGACCCGGCGGATAAACCATGGGCGGTGTTCAAGGAGGATTTGCCGGTGCACAGCAAGTGCAAACTACTGCCGCTGGACAGGTTCTCCTATGATGGCCTAATGCCACACGGTAAGGATGAGGAGCGGGCAGGCGCCAATGGAGATTGGATCGCCATGGTTGGCCCCGAAGGCAAGTGGAACCTCCTCAATGTCTACACTCATCGCAAGATTAAGCTTCCATCTTTGAGGAACAAGTTGGAAACCACACACAATCCACTTATATTCGAGTATCAGCGTTCTGCTATTCAACTGCAGAAGATAGCTATTTGCCAAGTTCCTACAGCTGCTAGGGGGTATCAAGATTTCTCCCTTGTCGCAATCTTCGACTTTGCAATTGCCTACCTCCATGGCGAATATCCTCGTGCATGGATATTTCTTGAAAACCAGTTTCAGTACGGCGCCATATACTGCGATGCAATTATACATAACGGACTTGTGTTCGCCGTTACTGAGCTTGGAAATGTTTATGCATGGGATCCTAATCAATTTGGTAACATTTCCTCCCTATCTTTTTTATATACGTAACTTATATAGTATTTCACCTCTTATTTGTTGAACTGTCTTGGCATCTTTTGGCTTAAAGGAATTCCATAGGCGCACACCATAACCCTCTTGTGGTATGGACATATATAGAATTTAACATCTATAGGAATTTTAGTATGGTCTAATGTGCATGTTGTTCCTTAGGAAAAAGGCCCCCTAGTAATTAAGTTTCTTTATTATTACTCCCTAGAAAATTTAAGGTAGAGTAGAAATAGAATCAATAAAGGTGCCATGCAATATTGATAAAGACTTTCATTTGTTTATATTCCCCCGGTTCTAGAGAATAAGGAGTACTATATTCAAACCATCTAAAATTTGGACCAATATTTTCGGGAACATGTTTTAAATCCATATGAAGTTTTACCAAGATGTTCGAAATATATTTCAAACCATCTTATGTTCGACCATGATTTTATAAAGTACTAGTATTGGCATCCCAATATCAAATCAATATCACTAGTAGATAAATCATGAAATATATTTTCATGTGACGTGTTCTTTCCTTTTTCAAGGTCCTATAGTGCTCCCTGCTCCATTCATTCCGTGGACGGCTGGATTTGATGACGATGATGATTTTGACTCTAATAGTCGTACGTGGTGGCTGGCAAGATCTCAAGATCGTTCTAGACTTCTCCTGGTCTATGCACGTGGCGTAATGGATTTTAACGCTGACGGTGCTCCAACTCATTATGATAGTACCCCTTCTGTCCATTGCGGTCGCGCTGTTCACAGCTATTCGGGGTATACCTGCATTGTATTCTCGAATGACACTAGTCGGTTACTTCCAGCCAACCCGTGGGAAAGGGTTACTAATCTTGGAGACTATTCTATGTTCCTTGGGTTGAACTATCCGATTTTCATGCCAGTGGGTGGTGCAACATTTCCCCCAGGATATTTGACAAGAAGAAACTGCATCTACACCACGCCTCAGGCCATTGGCTCTCAGTTTGACACATCACATCAAGAAATTTTCCGCTTCAGTCTAAATGGCGAAGACCACCAAAGCATATCTTTCTCAAGCAGCGGTCCAGGGGCCAACTGGCATACGGGGTTTTGGTTCATCCCAAGCTACACCAACGCGCTGGACTGGAACAAAGACAATCAGAGTTAGGGATATTTATGTAATAGTAGGATCATACTACTAGCTAGCTCAGTTGGTCTTGACTCCTATTTAACTATTTATAGCTAATGTACTTAGGTGATAAATTTATGCTATTTGCATGAACCCAGGCGCTTCTTTTAATTTGATCAAATACGGTCTATACACATGCATGGTTGTTTGGCTGTTTCAGTGTCCCTAGAGGCATACATATATACTGTTATTTAGCAATCTTTATTACAGTACAAAGGTCTTAACCTCATGGTTCACAGAAAGTATAAACGTAGATCAACCATCTAAACATAGAAGACATTCTAGTGTATGATTCTTACATATACACATCAACATCCTATCAGAAAATCTTAATGTGAATTGTACTGGCTGTACAAACCCGTGCATCATTCTCTAGCCGGTTGCACCCAAAAACCAAATCGTGGTACTTCATAGTTGACTGTATGTAGGACAACATACAGATCCAATGCGAAGCCATGGGTATCACCTGCATGACAGAACCATATTTCACATGGTTGGAGGTACTCCATATGGCATTTAAAATCATTCCTTGTCCTTCATATGGCCCTAAAAATAGTACAGTTGGATTTGTGGGTTTTAATTTTTTATTAACACACTCAATTGATTGCCCAAACATTGATTAATAATATTATTAAGGGGTGTGATGTTGAAAGCCATAAGAACAATGTGCCAAACAATCTTTGCTAGCGGACGGTAAATGTATACCCATCAGAAATAATCAGCAGACGTGCATGTTTCTTTGGTCAGAATAACTGCTGCACCATCTTAAAAGTAAATGGCATGACCATTTATTTGATTTGATAGCGTGCAGCTAGATGGCGTACATTACTATCTCTACTTCCTTGGGTCGCCCAAATCTGGAGTACTAAAAGCAAATCCTGGTGATTCATTTGACAAGACAACACAGATGCGTCCAAATTTCTCCGTCCATATTATTATAATCTGGAGTGCGTTGCCTCGTTGCCTTCCAAGAGAAGCTGCATTCCTTGCCAAAAAAGAGAGAGAGGCTGTATTTATAACTATCTCACCGGCCGCCACTAGTACAAACCATCACTCCCTCTCCACCTCCACCTCCATCTCTTCCCTAGTAGCTCCACCTCCATATCGGCGACGGACCACAATCGCGCGGCTTCGACTTCCTCTTCGACGGCGGCGGCGACAGAGGCGTGAGGCACCTTCTCCGCGGCGCATCACTCATCCTCGTCCCGCGGCAACAATGGCTGTATGTGAAATCACCATACCCTTTTGTATGGTAGAGATGATGATGTGCGGATAAAATTTTATTGGCGGTTGCTCATCCTTGTTTGAATATTTGGTGTAGATTCACATCTAGGGCAGGGTGTCAAGCGGGGTGGGTAGCGGGCTAGCTAGTTTCAGTGCGAGTGCTTTAAATCTGCTCTAATCTCAACCACTATTTGCTCTAATTTTCTGCTTTGCGGGACGATTCGCGGACGCCGCTTGCAACCCTAATCTAGGGTATTGATCCTAGTTTAGTAGACTACTAGGATTTACATGCCAATTTGTTTTTAGACTAGATCCGGATATTTGTCAATACTACTACGTACTTCTTCCGTTCGTATTTAATTGACTCTAGTTGAAAGCATCGACAGTTCATTTTCTTCTCTCCCTCGCGTCGACTAATTAAAACCGAACAGAGGGAGTATTAGGAATCCATGTGCATCCGTACTACCAGTAAGGTATTGCGTTGTTGCAGAGGCTCAGTGTAATCAATATCTTTCGATATTAATATACTCACTTTATCAGAAAATAAATTAGTAATCCATGTTCAAACTTGCTAGTTTGATCGACGTTTGATGATGATTTGTGAGGCCATGTATGGGCCTAGTTTGTTTTGCCTGGTGGTCAGTAGGCTGATGATTTTTTTTTGCTTGGTCGATCTGTGGTCGTTCCATGGCCACTGCTGATTAATCATTACTAGAATCAACAATTTTTTGCTTGTCTGGTGATTGGAATTGTATGCGCTCTTCTGAAGAGCACCATCGCACGATGATTAGTCTTAATGGAGATGCAGATGTCGATCAAGAGGGAGAAACATATCTTGATCATGCATTTCTCACGAGATTACTTGGTGATTGGAAGTAGAATCCACAATTTGTTGTGCAAACTTCTCAACATATGCATATATTCGTTGAATTGGCTTTATGTGATCAATATTACTTCTTATTGCAGATGGATGGAGGGGAAAGAGCGAAAAAACCGATACTTAGTGAAATGACTTCTCATTCTGTGACTTCTGATATCCTAGATGACAAGGTAAATATATAGAACGATGATTCGTAGGTGATGAAAGCAGAATCCACAATTTGCCGTGCAAACTTCTCAACATATGCATTTATTTGATTAATTAGTTTTATGTGATCAATAGTATTACTTATTCCAGATGGACGTAGGGGAAGGAACGAAAAAGCGGATGCTATGTGAAATGACTTCTAAATCTGTGTGTTCTGATATCCCAGATGACAAGGTAAACATATGGACCGACGCTTGTTTTGCTGCTGCCCCCGTTAGATGGCTAGATGCTCTGGTCTAATTTCTGTTCATGTGCTTATTATTGCAGAAACATAGAGTTGAAGAAAACTCTATATTGTCTGATGACAAAGGTGAAATGGCATGCCAGTCTTTTAAACCTCCGACGCCACCTTGTTTACTGTCTATGGAGACTGATGCAGCTGGACCTGGTACTGATGAGCCTATACGTGGCATCATCGTGCCACATGAAGAAGGTTGTGGATTGGGTTTACCCCCTGCTGAAGAAACTGGTGGTGCAGCTGGAGCTGCTAGTGTAGAGCCTCTAGTGAACGGTGTCGTGCCACGGGAATTCTCTGAACTAGAGCAAGACGGTTTACCTATTGTCAAGACCGATGTAACTGGTGCTGATGCTGGAGTTGCTACTGATGCTCCTGCACCCGAAGTTGCCACGCCACCCGAAGGAGGTTTTGTATTGGTAGAACCCGTCATGACTATGCCCACAGTACTGACTGGTGGTGGACCTGGAGCTGGTAGGGTAGAGCCTCTAGCGAAAGGTGTCGTGCCACGAGAATCCTCTGAAGTGGATATTGGTGGTTTACCCTCTGTAGATACTGGTGGTCTACCTGGAGCTGGTATTGTAGAGATTTCAGCAAACAGTGCTGTCCCACCCAACTCCTATGAACTGGAGCATGTACCTGATGTGCCTTCTGTAGAACCTGATGCACCTGTAAGTAGTGGTGATGATTCCGCTGAATCTGATCAAGAAGGATCTGCATCTCGAGGACAAGATGTCAGCTGTCATTCACCTGAACCCGAGCTGAAGTCAGCAACGGTAGCTTATATGGCACGGACTGTCCTTCAAGCTCTAAAGATCCAGTTGGGTGGTTCACAGGACCAGCTACTCCAAGCCATTGTCACTACAAAAGACCAGCCAGCATGCTTCGTTATCTCCTGCATACTGTTTGACAAGCTGAAGCACTGCAACTGGCGCATTGTTCAATCCCATCAGCATGGAGAGAGGAGCTATGTTTATGTCAAGATGATTCATGCTGATTTGGTAAGGTTCCATGATAAGATGTATGGGTGGGGTGAGGCAAGAGCCACATTTTGCAGCATTCACACAGTCTTCGCTCTTGAGCCAGACCCCATGGATGCTTACCCAGTGGTGCAGCTGTCCTGACTTGATATATGTTTTATGATCAGTATGCTGCTGTCGTGGAACTGTGATGTGGAGCTACCTTTCTTATGGTTTCTAGGCTTTTGGTTTCAACATGTATTATGGAGCTTACCTTAGGACTTTCGCATGCGTTTGGCTGTTGACCTGTAATGTTTGTGGTTGGTTGTCTAATCTACTTGGCACAATCACATTGCAAAGGCAAATGTTCCTTTTCTCTTTAATTGTTATTATGACTTATGTGTTATAACCAGGCAAGAATATGCAATCTTGGTTCTCTGACCGATATATATGTACATACAACTTTTGTTCACATAATAACACTTACACGGGAAAAGAGTAGCTTTCTCTGTTGGACAAACACCAAACCACAAAAGGGTAACAACACAATATCCAAACTAGGTACGGCACCTGTTGAGCATACATGACTTTTGTCGTAAAATCACGTTAACCAACACTAGCAGCATCTTGTTCTTTGCAAGGTGCTATGCTTATCAGTCTAATCCCAATACACAACCTACTTCAGGTGGCACGATGATGTCAGGTGCAGGTTCACCAGTACCAACTCTCTTGCATCAGTCTCCATTGAAGGTACGCCACTGCTGCAGTAGACACCATTAGCAATGCAACCTGAAGGTGTTCTTATCCTCATATCAGGATCACATAATACAGGTGTCAAGCTTCATGCACTAGCCAACACAATCAAAAGTCCGAACTAGGATCGCTAGGAAAAAAAACATGAAGATCCTTTTATCGAATCCCACGCTGAACATCTTTTTCACTAATTAGGTAAGCTCCTGCTGACAAACATATTACAGCAACTCCAGCAGTGGCTCTATATTTTGGCGCTGTGGGCTGATGCTGCGCATGGAGCCGGCAATAGCTTCACCGGAAGCTGCAAACTGTGGCGGCCAAATGCAGGGCTGAAACAGCGTATTTTCAGAGGCGCTATAATGCAGCGCCAAAAACAGAATATAATGAAAAATAGAGTGCAGTAAAACAGAAGATCAAATAAAGACTAGAAATAGACATAAAATAGGAGAAAATTAGCTTGATAGATACTCCGTAGTTCATATTTGTACAAAGTAGTGCGATAAAACTAAACTAAAACTCGACATCTGACGAGTCCGGTGTCGTGCCCGACACCGGATCCGACGAGAAGAGGTCAATCCAACGGGGGTCGTCCTCGCCAATGGTGGTCGGCCCGGCGAGCTGCGCTTCGATGAAGGCCCGCTTCGTCGCCTTCTCCGCCCTCCGTTGTGCGCGGTCCTCCTTCTTCGCAGCCCGCCTCGTAGCCTTCTCCGCCCTCCGTCTGCGGAAGTGCTCGTTCTCGGCGGCTACGTCCTCGGGGAAGCGGGCCGCCCACTCGCGCGCCGCGCGCTCGTCCCGCTCGGCAATGCGCAAACGGCGCTCCGTCTCGCGGCGGCGGCGCTGTTCCTCCTGTCTAACGATGTACGGCGGCGGCGCGAGATCCTCGGCCTGCTGGCGCGTCCACACGTCATGGAAATTCATCGACGATCGCGGGCGCCCGAGCCGCCACGCCACGGCGTCGTACGCGCGCGCGGCCTCGTGCGCGGTCTCGTAGGTGCCGAGGCCGATGCGCTCGCCGCCGTCACGTATCTCCGCGTAATACGTACCTTTGGGGCGCGCGCGGACGCCGCGGTACCCCGTGCCCGAGACGCGGCAGTACCGCGAGCTCGACGCGAGACGAGGCATGGCGGCGGCGGCGGAAGCGGAGCCGCGGCGGCGATATTAGGCGCAGATGGGCAAATTTCAGCAACCCGTGTCCATCTTTTTTTTTGGCAGGATTACGCCATGTACCACCTTCCAATTAGAAAATAGTACTGTTCAGCCTTCCCCTGTTGGGCCCAATATTTCACTTTGGGTTGCCAACGGCCATCTACATGGTAATTGCTCTCGGCCTACTTGCTCCGGCCGTCGAAGCCCAATAACTACAAATGGGCCTTTCTGCTCATGCAATTTCGGCCCTTTTCTAATGAAACACAGATCCTATGAATGGCAAAAGAAAAAAACGCGGAGATTCTACATAAAAGTTGTTTTTAGTTATTTTGAATTATTGGGTTCCAATTTTTGAAACTGCTCATGCCCAATATGAAAATCCTTGTTCGCTCCATACCCACATGGATAACGGTATTTTTAATAATTCATAAAGTGGATTTGAAATTTAAAACATATCCTAATAATTCCATGATTTAATCTATCAACTTGCAAGATCTTGGAGAGAAAAAGCTTGTATTAGTCTGCAGAATCCGCACCGTTTCAAAGGCGGCAGTGGATCAAAAGAAAAAAGGAAGTAGCCAGAAATTAGGGGTCAAAAATAACTCCAAGAAATGAAACTTTTATTGTTCGTAGAGGATGACATGCGGGACCCATGAGCCAGCAGCTTACTCAACGTTTCAAAGGCGGCATGAGATCGGAAGAAAAATGCAAGTGACCAAATATCAGGTGCCAAAAATAATCCAAGAAATGAAACTTATTGTACATAGAGGATGACATGCGGGTCCCATTTTGCAGCAGCGGTTTCAGCGTTTCAAATGCGGTTTGAGATCAAAAGAAAAAGAAAGTAGCCAGAAATTAGGGGGTAAAAAACTCCAAAAAAAGAAAGTTGATTGTACATAGAGGATGACATGCGGGTCCCATGAGTCAGCAGCTTACTCAACGTTTCCAAGGCGGCAGGGGATCAAAAGAAAAAGGAAATAGCCAAAAATCAGAGGTGAAAAAAAAACCAAGAAAAGAAATTTTATAGTACATAGAGGATGACATGCGGGTCCCATGAGCCAGCAGGTTCCTCAACGTTTTCAAAGGCCGGTGGGGATCAAAAGAAAAAGGCAAATAGCCAGAAATTAGGGGTAAACAATAAATCCAACAAAGGAAAGGTTTATTGTTCATAGATGCTGACATGTGGGACCCATGAGCCAGCAGCGTCAAGGCAAGTGACCAAAAATCAAAAAAAATCCAAGAAAAGAAACTTTATTGTACATAGAGGATGACATGTGGGTCCCATGAGCCAGCACCTTACTCAACGTTTCAGAGGCGGCTTGAGATCGAAAGAAAAAGGAAAGTGACCGAATATCAGGAGCTAAAAATAATCCAAGAAAGGAAACTTTTATTGTACATAGAGATTGACATATGGGTCCCACTAATACAAGCTCTTTCGCTCGAAGATCTTGCAAGTTGATTGTACATAGAGGATGACATGCGGGCCCCATGTGTCAGCAGCTTACTCAATGTTTCCAAGGCGGCAGTGGATCAAAAGAAAAAGGAAATAGCCAAAATCAGAGGGTGAAAAATAAATCCAACAAAGGAGAGGTTTATTGTCCATGGAGGCTGACATCTGGGACCCACGAGCCAGCCGCGTCCTCTACGTTTAGAAGGCGACTGGGGATCGAAAGAAAAAAGGCAAATAGCCAGAAATTAGGGGTACAAAATAACTCCAAGAAAGGAAGTGTTTATTGTTCATAGAGGCTGACATGTGGGACCCATGAGCCAGCAAAGTCTTCAACGTTTCAAAGGCGGCAGGGGATCAAAAGAAAAAGGAAGTAGCCAGAAATTAGGGGTAAAAAATAACTCCAAGAAAGGAAACTTTTATTGTTCATAGAGGATGACATGCGGGACCCATGCTCCAGCAGCTTCCTCAACGTTTCAAAGGCGGCATGAGATCGAAAGAAAAAGGCAAGTGACCAAATATCAGGACCCGAAAATAATCGAAGAAAGAAATTTTATTGTACATAGATGATGACATGCGGGACCCATTTAGCAGCAGCGGTCTCAACGTTCCAAGGCGGCACGGGATCAAAAGAAAAGGAAGTAGCCAGAAATTAGGGTTCAAAAATAACTCCAAGAAAGGAAACTTTTATTGTTCGTAGAGGATGACATGAGGGACCCATGAGCCAGCAGCTTACTCAACGTTTCAAAGGCGGCATGAGATCGAAAGAAAAAGGCAAGTGACAAAATATCAGGAGACAAAGATAATCCAAGAAAAGAAAACTTTATTGTACATAGAGGATGACATGCGGGTCCCATTTAGCAGCAGCGGTCTCAACGTTTCAAATGCGGCTTGAGATCAAAAGAAAAAGAAAGTAGCCAGAAATTAGGGGGTAAAAAAACTCCAATAAAGGAAAGTTTTATCGATGAGCCAGCAGAGTCCTCAACGTTTCAAAGGCGGCAGGGGATCAAAAGAAAAAGGAAATAGCCGAAAATCAGAGGGTGAAAAAAAACCAAGAAAATGAACTTTTATAGTACATAGAGGATGACATGCGGGTCCCATGAGCCAGCAGGTTTTTCAACGTTTCAAACGTGGCATGAGATCGAAAGAAAAAGGCAAATGACCAAATATCAGGATCCAAAAATAATTCAAGAAAAGAAACTTGATTGTACATAGAGTATGACATGCGGGTCCCATTTAGCAGCAGCGGTATCACCGTTTGAGAGGCGGCAGGGGATCGAAAGAAAAAGGCAAGTGATTAAATATGAGGTGCCAAAAAATCGAAGAAAAGAAAGTTTTATTGTACATAGAGGATGACATGCGGGTCCCATGAGCCAGCAGGTTTTTCAACGTTTCAAACGTGGCATGAGATCGAAAGAAAAAGGCAAGTGACCAAATATCAGGAGCCAAAAATAATTCAAGAAAAGAAACTTGATTGTACATAGAGGATGGCATGCGGGTCCCATTTAGCAGCAGCGGTATCACCGTTTGAGAGGCTGCACGGGATCAAAAGAAAAAGCCAAGTGACCAAATATCAGGAGCCAAAAATAATCTAAGAAAAGAAATTTTACTGTACATAGAGGATGACATGCGGGTCCCATTTTGCAGCAGCGGTCTCAACGTTTCCAAGGCGGCACAGGACCAAAAGAAAAATGAAGTAGCCAGAAATCAGGGGGTGAAAAAAATCCAAAAAAAGAACGATTTCAATTGGGCTGCATGTGGACATCTGGGCATTCGAACTATCCTGCTGGCCCTTTTGACTCGTACAATTTCAGCCCACTCCAAAACAGGATAGTTCGGATTTTTCTAAAAAAACAGGAAAGTCCTATGCTTCGCAAAAACAAAAAACAAGGAGATTCAGCATATAAATTTGTTTATGTAAAAATAAAGATTTAATTTATCCGTTGAAATAGCTCAGAGCGCAATACACTGTTTATTGTCTGCAAAATAATCAAGATATCACATGTTTCTTGTACGGGGAGGCTGACATCGTGGACCCATGAGCCAGCAGCGTCGTTTTAAAGGCGGCAGGGGATGGAAAGAAAAAATAAACCAAAAATCTGTTGGTAAAAAATCCAAGAAAAGAAACATTTTCGTTCTGAGAGGATGACATGCGGGACCCATGAGGCAGCAGCGTCCTCAGCGCTTATTGTTCATAGAGGCTGACATGTGGGACCCGTGAGCCAGCAGCGTCCTCAACGTTTTAAAGGCGGCAGGATATCGAAAGAAAAAATAAGCCAAAAATCATTTGGTAAACAATATCCAAGAAAAGAAACATTTACCGTTCTGAGAGGATGACATGCGGGACCCATGAGGCAGCAGCATCCTCAACGATTCCAAGGCGGCAGGGGATCAAAAAAAAAAAGGAAATATCCAGAAATTAATTAGGGGTTCAAAAAAATCCATCAAAGGAAACTTTTATTGTTCATAGAGGATGACTTGTGGGACCGACCTGCCAACAGCGTCCTCATCGTTTCAAAGGGGCAGGAGATCCAAAGAAAAAGGCAAATAGCCAGAAATTAGGGGTCAAAAATAACTCCAAGAAAGGAAACTTTTATTGTTCGTAGAGGATGACATGCGGGACCCATGAGCCAGCAGCTTACTCAACGTTTCAAAGGCGGCATGAGATCGAAAGAAAAAGGCAAGTGACAAAATATCAGGAGCAAAAGATAATCCAAGAAAAGGAACTTTATTGTACATAGAGGATGACATGTGGGTCCCATTTTGCAGCAGCGGTCTCAATGTTTGTAATGCGGCTTGAGATCAAAAGAAAAAGAAAGTAGCTAGTAATTAGGGGGTGAAAAAAATCCAAGAAAGGAAAGTTGATGGACATAGAGGATGACATGCGGGTCCCTTGAGCCAACAGCTTACTCAACGTTTCAAAGGGGGCAGGGGATCAAAAGAAAAAGGCAAGCCAAAAATCAGAGGGTGAAAAAAATCCAACAAAGGAAACTTTTATAGCACATAGAGGATGACATGCGGGTCCCATGAGCCAGCAGGTTCCTCAACGTTTCAAACGTGGCATGAGATCGAAAGAAAAAGGCAAGTGCCCAAATATGAGGTGCCAAAAAAAACTCCAAGAAAAGAAAGTTGATTGCTCATAGAGGATGACATGCGGGTCCCATGAGCCAGCAGGTTCCCCAACGTTTCAAACGTGGCATGAGATCGAAAGAAAAAGGCAAGTGACCAAATATGAGGAGCCAAAAATAATTCAAGAAAAGAAAGTTTTATAGTACATAGAGGATGACATGCGGGTCCCATTTAGCAGCAGCGGTATCACCGTTTGAGAGGCGGCAGGGATCAAAAGAAAAAAGAAATTGCCAAAAATCAGAGGGTGAAAAAACCAGAAATGAACTTTTATAGTACATAGAGGATGACATGCGGGTCCCATTAGCAGCAGCGGTATCACCGTTTGAGAGGCGGCAGGGGATCGAAAGAAAAAGTCAAGTGACCAAATATGAGGTGCCAAAAATAATCCAAAAAAAGAAAGTTTTATAGTACATAGAGGATGACATGCGGGTCCCATTTAGCAGCAGCGGTATCACCGTTTGAGAGGCAGCAGGGGATCGAAAGAAAAAGTCAAGTGACCAAATATGAGGTGCCAAAAAAATCCAAGAAAAGAAAGTTTTATAGTACATAGAGGATGACATGCGGGTCCCATTTAGCAGCAGCGGTATCACCGTTTGAGAGGCAGCAGGGGATCGAAAGAAAAAGTCAAGTGACTAAATATGAGGTGCCAAAAATAATCCAAAAAAGAAAGTTTTATAGTACATAGAGGATGACATGCGGGTCCCATTTAGCAGCAGCGGTATCACCGTTTGAGAGGCGGCAGGGGATCGAAAGAAAAAGTCAAGTGACCAAATATGAGGTGCCAAAAAAATCCAAGAAAAGAAAGTTTTATAGTACATAGAGGATGACATGCGGGTCCCATTTAGCAGCAGCGGTATCACTGTTTGAGAGGCAGCAGGATCGAAAGAAAAAGTCAAGTGACCAAATATGAGGTGCCAAAAAAATCCAAGAAAAGAAAGTTTTATAGTACATAGAGGATGACATGCGGGTCCCATTTAGCAGCAGCGGTATCACCGTTTGAGAGGCAGGGGATCGAAAGAAAAAGGTAAGTGACCAAATATGAGGTGCCAAAATAATTCAAGAAAAGAAAGTTTTATAGTACATAGAGGATGACATGCGGGTCCCATTTAGCAGCAGCGGTATCACCGTTTGAGAGGCGGCAGGGGATCGAAAGAAAAAGGCAAGTGACCAAATTTGAGGTGCCAAAAAAACTCCAAGAAAAGAAAGTTGATTGCACATAGAGGATGACATGCGGGTCCCATTTAGCAGCAGCGGTCTCAACGTTTCCAAGGCGGCAAGGGATCAAAAGAAAAAGGAAGTAGCCAGAAATCAGGGGGTCAAAAAAATCCAAGAATAGAAAGAATTTTGGTTCATAGAGGATGACATGCGGGACCCATGATCCTGCATCGTAAACGGCTCGATCGGAGAACGTTGAACGAGATGGCGCGATCTAGAAAAAAACAATGCCAGAGAGGCTGCCATCTGGGCCCTACATCCCTCGGCGGTGCGGATTTGCGTTGACTCGGCCGGCGAACCCGAGATTTCGAGATGCACCACGTCCCGGGCCACCATACGCGACGTTTTGGCCGCTTTCGTCGGGCTAGGTGGCCTCAAAAACGAGAAAAAAAAGTTTTGACATGCACCACGGAGGGACCAAAATCGTCGGCCATGGTACACCAGCAACCACGGCGCGACTTCAACTTCGTCGGCCATGGCAACTTTTCTTGTAGTGATTGGTAAGAAAAACTTTTACTGTACGTGCTGATTTTGTTTCTGCCTGCTGCTATAAGTCATTATGGAGAGATCCTGTCTTGAATTTCTATTTGGGAAATCTACTACTACTGCAACGGTAGTGGATGAGGCGCCAGGTGAGGAAGTAATACCATATAAAATACCTATGAAGATTATTGAACGTGTTGTGGATAACCGCTATGAAGGGGATGGAACTGTTCATCCTGGAGATCATTTACTGTTTTTACATGAATTATGCGGGTTATTCAAGTGTGCAGGTATTTCAATGGATGAAGTTAGGAAGAAATTATTTGTTATGTCGCTATCTGGTAAAGCGGCGCATTGGTATAAACTGCTGAAGGACGGGCGTTCTCTTGATTGGAAGGATATTGTGCCTCTATTTTATTCTAAGTTCTATCCTCCAAGTGAAATTCACAAAGACCGAAACCGTATATATAATTTCTGGCCTCATGATGGAGAGAGTATTGCCCAAGCGTGGGGGAGATTGAAGTCTTTAATGCTCAAATGCCCCATTCATGAGCTTCCTGGTAATATCATCATTGATAATTTCTATGCAAGACTTTCTTTTCAAGATAAAACCTTGCTGGATACTACTTGTTCTGGATCATTCACACGCAATAAAGAAGAGTTTAAATGGGACCTTCTTGATCGAATCCAAGAAAATACTGAAGGATGGGAGAATGACAAAGGTAGAGTGTCAGGTATAAATTATGATTATGAATGCATTGAAACTTTTATGGATACTGATAAATTTCGTAATATGAGTGCTACTTATGGTCTTGACTCTCAAGTTGTTGCAAATATTTATAAAGCTTTTGCCTCTCATTTTGAATTGCCTAGGAAGAATTTTGATAAGTATCATGAACCTTATAAAGATAAAACTGATTCACCTAAAGGTAAATGTATTGAAATTAAAACTGTTGATCATGTTCTTCCTGAAGCTTATATTGAAAAAACTCCTTTCCCTGCTAAAATGAAGGAGTATTCTGTTATAACTAGTGTAGTTAATAAAAGTGCAAAGAAACCTATAGAACCTGAGGAGCAAATAAAGGTTGAACCTGCTGTTGCAATAGTTAAAGATCTTGTGACTGAAAATGTGGAAGATGGTCATATTATTTTCTGTGAAGATGCTTCTAATATTGTTTCGCATCCTAATAAGTCTAGGAAAGCCAGTGTTCCTATGCTCTCTGTTAGAATTGGTGATCATTGCTATTATGGTTTATGCGACATTGGTGCAAGTATTAGTGCCATTCCTTATGAGCTCTACACGGAAATCATGCATGAAATTGGTTCTTGTGAACTTGAAGATATTGATGTGGTTATTCGGCTAGCTAATAGAGAAACTATCTCTCCTATTGGTATTGTTCGAGATGTGGAAGTTCTATGTGGTAAGATTAAATATCCTGCTGACTTTTTGGTACTTGGTTCTGCTGCTAGTAAGTCTTGTCCTATTATTTTTGGTAGACCTTTTCTGAATACTTGTGGAGCTATTATAGATTGCAAGAAAGAGAAAATTGTTACTAAATTTGCTGGTGAATCTTATGAGTTTAACTTCTCTAAATTTGCCAAAACTCCTTATAAAGCTGATTTGCCTAATGATGATTTTAGAGTTGAACAGTGTGCATCTATTGCTCTTGCTCCTAATAATCCTTTGCAGCAACATTTGGAGGATAGTGAGAGTGAAGTCTTTAGGGAAGAAAGGGATGAGCTTGATGAAATTTTCCTTTGTCAACCTATTCTTAAACATGACTTACCGGTTGAAGATCTAGGTGTAACACCACCACCAAAGGAAGATCATGTATTTGATTTGAAACCATTACCTGATAATCTTAAGTATGCTTATATTGATGATAAGAAAACATATCCTGTTATTATTAGTGCTAAGCTTTCAGATTTTGAAGAAGAAAGGTTATTGGAAATATTGAAGAAACACCGAGGAGCTATTGGCTATACTCTTGATGACTTGAAGGGGATTTCTCCCTCTATTTGCCAACATGCCATCAATATGGAAGATGATGCAAAACCTGTTGTTGAACATCAGCGTCGTCTAATTCCTAAGATGAAGGATGTGGTAAGGAATGAGGTATTAAAACTTCTTGAAGCAGGTATTATATATCCTATTGCTGATAGTAGATGGGTTAGTCCTGTGCATTGTGTTCCTAAGAAAGGAGGAATAACTGTTGTACCTAATGATAATGATGAGCTCATTCCTCAAAGAGTAGTTGTAGGGTATAGAATGTGCATTGATTATCGAAAAGTTAATAAAGTTACTAAGAAAGATCATTACCCTTTACCTTTTATTGATCAAATGTTAGAAAGGTTGTCTAAAAATACTCATTTCTGCTTTCTTGATGGTTATTCTGGGTTTTCACAAATTGCTGTTAGAGCTAAAGATCAAGAGAAAACCACTTTCACTTGTCCCTATGGAACTTATGCTTATAGGCGTATGCCTTTTGGTTTATGTAATGCTCCTGCTACTTTTCAAAGATGCATGTCTGCTATTTTTCATGGCTTTTGTGAAAAGATTGTAGAGGTATTCATGGATGATTTTTCTGTCTATGGGAATTCTTTTGATAATTGCTTGCGAAACCTTGATAAAGTTTTGCAGAGATGTGAAGAAACTAACCTTGTTCTTAATTGGGAGAAATGTCACTTTATGGTTAATGAAGGAATTGTATTGGGACATAAAATTTTCGAGAGAGGTATTGAAGTTGATAGAGCTAAAGTTGAAGCAATTGAGAAGATGCCCTATCCTAGGGATGTTAAAGGTATTCGTAGTATTCTTGGTCATGCTGGTTTTTATAGGAGATTTATTAAAGATTTCTCTAAAATTTCAAAGCCTCTTACTAATCTTCTTCAAAAAGATGTACCTTTTGTTTTTGATGATGATTGTAAGGAAGCCTTTGAAACTCTAAAGAAAGCCTTAACAACTGCTCCTGTAGTCGAACCTCCTGATTGGAATTTGCCTTTTGAAATTATGTGTGATGCTAGTGATTTTGCTGTAGGTGCTGTCCTTGGACAGCGAGTAGATAAAAAATTGAATGTTATTCATTATGCTAGTAAAACTCTAGATGCTGCTCAAAGAAATTATGCTACAACTGAGAAAGAGTTATTAGCCGTAGTTTTTGCATGTGACAAGTTTAGATCCTATATTGTTGATTCAAAAGTCACAGTTCATACTGATCATGCTGCAATTAGGTACCTTATGGAAAAGAAAGATGCTAAGCCAAGGCTTATTAGATGGGTGCTTCTTTTGCAAGAATTTGATTTACATATTGTAGATAGGAAAGGTGCTGATAATCCTGTTGCTGATAATTTGTCTAGATTGGAAAATATTGCTTATGATCCTGTTCCTGTTAATGATAGTTTTCCAAATGAACAATTGGCTGTAATAAAGGTGAGCTCGCGAGATAGTCCTTGGTATGCTGATTATGCTAACTTTATTGTTTCAAAGTACTTGCCTCCAACCTTTTCAGCTCAGCAAAGGAGGAAATTCTTTTATGATTTGAGGCATTATTTTTGGGATGACCCACACTTATATAAAGAAGGAGTGGATGGTATTATGCGAAGATGTGTCCCGAATATGAACAACAAGAGATATTGAGTAAGTGTCATGGTAGTGTTTATGGAGGACATCACGCCGGAGATAGAACCGCACAAAAGGTTCTACAATCAGGTTTTTATTGGCCAACACTTTTCAAAGATGCAAGGAAGTTTATCTTATCTTGTGATGAATGTCAAAGAGTTGGTAATATCTCTAGACGCAATGAAATGCCTATGAATTACACTCTTGTTATTGAACCATTTGATTGTTGGGGATTTGACTTCATGGGTCCTTTCCCTTCTTCAGAAGGTAACACTCATATACTTGTCGCTGTTGATTATGTTACTAAATGGGTAGAAGCCATACCTACAAAAAGTGCTGATGGTGAGACCTCTTTAAAAATGCTTTTAGATGTTATTTTTCCTAGATTTGGAGTACCTAGATATATTATGACTGATGGAGGTTCTCATTTTATTCATGGTGGTTTTAGAAAAACTCTTGCTAAATATGGTATTAATCATAGAATTGCTTCAGCTTATCATCCTCAAACTAGTGGGCAAGTAGAATTATCAAATAGAGAAATTAAATCTATCTTGGGAAAGACTGTTAATAAATCTAGAAAGAATTGGGCTAGTAAGTTAAAGGAAGCATTGTGGGCTTATAGAACTGCTTATAAAAATCCTATGGGAATGTCTCCTTATAAAATGGTTTATGGAAAAGCTTGTCATTTACCTTTAGAACTAGAGCACAAAGCTTATTGGGCTGTAAGAGAACTTAATAAAGATTTTAAACTTGCCGGTAAGAAGAGGTTGCTACAATTGAGTTCTTTAGATGAATGGAGAAGTGAAGCTTATGAAAATGCTAAACTTTTTAAGGAGAAGGTTAAGAAATGGCATGATAGAAGAATTATTAAAAGAGAATTTAATGTTGGAGATAAAGTCCTATTGTATCGGTCTCGTCTCAGATTTTTTGCAGGGAAATTACTCTCAAAATGGGAAGGACCATATGTCATTGAGGAGGTGTATCGTTCAGGAGCAATAAAAATTGCCTCGCTGAAAGATGATGCTACACAAGTGGTGAATGGACAAAGACTCAAGCATTATATTTCTGGAGATTCTTATAATGAAGATATTGATGTTATTCAAGTGATGACTCCGGAAGCTTTCATCAAAGACCAAATTGACAGTTCTGCAGAGTTCGACTTTGAATAGGTAACAGTTTTAGTAATAAAAAGTCCGCGTTTAACTTTCCGAACAATATTTCTGCTGTTTATGGAAAATATGAAAAATTACGAGATCGAAATGGAGTGGAGGAGACGCGCGAGGCGTGTCCCATAGGCCGGCGCGGGCCCCACCCTGGCCGCGCCGCCCTATGGGGACAGCCCTCGGCGTCCCGTTTCCACTCGTTTGCTGGTGATACGTCGCAAACGTATCTATAATTTCTTATGTTCCATGCTACTTTTATTACAATACTTGAGTGTTTTACACATACTTTACAGCGTTATTTTACATTTTTCGGCACTAACCTATTAACAAGATGCCGAAGTGCCGGTTCTGTTTTTTCTGCTGTTTTTGGTTTCAGAAATCCTAGTAAGGAAATATTCTCGAATTGGACGAAATCAACGCCCAGGGTCCTATTTTTGCACGAAGCTTCCAGAAGTCCGAAGAGGAGACGAAGTGGGGCCATGAGGTGGCCACACACCGGGCGGCGCTGTGCCCGGCCGCGCCGGCTGGTGGGCCCCCGTGACGCCCTTGACCTACCCTTCCGCCTACTTAAAGCCTCCGTCGCGAAACCCCCGTACCGAGAGCCACGATACGGAAAAGATTACGAGAGGCCGCCGCCGCCTCCCATCTCGGGGATTCAGGAGATCGCCTCCGGCACCTGCCGGAGAGGGGAATCATCACCGGAGGGGCTCTACATCATCATGCCCGCCTCCGGATTGATGCGTGAGTAGTTCATCCTTGGACTATGGGTCCATAGCATTAGCTAGATGGTTGTCTTCTCCGCTTGTGCTTTCATTGTTATAGATCTTGTGAGCTGCCTAACATGATCAAGATCATCTATTTGTAATGCTACATGTTGTGTTTGGTGAGATCCGATGAATAGAGAATACTATGTTAAGTTGATTATCAATCTATCATATATGTGTTGTTTATGTTCTTGCATGCTCTCCGTTGCTAGTAGAGGCTCTGGCCAAGTTGATACTTGTAACTCCAAGAGGGGGTAATTATGCTCGATAGTGGGTTCATGCCTCCATTAAATCTGGGACAGTGACAGAAAGTTCTAAGGTTGTGGATGTGCTGTTGCTACTAGGGATAAAATATTGATGCTTTGTCTAAGGATATTTGTGTTGATTACATTACGCACCATACTTAATGCAATTATCTATTGTTCGCAACTTAATACTGGAAGGGGTTCGGATGATAACCTGAAGGTGGATTATTTAGGCATAGATGCATGCTGGATAGCGGTCTATGTACTTTGTCGTAATGCCCTGATTAAATCACATAGTAATCATTGTTGATATGTATTGAATCTTTATTTGTCAATTGCTCACCTGTAATTTGTTCACCCAGCATGCTAGTTATCTTATTGGAGAGACACCACTAGTGAACTGTGGACCCCGGTCCATTCTTTACATTTGAATACATTCTACTGTTTTTACTGTTCTTTGCAAACAAACACCATCTTCCACTCGATACGTTTAATCCTTTGTTTTCAGCAAGCCGGTGAGATTGACAACCTCACTGTTACGTTGGGGCAAAGTACTTTGATTGTGTTGTGCAGGTTCCACGTTGGCGCCGGTTTCACTGGTGTTGCGCCGCACTACACTCCTCCACCAACAACCTTCACGTGCTTCTTGGCTCCTACTGGTTCGATAACCTTGGTTTCATACTGAGGGAAACTTGCTTCTATACGCATCATACCTTCCACTTGGGGTTCCCAACGGACGTGTGCATCTACGCGTATCAAGCTAAATTTCTGGCGCCGTTGCCGGGAGATCAAGACACGCTGCAAGGGGAGTCTCCACTTCCAATCTCTTTACTTTGTTTTTGTCTTGCTTTATTTTATTTGCTACTTTGTTTGCTACATATTAAACAAAACACAAAAAAATTAGTTGCTAGCTTTACTTTATTTACTGTCTTGTTCTCAATATCAAAAACACAAAAAAATTAGTTACTTGTCTTTACTTTATTTGCCTAGTTTACTTTATTACTGTTATCATGAGTAATCCTGAAGTTGAAGTTCGTTCTTTTAAGCAACAAGGTGGAGAAAGTTTTAAAGATGCTTGGTACAGAATTAGTAATGCTCATCATAGGTGCATTAAGAAACACTCCACCACTATCCTTCTTAGGAACTTTTATGTTGGTTTATCTAGTTGGAATAGGTATGTTCTTGATACTCTTTCGGGAGGTAATTTCCTAGGTACTCCCGCTTTAGAAGCTAGTTGCATCATTGAGAGTCTAGTTGGAATACCACCTGTTAATGAAGTTAAAATTGAAATCTCTCTTGAGGATGTTATGAAAAAATTGGAAACCATAGAGAAAAATTTTCCAAGTATTGAAACTAAATTGGAAATGTTATTGGATAAAACTGATGAACTTGATAAATCCCTAGGAGGAATTGATGAAAGAATTAGTGTCCTAGGAACTTGTGTTGTCCATGATAATCAAACCAATAGGATTGATGAACTTGAAAAAGCTATGGGAACCTTGGGTTCAACCTTTTCTTCTCTCAAGTATAATGAGAAAGCTTATGTGGGTAAAGAGCAAAAATTCATGTATGCCTCTAAAGTGCCTAAACAAAAGAATTATTATAGGCCTAAAATTGCTAAAACCCCTAGCACCACCATAGAAAATTTAGATAATGGAGCGCCTAAAGTACCCTCTGCAACAAGTTGTGTTTGCAAGAAAAATAATGTTGATGCTTCTACTCTTGATGTTACTTGATTTGCACTTTCTGCGCCTAGCTGAAAGGCGTTAAAGAAAAGCACTTCTTGGGAGATAACCCATGTGTTTATTTTACTACAGCAATTTTTGTTTTGTTGAGTCTTGGAAGTTGTTTACTACTGTAGCAACCTCTTCTTATCATGTTTTTGTGCCAAGTAAAGTTTCTATGTTAAAGTTGATGTTATATTTGGGATCGCTGCGCAGAAACAGCATTGCTGTCTGTCACGAATTCTGGCATAAGTCTCTGTAAAAAAATCGAAAAAATCTGCAAATTTACGAGCGTGATCCTCAGATATGTACGCAACTTTCATTAGTTTTGAGTTTTTCCATTTGAGCAAGTTAAGTGCCCAGTCCAGATGCATCTTTACGGACTGTTCTGTTTTTGACAGATTCTGCCTTTTATTTCGCATTGCCGCTTTTGCTATGTTGAATGAGTTTCTTTGTTCCATTAACTTTCAGAAGCTTTGTGCAATGTCCAGAAGTGTTAAGAATGATTGTGTCACCTCTGAATATGTGAATTTGTGGTTAAGCACTAACCCTCTCATGAGTTTGCTTGAAGTTTGTGTGAAGGAAGTTTTCAAGGGTCAAGAGAAGAGGATGATATACTATGATCAAGAAGAGCGAAAGGTCTAAGCTTGGGGATGCCCCGGTGGTTCATCCCTGCATATTTTAAGAAGACTCAAGCATCTAAGCTTGGGGATGCCCAAGGCATCCCCTTCTTCATCGACAATTATCAGGTCACTTCTAGTGAAACTATATTTTTATTCCGTCACATTCTTATGTTCTTTACTTGGAGCGTCGGTTTGTTTTTATTTTTGTTTTGTTTTGAATAAAGTTGGATCTCGCCATTCTTATATTGGAGATATTACGCTCCGCTTTTTCATATGGAACACTTGTGTTCTTAATTGTGCTTTAATGTTCATGGCGAAAGCTTATTGCTATATGGTTGGAATTGGAAAATGATGCATATGGTTTGACAATTTGGCAATTGTTTGAGCTCTCATAGATCATGTTTAAGCTCTTGCATCATGTAGTTTAATCCATTAATGAAGAACTACTGTAGAGCTTGTTTAATTTGGTTTGCATGATTGATCTCTCTAAGTCTAGATATTTTCGGGTAAAGTGTTTGAACAACAAGGAAGACAGTGTAGAGTCTTATAATGCTTGCAATATGTTCTTGTGTGAGTTTTGCTGTACCTGTTCATACTTGTGTTTGCTTCAAACAACCTTGCTAGCCCAAACCTTGTACTGAGAGGAAATGCTTCTCGTGCATCCAAACACCTTGAGCCAAACTCCATGCCATTTGTGTCCACCATATCTACCTATTATGTGGTATTTCTTGCCATTCCAAAGTAAATTACTTGAGTGCTACCTTTAAATTTCATTCCTCTACCTTTACAATATATAGCTCATGGGACAAATAGCTTAAAAACTATTGTGGTGATGAATATGTAGTTATGTGTCTTAATTTTTATAAGTTGCTTGTTGAGCGGTAACCATGTTTTCTGGGGACGCCATCAACTTTATCTTTGTTGGATATCATGTGAGATGCTATGCATGTTCGTCTTGTCTGAAGTAGTGGATTTCATGATCAAATGGTTTGAGTATGCATATGTTAGAGAAGAACATTGGGCCGCTAACTAAAGCCATGTATCATGGTGGAAGTTTCAGTTTGGACATACAACCTCAATCTCTTATGAGAATATTAACTATTGTTGAATGCTTAAGCATTAAAAAGAGGAGTCCATTATCTGTTGTCTATGTTGTCCCGGTATGGATGTCTAAGTTGAGAATAATCAAAAGCGAGAAATCCAATGCGTGCTTTCTCCTTAGACACTTGTACAGGCGGCATAGAGGTACCCCTTTGTGACACTTGGTTGAAACATATGTTATGCGATGAGAATCCGTGTTTTCCGAGATAGTAGGACAAGGTGCGAGCACTATTAGTACTCTATGCATGAGGCATGCAACTTGTAGGAAGTATTATGCATAGCACATATGAATTATTACTACCGTTGACAAAATTGTTTCTATGTTTTCAAAACAAAAAGCTCTAGCACAAAAATAGTAATCAATGCTTCCCTCTGCGAAGGGCCAATCTTTTACTTTATGTTGAGTCAGTTTACCCATTCCCTTCTATCTTAGAAGCAAACACTTGTGTTAACTGTGTGCATTGATTCTTACATGTTTACTTATTGCACCTGTTATATTACTCTATGTTGACAAATATCCATGAGATATACATGTTACAAGTTGAAAGCAATTGCTGAAACTTAATCATCCTTTGTGTTGCTTCAATGCATTCTACTATGAATTTATTGCTTATGAGTTATCTCTTATGCAAGTCTTATTGATACTTGTTTGAAAGTATTATTCATGAAAAGTTTTGCTATATGATTCATTTGCTTAGTCATTATCTTTGTTAGCAATCTTTTGTTCAGATCACTCCATTCATCTCATATGCTTTACAATAATGTTGATCAAGATTATGTTGGTAGCATGTCACTTCAGAAATTATTTGTGTTATCGTTTACCTACTCGAGGACGAGTAGGAACTAAGCTTGGGGATGCTTGATACGTCGCAAACGTATCTATAATTTCTTATGTTCCATGCTACTTTTATTACAATACTTGAGTGTTTTACACATACTTTACAGCGTTATTTTACATTTTCCGGCACTAACCTATTAACAAGATGCCGAAGTGCCAGTTGTTTTTCGCTGTTTTTGGTTTCAGAAATCCTAGTAAGGAAATATTCTCGGAATTGGACGAAATCAACGCCCAGGGTCCTATTTTTGCACGAAGCTTCCAGAAGTCCGAAGAGGAGACGAAGTGGGGCCACGAGGTGGCCACACACCAGGCGGCGCGGCCCAGGCCCTGGCCGCGCCGGCCTGTGGTGTGGGCCCCCGTGACGCCCTTTGACCTACCCTTCCGCCTACTTAAAGCCTCCGTCGCGAAACCCCCGTACCGAGAGCCACGATACGAAAACATTACTGAGAGGCCGCCGCCGCCAATCCCATCTCGGGGATTCGGAGATCGCTCCGGCACCTCGGAGAGGGAATCATCATCGGAGGGCTCTACATCATCATGCCCGCCTCCGGATTGATGCGTGAGTAGTTCATCCTTGGACTATGGGTAGCAGTAGCTAGATGGTTGTCTTCTCCGCTTGTGCTTTCATTGTTATAGATCTTGTGAGCTGCCTAACATGATCAAGATCATCTATTTGTAATGCTACATGTTGTGTTTGGTGAGATCCGATGAATAGAGAATACTATGTTAAGTTGATTATCAATCTATCATATATGTGTTGTTTATGTTCTTGCATGCTCTCCGTTGCTAGTAGAGGCTCTGGCCAAGTTGATACTTGTAACTCCAAGAGGGGGTAATTATGCTCGATAGTGGGTTCATGCCTCCATTAAATCTGGGACAGTGACAGAAAGTTCTAAGGTTGTGGATGTGCTGCTACTAGGGATAAAACATTGATGCTTTGTCTAAGGATATTTGTGTTGATTACATTACGCACCATACTTAATGCAATTATCTGTTGTTCGCAACTTAATACTGGAAGGGGTTCGGATGATAACCTGAAGGTGGATTATTTAGGCATAGATGCATGCTGGATAGCGATCTATGTACTTTGTCGTAATGCCCTGATTAAATCACATAGTAATCATCGTTGATATGTATTGAATCTTTATTTGTCAATTGCTCACCTGTAATTTGTTCACCCAGCATGCTAGTTATCTTATTGGAGAGACACCACTAGTGAACTGTGGACCCCGGTCCATTCTTTACATCTGAATACATTCTACTGCTTTACTGTTCTTTGCAAACAAACACCATCTTCCACTCGATACGTTTAATCCTTTGTTTTCAGCAAGCCGGTGAGATTGACAACCTCACTGTTACGTTGGGGCAAAGTACTTTGATTGTGTTGTGCAGGTTCCACGTTGGCGCCGGTTTCACTGGTGTTGCGCCGCACTACACTCCTCCACCAACAACCTTCACGTGCTTCTTGGCTCCTACTGGTTCGATAACCTTGGTTTCATACTGAGGGAAACTTGCTTCTATACGCATCATACCTTCCACTTGGGGTTCCCAACGGACGTGTGCATCTACGCGTATGGAACCTTCCTTTTGTCGTGAAAATATTTGCTATATAATCCCCCGGATCCCCTGGAGGTCCGTATATCGTTTTCTCGTCGTGTTTTGTTTCGAGCTGTTTTCTGCCAGGATCTGTTTTTGATCTAGAAGCACCATGGTCTCCAACAACAAAGACAAGGGGCCTTGGGAGGAAGAGATGGATGAAGGTGTCAATGAGGAAGTGAAGAAGATGGCATCAGCAAAAAGAGAGCGGGAAGCTGTGGGGAGTAAGCCAATCTTGGTGGGATCGGTTAACACTGGACGTTCTTTTTCTCATAACTTGCAGGGACCTCTTCCGCCTGCTCTTAGCCTCGACTCTTTCCCTTGTGTGGAGGAAGCACTACGGGTTACTAATGAGTTTTGTGATCAATACCGTGCTCTGAGAAGGGAAGTGGAGATACTTCAGGGGGAGAACAATCGACTTCGTAGAATGCTGGAATATTACTCAATTCCCATCATGATACGTCTCCAACGTATCGATAATTTCTTATGTTCCATGCTACTTTATTGATGATACCTACATGTTTTATACACATTATATGTCATATTTATGCGTTTTCTGGAACTAACCTATTGACGAGATGCCAGTGTCGTCCTGTTTTCTGCTGTTTTTGGTTTCTAAATCCTAGTAACGAAATATTCTCGAATTGGACGAAATCAACGCCCGTGTTCCTATTTTGCCCGGAAGCATCCGAACACCCGGAAGGACCAGAGGGGCCACAGGCCCACAGACCATAGGCCAGCGCGGCCTGGGTGTGGCCCGCGCCACCCTATGGTGTCGCCGCCTCTTCGACCCTCTGACGCCGCCCTTTCGCCTATATAAGGTCCCTGACCTAAAAACCCCGACAGAACGAGCCACGGTACGCGAAACCTTCCAGAGCTGCCGCCATCGCGAAGCCAAGATCTGGGGGACAGGAGTCTCTGTTCCGGCACCCCGCCGAAGCGGGGAAGTTCCCCCGGAAGGCTTCTCCATCGACACCGCTGCCATCTCCACCGCCATCTTCATCACCGCTGCTGCTCCCATGAGGAGGGAGTAGTTCTCCATCGAGGCTCGGGCTGTACCGGTAGCTATGTGGTTAATCTCTCTCCTATGTACTTCAATACAATGATCTCATGAGCTGCTTTACATGATTGAGATTCATATGATGAGCTTTGTATCGCTACTAGTTGTGTGCTACTCATGTGATGTTATTAAAGTAGTCTATTCCTCCTGCATGGTGTAAAGGTGACTAGTGTGTGCACGTGTGGTTCTTGTCGTAGGCTATGATCATGATCTCTTGTAGGTTGTGGAGTTAATTGTCATTATGATAGTATTGATGTGATCTATTCCTCCTTCATAGTGTAATGTGGACAGTGTGTGCGCTATGTTAGTTCTTGGTTTATTTTGCAATGATCTATTATGCTCTAAGGTTACTTAAACATGAATATCGAATGTTGTGGAGCTTGTTAACTCCGGCATTGAGGGTTCGTGTAATCCTACGCAACGAATGATGTTCATTATCAAACAAGAGTGTATGTAGCACATATGAGAAGAAGTATTTATTATGCGATCAATGTTGAGAGTGTCCACTAGTGAAAGTATGATCCCTAGGCCTTGTTTCCAATACTGCAAACACCGTTTATTTACTGTTTTGTTGCATGTTTACTCGCTGCCATATTTTATTCAGATTGCTATTACCACTCATATACATCCATATTACTTGTATTTCACTATCTCTTCGCCGAACTAGTGCACCTATACACCTGACAAGTGTATTTGGTGTGTTGGGGACACAAGAGACTTCTTGCTTTGTGATTGCAGGGTTGCATGAGAGGGATATCTTTGACCTCTTCCTCCCCGAGTTCGATAAACCTTGGGTAATCCACTTAAGGGAAACTTGCTGCTGTTCTACAAACCTCTGCTCTTGGAGGCCCAACACTGTCTACAAGAATAGAAGCTCCCGTAGACATCACATCACAAGGCCACCACTGCCACATTTGGATAACAATGAATCTCTTCGAGTCTTAGTGCAGAATTGCCAAACTGAGAAGCTGAAGCTGAAGGAGATCTTTAAGAAGCGCGAGAAGAACCACCATCACCGCCGAAGGAGTAATTCATCATCGGTATTGGCATCCCCTTGGTTTGTTCCAAGCTTGGGGGAGTGCCGCGGTATCACATCATCACTATCTTTATCTTTTTACTATCAAGTAGTGTCATATCATGAGTAGGGAAGTTATCATATAAGATGGTTTGCAGTGTGGAAGTATCTCTCTCTTAGTTGATTATCTATGTATCCGTTGGTGTGAGTTATCGTTATGGAATATTAATGAGAAGTCTTATCATTTACTTTTTGCACACTTTATTTTAGTTTGCAATTTCTGTTATATGATTACTCTTGACATTAGTATTGATATCACTTTGGGAGCATCAAGTAAATCTATTTGGTTTTGGCAAACTTAGCAATGGTCAATAGCAACAATACTTTGATGTTTAAATAGAAAAGGGAAATACATGTAGATATATTACTTTATTATCTTTCTGCTAATGAGTTTAGTATTCTGTAGTTAAAATTGCTTGTACTTACAAGGAAGATGCATGATTGTTTCTATCACATGTATATTTGTTTGCTTCCCTCAACTCTTATGCTTGCTACCCAACCTTGCTAGCCAAAGACCTGTATTGAGAGGGAATGTTTCTCATACATCCATGCCATTAGACCAAACCCATGGTATTTGTGCCACCAATAAATAATTCATTTAAATAATTGACTCCTTATTTGTGTCAATACGGAATATCTTCCCTAGTAAAGTGTTGAAGCGAGTGTACCTCAATCATGGATGAAGGGGGAATCGTCTCACATATATCTTCTATAGGAGGTAAATTCTTCACATCTTCAGGTTTAATACCCTTCTCCTTAAGAGACTTCTTGGCTTCCCTCATATCTTCATCATTTAATTTAATCATACCCCTCTTCTTCACTATCGGTGTCGGGGTTGGTTCAGGTGTAGACCAATCATCATGATTCCGGCCTATTTTAGCCAATAATTCTTCAGCGTCTTCTGGGGTTCTTTTCCTGAAAACACAACCAGCACAACTATCCAGGTATGCCCTAGACTCAATAGTTAGTCCACTATAAAATATATCAAGTAAATCATGCTTTTCTAAATCATGGTCAGGCTGAGCTCTAATAAGAGAACAAAATCTAGCCCAAGCCTCAGGCAATTTCTCTCCATCTTCCTGGTCAAAATTATAAATTCTCTGCAAAGCAGCATGTTGAGCACTAGCAGGAAAGTATTTTCGAAAGAAAACATCACGCAAATCAGTTGGACTTTTAATAGAACCAGGAGGCAAATTATTATACCAAGTTTTAGCATCATCCTTTAATGAGAACGGAAAATTTTTAGCGACAAAATAAGTACGCATCTTGACATCATCAGAAAACACGCCACTAAGAGTAGATAACTCAGTCATGTGTTCAACAGCACTTTCTTTTTCAGTACCACAAAAGGGTGTTTTCTCAACAATAGCTATATGAGATAGATCAAGAGAAAAATCATAATCTTTATCCCTAATGTTTATAGGAGATGTGGCAAATTTAGGATCAGGAGATGGTGTATATCTAACAGCATGTTCTGCAAGCAACTTTTTAATTTTTCTTGCATCAGTAGTAGCATTGCATTTTTCAATAAAATCATCATCAAGCTCTACATAATCTTCATCAAGATCATCACTAGAATAATCAACAGACTCAGGTGAATTAACAGGTGTAGCAGCATTAGGAGTTTCAGTATTTTCAATTTGTCTAGACTTAGCAATTGTAGCATCTAGAAAAGATCCCAATGAACCACTATCATCAAGCACAGCAGAAACATTATCAATATTATGAGAATTTTCAGATTCAGCAGAAGTACCAGCACGCGAAGCATGTGGCGGTGAAACAAGTTTATCAATCACAGATGGTGAATCAAGAGCAGCAGAGGTACTCAGAGTTGTACCTTTTCTTGTAGTGGATGGTAATATGGCGATCTTAGTATCGCGAGGTTTACCCATGATGGAGAATTTGCAGCGAACAATATCAATCCAAGTGAACTTCCAAATAAAGCTATGCTCCCCGGCAACGGCGCCAGAAAATAGTCTTGATGACCCACAAGTATAGGGGATCGCAACAGTCTTCGAGGGAAGTATTACCCAATTTATTGATTCGACACAAGGGGAGACAAAGAATACTTGTAAGCCTTAACAACGGAGTTGTCAATTCAGCTGCACCTGGAAACAGACTTGCTCGCAAGAGTTTATCAGTAGTAACAGTTTTATGGCAGTGGAAATAGTGAAATAACAGAGGTGAAACAAAGACAGCGTAGTGATTATAGTAAACAGCAGGATTAAAATACTGTAGGCACAGGGACGGATTTAACGGGCGTTGCATGGATGAGAGAAACTCATGTAACAATCAAAGCATGGGCATTTGCAGATAATAATAAAACGGTATCCAAGTACTAATCAATCAATAGGCATGTGTTCCATATTTAGTCGTACGTGCTCGCAATGAGAAACTTGCACAACATCTTTCTGTCCTACCAGCCGGTGGCAGCCGGGCCTCTAGGGAAACTACTGGATATTAAGGTACTCCTTTTAATAGAGTACCGGAGCAAAGCATTAACACTCCGTGAACACATGTGATCCTCACATCACTACCATCCCCTCCGGTTGTCCCGATTTCTGTCACTTCGGGGCCATTGGTTCCGGACAGCGACATGTGTATACAACTTGTAGGTAAGATCATAAACAACGAATATCTTCATGAATCAATAACATGTTCAGATCTGAGATCATGGCACTCGGGCCCTAGTGACAAGCATTAAGCATAACAAGTTGCAACAATATCATAAAAGTGACATCTACGGATACTAGGCACTATGCCCTAACAATCTTATGACTATTACATGACCAATCTCATCCAATCCCTACCATCCCCTTCAGCCTACAGCGGGGGAATTACTCACACATGGATGGGGGAAACATTGCTGGTTGATGGAGAGGCGTTGGCGGTGATGGCGGTGAAGATCTCCTCCAATTCCCCGTCCCGGCGGAGTGCCGAACGGAGACTTCTGGCTCCCGCGACGGAGTTTCGCGATGTGGCGGCTCTGGAGGGTTTCTGGCGACCGACTTCTCCCGTGCGTTTAGGTCGAACCCGATAAGTAGTCCAAAGGGGGGCGTCGGAGGCCAGCCGAGGGGCCACACCATAGGGCCGCGCGGCCCCTGGGCCGTGCCGCCATATGGTGTGGGGCCCTCGGGCCTCCACCTCCTTTGCCCTTCTGGCTCCATCAATATTTTGGTAAAATAGGGCCATCTGAAGAAATTCCGAGGATTTTCCCGAAAGTTGGATTTCTGCACAAAAACGAGACACCAGAGCAGTTCTGCTGAAAACAGCGTTAGTCCGTGTTAGTTGTATCCAAAATACACAAATTAGAGGCAAAACAATAGCAAAAGTGTTCGGGAAAGTAGATACATTTTGGACGTATCATGGCCCGCGCCACCCTATGGTTTCGCCGCCTCTTCGACCCTCTGACGCCGCCTTTCTATATAAGGTCCCTGACCTAAAAACCCCGACGAAGGAGCCACGGTACGCGAAACCTTCCGAGCCGCCGCCATCGCGAAGCCAAGATCCTGGGACAGGAGTCTCTGCCCGCAGCCCCGAGCGGGAAGTGCCCCGGAAGGCTTCTCCATCGACACCGCTGCCATCTCCACCGCCATCTTCATCACCGCTGCTGCTCCCATGAGGAGGGAGTAGTTCTCCATCGAGGCTCGGGGCTGTACCGGTAGCTATGTGGTTAATCTCTCTCCTATGTACTTCAATACAATGATCTCATGAGCTGCTTTACATGATTGAGATTCATATGATGAGCTTTGTATCGCTACTAGTTGTGTGCTACTCATGTGATGTTATTAAAGTAGTCTATTCCTCCTGCATGGTGTAAAGGTGACTAGTGTGTGCACGTGTGGTTCTTGTCGTAGGCTATGATCATGATCTCTTGTAGATTGTGGAGTTAATTGTCATTATGATAGTATTGATGTGATCTATTCCTCCTTCATAGTGTAATGTGGACAGTGTGTGCGCTATGTTAGTTCTTGGTTTATTTTGCAATGATCTATTATGCTCTAAGGTTACTTAAACATGAATATCGAATGTTGTGGAGCTTGTTAACTCCGGCATTGAGGGTTCGTGTAATCCTACGCAACGAATGATGTTCATTATCAAACAAGAGTGTATGTAGCACATATGAGAAGAAGTATTTATTATGCGATCAATGTTGAGAGTGTCCACTAGTGAAAGTATGATCCCTAGGCCTTGTTTCCAATACTGCAAACACCGTTTATTTACTGTTTTGTTGCATGTTTACTCGCTGCCATATTTTATTCAGATTGCTATTACCACTCATATACATCCATATTACTTGTATTTCACTATCTCTTCGCCGAACTAGTGCACCTATACACCTGACAAGTGTATTTGGTGTGTTGGGGACACAAGAGACTTCTTGCTTTGTGATTACAGGGTTGCATGAGAGGGATATCTTTGACCTCTTCCTCCCTGAGTTCGATAAACCTTGGGTAATTGTAACATCCCAAAAAAATTTCAAAACAGAACAAATGAGTTTCCCTAGTTCCAAATTTTGGAACCAACAAAAACTTTTATTAAAATTAAGATTGATACATAATAAGCTTGCATAATTCTTGTGCTCTTGCCATGATTGCTTGTTATTAGTATTTGAAATAATATTAAACCCTAAAGACTCACCCCTCCTCTCATTATTCTAGTGAAAATAAAATAAAAGGAAATTAAATGAGAAAAAGGCATATGTGCCTATGGCTACCATTATAAATATTTATCCTAGACCTTTTCACTTTATTTAAAAGATTGGAAAAGCTTTGTAAACCTTATATAGCACTCCTTAAATCATTGCCAAGCTGAAACTAAAAATAATATAAAGAAATTAAAAATGCCATAGAGGCATATGAGAGCTAAATAGCAAATATGTGAATTTAAGAAAACTAACCCTAGGACTTGTTGTGAAAGGTTGGATCACCTCCATATATCATTTCAACACTTCACAACACCATTGAGAATCAAACCAAGTCAAATTAAAAATAAAATACTCCATATGCATATAAGCCTATGTGCCACATAACCAATTCACCAAACTTTGACCTATGTCTTCAAACCTTGACCAAATGGTATGACACCATGTCTAAACCTATTAAAACACTAAATGGACCCTAACCCATGTCCAAGTGAGGCAAGAACAACCCTAGTACAAGTTTATTAAAATTTACACCTCATCTCTTATGTATTAAGGCCAATTTTGCAAATCTTTGCACAAGACCATTTGAATTAGTTTCAATGCTCTTAAAATGTTTCTAAACTCATAAGAACCACATTAGAGTCAACCAAAGTCAATTCAAATGGAGAGAAATCAAATAGGGAGAGAATTCCCAAAATTCACTCACATACACATATGCCAAAATGCAAATCCTTCACCAAGGCCAATTTTGCTTGCCCCATTGCTTCTAAAATGTTTTAATATGATAAACTAACACAATTGCATCTTTGGATCATGAATCAAATCAAGAAAAATAAGGATTTCAACATACATGTGATAATGGTCATTTGGGTGAAAAATATTTTCTTCACCACTTTACACCCCTGTAATTCTTAAAACCTAATCTAAACTTTGTCAACCAAAGCCATGTCATCCAAGACCATGTCAAGGTGAGTACTTTTCATGTTGACCATCATGGATAATATTGACTAGGTTGACCAGAATAAGATTGACAAGTGGAGACTTTGAATTAATGTGAAGATCATACCCATTTTGGAATTCTTGTAAATCTTCACCAAAATGGACACCACCACCACCATTCCATCACTTTAAATATAAGAATGAAGTGCACCAAAAAGAATTGCAAAATTCCACAAAAAGCTTCATGCGGCCATTGTGTCGAGCACCTTGTGTGCACAAATCTGGAAATGTGAAACATGCTATAAACCTCTGGTCCAAAGCCTCCACCACTTTCTTTTGGTGATCATCACACTCTTGTACAACCCCTGCATCAGTGCATGTACTGGCTCTGGTATTAAAGTGAGAAAATGGGGAGAGCAAGCTCATGCCGTGCACCATGCCGGCCACCATGGCACTCGAGCAACCTGAGCCCCTACTCTCCCCTACACCTTGTCATTGAGCATCTCTGGTACACCAGGACACTGCCTGTGCACGGCCAAGCCTCCCCCTTGCACGCTATGAGCGGAACGCGCGTGCCCAGACACGCCAGAAAACGTGCCAGGCACGCGGTGAGCGCGCCCTGGCCTGTCCCTGGACGCGCCCGAGCACACCGTCGGCCCGTTGCCCTCGTCCACCTATCCCTCTCTCACTTTGCACTCTCACGGCCCTCTGCGCCCGCAACCCGCTAGACAAACTCGCTAGCCCGCGCGTACACCCTAGCCCTCGCCATGATCAACTCCCTGCCGCGCCGGTACTGCCCGCACTCGATCGTCGCCAGCATGCCCTCGTCCTTCCCCTGACGTCCCTGCACGCTCATTAGCTCCGCCTAGTCATCACCTACCTCGCACGCCCCCTAGTTTGCCCCTTCGAGCACCAGAGACGCCGCGCCATGGACACCCTCTCACAGCAACCGCCGGTCACCTCGCCATCTATAAATAGAGGCACCCAGAGCACACTCCCTTCACACCAATCTCTTCCCCTCTCACCACTGCCTCTGCCTGACCACTCAATCGAACCCCACCTCGCCGGAGCCGCCCCAATTTGAAGCTCGGAGCCGCCGGAGTCCGCAGATCATCGCCATCGATCCGCGCCTCCCCACGCCTCGCCGACGGTACCAGGAGTTTCCTCGTCCTCGACAACGACGCCCAGCACCCAGCAGAGCCCCGCCGGCGACCTCCTGCGCTCTCCGACCCCCTACCTCGCCGGCGCAGTGAGCTCCTCTCCCCCGGCGACGACGACGAAGCTCCACCGTCCGATCTCCATCTGATCCATCGGCTCACGTCGCAGGTACCGATTCGCTGTTTAGACGTCGCTGACGAGTGGGACCCCCTGTCAGCTGGCCCGCTGCGTGGTGAACGTTAGTTGGGCCGGCCCAGTTTCGTTTAAATTGGTTAGCCCGTTTATTTTCCCGCGTGGCCCATTGATTCAAAAACGATTTAATCTATTTAGTTAAAATCCAATACTGATGTCTACTTCAAATTTAAATAGTTTGAAATCTACTGCACCAAATTTAACAAATTTTATATATTTAGAAAGCTCATGAAATGGTCTAAATAATGGCACTGGCCTCATGTCCAAATTCGAAATTAAATTTAAATGATAAAAATAACAAGGCAGGGACTTTTCTGACTTCAAATAAATATTAGAAATTATCTAGAAATGATTTTAAGTTGATTCCAACTCTAATAAATCACATTTGACATAATATAATTGTTTATGCAAAAATATAGCATGGTTGTTTTACATGATCATGGACTAGAGTTAAATAATGGCTATGGAACCATTTCTGGAACATTTAATACATACACATAGAATTATTTAAATAGTATGAGGGCTTCTCTCTCATTTAAATTGTGACCTTAAGTAATTCAAATAGAGGTACTGACCTTGATCAAATAAGTCTCATGCTTGGTTAATTAGAGAGGTTAATCATTTAGATGATAGTGTAACTTATATGAGGTATAGTTTCTCACATAAACCATTTGTCCAAATAATTCAATAAGAATTAATACCACATAATTAATGACCCATAGGTTTACTTTTGAAAATACTTAATCCTTCTCATAAATAGTATTTAAATATTTCAAACCTACTTATTAAATTATATAATAGACTTTGGTCCCATTTAAATCTTACCTCAACCATATTAATATGAAGTAGATCCCATGGTCAATTAAAATTCACTTTTAATCAATTAATAATATTAAAATATTACAAGGTGTTACTAAAATAGTATGAGGTGCTCACCTCATTTAATTTATCTTTCTCAAATAATAGGAAGTAATGTGTTGACCTTTAATTCCCTAAGCTCATACTTGCTCCCTTATAAATCTTAAAGCTAAATAATAATTAAATTAATTAAATCACATGAGATGATGAATCTCATTTAACTCACTTTCTCAAAATACTAAGTGTGAAGTGTTGACTTTGGTCAACATGGGATCATCCCTGATTATTTTAAGAATATTAAATCAACTCAATAATAGTCCTTTAAATTAGTTACAAATATGTGTTAAATCATATGAGAGATACTCCTCTCATTTAAATCTTGTCCTCAAGTAATTTAATATGAGGTAGTGATCATAGTCTAGGTAACCTCATATTGAATTATTGGGTGACATTAAATCACTACCATGTTAGTATTAAGTTGCATGAGGTATGGAACCTCATTTAAATCATTTTCTCAAATAATAAGTATGAAGAGGTTGACTCTAGTCAACCTAGGTCATATATTATTCATAAGAGAAATTAAATCTTAAGAAGATTCAATGAGAGGAAATTATTTTCTCACAAACTAAAGAGAAACCCTAACTCCATTTTCAATAAGAGGAAATTATTTTCCTATTATTAAATAAGGAAACCCTAGCATAATCTTGTAATAAATATTAAGTAGTAATACTAGATCATTGTGTGAGCCCCTAAGGCTAATTAAGAGTGCTTAAGTATTGTTTGGTGATTGTATCCTCGTATTCGTTTATAGACGCTAGTACCGGAGACTATCAAGAGGAGGAGGTATTCTACCAAGAGGAAGAAGAAGAATACTTTGATCACTTCACCAATCAAGGCAAGCTAACATTCTTGCAAGCTAGACTAATGCAAGCTAATAAACTTGCTAACCATCAGGGTGCAAAGCTCTACTAGAGCAAGGCATCATTACATTTTACTTTATGAACCTATCCCAAAGTTTTTACTTTATAAGCTTTACTTGATTTTATTTATCAAAGTTACTTTTTGATTTATGATTCAATTGGTCTAGAGTAGAACAATACTTGATTCAGATTGGCACCACTCAAAGCTAGATAGCACCCCTCATATAGTTGCTATCGCTAATCAATTAAAATTGGATTACTCTAGATGGGAACATGTGACTTTGAAATGAAGATTGAAACCTTGGAATGATGGTTCATTCCATTGAATGACTTTGAAGGTGAATATGACCAAGAGAAGATGGTGATTTTTGATATAAAACTGATGGTTGGGTTCGGATGCGATACCATTCCAATTTTGAAAGTACCCCCACAATACCCAAAATGGGTACGGGCTTAACTAGAAATTTATGTGCTTTAGTATGGGTTCCCTCTAAACAAGCGTCATAGGGGTTATGCCAAGGGCTGCCTCCGAAGCAATATGAGATATTGCGGAATGACGTGATTGAGGTGAATTGTCCGGCCCAAGCCCTGTGCAGTTCCCGGGTTAACAGGTTGGTTCTCACCGGGAGGCCAAGCTCATGGGGAGAGGTGCCTGTACTAGAGTATATAAGTGAAAGGTTATGGTTGGTAGTCCGCATACGGAGTATGATAAATCAGGGCCAGCTAACCCTGACGGATTATTGCAAATATTGTGGCACAAGTGTACGACCTCTGCAGAGTGTAGAACTATTCGAATAGCCGTGTCCACGGTTACGGACAATTGGAAAGGCCATACTGTTCCGTCATCAGACCATTTTCAAAAATGTGACATTTGACTGGTGACTTGCTGTTGCAAGTTGAATGGTGATTTGGGATGGAATCACCACTGAGTTGTGGGAATGACACTAATGTTCCCACTTGAGATAGTCTATTTTGATTCAAGCATCTTTACTAAATATTTATGAAATAAACTTGGCTTTATGCAAATCAACCTAGAGCTTAGTATCCCCTTACCACAATTGATAGTGCTTACACTAGTATTAGTTTGCGAGTACTTTAAAAGTACTCATGGCTTTGTCCCTGGCTATTCAAATGGCCAGACTATGACGGTGAACAGCTGTACGAGGAAGATGGACAGCAGAACGTCTACGACAACTAGGACCGCTCCTGACGTCAACAGTTGCCTGTGGAACAGATGGACCACGACCGTTACTTCGCTTCCGCTATGTGTTTTGTAATAGGATCTCTAGATCCAATATGTTGTATTAAGACTGGATCATGTGATCCTTGGTTGTAAGACGATTATCGTGTTGTAATAAATGATGTGTTGTGATATCAAGCTATTATGTCTCGCAAAAACAATATTCCTGGGATTGCGATGAATGGCATAATAGGCATCTGGACTTAAAAATCCGGGTGTTGACAAGTTGGTATCAGAGCCATTGTTTGACCTTAGGAGACCCTAGTTAGAATGGACGTTCAGAAAAATGTTAGTTTCAAAAACAAATAAAGTGAGTATTTATGAAAACTTATTCATTTTCTTCTCTACCAGATCTTCTTAAAAATAAGCTATGCATCTCCTTATAAATCCAGTAAAATTTTGCAACACTTGTTCACATCTCTAACTTACTCATCCATTTCACTTTCAGATGGAGCCTTACGTCCAGACGGAGACCTACGATCTGGAAAACGGAGGAAGTCTGGTGTTTGAGCGCGACTTGTACCTAGTGTCCGAGAGGCTCGAACGCCCACCTCCCAAGTTCCACGGAGTCCGGATCCACAACACCCCCACTGGGGAGCAGCAGTGGATGATCACCGCTGACTTGAAGGGAAGCTCGGAACCTCCCATCTCGGAGAGGATCCTTTTCTCCTTCAAGGCATACAGCTGGGTGGACGGTCTTGCTCACGCCCTTCAGGAGGGACTTGCTCGGGTGTGTGGACAGAACATCGCCGCACTCCAGGCCGTTTCGCCCACTTCGCGAGGCACGACACCATGGGAGAACCCATGGCACTCTCTTCGCACCCGGTGCTCAAGATCCATGTGCAGCATTTGGACTTTATGCTTCATGAGACCCGGAAGGATCTGGAGCTGACACGTGTTCACTCCCACCGTGCCCAGATGGCTTTGGCTCATCATGCTGACGCCATCAGGCTACTCGCCAAGGACCGCCGGTCACTCCGCCTGCAGCGCGCCAAGAATGTCGCTACTATCACCCGTCTTCGCGAGAAGATTCGCACCTTAGAGGTGACTGTCCGGACACAGCAGGACCAGATTCAGGAGATGGAGGAGGATGGAGAAGACATCCAAGGAGGCGATGACTTCCTGAGTGACGACAACGACTTTGAGGATGACGAGTTCACCGATGAGGAAGACTACGAGTTTCTGGAGGCTGCAGAGGATGGGATCATTCCCATCGATGTGGATGAAGACAATGAGGAATAGTTGCACTAGCTTCACTTACGTAGGTGTGAGTTGTACCCCGCACCATGTATCGTAGTTTGTGGAAAAAGGGTTCTTAAAACCCTTAGTGCTTTAGCTTGTAATGTGTGATGTTTGTTGTGAATAAATAAAATATGTGTTATGTTCATCCTGAAAATATCTTAAGTTTAAGTTTAAACTTAACTCAAAATAAGCCATAGAAAAATTCCCTCTTACCTCATGATATCTCTACATAATCAGATGGCACCCCCAAACCGCAACGCAAATCAGGATGCCATGATGCAACTACTGCAAACAATGATGGCAGACCGGGAAGCCGAAAGAGCTGAACGCCAAGCAAACCTTGCTGCACTGCAACAAATAGCTCAGAACAATCAAGGCCATGGAAACCACGACCACCCTGGGTCAAAGCTGAAGAATTTCCAGAACACCAACCCGCCAATGTTCAGCAAAACCGAAGAACCCCTCGATGCTGATGACTGGATCCAGACGATAGAGAACAACCTTGAAGTTGCGGGAGTTGAAGCCGCAGAAAGTACTGTTTGCCACCTGCAAGAGCCTGGTGGACTAGTGCCCGTGCAATGAATGCAGGACAGATGATGACCTGGGAAGACTTCAAGCTGAAGTTCAGCAAGTACCATGTGCCCCAAGGATTAATCAAGAAAATGAGAGATGAGTTCCGTGAACTCAAGCAAGGAAGAATGTCCGTGGTAGAATACCGCGACAGGTTTCTCACTCTGTCAAGGTACGCCCCGGATGAGACCGACACCAATGAGAAGAGAAAGGAAAGCTTTTTGAACGGACTGCATGACGAGATGCAAACGGTGTTAGTGAATATTCCGTTCGCTGACCTCGAAGCCCTCGTAGACTCAGCCATACAGATGGAAGGAAAGCTGCATCGTGCCAATGAGAACCGCAAGCGTAGAATGGTGAACCAGAGTGGACCCCACCATACCCAGAAGTACCGCAATAACTCCTCTGGAGGATTCACCCCCAGAAACAACAGGCCACCTGCTCAGACTTATCGCCCCAACTACAGCAACAACCACGGAGGACCCCCGAAGCCCGGAGGAAACAACAATAACAACCGCAACCCCAACAGCCACAACAACAATGGGAACAACACCAACACCAACACTGGCCCAAGAACTGGAAGTAATGCCATCCCCGTCGCCCCGAAGGACAAGTCTACTGTAAACTGTTATGAATGTGGAGTTGTGGGCCACTTTTCCAAAGAATGCCCCAAGAAGCTTGCCAAGATCGCCGCCAACACCGCTGCACCTGTCCAGCAACAGCGCCGCTTCGCAGGTAGAAGGAACCAGAACAACAACAACACCGTTTCTACCACATGACTGCCACTGAAGCCCAGGAAGCACCCCAGACCCGACAAGTATGCCTTCCTGTTAATCAAAATGCTCAATCTCTCTTAGGAACCTAACTCCTCTTAAAATCTCGGGACGAGATTTGTTTAAGGGGGAAGGGTTTGTAACATCCCAAAAAAATTTCAAAACAGAACAAATGAGTTTCCCTAGTTCCAAATTTTGGAACCAACAAAAACTTTTATTAAAATTAAGATTGATACATAATAAGCTTGCATAATTCTTGTGCTCTTGCCATGATTGCTTGTTATTAGTATTTGAAATAATATAAAACCCTAAAGACTCACCCCTCCTCTCATTATTCTAGTGAAAATAAAATAAAAGGAAATTAAATGAGAAAAAGGCATATGTGCCTATGGCTACCATTATAAATATTTATCCTAGACCTCTTCCCTTTATTTAAAAGATTGGAAAAGCTTTGTAAACCCTATATAGCACTCCTTAAATCATTGCCAAGCTGAAACTAAAAATAATATAAAGAAATTAAAAATGCCATAGAGGCATATGAGAGCTAAATAGCAAATATGTGAATTTAAGAAAACTAACCCTAGGACTTGTTGTGAAAGGTTGGATCACCTCCATATATCATTTCAACACTTCACAACACCATTGAGAATCAAACCAAGTCAAATTAAAAATAAAATACTCCATATGCATATAAGCCTATGTGCCACATAACCAATTCACCAAACTTTGACCTATGTCTTCAAACCTTGACCAAATGGTATGACACCATGTCTAAACCTATTAAAACACTAAATGGACCCTAACCCATGTCCAAGTGAGGCAAGAACAACCCTAGTACAAGTTTATTAAAATTTACACCTCATCTCTTATGTATTAAGGCCAATTTTGCAAATCTTTGCACAAGACCATTTGAATTAGTTTCAATGCTCTTAAAATGTTTCTAAACTCATAAGAACCACATTAGAGTCAACCAAAGTCAATTCAAATGGAGAGAAATCAAATAAGGAGAGAATTCCCAAAATTCACTCACATACACATATGCCAAAATGCAAATCCTTCACCAAGGCCAATTTTGCTTGCCCCATTGCTTCTAAAATGTTTTAATATGATAAACTAACACAATTGCATCTTTGGATCATGAATCAAATCAAGAAAAATAAGGATTTCAACATACATGTGATAATGGTCATTTGGGTGAAAAATATTTTCTTCACCACTTTACACCCCTGTAATTCTTAAAACCTAATCTAAACTTTGTCAACCAAAGCCATGTCATCCAAGACCATGTCAAGGTGAGTACTTTTCATGTTGACCATCATGGATAATATTGACTAGGTTGACCAGAATAAGATTGACAAGTGGAGACTTTGAATTAATGTGAAGATCATACCCATTTTGGAATTCTTGTAAATCTTCACCAAAATGGACACCACCACCACCATTCCATCACTTTAAATATAAAAATGAAGTGCACCAAAAAGAATTGCAAAATTCCAAAAAAGCTTCATGCGGCCATTGTGTCGAGCACCTTGTGTGCACAAATCTGGAAATGTGGAACATGCTATAAACCTCTGGTCCAAAGCCTCCACCACCTTCTTTTGGTGATCATCACACTCCTGTACCTCCCCTGCATCAGTGCTTGTCCTTGCACTGGTAGATTAAAGTGAGAAAATGGGGAGAGCAAGCTCATGCCGTGCACCATGCCGGCCACCATGGCACTCGAGCAACCTGAGCCCCTACTCTCCCCTACACCTTGTCATTGAGCATCTCTGGTACACCAGGACACTGCCTGTGCACGGCCAAGCCTCCCCTTGCACGCTATGGCCGGAACGCGTGCCCAGACACGCCGAAAACGTGCCAGGCACGCGGTGAGCGCGCCCTGGCCTGTCCCTGGACGCGCCCGAGCACACCGTCGGCCCGTTGCCCTCGTCCACCTATCCCTCTCTCACTTTGCACTCGCACGGCCCTCTGCGCCCGCAACCCGCTAGACAAACTCGCTAGCCCGCGCGTACACCCTAGCCCTCGCCATGATCAACTCCCTGCCGCGCCGGTACTGCCCGCACTCGATCGTCGCCAGCATGCCCTCGTCCTTCCCCTGACGTCCCTGCACGCTCATTAGCTCCGCCTAGTCATCACCTACCTCGCACGCCCCCTAGTTTGCCCCTTCGAGCACCAGAGACGCCGCGCCATGGACACCCTCTCACAGCAACCGCCGGTCACCTCGCCATCTATAAATAGAGGCACCCAGAGCACACTCCCTTCACACCAATCTCTTCCCCTCTCACCACTGCCTCTGCCTGACCACTCAATCGAACCCCACCTCGCCGGAGCCGCCCCAATTTGAAGCTCGGAGCCGCCGGAGTCCGCAGATCATCGCCATCGATCCGCGCCTCCCCACGCCTCGCCGACGGTACCAGGAGTTTCCTCGTCCTCGACAACGACGCCCAGCACCCAGCAGAGCCCCGCCGGCGACCTCCTGCGCTCTCCGACCCCCTACCTCGCCGGCGCAGTGAGCTCCTCTCCCCCGGCGACGACGACGAAGCTCCACCGTCCGATCTCCATCTGATCCATCGGCTCACGTCGCAGGTACCGATTCGCTGTTTAGACGTCGCTGACGAGTGGGACCCCCTGTCAGCTGGCCCGCTGCGTGGTGAACGTTAGTTGGGCCGGCCCAGTTTCGTTTAAATTGGTTAGCCCGTTTATTTTCCCGCGTGGCCCATTGATTCAAAAACTATTTAATCTATTTAGTTAAAATCCAATACTGATGTCTACTTCAAATTTAAATAGTTTGAAATCTACTGCACCAAATTTAACAAATTTTATATATTTAGAAAGCTCATGAAATGGTCTAAATAATGGCACTGGCCTCATGTCCAAATTCGAAATTAAATTTAAATGATAAAAATAACAAGGCAGGGACTTTTCTGACTTCAAATAAATATTAGAAATTATCTAGAAATGATTTTAAGTTGATTCCAACTCTAATAAATCACATTTGACATAATATAATTGTTTATGCAAAAATATAGCATGGTTGTTTTACATGATCATGGACTAGAGTTAAATAATGGCTATGGAACCATTTCTGGAACATTTAATACATACACATAGAATTATTTAAATAGTATGAGGGCTTCTCTCTCATTTAAATTGTGATCTTAAGTAATTCAAATAGAGGTACTGACCTTGATCAAATAAGTCTCATGCTTGGTTAATTAGAGAGGTTAATCATTTAGATGATAGTGTAACTTATATGAGGTATAGTTTCTCACATAAACCATTTGTCCAAATAATTCAATAAGAATTAATACCACACAATTAATGACCCATAGGTTTACTTTTGAAAATACTTAATCCTTCTCATAAATAGTATTTAAATATTTCAAACCTACTTATTAAATTATATAATAGACTTTGGTCCCATTTAAATCTTACCTCAACCATATTAATAGGAAGTAGATCCCATGGTCAATTAAAATTCACTTTTAATCAATTAATAATATTAAAATATTACAAGGTGTTACTAAAATAGTATGAGGTGCTCACCTCATTTAATTTATCTTTCTCAAATAATAGGAAGTAATGTGTTGACCTTTAATTCCCTAAGCTCATACTTGCTCCCTTATAAATCTTAAAGCTAAATAATAATTAAATTAATTAAATCACATGAGATGATGAATCTCATTTAACTCACTTTCTCAAAATACTAAGTGTGAAGTGTTGACTTTGGTCAACATGGGATCATCCCTGATTATTTTAAGAATATTAAATCAACTCAATAATAGTCCTTTAAATTAGTTACAAATATGTGTTAAATCATATGAGAGATACTCCTCTCATTTAAATCTTGTCCTCAAGTAATTTAATATGAGGTAGTGATCATAGTCTAGGTAACCTCATATTGAATTATTGGGTGACATTAAATCACTACCATGTTAGTATTAAGTTGCATGAGGTATGGAACCTCATTTAAATCATTTTCTCAAATAATAAGTATGAAGAGGTTGACTCTAGTCAACCTAGGTCATATATTATTCATAAGAGAAATTAAATCTTAAGAAGATTCAATGAGAGGAAATTATTTTCCCACAAACTAAAGAGAAACCCTAACTCCATTTTCAATAAGAGGAAATTATTTTCCTATTATTAAATAAGGAAACCCTAGCATAATCTTGTAATAAATATTAAGTAGTAATACTAGATCATTGTGTGAGCCACTAAGGCTAATTAAGAGTGCTTAAGTATTGTTTGGTGATTGTATCCTCGTATTCGTTTATAGACGCTAGTACCGGAGACTATCAAGAGGAGGAGGTATTCTACCAAGAGGAAGAAGAAGAATACTTTGATCACTTCACCAATCAAGGCAAGCTAACATTCTTGCAAGCTAGACTAATGCAAGCTAATAAACTTGCTAACCATCAGGGTGCAAAGCTCTACTAGAGCAAGGCATCATTACATTTTACTTTATGAACCTATCCCAAAGTTTTTACTTTATAAGCTTTACTTGATTTTATTTATCAAAGTTACTTTTTGATTCATGATTCAATTGGTCTAGAGTAGAACAATACTTGATTCAGATTGGCACCCTCAAAGCTAGATAGCACCCCTCATATAGTTGCTATCGCTAATCAATTAAAATTGGATTACTCTAGATGGGAACATGTGACTTTGAAATGAAGATTGAAACCTTGGAATGATGGTTCATTCCATTGAATGACTTTGAAGGTGAATATGACCAAGAGAAGATGGTGATTTTTGATATAAAACTGATGGTTGGGTTCGGATGCGATACCATTCCAATTTTGAAAGTACCCCCACAATACCCAAAATGGGTACGGGCTTAACTAGAAATTTATGTGCTTTAGTATGGGTTCCCTCTAAACAAGCGTCATAGGGGTTATGCCAAGGGCTGCCTCCGAAGCAATATGAGATATTGCGGAATGACGTGATTGAGGTGAATTGTCCGGCCCAAGCCCTGTGCAGTTCCCGGGTTAACAGTTGGTTCTCACCGGGAGGCCAAGCTCATGGGGAGAGGTGCCTGTACTAGAGTATATAAGTGAAAGGTTATGGTTGGTAGTCCGCATACGGAGTATGATAAATCAGGGCCAGCTAACCCTGACGGATTATTGCAAATATTGTGGCACAAGTGTACGACCTCTGCAGAGTGTAGAACTATTCGAATAGCCGTGTCCACGGTTACGGACAATTGGAAAGGCCATACTGTTCCGTCATCAGACCATTTTCAAAAATGTGACATATGACTGGTGACTTGCTGTTGCAAGTTGAATGGTGATTTGGGATTGAATCACAACTGAGTTGTGGGAATGACACTAATGTTCCCACTTGAGATAGTCTATTTTGATTCAAGCATCTTTACTAAATATTTATGAAATAAACTTGGCTTTATGCAAATCAACCTAGAGCTTAGTATCCCCTTACCACAATTGATAGTGCTTACACTAGTATTAGTTTGCGAGTACTTTAAAAGTACTCATGGCTTTGTCCCTGGCTATTCAAATGGCCAGACTATGAAGGTGAACAGCAGTACGAGGAAGATGGACAGCAGAACGTCTACGACAACTAGGACCGCTCCTGACGTCAACAGTTGCCTGTGGAACAGATGGACCACGACCGTTACTTCGCTTCCGCTATGTGTTTAGGATCTCTAGATCCAATATGTTGTATTAAGACTGGATCATGTGATCCTTGGTTGTAAGACGATATCGTGTTGTAATAAATGATGTGTTGTGATATCAAGCTATTATGTCTCGCAAAAACAATATTCCTGGGATTGCGATGAATGGCATAATAGGCATCTGGACTTAAAAATCCGGGTGTTGACAAGTTGGAATCAGAGCCTTGTTTACAAACCTCTGCTCTTGGAGGCCCAACACTGTCTACAAGAATAGAAGCTCCCGTAGACATCAAGCACTTTTCTGGCGCCGTTGCCGGGGAGGAAAAGTAAAAGGCACTCATACTTCGGTTCCAGGTAACAGTACTTTTCTGGCGCCATTGTGTGTGTGCTCGAAGCTATTTCCTTTAGACTCTGCAATTGCGACATTTGGTTTCTTGTTTACACTAGTTAGGCATAATGGACAACAATGACCTTTTTATTCTATTTCCTGATTTAAGACATGGATGGTTTGATGCGAAAATTAAAAAACCCATGGAACATATTAATATGAATGCTTTGAACACTATTGTTGCTAATGCTATGGAAAATTCTAAGCTTGGGGAAGCTGGCTTTGATGAGCATGATATTTTTAGTCCCCCAAGCATTGAGGAGAAAATTTACTTTGATGATACTTTGCCTCCCATTTATGATGATTATAATGATAGTAGTCTTTTGTTACCACCTGTTATGGAGGATAAATTTGATTATGATTACAATATACCTCCTATATTTGATAGCTACTTGGTTGAATTTGCTCCCACTACAATTAATAAGAATGACTATGCTTATGTTGGGAGTAGTAATTATTTTATGCATGAGACTCATGATAAGAATGCCTTATGTGATAGTTATATTGTTGAGTTTGCTCATGTTGCTACTGAAAGTTATTATGAGAGAGGAAAATATGGTTGTAGAAATTTTCATGTTACTAAAATGCCTCTCTATGTGCTGAAATTTTTGAAGCTACACTTGTTTTATCTTCCTATGCTTGTTACTTTGCTCTTCATGAACTTGTTTATTTACAAGATTCCTATGCATAGGAAGCATGTTAGACTTAAATGTGTTTTGAATTTGCCTCTTGATGCTCTCTTTTGCTTCAAATACTATTTCTTGCGAGTGCATCATTAAAACTGCTGAGCCCATCTTAATGGCTATAAAGAAAGAACTTCTTGGGAGATAACCCATGTGTTTATTTTACTACAGCAATTTTTGTTTTGTTGAGTCTTGGAAGTTGTTTACTACTGTAGCAACCTCTCCTTATCATGTTTTTGTGCCAAGTAAAGTTTCTATGTTAAAGTTGATGTTATATTTGGGATCGCTGCGCAGAAACAGCATTGCTGTCTGTCACGAATTCTGGCACAAGTCTCTGTAGAAAATTCGAAAAAATCTGCCAATTTACGAGCGTGATCCTCAGATATGTACGCAACTTTCATTAGTTTTGAGTTTTTCCATTTGAGAAAGTCTGGTGCCATTTTAAAATTCGTCTTTACGGACTGTTCTGTTTTTGACAGATTCTGCCTTTTATTTCGCATTGCCGCTTTTGTTAAGTTGAATGAGTTTCTTTGTTCCATTAACTTTCAGAAGTTTTGTGCAATGTCCAGAAGTGTTAAGAATGATTGTGTCACCTCTGAACATGTGAATTTTTGATTATGCACTAACCCTCTAATGAGTTTGCTTGAAGTTTGGTGTGAAGGAAGTTTTCAAGGGTCAAGAGAGGAGTATGATATACTATGATCAAGAGGAGTGAAAGCTCTAAGCTTGGGGATGCCCCCGTGGTTCACCCCTGCATATTCTAAGAAGACTCAAGCGTCTAAGCTTGGGGATGCCCAAGGCATCCCCTTCTTCATCGACAAAGTATCAGGTTCCTTCTTTGAAACTATATTTTTATTCGGTCACATCTTGTGTACTTTACTTGGAGCGTCTGTGTGTGCTTTTATTTTTGTTTTGTTATCTTAGTTCTCTGAATAAGTTCATCCTTGTGTGGGAGAGAGACACGCTCCGCTGGTTCATATGAACACATGTGTTCTTAGCTTTTAATGTTCAAGGGCGAAAGTTGATCGCTTCACTTGTTGTTATATGGAATTGGAAAATGCTACATGTAGTAATTCTAAAATGTCTTGGATAATGTGATACTTGGCAATTGTTGTGCTCATGTTTAAGCTCTTGCATCATATACTTTGCACCTATTAATGAAGAAATACTTAGAGCTTGCTAAAATTTGGTTTGCATAATTGATCTCTCTAAGGTCTAGATAATTTCTAGTATTGGGTTGAACAACAAGGAAGACGGTGTAGAGTCTTATAATGTTTACAATATGTCTTTTATGTGAGTTTTGCTGCACCGGTTCATCCTTGAGTTTGCTTCAAATAACCTTGCTAGCCTAAACCTTGTATCGAGAGGGAATACTTCTCATGCATCCAAATCCTTGAGCCAACCACTATGCCATTTGTGTCCACCATACCTACCTACTACATGGTATTTCTCCGCCATTCCAAAGTAAATTGCTTGAGTGCTACCTTTAAACCATTCAAAATTTATCACCTCTGATTTGTGTCAATGTTTTATAGCTCATGAGGAAGTATGTGGTGTTTATCTTTCAATCTTGTTGGGCAACTTTCACCAATGGACTAGTGGCTTCATCCGCTTATCCAATAATTTTGCAAAAAGAGCTGGCAATGAGGTTCCCAGCCTCAATTAATTAACTTGCATTAATAATTCTCTTCACATGTTTTGCTCTGATTCATCAGTAAGCAACTTAATTTTGCAAATAGACACTCCTCCATGGTATGTGAATGTTGGAAGGCACCCGAGGATTCGGTTAGCCATGGCTTGTGTAAGAAAAAGGTTGGGAGGAGTGTCATCCATAAATAAAGAAAAACTAAACTAAAGTACATGTGTAAACAAAAGAGAAGAGGGATGATCTACCTTGCTGGTAGAGATAACGTCCTTCATGGGAGCCGCTCTTGAAAGTCTGGTTGATGAGGTAGTTAGAGTGCCCACTACCATTCGTTGACAACAACAAAAACCTCTCAAAACTTTATTTTTATGCTCTCTTTATGTTTTCAAAATAAAAGCTCTAGCACAAATATAGCAATCGATGCTTTCCTCTTTGAAGGACCTTTCTTTTACTTTTATTGTTGAGTCAGTTTACCTATCTCCCTCCACCTCAAGAAGCAAACACTTGTGTGAACTGTGCATTGATTCTTACATACTTGCTTATTGCATTTGTTATATTACTCTATGTTGACAATTATCCATGAGATATACATGTTATAAGTTGAAAGCAACCGCTGAAACTTAATCTTCCTTTGTGTTGCTTCAATACCTCTACTTTGAATTATTGCTTTATGAGTTAACTCTTATGCGAGACTTATTGATGCTTGTCTTGAAGTACTATTCATGAAAAGTCTTTGCTTTATGATTCAGTTGTTTACTCATGTCATTACCATTGTTTTGATTGCTGCATTCATTACATATGTTTACAAATAATATGATCAAGGTTATGATGGCATGTCACTTAAGAAATTATCTTTGTTATCATTCTACCTGCTCGGGACGAGCAGAACTAAGCTTGGGGATGCACTCCCCCTATCGATAATTTCTTATGTTCCATGCTACTTTATTGATGATACCTACATGTTTTATACACATTATATGTCATATATATGCGTTTTCTGGAACAAACCTATTGACGAGATGCCGAAGTGTCAGTTCCTATTTTCTGCTGTTTTTGGTTTCAGAAATCCTAGTAACGAAATATTCTCAGAATTGGACGAAATCAACGCCTGTGTTCCTATTTTGCCTTCCGTAACACCCGGAAGGACCAGAGGGGGCCACAGGCCCACTGCACCATAGGCCGCGGCCTGGGTGGCCGATGACCCACAAGTATAGGGGATCGCAACAGTCTTCGAGGGAAGTATTACCCAATTTATTGATTCGACACAAGGGGAGACAAAGAATACTTGTAAGCCTTAACAATGAGTTGTCAATTCAGCTGCACCTGGAAACAGACTTGCTCGCAAGAGTTTATCAGAGTAACAGTTTTATGGCAGTGGAAATAGTGAAATAACAAGAGTGTGAAACAAAGACAGCAGTAGTGATTATAGTAAACAGCAGGATTAAAATACTGTAGGCACAGGGACGGATTTAACGGGCGTTGCATGGATGAGAGAAACTCATGTAACAATCAAAGCATGGGCATTTGCAGATAATAATAAAACGGTATCCAAGTACTAATCAATCAATAGGCATGTGTTCCATATTTAGTCGTACGTGCTCGCAATGAGAAACTTGCACAACATCTTCTGTCCTACCAGCCGGTGGCAGCCGGGCCTCTAGGGAAACTATCGGATATTAAGGTACTCCTTTTAATAGAGTACCGGAGCAAAGCATTAACACTCCGTGAACACATGTGATCCTCACATCACTACCATCCCCTCCGGTTGTCCCGATTTCTGTCACTTCGGGGCCATTGGTTCCGGACAGCGACATGTGTATACAACTTGTAGGTAAGATCATAAACAACGAATATCTTCATGAATCAATAACATGTTCAGATCTGAGATCATGGCACTCGGGCCCTAGTGACAAGCATTAAGCATAACAAGTTGCAACAATATCATAAAAGTGACATCTACGGATACTAGGCACTATGCCCTAACAATCTTATGACTATTACATGACCAATCTCATCCAATCCCTACCATCCCCTTCAGCCTACAGCGGGGGAATTACTCACACATGGATGGGGGAAACATTGCTGGTTGATGGAGAGGCGTTGGCGGTGATGGCGGTGAAGATCTCCTCCAATTCCCGTCCCGGCGGAGTGCCGTAACGGAGACTTCTGCCCCGCGACGGAGTTTCGCGATGTGGCGGCTCTCTGGAGGGTTTCTGGCGACTTCGATTTCTCCCGTGCGTTTTTAGGTCGAACCCGAGTAGTCCAAAGGGGGGCGTCGGAGGCCAGCCGAGGGGGCCACACCATAGGGCCGCGCGGCCCCCCCGGGCCGCGCCGCCATATGGTGTGGGGCCCTCGGGCCTCCACCTCCTTTGCCCTTCTGGCTCCGTCAATATTTTGGTAAAATAGGGCCATCTGAAGAAATTCCGAGGATTTTCCCGAAAGTTGGATTTCTGCACAAAAACGAGACACCAGAGCAGTTCTGCTGAAAACAGCGTTAGTCCGTGTTAGTTGTATCCAAAATACACAAATTAGAGGCAAAACAATAGCAAAAGTGTTCGGGAAAGTAGATACGTTTTGGACGTATCAACTCCCCCAAGCTTAGCTTATTGCTTGTCCTCAAGCAATTCAGTTAACAACTGAGCGATAAAAGAACTTTCACGAACATATTTGCTCATATGATGTATATATTCTCATGCTATGGCTAATACTTAAGCAGTTCATAATGAGATACATGCAAATAAGATCATCCAACAGCTATGTCAATCATGGAGAGGTACCAACAATTAATAATAAGCACCATGAATCATGTATATAAGCAAGATTGCAATGTTCATAAGAGAATATGATAAAGTGGTATCTCGCTTGCCTGTATTTGATCGGCAAAACATAAATGCCGAGGCACCTCTTGAGTTCATAGAAAGACTAGAAATAGTGATTGTCAAAGATAAAAGCATCAAAGTTATACCACAATTAATCATATTTTGAGACAAGCATATTATACTAAGAATGACAGTTGTGCTCTCAAGATAGTGCTCAAAGAAAGAATGGAGACACAACATAAAAAGTAAAAGATTGACCCTTCGCAGAGGGAAGCAGGGATTAACATGCGCTAGAGCTTTTCATTTGTAAAGCAGGAGTAAAATTATTTTTGAGAAGTGTTTGTTGTTGTCAACGAATGGTAATGGGTACACTAACTACCTCATCAACCGGACTCACAAGAGCGGCTCCCATTTATTTATTTTTGGTTGGCACTCCTTCCAACCTTTCTTTCACAAACCATGGCTAACCGAATCCTCGGGTGCCTGCCAACAATCACATACCATGAAGGAGTGCCTTTTTATTTAAGTTTTATTATGATGATGACACTCCCCCCAACCTTTGCTTACACAAGCCATGGCTAACCGAATCCTTCGGGTGCCGTCCAACAATCACAAACCATGGAGGAGTGTCTATTTAAGTTAATTAATTTGGGACTGGGAATCCCATTGCCAGCTCTTTTTGCAAAATTATTGGATAAGCGGATGTGCCACTAGTCCATATGAGAGTCCGTCAAAAGTAAATGACAAGGTTGAAAGCTAAACACCACATACTTCTTCATGAGCTATGAAACATTAACACAAATTGAGAAGCATTTTGAAAGTTTTAAAGGTAGCGCATGAGAATTTACTTGGAATGGTTTGAAATGCCATGCATAGGTATTTATGGTGGACACTTATGGAACAACTTGGTTTTCAGGTGTTTGGAAGCACGAGCGGCGTCACCGCTCAGTACAAGTGAAGGCTAGCAAAAGACTAGGGAGCGACAAATCAAGAGAGCAGTAACTGTCATAATTATGCTTGCGGCAAAATAAATTAACGGAGGCATAAAAGTGATACAAGAACTCTGAAGCAATATAAATCATCGAGGCTTAATTGACTTTTTTGTTCAGTCATATGCATGCGTGAGCATGTGCCAAGTCGATATAAATGAATTATTCAGAGGAGGATACCACAATGCCATACTTACTTATGAATAAAACAATGCAAGCGAACATCCATGACATGCTACTCATATTAATAGATTGGAACTAAACATGAGAGATCATGAGCTACTAGACTTTCTCAAATAACATATACCTCACATGAACCAACTAAGCATGCTCATATGGATGAGTATATGTACAAAAATGAAAGCAAATAGAGTTCATACCAGCCTCTCACCACAATCAGATTGTCGTAGATCGTCATTATTGCCTTTTCACTTGTGTAGCTTGGATAATATGAAATGAAAACCACGCTCCAGCCACAGAAGACCATTGAACTCATGATGAACTTTACAAACCAAAGAAGAACAGCAAATATTTTTGGTGTTTTCGAATTAGAAACAAGAACGAAAGAAAACAAGCAAACAAAGCAAAATCTTTTTGGGTTTTCTTATAGCAAACTAACGATAGCAAATAAAGCAAACTAAGAGCAAGGTACCAAATAAACAAATGGTGAAGAGAAACTACAGAAATATTTTTGGTCTTTTTGTGTTTTAGGAAAGAAACAAAGAGAAAACAAAAGAATGCAAACTAACAGAAACACAGAAAAGCAGGATGACAGAAATCTGCCAAATCCTGACAGCAGTACAGAAATCGAATTTAACAAAAATCTTCCATTGCTCAGACCAAAAAGTGTTCAACTAATGAAAGTTAGATAACAACCTGGGGAACATGCTCAAAAATTGGCAACTCAAAATAACGTTCTGGCTGCGCGTACGAATTTTTTTGGTAACAGCACAGAATCTGTTTTTGGACAGCACTTCCCCAAATATCATCTCCCTCTCATTAGAAAACCACTCTAGAGACTAAACAAGTATGTACAAGTATCCAGCAATCATAATATGCAAAGAATGAGTGATGCCGGTATACCTCCCCCAAGCTTAGGCTTTTGGCCTAAGTGGAGTTCATTCCCAACGAGGGTCGGAGTTCCACGCCGGTGGATCATACATGGAGTGGTAATAGGGCCCCTGTGCAGAAGAATATCGTGGAGGCTCCACATGACCATGATGTTGATATGAGGAGCTCGCTGCATCGGATGAAGAGTCGGGGTGCTCCTCGGCCTCCTCCACATCTTCCCTTGCACGACGGCTTTCCCTTTCTATGTATGCGTTTAGCTCATTTTCTGTGATCGACCACCCGTCCCTGGCATCAAGGTTAAACAAAGCAGGTGCAGGCAAGCGTACTAATTTTTCAATTTTCTTAGTTATACTCCAACTTTTCTTATACAAAGTTATCCTATAATGCAGGTTGTTCAAATTAGATGCATCTGAAATAAACTCATGCCTGATCATGGAGAAAACATCAAGTTTCTCTATAGAAAGCGGAATATCTAAATGGTGAGGACCTACACCATGCATAGCTAATAAGCGAGAGGCGATAAGACCTCCACAAATTCCTCCTTTCTCACGGTTAGTAGCAAGTCTACAAGCTATTAAAGCACCCAAATTATAAGTCCTATCCTGTTGCAAAGCAGCAGCTAAGAAAGCCAAATCTTGGACAGATAATTTACCTCCAGTCCTTCTCGCAAGAACGCACTTTGTAATGAAATAGGCAAAGTAGCGGATGGCTGGCTGTTGAATGCTACTAATCTTACCACTATCATTGGAGAAGCTCCTCCCATTACAAATCCTCGCATAAAGATTTGAGAGCTCCCGCGGTGTTCCCCTGATCTTCTCGCAGGATCCCCACCGCGGCACTCTAATCGCTGTACAAAAATCACTGAAAGGCAAGTCGATAGTTTTGTTATAAATCTTATACCGGACCATGGGGTCAGTTTGAGACCGGTGAAATTCGAAATCCTGCACAACCGACACCGTTAGTTTAGCATATTGGTGAGGTTCACCAACAGCAAAATCTCCCAATCCTGCATTGGAAATTAGTGTTTGAACGTCTTGCAGGATTCCTGCATTCCGCATAAAGTCCGTGCATGGGTAATAAGAGGGGTATACTCCCTCTTCACGATGAACTCTCATGACTTGCTGTACCTCCAACTCTTCTTGGTTAAGTTGGTGCATACTTCCTTCCATTTTCTGAAATTTTTCAACAATCATTATAAAATTTGATTTCAAGGTATGTAATTGAAGGGAACTACTATAGGAACTTGCTAGAGTACTAAACATGCATCAAAACTAATTTCTTCCACTTAGAACAAGCATGCAAGCTCACTAAACATGTTATCTACAGCAGCAAAATATTCAAGATATACTCAACCAAATGAAATTCTAATTGGACAATCAAAGGAGTCACATACCAAGGAGTAAATGTGCCAAATTTCAGACAGAAATCTGGGCTGAGCAAGGAGATCGAAAAATCGCGAGTTCTTGAGCAGAAACACGAGTGAGAGAAACTTGGTACGAGTTTTTTCGGGAGAGAGAAGGTGCTGGGAGGAAGAGATGGTGTAGTGGGGCAAGGGGTGGCCCACACCACATGGTGGCGCGGCCCCCTTGCTGGCCGCGCCGGCCTATGGTGTGGCACCCCCTGGTGCCCCACAGGTCATCCTCTGGTGCTCCCAGATGCCTCGTCGAAAAATAGGACCAATGGTGTAATTTTTGTAATTTTTAGAGAACTTTGAAAAATGCACATTTCTGGGTATTAAATTAATGATTACTGCGCAGGAAAATGATTTCTAAAATCTTAAATGACTAAAGCATATTGCAAAACAAAAGTGCTACAGCAAGTAAAATAAGTGAAGGGAGAAAGAAAGAAAGAAATGTTGTTTAGCTCCTTTATGCAATAAAATATACTTGTTAACAAGGTTGATCAAGTCTTGCTATCAAATAAATTTTATATGACATAAGAAGAAATAAACCTCAAATCAATCATGTTACCTTATATTGAATTGATATGGATCCAATCACAAGAGTTTGATATTCTTCTTTAGGCTCATATATAGGACAATCAATGGATCCCACTTTGATAGTTTTCACATTAAAAATTGTATTGACTCCACATACTTTATCAATCCTCTTGGGAAAATAGACAGTGTGTTCCTTATCATCAACATTGAAAGTAACCATGCCTTTATTGCAATCAATAACAGCCCCTGCAGTATTAAGAAAGGGTCTTCCAAGAATAATGGACATATTATCATCTTCAGGCATTTCCAACACAACAAAATCAGTTAATATCAAGCAATGCTGAGTAACTTGAACAGGAACATTTTCACATAAACCAACAGGAATAGCAGTAGATTTATCAGCCATTTGCAAAGATATATCAGTAGGTATCAATTTATCTAAATCAAGTCTCTTATAAAGAGAAAAAGGCATTACACTAACACCTGCTCCCAAATCACATAGAGCAGTTCTAACATAATTATTCTTGATGGAACAAGGAATAGTCGGTATACCTGGGTCTCCAAGCTTCTTTGGAATCTTACCATTGAAGGAGTAATTAGCGAGCATAGTGGAAATCTCCTCATTGGGGACTTTCCTTTTGTTAGTAACAATATCTTTCATATACTTTGAATAAGGAGGCAATTTAATAGCATCAGTCAAAGGAATTTGCAAAAATAAAGGTTTCATCCAATCACAAAATTTATTATAATGTTCCTCTTCCTTTGATTTTAGTTTCTTAGCAGGAAAAGGCATTTGCTTTTGAACCCAAGGTTCTCTTTCATTACCATGCTTCTCAGTAATAAAATCTTCTTTAGTATACTTTTTATTTTTAGCAGGCTTTTCAGGTTCTTTTTCAATTTCTTCTTTATCAGGAGTATCATTCTTATCATTATCTTTATCATGTTCATTACCACTTTCAGTTTCAGCATCAGAAATAGAAATACTATTAGGATCATTAACAGGTTCAGAGGATTCTACAACATTCTTATGTTTCTTTTTCTTTTTCTTTGATGGAGCACTAATTTTAATTAGTTGAGAATCTTGTTCAACTCTTTTGGGATGCCCTTCAGGATATAGAGGATCCTGGGTAGAAGCACCACCTCTAGTTGTTACTTCATAAGCATGTTTTTCTTTAGAATTATTTCCCAACAAGTCATTTTGCACTTTAGTAAGTTGATCAATTTGAGTTTGAACCATTTGAAAATGTTTAACAAGTATCTTAACATCATTGGAGGTTCTCTCCACAATACCATGCAATTCACTAATAGCTCGGGAATTTTCCATTAAATGATTCTCTACTCGCATATTAAAGTTTTCTTGCTTAACAATATAATTATCAAATTCATCTAAGCATTGAGCAGGAGATTTTGAATACGGAATATCTTCCCTAGTAAAGTGTTGAAGCGAGTGTACCTCAATCATGGATGAAGGGGGAATCGTCTCACATATATCTTCTATAGGAGGTAAATTCTTCACATCTTCAGGTTTAATACCCTTCTCCTTAAGAGACTTCTTGGCTTCCCTCATATCTTCATCATTTAATTTAATCATACCCCTCTTCTTCACTATCGGTGTCGGGGTTGGTTCAGGTGTAGACCAATCATCATGATTCCGGCCTATTTTAGCCAATAATTCTTCAGCGTCTTCTGGAGTTCTTTTCCTGAAAACACAACCAGCACAACTATCCAGGTATGCCCTAGACTCAATAGTTAGTCCACTATAAAATATATCAAGTAAATCATGCTTTTCTAAATCATGGTCAGGCTGAGCTCTAATAAGAGAACAAAATCTAGCCCAAGCCTCAGGCAATTTCTCTCCATCTTCCTGGTCAAAATTATAAATTCTCTGCAAAGCAGCATGTTGAGCACTAGCAGGAAAGTATTTTCGAAAGAAAACATCACGCAAATCAGTTGGACTTTTAATAGAACCAGGAGGCAAATTATTATACCAAGTTTTAGCATCATCCTTTAATGAGAACGGAAAAATTTTAGCGACAAAATAAGTACGCATCTTGACATCATCAGAAAACACGCCACTAAGAGTAGATAACTCAGTCAGGTGTTCAACAGCACTTTCTTTTTCAGTACCACAAAAGGGTGTTTTCTCAACAATAGCTATATGAGATAGATCAAGAGAAAAATCATAATCTTTATCCCTAATGTTTATAGGAGATGTGGCAAATTTAGGATCAGGAGATGGTGTATATCTAACAGCATGTTCTGCAAGCAACTTTTTAATTTTTCTTGCATCAGTAGTAGCATTGCATTTTTCAATAAAATCATCATCAAGCTCTACATAATCTTCATCAAGATCATCACTAGAATAATCAACAGACTCAGGTGAATTAACAGGTGTAGCACATTAGGAGTTTCAGTATTTTCAATTTGTCTAGACTTAGCAATTGTAGCATCTAGAAAAGATCCCAATGAACCACTATCATCAAGCACAGCAGAAACATTATCAATATTATGAGAATTTTCAGATTCAGCAGAAGTACCAGCACGCGAAGCATGTGGCGGTGAAACAAGTTTATCAATCACAGATGGTGAATCAAGAGCAGCAGAGGTACTCAGAGTTGTACCTTTTCTTGTAGTGGATGGTAATATGGCGATCTTAGTATCGCGAGGTTTACCCATGATGGAGAATTTGCAGCGAACAATATCAATCCAAGTGAACTTCCAAATAAAGCTATGCTCCCCGGCAACGGCGCCATAAAATAGTCTTGATGACCCACAAGTATAGGGGATCGCAACAGTCTTCGAGGGAAGTATTACCCAATTTATTGATTCGACACAAGGGGAGACAAAGAATACTTGTAAGCCTTAACAACGGAGTTGTCAATTCAGCTGCACCTGAAACAGACTTGCTCGCAAGAGTTTATCAGTAGTAACAGTTTTATGGCGTGGAAATAGTGAAATAACAGAAGAAACAAAGACAGCAGTAGTGATTATAGTAATGAGGATTAAAATACTGTAGGCACAGGACGGATTTAACAGCGTTGCATGGATGAGAGAAACTCATGTAACAATCAAAGCATGGGCTTTTGCAGATAATAATAAAACGGTATCCAAGTACTAATCAATCAATAGGCATGTGTTCCATATTTAGTCGTACGTGCTCGCAATGAGAAACTTGCACAACATCTTCTGTCCTACCAGCCGGTGGCAGCCGGGCCTCTAGGGAAACTACTGGATATTAAGGTACTCCTTTTAATAGAGTACCGGAGCAAAGCATTAACACTCCGTGAACACATGTGATCCTCACATCACTACCATCCCCTCCGGTTGTCCCGATTTCTGTCACTTCGGGGCCATTGGTTCCGGACAGCGACATGTGTATACAACTTGTAGGTAAGATCATAAACAACGAATATCTTCATGAATCAATAACATGTTCAGATCTGAGATCATGGCACTCGGGCCCTAGTGACAAGCATTAAGCATAACAAGTTGCAACAATATCATAAAAGTGACATCTACGGATACTAGGCACTATGCCCTAACAATCTTATGACTATTACATGACCAATCTCATCCAATCCCTACCATCCCCTTCAGCCTACAGCGGGGGAATTACTCACACATGGATGGGGGAAACATTGCTGGTTGATGGAGAGGCGTTGGCGGTGATGGCGGTGAAGATCTCCTCCATTCCCCGTCCGGTGAGTGCCGAACGGAGACTTCTGGCTCCCGCGACGGAGTTTCGCGATGTGGCGGCTCTCTGGAGGGTTTCTGGCGACTTCGACTTCTCCCCGTGCGTTTTTAGGTCGAACCCGATAAGTAGTCCAAAGGGGGGCGTCGGAGGCCGGCCGAGGGGGCCACACCATAGGGCCGCGCGGGCCCCCCCGGGCCGCGCCGCCATATGGTGTGGGGCCCTCGGGCCTCCACCTCCTTTGCCCTTCTGGCTCCGTCAATATTTTGGTAAAATAGGGCCATCTGAAGAAATTCCGAGGATTTTCCCGAAAGTTGGATTTCTGCACAAAAACGAGACACCAGAGCAGTTCTGCTGAAAACAGCGTTAGTCCGTGTTAGTTGTATCCAAAATACACAAATTAGAGGCAAAACAATAGCAAAAGTGTTCGGGAAAGTAGATACGTTTTGGACGTATCATGGCCCGCGCCACCCTATGGTTTCGCCGCCTCTTCGACCCTCTGACGCCGCCCTTTCGCCTATATAAGGTCCCTGACCTAAAAACCCCGACAGAAGGAGCCACGGTACGCGAAACCTTCCAGAGCCGCCGCCATCGCGAAGCCAAGATCTGGGGGACAGGAGTCTCTGTTCCGGCACTCGGACGGGGAAGTGCCCCCGGAAGGCTTCTCCATCGACACCGCTGCCATCTCCACCGCCATCTTCATCACCGCCGCTGCTCCCATGAGGAGGGAGTAGTTCTCCATCGAGGCTCGGGGCTGTACCGGTAGCTATGTGGTTAATCTCTCCTATGTACTTCAATACAATGATCTCATGAGCTGCTTTACATGATTGAGATTCATATGATGAGCTTTGTATCGCTACTAGTTGTGTGCTACTCATGTGATGTTATTAAAGTAGTCTATTCCTCCTGCATGGTGTAAAGGTGACTAGTGTGTGCACCGTGTGGTTCTTGTCGTAGGCTATGATCATGATCTCTTGTAGATTGTGGAGTTAATTGTCATTATGATAGTATTGATGTGATCTATTCCTCCTTCATAGTGTAATGTGGACAGTGTGTGCGCTATGTTAGTTCTTGGTTTATTTTGCAATGATCTATTATGCTCTAAGGTTACTTAAACATGAATATCGAATGTTGTGGAGCTTGTTAACTCCGGCATTGAGGGTTCGTGTAATCCTACGCAACGAATGATGTTCATTATCAAACAAGAGTGTATGTAGCACATATGAGAAGAAGTATTTATTATGCGATCAATGTTGAGAGTGTCCACTAGTGAAAGTATGATCCCTAGGCCTTGTTTCCAATACCGCAAACACTGTTTATTTACTGTTTTGTTGCATGTTTACTCGCTGCCATATTTTATTCAGATTGCTATTACCACTCATATACATCCATATTACTTGTATTTCACTATCTCTTCGCCGAACTAGTGCACCTATACACCGACAAGTGTATTTGGTGTGTTGGGGACACAAGAGACTTCTTGCTTTGTGGTTGCAGGGTTGCATGAGAGGGATATCTTTGACCTCTTCCTCCCTGAGTTCGATAAACCTTGGGTAATCGACTTAAGGGAAACTTGCTGCTGTTCTGCAAACCTCTGCTCTTGGAGGCCCAACACTGTCTACAAGAATAGAAGCTCCCGTAGACATCACATCACAAGGCCACCACTGCCACATTTGGATAACAATGAATCTCTTCGAGTCTTAGTGCAGAATTGCCAAACTGAGAAGCTGAAGCTGAAGGAGATCTTTAAGAAGCGCATGAACGGGCCATCACCGCCGAAGGAGTAATTCATCATCGGTATTGGCATCCCCTTGGTTTCTTCTAAGCTTGGGGGAGTGCCTCGGTATCACATCATCACTATCTTTATCTTTTACTATCAAGTAGTGTCATATCATGAGTAGGGAAGTTATCATATAAGATGGTTTGCAGTGTGGAAGTATCTCTCTCTTAGTTGATTGTCTATGTATCCGTTGGTGTGAGTTATCGTTATGGAATATTAATGAGAAGTCTTATCATTTACTTTTTGCACACTTTATTTTAGTTTGCAATTTCTGTATGATTACTCTTGACATTAGTATTGATATCACTTTGGGAGCATCAAGTAAATCTATTTGGTTTTGGCAAACTTAGCAATGGTCAATAGCAACAATACTTTGATGTTTAAATAGAAAAGGGAAATACATGTAGATATATTACTTTATTATCTTTCTGCTAATGAGTTTAGTATTCTGTAGTTAAAATTGCTTGTACTTACAAGGAAGATGCATGATTGTTTCTATCACATGTATATTTGTTTGCTTCCCTCAACTCTTATGCTTGCTACCCAACCTTGCTAGCCAAAGACCTGTATTGAGAGGGAATGTTTCTCATACATCCATGCCATTTGTGTCCACCATAACTACCTACTATGTGGTATTTTGCGCCACTCCAAGTAAATACTTCATGTGCCACCTTTAAATAATTCAAACTATATTACTCCTTATTTGTGTCAATGTTTTATAGCTCATGAGGAAGTATGTGGTGTTTTATCTTTCAATCTTGTTGGGCGGACTTTCACCAATGGACTAGTGGCACATCCGCTTATCCAATAATTTTGCAAAAAGAGCTGGCAACGGGGTTCCCAGCCCCAATTAATAACTTCCATTAATAATTCTCTTCACATGTTTTGCCCTGATTTATCAGTAAGCAACTTAATTTTGCAATAGACACTCCTCCATGGTATGAGAAATGTTGGAAGGCACCCGAGGATTCGGTTAGCCATGGCTTGTGGAAGCAAAGGTTGGGGGGAGTGTCATCCATAATAAAACTAAAATACATGTGTAAACAAAAGAGAAGGGGGATGATCTACCTTGCTGGTAGAGATGACGTCCTTCATGGGAGCCGCTCTTGGAAGGTCCGTTTGGCAAGGGGGTTAGAGTGCCCACTACCATTCGTTGACAACAACAAACACCACTCAAAATCTTACTTTTATGCTCTTTATATGATTTCAAAACTTGAAAAGCTCTAGCACATGATTTAATCCCTGCTTCCCTCTGCGAAGGGTCTATCTTTTAGTTTTATGTTGAGTCAGTAAACCTATTTCCCTCTATCTCAAGCAAGCAATTGAGTTGTTGTGATCCAACCATTTATGCTATGATTTAGTTAGTCATGCCTTTTATGCTTTCTTGTTTAGTACAAATTTTATCTGAATGAATATGACTTTGAAAGCTATCAATGATTATGAGGAGATTGTTATGATTAAGGATGAAAGCCCTGCCATATAAATTCTAATATAAAGGCTTTGCTTAGAAGATAAGTACAATCCGTTAATAGTTCTCTGACCAAGAACAAAGTTTGCCATAACCGTTTATGATTTCCTATGCACCTCTATTTGTGATTTCTCTTTACTTATTTCAAGTTGAGTTATATGAGGAGGATGTTTACTAGAATATCTTGTGTGAATCAATATGATGCTTCTTGTCCGTATTTTATTTATCGACTCTTCACTCCATAAACATGTGGTCTTGTTTATTGAGCTCAGTTTCGCTTGGGGACAAGCGAGGTCTAAGCTTGGGGGGAGTTGATACGTCCATTTTGCATCACTATTTTATATCATAAATTGCTGTTATTCATTGATATATTTCATATTTATAGATGATACTTATGTTATTTCACTTATTTTGCATGTTTCATGATTATTGGAGAATTATTCACCGGAGTCAGGATTCTGGAAAAAGCGCCGTCAGGACACCATATTTCTCGAAGATCAACAATTGACGGAAATTATACAGAACATCTTATTTTTCTAGAAGACGAAGCCAGCCAAAAGGAGGGACCGAGGAGGGCCGCCATGGACCCCCCATAGGCCGGCGCGGGCCCAGGCCTGGCCGTGCCGCCTTATGGGGAGGGGGCCCACAGCCCTCCGCCTCTCCTTCGCGTACTTCTTCGTCCCGAAAACCTAAGGCACGGGGGATAAGCCGAATAGACACAGCCGCCTCGCGGGGCGGAGAAACATCGAGAGAAAGAGCTCTCCCGGGCGAACTGGGAAATTCCCTCCTGAGGGGAAATCGTCGCCATCGCCACCGTCATCGAGCTGGACTTCATCGGGATCATCATCATCATCTCCACCATCGACACCGCCATCTCCACCGCTGCACCTCGTCACCGCTGTAACATCTAGGGTTGAATCTTGATTGTTTGATAGGGGAAACTTTCCCGGTGTTGATTACTACTTGTTATTGATGCTATTGAGTGAAACCATTGAACCAAGGTTTATGTTCAGATTGTTATTCATCATCATATCACCTCTGATTATGTTCCATATGATGTCTCGTGAGTAGTTCGTTTAGTTCTTGAGGACATGGGTCAAGTCTAAATGTTAGTAGTGAACTATGTTGAGTAATATTTAATGGTTTGATATTTAAGTTGTGGTGTTATTCTTCTAGTGGTGTCATGTGAACGTCGACTACATGATACTTCACCTTTATGGGCCTAGGGAGTACATCTTGTATTCGTTTGCTAAGTGTGACAACAACCTGAACCCCCGTTGGTATATCGATGCAGGAGGGGGATCTCGAGTTTAAGGCTGTGGTTAGATTTATCTTAATTACTTTCTTGTATTTGCGGATGCTTGCAAGGGGTATAATCACAAGTATGTATTAGTCCTAGGAAGGGTGGTGCATTAGCATAGGTTCACCCACACAACACTTATCAAAACAATGAAGATTAATAAACTATATGAAGCGAAAGCACTAGACTAAAATCCCTGTGTGTCCTCAAAAACGTTTGGTCATTATAAGTAAACAAACCGGCTTGTCTTTTGAGCTAGAAAGGATTAGGCCACTCGCTGCAATTATTACTCTCGCATTTTACTTACTTGTACTTTATTTATCTGCTATATCAAAACCCCCTGAAAACTTGTCTGAGCATTTAGTGAATCCTTCATCGAAACTGCTTATCAACACCTTCTGCTCCTCGTTGGGTTCGACACTCTTATTTATCGAAAGTATTACGATACACCCCCTATACTTGTGGGTCATCAGTGGTGGTCGCCGGAGGAAGAGGAGGAGAAGGCAGTGGTGGTCGCCGGAGGAGGAAGCTGTGTAGGAGGAGGAGGGAGAAGAAGGGAGGAGGTGGTGGTGGTGGAGGAGGAGGAGAAGAAGGAAGGGCAGGAGAAGTGGAGGAGAAGGAGGAGAAGTGAGGAGATGGAGAAGTGACGAGAAGTGGTGGAGGAGGGCGCGGTCGAAATTCAAATTTCTGGCCAAAACTTCTGTGGCGCATGGACACTTGGTGCGTCACATATTTTTTTCGATTTTTTTATTTTGCAGAAAAAGAACTTTAACTGGCTGTAACTTTTTACTCTTTTCGAATTTGGCGATTCTAAAAATTGTCCAACCGGGCAAGTCCAGGTGAATTCGGATGTAGAATTTTCGTGGGAACATTTTGATATATTGTGTGTTTTTTTTTGAGTTCGTATGCAACCAGGAATCCAGTTTGATGATTTTCTAACGCAATTTTACAAAAAAAAAGTCAAAATTCATGTTTTTTAATTTTCAGTGGTGCTAGATGACATAATGCATGGGCAACTTGGAGGATTTTTTTGAATTTTCTATCTATTTTTTTTACAGTGCTGAAAAAGGCGATCCACCGGGGAGTGGAGTTGCGCGGGGAGAAAAAATGACATCAACTTTCTGTGGCGATATGCCTACTGCACCACAGAAAGATAAACTTCTGTGACGCATATGCCCTTATGCGCCACAAAATTTTGACTTTTCAGCGCATGTGGCGATGCGCCACTAATTCCCTTCGCCCATGCGTGTTGAACCCCACGTGGGCACCATGGAGACGTGGCGCATCCGTCCACATGCGCCACAAAATCAAAATTCGTGGCGCACCACTCTCTACATGCGCCACAGAAATCAGAAATTTCTGTGGCGCATATTTTTGGTGCGCCACAGAAATAATTTTCGTGGAGCATATTTTCTACGTGTGTCACAGATATCATTTCTACCTATAATGCTTTTCCTACTAGTGTATTGTCTCAGTGGTGAGCTTGCACATCTCCAGCACCCACTAGCTCTTACTGGCATCGTCTATACCCAACTAGCTCACTTGAGTGGTCCGTCTCAGGAATGTTCGTCGGAGAAGCTCCAGCGACCAAACCTGGTAGCGCCACTACCAAAATACTCCGCGTGTAGTGGGGATTCGAATGAACCATTATGCTCATCCTCTGGTGCGCAGTATCGCCGTCAACATTGATCACCAGAGCGTTTTCCAGCGAGATGACATGGCCGGTGGGGCCCATCGAGTGTCAGTTTGACTTGCTCCCATGCCTACGTGTCCATTGACTGGTCAATGGACCCATCCGCCAGCGTCTGTAGTTAGATCAAGTCCGGGTGCAAATAGAATTTAGTGTTTATTTCAAATTTCAGAAATATTACACACTTTAAAAATTCATATAAAATTCATTTCAATTCAGAAAAATACAAATGACTTATCAAAATAATTATAAAAATCATCAGTGTCCATTAAAAATATAAAATTACATTCCTAAGAAAAATAGAAATTCAGATATTTAATAAGTCTTAATTAAGTCTTTTCTTTTATCCTAAATTCCAAGAAATTTCAATAATTAGTAAAATTTCTAAAATAAGAAATAATTATTTATTCAATGAAGAAAACATTAAAAGTAGTTTACTTTTATCATAACCTCATTAATATTATCAGTAGTGATATTTAAACTCTAAATTGTGTTAATCCTAATTATCATTTTTAATGATAAAAAGTAATACAAATGTTAAACCCCTTATTACCTTATATTTAAAAGTTGTTTCTTAACTTCAACTTTACCCAACAAGTTATTACGTTAGAATTTTATAACAAATAGGAAACCCTAATTTCCATCATGAATAAAACCCTAGCTCGATAATTTTATGTAAAACCCTGAAACCGTAGAAGCATATCAAAAGTAATCGTCTTGTTCTATCAACTACCCTAAGATCATCACAAGTAAGTTGATGCATACTCATGTCCTACTAGAATTATACAGGTCCCATATAAAAATTAAGTTGTCATTTCATGTTTTCATTTTGAATAAAACTATGTGGTCAAGTAGTACCCAAATAAAAGCAAACCCTAACTTGTTAACTTCATGTTATCACCATTAATCATCATTGATTAGTATCACACCACTTTGATCAATGAAAGTAGCTAATCTTGTTTAAGCCTCATCTAATACTTACTTGGGGAGCTCAACTGAAAATCATAGTAAACCCTAGAAGAACATGGATACTATTTGAAATACTTATTGTCCATTAATAAACATGTTCTTCAAAAGTTATTATTTTGAAGTAAATAACAAGTAATCATAACCATGCATTATAGGATCTAAAGTCCAATATTGTTCTTTACATATTAAGATTGTACCACCTAATATCAATTGTGTGATTGCTATGTTTTGTTGTACAACTTGTAAGAGATACCATGTTAATCAAAACCCTAACAAATCACTCTAAAAGTGTAACAAAACCCAAAACAAATCATTCCAACTCACTAATCCTAAATCATCGGGGTTAGGCCACGCTTAGAGAGATTGCATTTCATACTTATGCATTATATCATATTTGTCAGTTCTTTAAACATTGTTCTTACCACACGATGATGTCATTTCAGAATTTAGAGTTATTATACCTCGGAGCTTTTGCCTGCATAATCTTGCAGTCAAGAAATGCAAGTTCACCACTTGCTCATGAATTTGATTAATTTATATGATTTACTTGTAGGGCAATATACTTACCACTCTTGCATTAAAAGCAAAATATTACTTTCCTAATTATGAATATGTCTATGTGGCTGGCAATGGAACCATGGTTCGTGATAATGGTGAAGGTTCCATTACAAGGGGTGTTATATAATCTAGGATTAGTAACCAGTGCCATCCAATGATTATAGCGTTGTATATTACACGCTAACCATAAGATCATTAATGAGATGGAGAAGTCAGTTGAACTTTTTTCCTTTCGCATACCAACGGACTTGATAGAACTTGCACGTGAGTTCGGTGGTTTCACATGGATTAGGAATGCCTTAAGTTCTCTTATGGAAAAAGTAACACACCTCTGCAGAGTGTATTGAATTGTGGGCTGTCACTCCCTATTTCGGGAAGGAACTACAAACGCGGTAGGAAAGGAACTTCATAAAGTTCTGGTCAACCTATGAAGACTAACAAACATAGCTTTTGAGAATAAAATCAACCATTTGAAGACATCATTATGAAAACTTCCATTTTCCTACGACTTTCTGGTCTGTGGTTGTAGTTAGAGCATGATACACCCATTTTTCAAAAAAATCATCCGAGATACCGATTTATCGTGAATCTGATGGCAGCTGATAAGATTTCAGCATATCGGCTGATTTATCGCTGGGGCCGATATTTCTCCCGATTTACAGTCAAACAGCCGATATTTCGCCCGATTTTTTAGTATGATGGCCTATACTTAGGTTTAACCTCGTATGATATTTTGCTAAAATTCGTCAGCCAATCGATATTTTCTTTCTATGATCTTTTAGAATTGTGCATTAGCTCAAAGTTTCCATTCTTATTGATTCACATGCAAGGAATCAAGATAATTCTTATGTTCAATGAGGTAATATTACTTTTTTTCATAGCATATTATAGAAAATTTAGTGTCAAAATTTGGATTTACCAAAAATAAGCCGATAAATGGCCGACCGATAAAATTGATTAATCATCCGATAAGCGATTAATGTCTATTTTAAGGTCGACCGGTATGTTAACGATTTCTTGAACATTGGATACACCTATTTATATTGTTGGGAGGCATCGAAGGAGAAACTACAATGAAGCTCGAAGACGGAGGAGTCAGTTAACACAAACGGCAGGAACTAGTCAATATAGTCGATGAAGTCAATATCTACATATTCCATGATGGAAATGTAATATAGAAGTAGAAGGGAACCTATTCCCTAACCCTAACACCAAAGAAGCTAGAGCCCCGTCATAGTTTGTCTAGCAAGCCAAGTATCTCTAGATCTAGGAGTTAGCAATAAGTTAGTCTACGAGTTATTCTTTTGGAACTTTATTTGCAGTTTTACGTCATTTTAAAGTAGGAGGTTGTGCTAATCTTCTTTAAAGAGTTATGTGTAATTCTATACACATGACTTCGACTCGCATATGTTTCTATTGTACCACTGTGAGGGATGTAATACTAGTGGAACGATGTTGGTGTTATGTCACGACTTGCGTATTACAACATGCACTGCTATGCTGGGTCACCGCATATAGCGCAAGAGATAGTTGGTATACCAGGATCTCCAAGTTTAGCAGGAAGTTGATCGCTATAACTAATCATTACTGCTATATTTTGAGTTACCTTTTCCTTCCTATTAAGAATATCACCCGTGAACTTTTTATAAGTAGGCAGTTGAATAGCATCAGCTAGAGTAAGTTCGAAACATAGATTACTTAGAGCTTTGGCAAACGAATCATATATATCTTTATTGTAGGGTTTCGTAGCAGAAAACAAAAAGTTACCTACCGACAGAATAACATAGCCAAGATCTATTCTATGTAAGGTAACAAAGGGATTTAGTGTTTATGCCCTTGAAGACGGAAAGCGTTATATTCCAAATGAACGTTGTTGGCGAAGGTGTACAACGACGCCGATCTCAAGATCGAGTAGGCGTACATGAGATGAAGTGCTCCAACTTGCAGCACCTCTGTAGTTCTACACACATACGGTGTATAGACCTTCCCTGGGCTCCGGTCCATCGAAGCATCAGAAATAGAAGATCTGAATTGAGATTCTAGCAGCACGACGGTATGAGTATGGTGGCGGGCTCTCACCCATATGCACGTTCCAAAACTCGAGAACCATAAGTGAGGGAGAGAGAGAGACAATGAGCCAAGAGATAATGGAGGAGGAGGCTCCCCCTCCCTTTATGTAGGCGTGGGGGGAGGGGGTGGGACCTCCACCTTGGCCACCGCCCCTGCATGGAAATCCAACAAAGTTGACCTACCTGTCATAATTCGATGTGGCGCTGTTTTCCGGCGCTATCCGACACTCCCAAACCAACCACTATAATTCTAGGCCGACTTAAAAGTGTTGGATAGTTTATTGAATTGTGCCAGACAAGGGTAGCCTAGTATGAGGCTCAATGGACACCAAATTTCGTGTGTGGCGCCCCAATAAGCATATTGAGAAAGCTACTGATCTAACACGAGCTGAACAAATAAAAAGGCCCTGTTTTGAGGCAAAAAACTAGGTTTACACACAGCATGGCAGTTTGGAGGCATTTTGTTTCGCTTTTTTCGTATGTTCTCATTTAGTCGTCTGTCTGACTTTTTTGAAAAAAAAAATTTATGTTTTGCATTTTTTTTCTCCGTCTCTTGCTTGAATTTTGACCAGATACCTCGGTTAAGATACCTCTGTTTTTTAAATGGACGGAGGAATCCCGTGAATTGTTTTAAAAAAGCAGAAACCGACACAGCAGGTGTGTGCGGGCTCGCGACAAATAGCTGGACGAGGACGGCACGGCAGGCAGCAGCGAGAGAGCCTGTGACGCTTGCAGCTGATCCCATCCAGTCTGCAGCACGGCAGAAGACGCGTATTCTGCTCCCGCCTCCGCGTGAAAAAGTTTGCCGTGATCGACGATGCCGGCTGGCTTGTGTGTCTGCCCTCTGACACCCTTGCCGTCTTGTCCTGGCACTGCGTTATTCGAAGAACTTAAGCTTTAGTTTTGAAAATTCAAAGTTTCGTCATTGTGTTTGGCAATGATTCTGTCGAAGACATTGTTTTAAGAGGAACAACTTGATTTAGGGTGAAAATTCAAGATCCGCCATTCATTGGTTGTGTCTGATAATAACTTCGTTGAAGATATGTTTTGAGAGCACGAGCGTCGGGTGTTGTTTTGGCAGTGATTTGTGTTGTAGCTACAAGATTTAGATCATTGTAGCATGTTTTCATTTTTTCTCCTTTTTTTTAATAGGGCCACGTGCATCCGTAATGTCTTCACGATATTTCATTGTTGCAGAGGTTAGATGAATTTGGTATCTTCATGATATTACTATATTTTCTTTGTCGAAAAAAATTCGGTGTAAAACACTAGTACGCTGCATAACCGCCATGTTAGTAGTGTATAAGTTTTCTTCTCGAAAATCCGCAAATCTTTTCGTAATCTTCAGCAGTAGTACAAACAGCCGCAAAAGCAATAAATATTACAAATAGGTCTTTGAAACACCTAGTGACGACTACAAACACTACTATTTACTTTGTACTTTTTACTATTTGAATCAACTGCTATAAAATCATCCCTTGCTTTGTGAGTTTATTGATATACATGTGTGATTGAGAGTGACGTATATATCCATTGCTAAAGTTTTATTGGTATTCTTGTGTTCCCCTTGATTCAAACTATAAATTTAGGTACTACTTTCTCGAAGATTTCAGCGATCCCCTATACTTGTGGGCATCATCGTGATACCCAGTACCGCCCTACATGCGGCTGCCCATCAACAACGGCTGGAGGATGGCCCACAACGGTGTCGGCGTCTCGCTAGCGCCATGCGTTTGAACCGAGCAATGTTTTAAACAGACCTGCGACAAATGTTGCTGGTGGTCGCCAGAGGAGCGCGTCGACCCACCTGGGCAGCGACGAACAACAATGAATGGTGGGCGGATTTCTTCGACGTAGTGGGTCGATGGCCACATCGGCCCGCCGAGGAACGTTTCGGGGTGCGCACCTCTTCTAGGGCGTCCCTGGCCACACACCGCCAAACGTCCTCAAGGGGATCCGGTGCGATGATACACGAATGGAGTATCCACAGTCACCGTCGTCATTGCCACTAGCCAGGAAGTGGCTTCCATGAGGGACAATGCCCCACTCTTTGTCACCATGCTCTTCTTCCTCATATCCGGCACATAGCACATCGTATTCCCAACACCCCCCCCCCCCCTACACCGTGCCTAAGAGCGAGATGAAGGAGTAATTCACGATGCCAGCGCCAACAAGATGAACCCGCGACATCAGCTTCTACAAGCCGCGACAAGAGGCGTCTGGCGGCAACGGTCTATGCCGGAAATTAATATGGAGGTCAATACGGAGGAGGAGGAGATGGGAATACCACCACTAAGATACAGCCGCTAGCAGCGCCTCCTCGCTAGCGTCTACGATACAAAGGACACAAAGGAGGAGCAGAATAATGTTAGTTCTCAGTTAACCGAGAAACTCGTAACGAGTAAGCTACAAGCGTTCGGTTTTGAGAGTTGGCGTGATATCGGTTTTGGGGAGTGAGTGGAGCATATGGACGGGGTCTGAGCGGAGTCTCATATGGAGTACGGGGTTCCATCCTATTCGCGTGCTGGTCAGTGGAGCTCGACACTCTACTTACCGTAAATCACGCAATCACCGCCGTGCTGTCCACTCCAAACTCCGTACCAACACCACCCTGCCAACTCCCATGTCCCATCTCTTCTCTTGCCCCAAACTCCCAAACACCTATATAAACCCCCCAAAATTTAATCCACACCAAACCCCGAGCTTCAATTCAACTCACTCCATCAACACAACACGTACCCACCACCAGCAGCAACAACAACAGCTCACCTCGAACCAAACCCCACGCACGCGCGGTGTCCTCCTCGGCCGGCCATTCCACATGGCGGCGGCCGCCGACGATGCCAAGCTCGTGCCGGTGGAGCGGCTCGGGCAGCGCCTGGTGGCGCCGGCCGGGCCGACGCCGGAGGGCCCGCTCCGCCTGTCGTGGCTCGACCGCTACCCCACCCAGATGGCGCTCATCGAGTCGCTCCACGTGTTCAAGCCCGACATGGCGCGGCAGGGCGATCGCCCGGCGAGCGCCGTGGAGCAGGCCCTGGCGACGGCGCTCGTGGATTACTACCCGCTGGCCGGCCGCCTCGCGGTGTCCGACGCCGGCGAGGTGCAGGTGGACTGCAGCGACGGCGGGGTCTGGTTTATCGAGGCGGCCGTCAGGTGCCGGCTGGAGGACGTCGACTACCTCGAGTACCCGCTCGCCGTCGACAAGGACGAGCTGCTCCCCCACCCACGCCCCAAGCCCCGCCGCGAGGAGGAGAGCAAGCTCATCCTGCTAGTCCAGGTACGTGTCGTGCTCACTGGAGGACTCGAGTCGCATTGCGTTGCGTTGCGCTGTGTCGCACTGTCGGTGGTGTGGCTTTGGATTCTTACAGCTGTGACGTGAGCTAACTGGCCGTTGTGTACGTCGCAGGTGACCACGTTCGACTGCGGCGGCTTCGTGGTGGGGTTCCGGTTCAGCCACGCGGTGGCGGACGGGCCCGGGGCGGCGCAGTTCATGGGCGCGGTGGGGGAGCTGGCGCGCGGGGCGGGCCGCATCTCGGTGGCGCCGGCGTGGGGCCGCGACGCGATCCCGGACCCAGCGGGCGCGCTGGTGGGCGGCCTCCCGGACCCCGCGGGCGCCAAGCGGCTCGAGTACCTCGCCATCGACATCTCCGCCGACTACATCAACCACTTCAAGGGCCAGTTCGCGGCGGCCACCGGCGGGGCCCGCTGCTCGGCGTTCGAGGTGCTCATCGCCAAGGCGTGGCAGAGCCGGACCCGCGCCGCGGGCTTCGACGAGGACTCGCCCGTGCACCTCTCCTTCGCCATGAACGCGCGGCCGCTCCTCCACGCTCGCCTCCCCGCCGGCTTCTACGGCAACTGCTACTACATCATGCGCGTCACCTCCACGGCCGGCAAGGTGGCTGCCTCCACCATCACCGACGTCGTCAAGATCATCAAGGAGGGCAAGAAGCGGATGCCGTCGGAGTTCGCGCGGTGGGCGGCCGGGGAGATGGCCGGCGTCGACCCGTACCAGATCACCTCCGACTACCGGACTCTGCTCGTCTCCGACTGGACGCGGCTGGGCTTCGCCGAGGTGGACTACGGGTGGGGGCCGCCGGCACACGTCGTGCCGCTGACAAACCTGGACTACATCGCCACGTGCATCCTCGTCAAGCCGTGGGTTCACAAGCCAGGCGCGCGGCTGATCACGCAGTGCGTGACGTCCGACCGCGTCGCCGCTTTCCACGACGCCATGGTGGACACCAGCTAGCTTCACTGCACTGGTTGTTCGTTGGTTCCCTTCTTTTTTTACAGCTCTATATATATAGTCGCCCATGCTGAAATTACAGCTTGGTTATTAGTAGCAACAACTTAACTTATAATAGTATTGGAGTTGTAAACTAAGCAAGAATAATGGCCAACTGGTAGCGACGAAAAGTGTAAAAAGGATGAAGAAGACTATGTATACTTATTATAGCTAGGTTTGGAAGCAGCATCCCGCATAAGCTCACGAAAGCATTATCTGGTTCAAACTGGATTAATTTGTTAACTTTTTTGCAAATAGGAGTAATTAGTTTTGACTAGAAAGCGGGGTGGGTCGCCCACCGCTTTGCATCCTAGTCTCCTAGAGGGAGGTGGAAGGTGCTCTAGGTTGTGTGGGGGTGTCGGTGGCTATGATGGCGAGGTGCTGTTGTGGTGGCGGTGTGAGCCAACATGGACAGTGTTGCTCAAATCCAGTGGCTAAAGATGAAAGTGTGATGCTATACAAATGAAGGTCTTGCCATCTTCGGTCGGTGCCGACAACGACGAAACCTGTGGGTGTTAGTTCCTCCTTAGTGGTGCGTTGCCACTTCCCTAGCTCGCACTTCAGTTTGGTATATGTCTCCGGGCCAAAGCTTAGGTTCAAAGTTGGACCGGTGTGATGGCGGCTTCCTCGATGTCGTATCTCCGTTGGGAGCATCACTTTTGGAGGCACATCTTGGAGTTTCTTTGTTGAGCTCCTCCAGTGCTCGCCATTGTTCAAGGTTAACCTACAAAGACGTAATATACGCAGTCACCAGGAGTCTAAGATGATGTCTTTCTCAGAACCGACCAAATCCCGCCATCTATTTGCCGCCTCCTTTAGGCATGAAGGGTGGATAGCGCGTCGACCAGGGAAGTCCAATTGGAGATGTTGGTCTACAACGATGTCTAGCATCTGTGGTAATACTGCTTTGTTGCTCTCTTTAGGACATAATACTCTTTTGCAGTGTAGTTCTAATGTTTTTGGTACTCCCTCCAATTCATATTACTTGACAGCAATATATATGTATCTAGACACATTTTATATGTATCTTGACAGCAATATGGATCGAAGGGAGTAGCTGTTTTCGGACAAGCTGGTGTGCAGTTTGTTCTACTGTATTTATTTTGTATTTGAAATTTTAGTTTTTATATAAAAAATGGTACGCCTTGATCGTACTGTGGAGGACAGGTAGACACAGATAGATAGAGTAGTTGGCGGGATTGGTATTGGATTCCTTTGGATGGTCTCGGTGGGTTCTTCTTTTTGGGGGTTTTGATTGACAGATCGAACGTGGACTAGGTTGGAAGCTACCAACTAGTCCTCCGTAGTGTATTCTTTTTATTTTGTTGTTCAAATATAAAGCCAAGGTGTACATACTTTTCTCTAGTCGTACCTGAATTCTCAAGTGGTGTTTTGTCCACGTAAAAATAGGTAATTGTTCAGAACTACTACCTACAGCTGAGACGTGAATAGTTTGAGTGGACGTACATGGTCTACGGCACTGTAATTTTCAGAGCGTGTATAAGAAGCGCCCGAAAAAAAAACTGCATCTAGAAGCTTCGTACAAATCTGAAAAACTGAGACATGAATGTTTTAAGGTGGTTGCTAAATCTGACCTGCACAAACATAAACTTAGCAAATAATCCATCTTTGCAATAGTGTAAATTGTGAAAAAAAAAATTACTGGCTAGAAACAATCATATTCGTAGGATTTTTCTAAAAACATAGTACAGGCACAAACGCTCGTAAATATTTATATACAATCTACACGCACCATACATATATGAACACATCCTGAAGACTAAACCGGTTCGTCTTCTCCACAAACGCCTCTCACTACAAGAAAAGAAAAAAAAATTATGAGACATATCTCTGGTGGGTTGGATATATATAAAATTGTTCAAAGATATTCATATTTTTTGCTTATTAGGCGTAGATTTCTGTGTCCCACAATTTGAGTAATCCAGAATATCATTTTCTTTTATTGTGGAAAAATAATGGAGTCACTAGTATCTTTGTTGACCCGTTAATTTACGAAAACTCGTAAGTGAGCGCGAGCTTGGGTGATCCACAAATCCATACTACATCAAGCCGTTGTAATCCTTACCTGACGTCATAATTCGCAATATACAATGCGCTGTAATTCAGCCAGCCAATACACCCGGCTAACTTAGCCAACCACCCAAACCGTAAGCATCAGCCGAGTGGCAGCCACAAAGGGAACAGAACGCGGGATACCTGTGCTCTGGACGCAGTTTTGCAGAGATGGGGACGAGATCCTGTTCCAGACACGGAGCTTGCTGAAAGCAATATACGTTACACTTTGACTGCATAAATCTCTCTATAGAATCTTGCCAACAATAGAATATCTAACCAACTATAAAATCTTGCCAACAATAGAATAGTTTTTTTGGGGGGCTGACAGCTAAAATAGGCTCACATCGGCCCGCCCTAAAAAGCATCGGCGTGTTTTCGAACCCAATAAAAGCGTCGACAATCCCGTGCCGACCTCTTTGCAAAGGGCGCGGATTGGGCGCGCCGGCGCCTCTCACGGCACATCGGTTTTCGCGGGTGGGACCACCTTGGCAGTGGTAAGAGGCGACGAGTCGCATTAAAAACGACGCGTGGCGGACGGTCGTCGGCGTCAATAGCTCCGCTCAGAAACCGAAGCAGCGACGAGGACGGCAACTGGCCACGCGGTGTCCACCCACCTCCCCGATGCGCCTTCACTGCGCGTCCGCCACCTCCCTTAAAACCACACCAATGCACTTCTCTTCTCCCCCGTCTTCCAACCCTAGCCGCCACCACCACCAATCTTGCAGACGCCGCACAAACACCTTGCGAGATAGCACACAATGCTGAGGCCGGCGGCAGTAGCGAAGGTGGTGGACTCCGGTCGCTGCAACTCACCTACGACGAGGCCGACGTCCTGTACTGGCAGCGCATCCCCGTGCTGCTGCAGTTTAAGCTGCCGCACGGGTGGAATCTCTCCAACGCCGGCTACGTCGTGCCGCTGCCGCCACCCCCAAGACCAGAGACGTGTGTCCTCATCACCGAGCGGCGGGCGCACATGTCGCCGGCCGACCGAAGCCAGCCGGAAAACGCGCAGAACAGCCCGGCGTGGCCGCGGCGCTTCCAAGACGAGTGCGACATCGAGCTCGCGTGTTCGGCCGGCCGCGACGCCGGCCGTTTCAACCATGTCGGCCGCCGGGCCTGGTGGCAAGGCAACGGCTACCGCCCACGCATCCACGGCGTCGACCCCTGCGCGTCCCGCTCTACTACCCCTAGGCGAATGCTTGGCACCGGAGGCGCCGACTCTACAGAGGCCGCCGGCAAGGACCACATCGGCCCATTCGCGCTCCGGCTCGTCAAGCGCCGTTGTGGTTGCACACGCCTCCTTCTGCAGGCGTCTTCGTCCACAACAACCCAGGGCGCACGGCTTCCGCCCCAGCTCGGAGGACGCCTTCCATGCCGGCGCGTCAAGGAGGAGGACGCTGCTCCCTCAGCGCCGCCTCTGCCGGTGAAGAGGCAATGGTGGGAGATGGAGGCGGAGGCGGCCCTCCGTGGCGGCGATGACCCTGAGGATATCCCTGGGCAGCACTTCATCATCGGCCGCTCCGTCGAGGAGGACTATCGGCAGATGACGCTCGACCCGCGGCAGACTGCGGTGTGGTCCGCCATGGACCACGACGAGAACTTCATCGACCTCGCCGGTCCTTCTGAGTCGCCGACGCCAAAGGAGGAGGAGGACGATTGGTCCTTCGACTTGTCCGGCGATGACATCGGCAACGACGGTGATGACGCGAACAACCTCGACTACAGCACCTTCTGGGGGCGCCGCTAGTTTTTTCTTAGTTTTTAGTTCAAATTCGAGTATAAAACTAGTCTAAATTCATATGAATTTCTTTTTTTTTTAATTTGAATTCTATTGGGGGCTGTCGTATGGAGGGGCGCCGATGTGGGAATACCTTCCCCAAATGAAGGATACACTACCAACGCCCCCCATATGGCAGCACCGGCACCTATTTGAAGTGAAGGCAATAATAGTTGTATTGATTCTAGATTGATACTGCGTGATTACATTGAGAGTCCCTTGGACTGATTATATAGTAGTAGAAGACTTGGGGACTAAGAAGCCTACTAGAGATAGAATCCTAAACTACCAAATATAGCAAACCGTGTCCTACTCTAATACCTAATTGTGGTATACTCTAACACCCCCCCGCAGTCGGATCGGTAGTGACGCGAATACAGCAAGAGCATCGCGGACGGTCCGACTGGAGCATAAGCCGAAGGCGCCGACTGGAGAGGGGGTCGGTGGATGATAGCCCTTGATGCCGATGTCGATGTAGCCGGTAGCCAGGGCGTTGTAGTCGCAGTCGATGAAGCCATGTGTGATTTAATTGTCGTTGATGAAGTTGTTGATGTTGATGTTGTTGTGGTCGGTGTCCGTCTTGAGCCCGGGGGAAGTCGCCACAGTGATAAAATAAAAGGCGGTTGCAGCGGTAGTCAACTCGAGGTAGACGTAGCTGGATTTGTGGTAGTTGAGGTAGGCGACACGCCGCGCCGAACTTGCCGGGCTCGGGAGCGCGCCGGGGACGAAGGCACGCGCCGGTGTTGCCGGTACCGGGCGTGCGAAGACAGGGACCACCATGAGCCATGCGCGCCAGAGTTGGATGGAGTAGCAGAGAAGGCCTCCCTGTACGGTTGGTTGCGCGCCGTATGCGCCGGAGTAGACGAAGTGGTTGCAAGAAGAAAATTGAGCACATGCGGTGCAAACAAAAAATTAGACTGCAACTCTGGCGGTATGGTCATTGTGGACGAAGATGACGAGGTGGTTGTCGATGGCGATTGAACTGTAGCGGTAGTAGATGTCGGGGATCGAACCCGTTTTATTCATCTACATGCAGGAGCGCGGCGACGCAGAACCCGTTGGCGTTGACGAAGACCTTGATTGGTGATGACGACGACGATACGTGCGGCAGAGTTGTTGGTGTAGATGGTGCTTGGAGATGATGACCAGCGACGATGATGCGGCCCTTTGTTGATGGCAAGGCGCATACTTGGGACGGGTGTCCCGGTTGGCGTTGGCGAAGATGATCCGACATGGTGGCGGCGTGCGGTCGGAGAAGTCGGCAACGACGCATGAAGGCGTCCCTTAGGGCGTGGAGCCTCCTTGGCACGGTCATTGCCGGGGATTTTTCGGAGATGAGTCAACGCCGAGGTTGGAGTAGAGGCGCGTGATGACAACATGGCGAGCAGACTATTTGGTGGCTAAAGAAAAATAGAGAAAGAAATAGATCTGAAACAAAATTTGCTAAACTACGAAACTAATCTAAAGAAAAACTTAGCAACGAGATCGGATGCCCCCGGTGGAGATCATGGAGATTGATCTCCCCGGGGGCGGCAGAAGCGGTGGGTGGCTAAACCCTAGGTCGTAGAAAGAACCGCTCTGATACCATGAAGGCAATAATAGTTGTATTGATTCTAGATTGATACTGCGTGATTACATTGAGAGTCCATTGGACTGATTATATTTGGTAGTAGAAGACTTGGGGACTAAGAAGCCTACTAAAAATAGAATCCTAAACTACCAAATATAGCAAACCGTGTCCTACTCTAATACCTAATTGTGGTATACTCTAACATGAAGAGCGCCAGTGGAGATGCTCTAACACAACTCGGATCTTCGGATGGCGTGGTAAACCACAGTTGGAACACACTGGTTATTTCGTAGGTTTTGGTACAGGATGATCCATTAACTACCTGGTACATGATGGGCCAAATGAGGTGCACACCGACATGTACCAGGCGCTGAAACGCAGCTGCAAACTGCCTGGAATTGATGTCCATCGAACACCCAGCTGCTTGGTCTTTAATTCGTGTACGATACCTTGCAGCAAAACTACAGCGTATTGCTTCATTTAACAAATCCTGCCCTGTTTCATTTATTGCGCTTGCATGCCTGATCACCACTCGATATCACTTCTGATTTACGGACCAAAGGAGCTCGGGCGCTATTCGTCCGCTCTCGTTAATTTATCCTGTCCATGCAATCCAGCTGGAGAATGGAGCATTGACTGCAGAACAGAGATGTCGTCGTCCTCTACCTGGTACTATGTATATTCTTCCTCCCACGAGTCCACGACCGACAAAATTGAAAGAACAGTGACCTCTTGTCTTTTTTGCAACCGGTGGCTTCCTTTGGAGAAGACCAAAATTAATTGAGTCGGTAGAAATGCTAGAGAAGCTTCATCATAAATACTGTTTCTTGTATAAAGATCATAAGTATTGCTACCTCTGTTTATGAAAGGATGTTAAAAATTTATGTAAATTTCCTTTGATATTCTTTTACAGCCAGAGGAAAAAGCGGAATGAATGACCACTTGTTCATCTGATTCTCAACCATCACCTTCTCCAGACTCTGGGTGAACGCAATGGACTGTGCCTCCCGGGCTAGATCGGACTTGGTAGCCTTATGGTCTCGGGGACGAGGTGAAAGGGCTTGACGGTCTTGGTAGCCTTATGGCCTCGGGGACGAGGTGGAAGGGCTTGACGGCCTTGATCGTCGTCTTCGCCGTCGAGGTTGACCGTTGTCCCATTCTTCAAAGCTTCATTGTAGGCCGCAAAGCTTGTCTTCCACTTCTCCGCATCCTTGAGCTTGTCCCAACAATGGACCATATGGAAGCCCTTCTTATGAACCTCTCCAAGGCCCGGGATACCTGGAATCACGCCAAAACCGCCAATGAAGTACATAGAATGATGTAAATAGAATAGAATGATGATGATTGTATCTTGTTACCACTGAAATGACGCAAGCGCCGCTTACGGAGTGCCTCTTAGTATGTTCGACGGCCGAGACGAACTTGCTTATCTCTTGTTTGATGTAGTTCCAATCGTTTTCTGAGGGACTCTTCCGTGCGAGGGTTTGGGATGTGGTAGGGCGGGTGCATCTTGATCTCATTGTACTCCTGCATTACCTTGGCCCAATACACCTTGCCCTTTTGTTGGGCGCCATTAATACAGTCATGGCTTGTTGCCAGCCACGCGCCGCACAAACACTTGTCCTCGTCGTCGATGAATCCTTGTGTCATGTGGCTCTCCCCCTTCTTCTTGATAGCATTGTCCGTGGTGAGGACAGGCTGTGTTGGTGCGTCGTCAAAGTTGTCGACGCACACGGGTGTTGGATGCGTGGGCTAGGTGGAGAACAGTCGTGCGTTATCGATGTCCTCCGCATCTTGCGTCGGTGCCCACTCATCCTGCGGGCATGTCCCGGCCCGGTCGTCGCCAACGAAGCCTAGATGTCTGTCTCATGGCGGTCCTTCCAATAAGCCTACGAATGACCGTGTGTCAAACGCATGATACACGGCAGTCGCACACACTGAGAGAGCTCACGTACCGGGTCATCCATCGTTGGGGCAGGCGGTGCCATTTCGTCGAACAGGATGCGGGGCTCCAGCATGCTCTCCTCCGGCAGCTGGCGTGTCTTGTGTGTCGCGCTCGGGCGTGAGTAACCGCTTCTAGGCGTCCGGTTGAGGTCGGGAACCGGCGCCCCGTTGAACGGCAGCGGCGCGTCGGTGAACTGCACCGGCGCCACACCGGAGGCGACCCGCGACGCCGGGTGGCCCTGCAAAGGAGCGGGAGTTTCAGGACGCAGCTGGGAACTTATCGAGCTCACCGACGAGGCCGGAGGAGCGACGCCGGCGATCCCCTCTCGCTTGACGAGCATGTAGCCTCCGCTAAGCTCGGATGGAGGGCTACTTGCGCGACCCCGGCTTTCATCTGCATCTGCCACGCCTGCTGGTTGGCGGCCGCAGCAGTCTTCTCCTTCAGGTTCCTGCGCCGGCTGCGACGCTTCGCGGCCTCGACGCATTTCTCCTCCTTGGAGAGCACCTTCTTTGCCGCCGTTGGCGGCTCGCGTTGCTTCAGCCGGAGCTGCAACCTCCATTGTGGCTATGGTCATGGCTACGGGGGAGTGTGGGGCGGCGACGGGTGCGAGGGTTTCCTCGGCATCCATGGTGGTGGCTGCGGCGGCGAGGACGTCCATCGCTTCTGGATTGCTCGCGCCGGTCTACTTTGATTTTTTGCGCGGAGAATGGTCACTGTCAGGAATAATATCAGCCTCCCTGCCACTGACGCGCAGGTCCTACATCTTTTTCGGCGGATACTCGGCGTGACCGCGGAGCGTCCGCGGAGACGCAAACCCAGCGCATATTTGGGTCAGGTTTGCGTCGCCGCGGACGGTCCGGTCATTTTGCGTCCGCCCCGCTGGAGAAGGGCCCAGACGCATTTTCGGTCACGACGGACGCAAACGGTGGCTCACGTCGCGCCGTTGGAGATGCCTTACCGAACGATCGAATGCACGAGTGATGGACGTGAAATATCTCGGGAGAATCTTCTGCGTCCCAAGCAACCCAAACAGGTTTAGGAACATTGTCTGTCGATGCACTCGTGTCTCGACCGCAATAGGAAAAGAGGTTGGCGATGAGAAGGAAAGCACGAGCGAGAAGCATTAGGGCATGTACAATGGTGATGACTCAGCTGTCTGTAAAAGGTAGTTATAGATGATTTTGTTGATGTGGAGGAAAGAGAATGAGGAGAGAGAAGGAGGCTGTCTGTAAAGTTACAGACAGTATGTAGGCTTCTTACAGACAGCTTACAGACACCATTTTTGCTGTTGTATGAAGGGTGTCTATAATTTATACTCACATATAGCTATGACTAAAAATAGATAACTTGCAGACTATACACTGTCTGTATCATTGTCTATAGATAACATGGAGTACTATTACAGACAACATCCGTCTAAACCAATGTACATGCCCTTAGCAAAGCGGCAAATGTGTACTTCACCAGCTTCCTCTCGTCTTGTTTGAGACAGACAGGCGAATCGTCGTCACTAGCTCCTCCTCCTTGGTGCTGTTGGGCGATAGCGGGAAGCCAACGACCCAAGTACCAGGATGACGCTTCTCGCGGATGCCACGATTTCGACGTGAGTGCTTTGTTGGTGTTGTTGTTAATTGTGTTGCTAGTGTCGTGACGCTGGTTTAGTCGTTTGGCTGCTATGGTTGCTTCCACGGAAGCTAACTGGAGGGAAGCGTCGGTGAGACCCAGAAATCGGGCTGATCCACAGTTAGTGGAGGTGCCTGTCACGGTGTCACCCGGCATGGAAGTCGCGAGCGAATGAACACTGGCAAATGTTATTAACTTTGTAGAGGTGACTTTTATATGATGTCCGCAAAACCTCAATCAGTATCTGCCAAACATCCTACTACTAAAACTCTAAAATGTTACTTCCTTCGTTTCAAAACTAAGTATCGCGGCTTTGATCAGATTTTGTGTATAGCTTCGTTCATTTTGAAGAAAAAAAAACTATGACACTTAATTTGGAATGGAGCTATCCCTCCAGCCCTAAACAGCAGATTTAGATCTTCGTTTGGACACTTACGAGTCAACGTCTCAATAGGCACAAATTAACACTAAACATTATCGATCCTTACCATTCGAAGTTTGGCCCAAAACTCTGTCCGGCAACCCTGTGCCGGCCTTGCTCCATAGGGGCCGGCACACGTGCCAAGTAAGAAACAGACATGCCGGTGCCACACTCCAGCGATCCTGCCATTCTCCCACCCACCTCCTCTCTCCTGCGATTCCACCACTGATTCATTGTTGCACCATCCTCGTTTTGATGCCATCGGCAACGTCCACCGCTGCCTAGAAAAACCACATAGCCACTGCCGCTTCGCCTCAACGACCACACCGCAGTTTACGAATTCGTCTCTTCTCTGGCCGAGCTATCTGCTCACTAATCAACCGGCCTCTACAACTCAACTCTGCGGCACAGTGTGGATCTCCGACGAGTCTTCATAGAACAACGCCTCACGCCCAACCCCTCCCACGACCTGTTCGGCCGGGTGCCTAGGTACAAAATTTTGGAGGATTTTCTGTCTTCGGTGGAGTGATTCGTTAATTATTTAATTGCTTCATTATTCGATAAATATACTATGAATCACGACGATGAAATGCTGCTGCATCAGCTGATTCTAGATGAAGCCGATGGTTTCATCGATGAAGAAGAGAAGATGATGATCATATCTTGTCTTCTTCAGTTACGAGCAAAGATTAATGCTGCATTTGGGTGGGGATGTTCTAGGTAGGGAGGAAGGAGAACAAGGACAAGCAGCGGATGCAGGATGATGTGATGCTTGAGACTGACAATGTACAATGTTTCCAACGATCAAACACATACACCTAAAGACTTTTGGTGATGCTCTGAATAAAGAGTTGTTCATGAAGATTGTGATTGGTGTGAGGGAGTATGATGTCTACTTTGTATGCAAAAAAATAATACTACGCTGGATTGCTTGTTTTCACCTTATTTCATAAATGCGTGGCTATTTTGAGGTGTCTAGCTTCTTATGATACACAAGTTGACTATCTCCGGATGCATGGTTGCGTCGACATGCTAGGACACTTTGTATAAGTTCTATCGAGCAATCGTCGCAAATTTTTGGAGCGGTCTATCTGAGAGCGCCAAATGAAGAAGACACGGCTCGGATCTTGGAATAGAACATAGCGAGATGATTTCCTCAAATACTTAGAAGCACCGAATGCAAGCATTGTGGATGATTTTTTTTCCCATTAAGTCATACTAGAGAGTGCATCAAGGTTTTTGAAGTTGTTGAAAACTATCACATGTGGATTTGGCATGCTTTCCTTGGCATGATGAATATCACAAAAATTAACGTGTTGCAACTCTCTCTATTATCTGCTAGACTTGCTTAAGGTCATGCTCCGGAGGTAAACTATGAGATCATTGGTCACACATACAACAAAGAGCCAATAACATCTATTCAAAATGGTTAATTCGTGAAGACAATCTGTGATCTTTTCACGGAAAAGAAATCTTGGTTTGCTAAGTGCCACAAGAGTTGTAGGAAGAATGTTGAGCGATCATTTGGTGTGCTCCAACAATGTTTTACTATCGTCCGGTGCACTGCTCCCCAATGGTCGATAGTTCGGATATGGGAGGTCATGAATGATTGTCTGATCATGCATTGCATTATCATCGAGAGAGAGAGAGCGCGCTAATTTAGTACATGATGATCATCCACATGATTGCTAGGGCCCTGCTAGGGCCCTCTTGCCGAAGTTGATCAACATGTGTTAGCCAAGTTTGGAGTTTTTCTCAACATGCATTGTGAAATCCATGATGAACATGTTCCACAACAACTTCAATATGATCTAGCGGAGCACCTGTGGGCAACAGGTGAGGAAACCCCGCATGAGTCTTGACCTATTTGAACTTCTCGGGTTCAGATTTATTTCAATTATTGTATTTCACTATTTTATTGCTATGTTTGAATTTGGTTGAATAATTTTATTTATTTAGTTAAATAATTTAATTTGGTTAAATTCTTGTTTGAAAATGTATATTATATTGATACAGCAAGTTGAAGAAAATTAAAAATAATAAATCAGCTGTCGGCAGCTGGCTCCAAAACGACAGCCGCTCTGGTGCACGTAAGACTAGTCATAGTGGGGAGTAACATATAGTAGTGTCATGCATACTTAGATGTAGTATCTTGCATGAGTGTATTAATTAGCTTGTAGACTCATTCTATCTTAAAAAGTGTGATGTTGGTAACATAACTAGTTACCACAGCCATCTCTTTCTTCATTTAATATAATGCCATGTCATCAATTTGCCTAGTTAGTAATGCATATAGCTCTCCCTCTATGAGGCTGACCATAGTGCAAAGTATCATATAGTGGTATCATCCATATGATACAAGTCTATGATACTACCCCTATAGTAATTAGTAGCATATAGTAGTATCATAATCTCATGATATTTAATTATTTGTAGAATTTCAATGCAATTGTATGTATATGATGTATTTGACATTAAATTTTTTAGTTTCACGTGCTATGATACAGTATCATATTATGATACCACTAGCATATCACTCCTCATTAATTATAACGCCACATCGAATTTTTATCAAGGTGGCATGCATGATACTCCTTGAGATACTAGCACTATGGCTAGCCTGAGTAGTCCAAGACCTGTTTGTTAGTGCTAGGAGTATTATCGGACAAATTTATGAGACTTGATGAGATGCTCGTAGATAGTCTGCCTGAAATAGAGGCAAGAAGGGTCGCCTAATTCGACTACCTCAGGGAATAGTTAATTCGTCTTCATCCTTCACTTCTTTTCCGTCAGAAACTGTCCTGCCATCTCCAACGACGGCTCGCAGATAGACATATCATATCTGTTGGTGTCCGTGCGAACTAATAGGAGACCTAACGGCGACTTGCAAAGGAACCGCGTCTCGCGGATATGTTTATTTCGGAGCAACTTAATCCAAATTTACGGCGGGTTTAGCAAGCCACACAACCGGACGCACCTACACTCCCAGCTACCCATCCCTGTCGCCACTCGCCACCGTCGCCGGCAACTAGTTTTGGCTGCACAATGAGCAATACACGTCTGAGCCTCTCGCCGTTGTTGTTTAGCCTGGCCCCGTGCTAGAGGCTTAGGGCATCTCCAGGGACGCGATTCAAACGGATGCAGAGAGACCGTTTTCGTTCGCCGTGATCAGAAATGCGTATGGGCCTTCAGCGGGGCGACGCAAAGTGACCAGGCAGTCCGCGGCTACGCAAACGTGACTCAAATATGCGCCAGGTTCGCGTCTCCGTGGACGCTGCGCGGTCGCGAAAAGTGTCCGCGTTCGGTGCATCCGGGCCCGGTCGGCAGTGACTAGGTAAGCTAATATTTTCTTCATTACTATTGATTGACCAAAAGGACCATCTTTACAGAGATGGTTAGTCGAGTTAACTAAAAATTACAATGGACGTACCTACTCGCCGTCGTGCGGCCCACACCGGTCTCGGTTACTCGCAGTCGCGCAGCCTACTACTGGCCGCCGGAGGGGTCGGCGTCGTCGTCGAAGCGCGAGCGCTTCGCGCACTCCGCACACCGGGCACGCCGCAGATTGGTCACCCCGTCCCGCCTACGGCGTTCTAGGGCCTCGACCAGAGAGGAGTCCCACAGGACTGTCCTGGCCATAGCCGCCGCCTCCTCCTCCGCCACCGCCGCCTGGGCCCCGTCAGGCTGGCGAGGAAGCGGGCCCTGTCCCTAGCCGCCTCCGCCACCGCTTCGTCCCTAGCGGCGATGGCGCCCGCCAGCTCCCGGTTCTCCTGCTCGACTCGCGCGGGAGAAGGGGCCCTTCGCTGGAGCGAGTCCAGGTTGGAGCACAGTAACCCCCGAGCCATGGCGATCGCATAACTGTTGGCCTCCTCCTCCGCCAACCAATCCTGACGGCGCACGGCGTCCCCAGCCAGGGTGTCAAAGCACGCGACCAGAACGAACTGGTCGCCGAAGCAATCGAAGCGGCGGGGCACAGGGGCGTCGTCGTCCGCGATGTCGTGGATGACGGCGTCCGCTGGTGGGGCCGCCATTGCCGCCCGTGCCTCCGCGAACTCCGTCCTGGCGTCGGCGAGCTCGGCCATGGCGTTGGCGATCTCCGCCCTGGTCGCCACGAGGCGCCCTTCCGCGCACTCTGCCGCCTTTGCCTCCGCCTCCGCCTCCGCCTCCGCCACCTCCAGGTCCAGCTGCTCGGCCTGAACGCCGATGGTGACTACCTCCTCGTCCTCCTCCGGGTGGAGGTGGCGGCACATCTGAACAACGTGTTCCCAACTAATGTGGTCGGCCATGGATGGATGCTAGGGTTTAGCTTAAGGTGTGCCCGTCATCCCCGCCGGTGTCCACCATATATAGCCATGGCGGGGCGGGAAACGGCGTTGGTGCGCAGGGCGTTTCCCGCAAACGCGAAACGCTGGCGAAACTTGCCAATGTATTGGGCACGCGCGGGAACGACCGTCGTCGCGCGGGAACGGTTAATCGCCGGCGGCAGTTCTCGACGGGACGTAAAACACCATTAACGAGCTTGACGCTGTCTCCGCTAAAAATATGCGTCCACACCGCTAGAGGTACCCCGACGCAAACGGTCACCCTAGGCTGCATGGCGTCCATGGGCCGACGCAAACGGACATTTCGGACGTCGGCCCATTGGAGATGCCCTTACTCCCCCAACCACCCCGTGTGGTCCACGACACCCGTAACCCGTTCGACCAATTCCTCACAGGCCGACAAGGTAACTTTCAGGCCTCCCATTAGCCCACTTATTGGTCATAGTGCCTTCTACCTTATCGTACATCATGACGGATAGTTGGCTAAGTTTTCCTAGGACAATATCATCGATACATCGTCGGACGAGTCCGATGATGATACCGAGATCCTAACTGTCGTGGCCCGTCTCATTTCTGATTAGGGAAACCATGTACAAAAGTGCAGGGATCGGTCAAGTGACGGTAGGCCGTCCATGAGCAACTCTGGCGGGACTACTTTCATCGGACCAATTCGTTGTTAATGCTCCCTGCTAGGACATGGAGCAACGAGATATTAAGGAAGGTCATCACTGCTTATACGATCATGCACAATATGATTGTTAAGGAGGAGCACGATAACCATGTGTATGACCAATGCTGGGAATTTCAGGGTGCGTTGGTTGATACCGAGCCTGAACCGTTACAAGACTTGGTAGATTTTCTCCATGTGCATCATGGACCCTAAGACAACTCAACTCAAAGCTAAGAGATTTGCAGCCGCGTCCCCAAACGGCGCTGGATCGAGCGTTTGGGTGACATGTTTCCTTCGTGCCGCGTTCGGGGGCGTCGCTCCCCAGCCGCGTCCTCCAAACAAAATTTTAGATATTTAAAACTTAAAGCGAATTCATTCAAGCTTGCTATATATTACATAGATTCGAACAAAATTTGATGAAATTTAAACTAAACGCTAATCTACTAGTACTTGCGGCGGCCAGAGGCGTCGTAGTATTGGTGGAAGTTGTACATGTCGTCGGTGACGACCTCCTACTTGAAGCGCTCGTCGGGCTCGTCGACGAGCTCGTCCTTCACCACGCCGCTTGGCCCAGCCTCGCCGTCGTTGGTGAGGTCCACGAGTGGCTTCCCGGTGTCGCGGATGGACATGGCGATCGCCGCCTCGAGGTCGCCCCTCCAGGCGTCCTTGTCGTTCAGCGACGTCGCGAACGCCGCTCGCAAGCCAGGGCAGTCCTCGGGGTCGTCACTGCTGGCGATGAGACGCTGCTGCCGCTCGTATTCCGCCAGCAGCGCCGCCTTCCTGGCTGCCTTGTCGTCCTGCTCCTCCTTCACCTCCGGCTTCGGGATGAGGAGGGCGCCGCCGCCGCGCCTTCGCTGTTGTCGGTTGCCGTTGTCGTTGCGCCTCGGATTGACGGGCGGTGTCGCGAACGCCGACTCCTCCTTCACCTCGCGCTTGGGGACGGCGTAGGGCGCGACGCAGTGCGACGATGATGGCGTCGATCGCGCCGGACCTGACAAGGAAGAGTGCCAGCATGTTGCGAGAGATGGTGGCGACAACGATGACGTCTCCAACCTTGGAGCACCGTTGTGGATGCCGCCGACGATGTTCTCGAGGGTGCGCCCCGGAATGCCCCAGAAGAGGACGCGTCCGTCCTTGTTCCAGCTATTCCGCCGGCCGACGAGGCCGGCGGTGATGTTCATCTCGACGTCGTGCTGCGCGTGGAAGTAGACGACCAACCAGACGTCGTTGCCGGTGGCCGCCCTAGGTTGGATCGACCCGCTCCTCGGTGGTGAGGCAAGACTGTCGGGCCCTGATCGCGTCCCTCCAGCGCTCCGGGCCCGGCGACAGCGGCGGCGGGATGCCTATGCCGTTGACGGCCATCCTCCACTCGCCGCTGCTTGGCAGGCGCATGTCCGGCGGGACATGATATCCCGCGCGGTACAGCGCCCACGCCTCTGCCACGGTGAGGCTGCCACGGCGATCTTGCGGGAGGACGACGACATTAGCTAGAGGAGATTTGGGAGCGGCGAGAGATTGTGATGGGGAAGGACACAGGGGCGCTCTTAAAGTACATCGGCGGCAGGCGAAGCGGCAGCGGGGCGTTGGATGCAATAAAGACCGGCGCGGATGGCCACGCGGCCATGCACGACGAGATGCGTCCCTACGTCGCCTGGAAAATTTGGGACGCCATTAAGATTGACCAAAGGTAGGTGACGGGGTTTTAGGCTTCCGACCTGCTGACGCGTCGGGCCCGCGTCTCCTAGCCTCGCTTTTCGTTGTGTCAGGCGTGCCTGGAGCGTCCCCTGTGTGGCGGAGACGGGCTCGGGGAGCCGGACACCGTATTGGACCGCGCCGGACAAAAAGAAGCTTTGAGGCACGCGGCTGAGAATATTTTTTTATCCGGCGCCCCAAATCTCTTTGGAGACGTGGGTGAAGATGCTTTTACTCCAGAATGATTTGGTCCACCGCATGTGAAACCATGTTGAAAAGCAGTAGTCCTCTTGTACTTAAATTTTAATGTTTGCAGTAAATTATGTCGACATATGACTTTCTATTTGTTTTATGAACTACTAGATGCTACGATTTGTGCTACTATTTATTTTATTTACAATATTAATTTGTGTGTGCAAAAGAAGCTAAAAAAAATTCTAAAATTATCGTAATATTACCATCGACTAAATGCAGGACGTCGTTGGAGCATCAAGCTGCCTCCCGCAAAAGGGACTAGACATTTTCCCTATCCGCCAATCACCGCATGTGGACCCAAACAACCATATTGGCTAACTATATCACTCGGGTGTTACCCGGTTAGGGTTTCCGTCCTCTCCGTCTCAGGCGGCGAGTTTGAGTCGAGGCCGGTAGGGTTTCCCAAGGGATTCTTTACCGTCTTCGTGCTACGCCTCTCGGAAGGAGAGGTGCGTCTGGCGATCGGTTCTCCAAGGTCGCTTCTGCTGGTTAGGTTTCGGCGTGCTCTCTCTCAGGATGTCGGAAACTAGGTCAGAGGCGAGCGCGACAGATGAGAAGGGGTTAGCCGGAGCAAGGGGAGGAGGTGAGAAGGAGGGAGTGAGGTGGATGGGAGCAAGTCCACGCCATGTCATACGCAAGCCAGTGGTGATGAGGCGATCGACTCCATTTTGGAAATCTTGAGATCGGTGAAGATGAATTCGACAACTTCGTTCTAGAGGAGGATGAGAAAGAGTTGGCTGAAAGTATTCGTTGGCTTGCGGTCGCAAGGGTTAATTGTCGGAAGAGATTCAGCCATGAAGCTCTTTTTCAACAGATGAGCGCGGCTTGGAATTCTTCGCAGAAGATTAATATCAGAGCGGTTAACGATAAAAGGTTTGTGATACAATGCTTATGTTTAGCTGATTGGGAGAAAGTAATGGAGAGAGGCCCCTGGCTGTTTCGTGATTGGGTGCTTGTTACGGCACCATATGATGGTTACTCAGATCCGAATCTTGTTATTCTTGAATATATGCCCATCTGGATTCAAGTTCATTAATTGCCAGAAGCATACAGGAAGGAACGAGTGATTAAGCCCTTGATAGAGAGATCGGCGGGAGAGGTCATACCGTTGGAGATGATTCCATCTGGGTCCTTTAAGGCGACTACAGATTAAACATGATGTAAGATGGCCACTGACGAGATTTTGTCTCTATTGTTCTTGATAAGAAGAGATCTTTATTTGCAGTTAAGTATGAAAAACTAGGACAACTTGTATTGCATGCGGCTTGTTAGGCCATGAGTATAAGGAGTGTGGTGATGGGGTTTATGAAGAGAAAAGTCTGAAGTTTGGGGACTGGATTTATGCTGGCGGTCGTGGTCGCGGTTATGCTTATGCAAGTAGCAGTACAAGGGGTTCCTTTGGGGATGCTAGACGGTTTGGGTAAGAATTATCTGGAGGAAGAGGGGGCTTTACAGAAGGAAGGGGACGAGGCCGTGGTGCTTATGTTGACTGGCGCCAGCACCCGGAGAGAGTGGGAGCTATGGCAACAATGGATCCTGACCTTCTAGACACTGCTAATAGTCCCAGTAAGAACAAAGATGAGATCATGACAGATGCTGAGAAGGCGGCAAAGAGGAGACTTGAATTTGGCGATGAGAATGTAAATGGAAAGTTTGCTATCATAGCATCAGATATGGTGGTGGATGGAGTTTTAGTTAATCTGTTATTTGAGAAGGAGGATTCCTCTGATTCTAAGAGGCAGCAGAAGGAGGATGGGACATCAGAAACAAACCAATATGCAGGATCGGTGGCACCCCTCGAGGGTGACCGCCGGGCACAATGAAAACATGTGGATGCAACTGTCGGGGTTTATGTAAAACCTCGGCAGCTGGAGCGCTGATGCGCGTGAGACACACGTCCGTTGGGAACCCCAAGAGGAAGGTGTGATGTGCACAGCAGTAAGTTTTTCCTCAGAAAGAAACCAAGGTTTATCGAACCAGTAGGAGCCAAGAAGCACGTTGAAGGTTGATGGCGGCGAAGTGTAGTGCGGCGCAACACCAGGGATTCCGGCGCCAACGTGGAACCTGCACAACACAACCAAAGTACTTTGCCCCAACGTAACAGTGAGGTTGTGATGTCTACGGGTGCTTCTATTCTTGTAGACAGTGTTGGGCCTCCAAGAGCAGAGGTTTGTAGAACAGCAGCAAGTTTCCCTTAAGTGGATCACCCAAGGTTTATCGAACTCGGGAGGAAGAGGTCAAAGATATCCCTCTCATGCAACCCGCAACCACAAAGCAAGAAGTCTCTTGTGTCCCCAACACACCAAATACACTTGTCAGATGTATAGGTGCACTAGTTCGGCGAAGAGATAGTGAAATACAAGTGGTATGAATGAATATGAGCAAGAGTACGGCGCCTAAAAGTGCTTACGTGCGTTGATGATAGTAATATTGCAGAAGTAAACAAGCAGATAGCAGATTTAGGAACAAGGCCTAGGGATCATACTTTCACTAGTGGACACTCTCAACATTGATCACATAACAGAATAAATAAATAGATGCTAGACTCTACACCCTCTTGTTGGATGATGAACACCACTAACTGTGTAGGATTACACGAACCCTCAAAGCCGGAGTTAACAAGCTCCACAATATTCGATGTTCATGTTTAAATAACCTTAGAGTGCATGACAGATCAACATAACCAAACCAAGTACTAACATAGCATGCACATTGTCACCTTCACACTACGAAAGGAGGAATAGATCACATCAATACTATCATAGCAATAGTTAACTTCATAATCTACAAGAGATCACAATCATAGCCTACGCCAAGTACTACACGATGCACACACTGTCACCATTACACCGTGCAGGAGGAATAAACTACTTTAATAACATCACTAGAGTAGCACACAGATAAATTGTGATACAAAACACATTGCAATCATAAAGAGATATAAATAAGCACTTCACTATGCCATTCATAACAGTGAATAAGTATTCTGTGAAATATAGCCTAAGAGACCCACACGGTGCACACACTGTCACCTTTACACACGTGGGACAAGGAGTCTCCGGAGATCACATAAGTAAAACCCACTTGACTAGCATAATGACATCTAGATTACAAGCATCATCATATGAATCTCAATCATGTAAGGCAGCTCATGAGATTATTGTATTGAAGTACATAGGAGAGAGATTAACCACAAAGCTACCGGTACAGCCCCGAGCCTCGATGGAGAACTACTCCCTCCTCATGGGAGACAGCAGCGTTGATGAAGATGGCGGTGGTATCGATGGAGAAGCCTTCCGGGCACTTCCCCGCGGCGGCGTGCCGGAACAGAGACTCATGTCCCCGGATCTTGGCTTCGCGATGGCGGCGCTCTGGAAGGTTTTCTCTGGTTTCGTCGAACGTGGTAGGGTTTTCGCGACGGAGACTTTAAGTAGGCGGAAGGGCAAGGTCGGTGGAGTCCTGGTGGGGCCACACACTAGGCCGGCGCGGCCAGGGCTTGGGCCGCGCCGCCCTACTATGTCCCCACCTCGTGGCCCCACTTCGTTTTCCCTTCGGACTTCTGGAAGCTTCGTGGAAAAATAGGACCCTGGGCGTTGATTTCGTCCGATTCCGAGAATATTTCCTTACTAGGATTTCTGAAACCAAAAACAACAGAAAACAAGAACTGGCCCTTCGGCATCTCGTCAATAGGTTAGTTCCGGAAAACGCATAATAATGACATAAAGTATGCATAAAACATGTAGATATCATCAATAATGTGGCATGGAACATAAGAAATTATCGATACATCGGAGACGTATCAGCATCCCCAAGCTTAGTTCTGCTCGTCCCGAGCAGGTAAACGATAACAAAGATAATTTCTGGAGTGACATGCCATCATAACCTTGATCATACTATTGTAAGCATATGTAATGAATGCAGTGATCAAAACAATGGTAATGACATGAGTAAACAAATGAATCATAAAGCAAAGAATTTTCATGAATAGTACTTTCAAGACAAGCATCAATAAGTCTTGCATAAGAGTTAACTCATAAAGCAATAAATCAAAGTAAAGGTATTGAAGCAACACAAAGGAAGATTAAGTTTCAGCGGTTGCTTTCAACTTATAACATGTATATCTCATGGATATTGTCAATGTAAAGTAACATAACAAGTGCAATATGCAAGTATGTAGGAATCAATGCACAGTTCATACAAGTGTTTGCTTCTTGAGGTGGAAAGAGATAGGTGAACTGACTCAACATAAAAGTAAAAGAAAGGCCCTTCGCAGAGGGAAGCATTGATTGCTATATTTGTGCTAGAGCTTTGGTTTTGAAAACAAGAAACAATTTTGTCAACGGTAGTAATAAAGCATATGTATCATGTAAATTATATCTTACAAGTTGCAAGCCTCATGCATAGTATACTAATAGTGCCCGCACCTTGTCCTAATTAGCTCGGATTACAGGATTATCATCGCAATACACATGTTTTAACCAAGTGTCACAAAGGGGTACCTCTATGCCGCCTGTACAAAGGTCTAAGGAGAAAGCTCGCATTTGGATTTCTCGCTTTGATTATTCTCAACTTAGACATCCATACCGGGACAACATAGACAACAGATAATGGACTCCTCTTTAATGCATAAGCATGTAGCAACAATTAATGTTCTCATATGAGATTGACGATATATGTCCAAAACTGAAACTTCCACCATGGATCATGGCTTTAGTTAGCGGCCCAATGTTCTTTTCTAACATTATGCATGCTCTAACCATTAAATGAGTGGTAAATATCCCTTACTTCAGACAAGACGGACATGCATAGCAACTTCACATGATATTCAACAAAGAGTTGATGGTGTCCCCAGAAACATGGTTATCGCACAACAAACAACTTAATAAGAGATAAAGTGCATAAGTACATATTCAATACCACAATAGTTTTTAAGCTATTTGTCCCATGAGCTATATATTGCAAAGGTAAAGAATGGAAATTTTAAAGGTAGCACTCAAGCAATTTACTTTGGAATGGCGGAGAAATACCATGTAGTAGGTAGGTATGGTGACACAAATGGCATAGTGGTTGACTCAAGGATTTTGGATGCATGAGAAGTATTCCCTCTCGATACAAGGCTTAGGCTAGCAAGGTTATTTGAAACAAACACAAGGATGAACCGGTGCAGCAAAACTCACATAAAAGACATATTGTAAACATTATAAGACTCTACACCGTCTTCCTTGTTGTTCAAACTCTTTACTAGAAATTATCTAGACCTTAGAGAGACCAATTATGCAAACCAAATTTTAGCAAGCTCTATGTATTTCTTCATTAATAGGTGCAAAGTATATGATGCAAGAGCTTAAACATGAGCACAACAATTGCCAAGTATCACATTATCCAAGACATTTTAGAATTACTACATGTAGCCTTTCCCGATTCCAACCATATAACAATGAACGAAGCAGTTTCAACCTTCGCCATGAACATTAAAAGTAAAGCTAAGAACACATGTGTTCATGCGAACCAGCGGAGCGTGTCTCTCTCCCACACAAGGATGAACTTATTCAAACATAAACAAAAACAAACAGACGCTCCAAGTAAAGTACATAAGATGTGACCGAATAAAAATATAGTTTCAAGGGAGGAACCTGATAATTTGTCGATGAAGAAGGGGATGCCTTGGGCATCCCCAAGCTTAGACGCTTGAGTCTTCTTAAAATATGCAGGTGAACCACCGGGGCATCCCCAAGCTTAGAGCTTTCACTCTCATTGATCATATTGTATCCTCCTCTCTTGATCCTTGAAAACTTCCTCCACACCAAACTCAAAACAACTCATTAGAGGGTTAGTGCACAATAAAAGTTTACATGTTCAGAGGTGACATAATAATTCTTAACACTTCTGGACATTGCACAAATCTACTGGACATTAATGGAACAAAGAAATTCATCCAACATAGCAAAAGAGGCAATGCGAAATAAAAGGCAGAATCTGTCAAAACAGAACAGTACGTAAAGACGAATTTTAAAATGGCACCAGACTTGCTCAAATGAAAATGCCCAAATTGAATGAAAGTTGCATACATATCTTAGGATCACGCTCGTAAATTGGCAGATTTTTCTGAGTTACCTACAGAGAACCCTGCCCAAATTCGTGACAGCAAGAAATCTGTTTCTGCGGAGTAATCCAAATCTAGTACGAACCTTGCTATCAAAGACTTTACTTGGCACAACAATGCAATAAAATAAAGATAAGGAGAGGTTGCTACAGTAGTAACAACTTCCAAGACTCAAATATAAAACAAAATTACTGTAGCAAAATAAACACATGGGTTATCTCCCCAGAAGTTCTTTCTTTATAGCCACAGACAATTTTAATGATGCACTCGCAAGAAATAAGAGTTGAAGCAAAAGAGAGCATCAAGAAGCAAATTCAAAACAAATTTAAGCCTAACATGCTTCCTATGAAAAGGAATCTTGTAAATAAACAAGTTCATGAAGAGCAAAGTAACAAGCATAGGAAGATAGAACAAGTGTAGCTTCAAAAATTTCAGCACATAGAGAGGTGTTTTAGTAACATGAAAATTTCTACAACCATATTTTCCTCTCTCATAATAACTTTCAGTAGCAACATGAGCAAACTCAACAATATAACTATCACATAAAGCATTCTTATCATGAGTCTCATGCATAAAATTATTACTCTCCACATAGGCATAATCAATTTTATTAGTTGTAGTGGGAGCAAATTCAACAAAGTAGCTATCATTATTATTCTCATCATCAAATATAGGAGGCATATTGTAATCATAATCAAATTTATCCTCCATAACAGGCGGTACTAAAAGACCAATATCATTATAATCATCATAAATAGGAGGCAAAGTATCATCAAAGTAAATTTTCTCCTCGGGACTAAAAATATCATGCTCATCAAAGCCAGCTTCCCCAAGCTTAGAATTTTCCATATCATTAGCAACAATGGTGTTCAAAGCGTTCATATTAATATGTTCCATAGGTTTTTTAATTTTCGCATCAAACCATCCATGTCTTAAATCAGGAAATAGAATAAGAAGCTCATTGTTGTCCATTATGCCTAACTAGTGTAAACAAGAAACAAAAAGATGCAATTGCAGGATCTAAAGGAAATAGCTTCGAGCACACACACAACGGCGCCAGAAAAGTACTTAGTTACCTGGGACCGGAGTATGAGTGCCTTTTACCTTTCCTCCCCGGCAACGGCGCCAGAAAAGTGCTTGATGTCTACGGGTGCTTCTATTCTTGTAGACAGTGTTGGGCCTCCAAGAGCAGAGGTTTGTAGAACAGCAGCAAGTTTCCCTTAAGTGGATCACCCAAGGTTTATCGAACTCAGGGAGGAAGAGGTCAAAGATATCCCTCTCATGCAACCCTGCAACCACAAAGCAATAAGTCTCTTGTGTCCCCAACACACCAAATACACTTGTCAGATGTATAGGTGCACTAGTTCGGCGAAGAGATAGTGAATTACAGGTGGTATGAATGAATATGAGCAGTAGTAGCGGCGCCAGAAAAGTGCTTGGCGTGCAGTTGATGGTAGTAATATTGCAGAAGTAAACAAGCAGTAGCAATATTTAGGAACAAGGCCTAGGGATCATACTTTCACTAGTGGACACTCTCAACATTGATCACATAACAGAATAAATAAATAGATGCTAGACTCTACACCCTCTTGTTGGATGATGAACACCACTAACTGTGTAGGATTACACGAACCCTCAATGCCGGAGTTAACAAGCTCCACAATATTCGATGTTCATGTTTAAATAACCTTAGAGTGCATGACAGATCAACATAACCAAACCAAGTACTAACATAGCATGCACACTGTCACCTTCACACTACGAAAGGAGGAATAGATCACATCAATACTATCATAGCAATAGTTAACTTCATAATCTACAAGAGATCACAATCATAGCCTACGCCAAGTACTACACGATGCACACACTGTCACCATTACACCGTGCAGGAGGAATAAACTACTTTAATAACATCACTAGAGTAGCACACAGATAAATTGTGATACAAAACACATTGCAATCATAAAGAGATATAAATAAGCACTTCACTATGCCATTCATAACAGCGAATAAGTATTCTGTGAAATATAGCCTAAGAGACCCACACGGTGCACACACTGTCACCTTTACACACGTGGGACAAGGAGTCACCGGAGATCACATAAGTAAAACCCACTTGACTAGCATAATGACATCTAGATTACAAGCATCATCATATGAATCTCAATCATGTAAGGCAACTCATGAGATTATTGTATTGAAGTACATAGGAGAGAGATTAACCACATAGCTATCGGTACAGCCCCGAGCCTCGATGGAGAACTACTCCCTCCTCATGGGAGACAGCAGCGTTGATGAAGATGGCGGTGGTGTCGATGGAGAAGCCTTCCGGGGGCACTTCCCCATCCGGCGGCGTGCCGGAACAGAGACTCCTATCCCCCAGATCTTGGCTTCGCGATGGCAGCGGCTCTGGAAGGTTTTCTCTGGTTTCGTCGAACGTGGTAGGGTTTTCGCGACGGAGACTTTAAGTAGGCGGAAGGGCAAGGTCGGTGGAGTCCTGGTGGGGCCACACACTAGGCCGGCGCGGCCAGGGCTTGGGCCGCGCCGCCTACTGTGTCCCCACCTCGTGGCCCCACTTCGTTTCCCTTCGGACTTCTGGAAGCTTCGTGGAAAAATAGGACCCTGGGCGTTGATTTCGTCCGATTCCGAGAATATTTCCTTACTAGGATTTCGGAAACCAAAAACAGCAGAAAACTGCAACTGGCCCTTCGGCATCTCGTCAATAGGTTAGTTTCGGAAAACGCATAATAATGACATAAAGTATGCATAAATCATGTAGATATCATCAATAATGTGGCATGGAACATAAGAAATTATCGATACGTCGGAGACATATCAGGTTGTCAATCTCACCGGCTTGCTGTGAACAAAGGATTAACCGTATTGTGTGGAAGATGATTGTTTGCGAAGAACAGTAAAGAACAAGTATTGCAGTAGATTGTATTTCAGATGTAAAGAATAGGACCGGGGTCTCCCATAAGATAAATAGCATGTTGGGTGAACAAATTACAGTTGGGCAATTGACAAATAAAGAAGGCATAACAATGCACATACATATATCATGATGAGTACTATGAGATTTAATCAGGGCATTACGACAAAGTACATAGACCGCCATCCAGCATGCATCTATGCCTAAAAAGTCCACTTTCAGGTTATCATCCGAACCCTTCCGGTATTAAGTTGCAAGCAACAGACAATTGCATTAAGTATGGTGCGTAATGTAATCAACACAAATATCCTTAGACAAATCATCGATGTTTTATCCCTAGTGGCAACAACACATCCACAACCTTAGAACTTTCTTCACTGTCCCAGATTTAATGGAGACATGAACCCACTATCGAGCATAAATACTCCCTCTTGGAGTCACAAGTATCAACTTGGCCAGAGCCTCTACTAGCAACGGAGAGCATGCAAGAACATAAACAACTCATATATGATAGATTGATAATCAACTTGACATAGTATTCAATATCCATCGGATCCCAACAAACACAACATGTAGGATTACAAATAAACGACCTTGATCATGATAGGCAGCTCACAAGATCGAACATGATAGCACAATGAGGAGAAGACGACCATCTAGCTACGCTATGGACCCATGGTCCAGGGGTGAACTACTCACACATCGATCCGGAGGCGATCATGGCGATGAAGAGACCTCCGGGAGATGATTCCCCTCTCCGGCAGGGTGCCGGAGGCGATCTCCTGAATCCCCGAGATGGGATTGGCGGCGGCTGCGTCTCTGGAAGGTTTTCCGTATCATGGCTCTCGGTACTGGGGGTTTCGCGACGAAGACTTTAAGTAGGCGGAAGGGCAGGTCAGGGGGCCACACGAGGGCCCCACACAACAGGCCGGCGCGGCCAGGGCTTGGGCCGCGCCGCCCTAGTGTGGCGTCGCCTCGTGGCCCCACTTCGTTTCCTCTTCGGACTTCTGGAAGCTTCGTGGAAAAATAGGCCCCTGGGCGTTGATTTCGTCCAATTCCGAGAATATTTCCTTACTAGGATTTCTGAAACCAAAAACTGCAGAAAACAGCAACTGGCTCTTCGGCATCTCGTCAATAGGTTAGTGCCGGAAAATGCATAATAACGACATATAATGTATATAAAACATGTGAGTATCATCATAAAAGTAGCATGGAACATAAGAAATTATAGATACGTTTGGGACGTATCAAGCATCCCCAAGCTTAGTTCCTACTCGCCCTCGAGTAGGTAAACGATAACAAAGATAATTTCTGAAGTGACATGCTATCATAATCTTGATCAATACTATTGTAAAGCACATGAGATGAATGCAGCGATTCGAAGCAATGATGAAGATAATGAGTAAACAACTGAATCATATAACAAAGACTTTTCATGAATAGTACTTTCAAGACAAGCATCAATAAATCTTGCATAAGAGTTAACTCATAAGCAATAAATTCTTAGTAGAAAGCTTTGAAACAACACAAAGGAAGATATAAGTTTCAGCGTTGCTTTCAACTTCAACATGTATATCTCATGGATAATTGTCAACACAAAGTAATATAACAAGTGCAATAGGTAAACATGTAAGAATCAATGCACACAGTTTACACAAGTGTTTGCTTCTAAGATAGAAAGAAATAGGTAAACTGACTCAACAATAAAGTAGAAGAATGGCCCTTCGCAGAGGGAAGCATGGATTACTATTTTTGTGCTAGAGCTTTTCATTTTGAAAACAAGAAACAATTTTTTCAACGGTAGTAATAAATCATATGTGTTATGTATAAGACATCTTATAAGTTGCAAGCCTCATGCATAGTATACCAATAGTGCCCGCACCTTGTCCTAATTAGCTTGGATTAACACGGATTATCATTGCATAACATATGTTTCAACCAAGTGTCACAAAGGGGTACCTCTATGCCGCCTGTACAAGAGTCTAAGGAGAAGGTTCGCATTGGATTTCTCGCTTTTGATCATTCTCAACTTAGACACCCATACCGGGACAACATAGACAACAGATAATGGACTCATCTTTTAATGCTTAAGCATTCAACAACAGGTAATATTCTCATAAGAGATTGAGGTTTTATGTCCAAACTGAAACTTCCACCATGATTCATGGCTTTAGTTAGCGGCCCAATGTTCTTCTCTAACAATATGCATACTCAAACCATTTGATCATGAAAATCTCCCTTACTTCAGACAAGACGAACATGCATAGCAACTCACATGATATTCAACAAAGGTAAAAGTTGATGGCGTCCCCAGAAACATGGTTACCGCACAACAAGCAACTTATTAAGAAATAAGACACATAAGTACATATTCTTCACCACAATAGTTTTTAAGGCTATTTGTCCCATGAGCTATATATTGTAAAGGCAAAGAATGGAAGTTTAAAGGTAGCACTCAAGTAATGTACTTTGGAATGGCGGAGAAATACCATGTAGTAGGTAGGTATGGTGGACACAAATGGCATGGATTTTGGCTCAAGGATTTGGATGCACGAGAAGAATCCCTCTCAATACAAGGCTAGGCTAGCAAGGTTGTTTGAAGAAAACTCAAGTATAAAAGGTGCAGCAAAGCTCACATATAAACATATTGTAAGCATTATAAGACTTTACATCGTCTCCTTGTTGTTCAAACACCTCAACCAGAAAATATCTAGACTTAGAGAGACCAATCATGCAAACCAAATTTTAACAAGCTCTATGTAGTTATTCATTAATAGGTGCAAAGTACATGATGCAAGAGCTTAAACATGATCTATATGAGCACAACAATTGCCAAGTATCACATTATTCAAGACATTATACCATTTACCACATGCGGCATTTTCCGTTTCCAACCATATATCAATGAACGAGGTAGTTCAACCTTCGCAATGAACATTAAAGAATAAAGCTAAGAACACATGTGTTCATATGCAACAGAGGAGCATAATATCTCCAATATAAAGAATGCTAGGATCCGATTTTATTCAAACAAAAAAAAACTAAAGCAAACAGACGCTCCAAGCAAAGCACATAAGATGTGACTGAATAAAAATATAGTTTCATTAGAGGAACCTGATAATGTTGTCGATGAAGAAGGGGATGCCTTGGGCATCCCCAAGCTTAGATGCTTGAGTCTTCTTGAAATATGCAGGGATGAACCATGGGGCATCCCCAAGCTTAGACTTTTCACTCTTCTTGATCATATTGTATCATCCTCCTCTCTTGACCTTCCTCCACACCAAACTCAAAACAAACTCATTAGAGGGTTAGTGCATAATTGAAAATTCATATATTCAGAGGTGACATAATCATTCTTAACACTTGGACATTGCACAAAGCTACGAAAGTTAATGGAACAAAGAAATTCATCAAACATAGCAAAACGGCAATGCGAAATAAAAGGCAGAATCTATCAAAACAGAACAGTCCGTAAAGACGAATTTTACAGGGGCACTTAACTTGCTCAGATGAAAATGCTCAAATTTAATGAAAGTTGCGTACATATCTGAGGATCGCGCACGTAAATTTACAGATTTTTTTGAGTTACCTACAGAGAATTCTGCCCAGATTCGTGACAGCAAGAAATCTGTTTCTGCGCAGTAATCCAAATCTAGTATTGACTTTACTATCAAAGACTTTAGTTGGCACAACAATGCAATAAAATAAAGATAAGAAGAGGTTGCTACAGTAGTAACAACTTCCAAAACTCAAATATAAAACAAAGTACTGTAGTAAAAACATGGGTTGTCTCCCATAAGCGCTTTTCTTTAACGCCTTTCAGCTAGGCGCAGAAAGTGTGAATCAAGTATTATCAAGAGATGAAGCATCGACAGAGGAGTTTGGAGTTTTCTCAACTATACATGTTATCTTATCTATGTAAGTTTCAGAGGCTCCTTTTTCATTACTCTTAGGCTTGCTATTCTCATCAAACAAATTTTCAGGAACAAGCCAACCATAGTTATTTTCTAGAGCTTCATGCATTCCTAGGAGCTTGCTAGGTATCGGTACTTTAATTTCCCCTCCATCATTAACATTATTAGTGTACTTTATTCTATCAATGTCCATCTTTTCAAGGGTACTAGCAAAGTTGGTGTAAGATCCAAGCATCTTATATTTAATAAAGACTTTTCTAGCCTCTCTTGCTACACCACCAAATTCTTTAAGAAGGGTTTCTAAGACAAAATCTTTCTTTTCTCCTTCCTCCATATCAGAGAGTGTAAGAAACATATGCTGAATTATAGGATTAAGATTAACAAATTTAGTTTCCAACATGTGTACTAGAGAAGCAGCAGCAATTTCATAAGTAGGAGCAAGTTCTACCAAGTGTCTATCTTCAAAATCTTCAGCTATACTAACATGAGTGAAAAAATCTTCTATATTATCTCTTCCAATTATAGACCCTCGGCCTACCGGTATGTCTTTTAGAGTGTAATTAGGAGGAAACATGATGAAATAAACAAAAGGTAAATAAAGTAAATGCAAGTAACTAATTTTTTTGTGTTTTTAATACAGAAACAAGTAAACTAGCAACTAATTTTTTTGTGTTTTGTTTTAGTGCAGCAAACAAAGTAGTAAATAAAGTAAAGTAAAGCAAGACAAAAACAAAGTAAAGAGATTGGAAGTGGAGACTCCCCTTGCAGCGTGTCTTGATCTCCCCGGCAACGGCGCTGAAAACAGTCTTGATGCGCGTGAGACACACGTCCGTTGGGAACCCCAAGAGGAAGGTGTGATGTGCACAGCAGTAAGTTTTCCCTCAGAAAGAAACCAAAGGTTATCGAACCAGTAGGAGCCAAGAAGCACGTTGAAGGTTGATGGCGGCGAAGTGTAGTGCGGCGCAACACCAGGGATTCCGGCGCCAACGTGGAACCTGCACAACACAACCAAAGTACTTTGCCCCAACGTAACAGTGAGGTTGTCAATCTCACCGGCTTGCTGTGAACAAAGGATTAACCGTATTGTGTGGAAGATGATTGTTTGCGAAGAACAGTAAAGAACAAGTATTGCAGTAGATTGTATTTCAGATGTAAAGAATAGGACCGGGGTCCACAGTTCACTAGTGGTGTCTCTCCCATAAGATAAATAGCATGTTGGGTGAACGAATTACGGTTGGGCAATTGACAAATAAAGAAGGCATAACAATGCACATACATATATCATGATGAGTACTATGAGATTTAATCAGGGCATTACGACAAAGTACATAGACCGCCATCCAGCATGCATCTATGCCTAAAAAGTCCACCTTCAGGTTATCATCCGAACCCCTTCCGGTATTAAGTTGCAAGCAACAGACAATTGCATTAAGTATGGTGCGTAATGTAATCAACACAAATATCCTTAGACAAAGCATCGATGTTTTATCCCTAGTGGCAACAGCACATCCACAACCTTAGAACTTTCTGTCACTGTCCCAGATTTAATGGAGGCATGAACCCACTATCGAGCATAAATACTCCCTCTTGGAGTCACAAGTATCAACTTGGCCAGAGCCTCTACTAGCAACGGAGAGCATGCAAGAACATAAACAACTCATATATGATAGATTGATAATCAACTTGACATAGTATTCAATATCCATCGGATCCCAACAAACACAACATGTAGGATTACAAATAAATGATCTTGATCATGATAGACAGCTCACAAGATCGAACATGATAGCACAATGAGGAGAAGACGACCATCTAGCTACTGCTATGGACCCATGGTCCAGGGGTGAACTACTCACACATCGATCCGGAGGCGATCATGGCGATGAAGAGACCTCCGGGAGATGATTCCCTCTCCGGGGGTGCGGAGGCGATCTCCGAATCCCCGAGATGGGATTGGCGCGGCTGCGTCTCTGGAAGGTTTTCCGCATCGTACCTCGGTCCGGGGTTTCGCGACGAAGGCTTTAAGTAGGCGGAAGGGCAGGTCAGTGGGGTGATACGTCTCCGACGTATCGATAATTTCTTATGTTCCATGCCACATTATTGATGATATCTACATGTTTTATGCATACTTTATGTCATTATTATGCGTTTTTCGGAACTAACCTATTGACGAGATGCCGAGTGCCGTTTTCTGCTGTTTTTTGTTTTAGAAATCCTAGTAAGGAAATATTCTCGGAATTGGACGAAATCAACGCCGGGTCCTATTTTCACGAAGCTTCCAGAAGGCCGGAGGGAGAAGTGGGGCCACGAGGTGGCACCACACTAAGGCGGCGCGGCCAGGCTAGGGCCCGCGCCGCCTGTTGTGTGGGTCCCTCGTGACTCCACCGACCTTGCCCTTCCGCCTACTTAAAGCCTCCATCGCGAAAACCCTACCACGTTCGACGAAACCAGAGAAAACCTTCCGCCGCCGCCATCGCGAAGCCAAGATCGGGGGACAGGGAGTCTCGTTCCGGCACGCCGCCGGACGGGGAAGTGCCCCAGGCTTCTCCATCAACACCACCGCCATCTTCATCACCGCTCTTGTCTCCCATGATGAGAGGAGTAGTTCTCCATCGAGGCTGGGGTTGTCCGGTAGCTATGTGGTTCATCTCTCTCCTATGTACTTCAATACAATAATCTCATGAGCTGCCTTACATGATTGAGATTCATATGATGATGCTTGTAATCTAGATGTCATTATGCTAGTCAAGTGGATTTTACTTATGTGATCTCCGGAGACTCCTTGTCCCACGTGTGTAAAGGTGACAGTGTGTGCACCGTGTGGGTCTCTTAGGCTATATTTCACAGAATACTTATTCACCGAGTTATGATTTGAGTTGGATGTCTCTATGAAATTGTGGTGTGTTAGTACCTCCTATGAATGCTCAAAGTGACAACGTGGGGTGTTCATTAGTACTTGGGAATGCATCTTTAAGGTTTGCCTACATGATGAATTAGTGTTCGTTATCTTGCCAGAGAGTAATTCAGAGTAGCATAGTGAAGTGCTTATTTATATCTCTTTATGATTGCAATGTGTTTTGTATCACAATTTATGTGTGCTACTCTAGTGATGTTATTAAAGTAGTTTATTCCTCCTGCACGGTGTAATGGTGACAGTGTGTGCATCGTGTAGTACTTGGCGTAGGCTATGATTGTGATCTCTCGTAGATTATGAAGTTAACTATTGCTATGATAGTATTGATGTGATCTATTCCTCCTTTCGTAGTGTGAAGGTGACAGTGTGCATGCTATGTTAGTACTTGGTTTGGTTATGTTGATCTGTTATGCACTCTAAGGTTATTTAAATATGAACATTGAATATTGTGGAGCTTGTTAACTCCGGCATTGAGGGTTCGTGTAATCCTACACAGTTAGTAGTGTTCATCATCCAACAAGAGGGTGTAGAGTCTAGCATCTATCTATTTATTCTATTATGTGATCAATGTTGAGAGTGTCCACTAGTGAAAGTATGATCCCTAGGCCTTGTTCCTAAATACTGCTATCGCTGCTTGTTTACTGTTTTACTGCATCTTTACTTCCTACAATATTACTACCATCAACTGCACGCCAGCAAGCACTTTTCTGGCGCCGTTACTACTGCTCATATTCATTCATACCACTTGTATTTCACTATCTCTTCGCCGAACTAGTGCACCTATTAGGTGTGTTGGGGACACAAGAGACTTCTTGCTTTGTGGTTGCAGGGTTGCATGAGAGGGATATCTTTGACCTCTTCCTCCCCGAGTTCGATAAACCTTGGGTGATCCACTTAAGGGAAACTTGTGCTGTTCTACAAACCTCTGCTCTTGGAGGCCCAACACGTCTACAAGAATAGAAGCACCCGTAGACATCAAGCACTTTTCTGCGCGCGCCGTTGCCGGGAGGAAAGGTAAAAGGCATTCATACTCCGGTCCCAGGTAACTAAGTACTTTTCTGTTGCCGTTGTGTGTGCTCGAAGCTATTTCCTTTAGATCCCGCAATTGCATCTTTTTGTTTCTTGTTAAACACTAGTAAGGCTTAATGGAAAACAACAACACAATGAGAGATCTTTATGAACTTTATCTTGAATTAGGACATGATGTGTTTGAAGAGAGAATTAAAAACCCATGGAACTTTATATGCATGCTAATGGGAATGTTATTAGTATGAATGCTTTGAACACCATTGTTGCTAATGCTATGGAAGAATTTAAGCTTGGGGAGGTCGGTTTTGATGAAAATGATCTCTTTAGTCCTCCGGGTATTGAGGAGAAAGTTTATGTTGATTATGATATGCCTCCCATATATGATGATTATAATGATAGTGGTCTTTTGGTGCCGCCTACTATGGAGAGTAAATTTTATTATGATTATACTATGCCTCCTACACTTGATGAGAATAATAATGATAGCTACTTTGTTGAATTTGCTCCCACTACAACTAATAAAATTGATTATGCTTATGTGGAGAGTAATGATACTTTTATGCATGTGAATAAGAATGCTTTATGTGATACTTATATTGTTGAGTTTGTTCATGATGCCTCTGAAAGTTATTATGAGAGGAAAATATGGTTGTAGAAATTTTCATGTTACTAAAACACCTCTCTATATGCTGAAATTTTTGAAGCTACACTTGTTTTATCTTCCTATGCTTGTTACTTTGCTCTTCATGAACCTGTTTATTTACAAGATTCCTATGCATAGGAAGCATGTTAGACTTAAATGTTTTTGAATTTGCTTCTTGATGCTCTCTTTTGCTTCAACTCTTATTTCTTGCGAGCATCATTAAAATTGCTGAGCCCATCTTAATGGCTATAAAGAAAGAACTTCTTGGGAGATAACCCATGTGTTTATTTTACTACAGCACTTTTGTTTTATATTTGAGTCTTGGAAGTTTTTTACTACTGTAGCAACCTCTCCTTATCTTATTTTATTGCATTGTTGTGCCAAGTAAAGTCTTTGATAGTAAGGTTGATACTAGATTTGGATTACTGCGCAGAAACAGATTTCTTTGCTGTCACGAATCTGGGCCTAATTCTCTGTAGGTAACTCAGAAAATTATGCCAATTTACGTGCGTGATCCTCAGATATGTATGCAACTTTCATTCAATTTGGGCATTTTCATCTGAGCAAGTCTGGTGCCACTTTAAAATTCGTCTTTACGGACTGTTCTGTTTTGACAGATTCTGCCTTTTATTTCGCATTGCCTCTTTTGCTATGTTTGATGGATTTCTTTGTTCCATTAACTTTAAGAAGCTTTGTGCAATGTCCAGAAGTGTTAAGAATTATTGTGTCACCTCTGAACATGTGAATTTTTGATTATGCACTAACCCTCTAATGAGTTTGTTTCGAGTTTGGTGTGGAAGAAGTTTTCAAGGTCAAGAGAGGAGGATGATATACTATGATCAAGGAGAGTGAAAGTCTAAGCTTGGGGATGCCCCCGTGGTTCATCCCTGCATATTTCAAGAAGACTCAAGCGTTTAAGCTTGGGGATGCCCAAGGCATCCCCTTCTTCATCGACAACTTATCAGGTTTCTTCTCTTGAAACTATATTTTTATTCGGTCACATCTTATGTACTTTACTTGGAGCGTATGTTTGTTTTTGTTTTTGTTTGAATAAATGCTTGTGTGGGAGAGAGACACGCTCCGCTGGTTCGTATGAACACACGTGTTCTTAGCTTTTAATGTTCATGGCGAAGGTTGAAACCGCTTCGTTCATTATATGGTTGGAAACGGAAAATGCTACATGTAGTAATTGATAAAATGTCTTGGATAATTTGATACTTGGCAATTGTTGTGCTCATGTTTAAGCTCTTGCATCATATACTTTGCACCCATTAATGAAGAAATACATAGAGCTTGCTAAAATTTGGTTTGCATATTTGGTCTCTCTAAAGTCTAGATAATTTCTAGTATTGAGTTTTGAACAACAAGGGAGACGGTGTAGAGTCTTATAATGTTTACAATATGTCTTTTATGTGAGTTTTGCTGCACCGGTTCATCCTTGTGTTTGTTTCAAATAAACCTTGCTAGCCTAAACCTTGTATCGAGAGGGAATACTTCTCATGCATCCAAAATCCTTGAGCCAACCACTATGCCATTTGTGTCCACCATACCTACCTACTACATGGTATTTCTCCGCCATTCCAAAGTAAATTGCTTGAGTGCTACCTTTAAATTTCCATCATTCGCCTTTGCAATATATAGCTCATGGGACAAATAGCTTAAAAACTATTGTGGTATTGAATATGTACTTATGCATTTTATCTCTTATTAAGTTGCTTGTTGTGCGATAACCATGTTCCTGGGGACGCCATCAACTACTCTTTGTTGAATATCATGTGAGTTGCTATGCATGTTCGTCTTGTCTGAAGTAAGGGTGGTTTTCACATCAAATGGTTTGAGTATGCATACTGTTAGAGAAGAACATTGGGCCACTAACTAAAGCCATGAATCATGGTGGAAGTTTCAGTTTGGACATAAAACCTCAATCTCTTATGAGAATATTATCTCGTTGTTGAATGCTTAAGCATTAAAAGAGGAGTCCATTATCTGTTGTCTATGTTGTCCCGGTATGGGTGTCTAAGTTGAAGAATGATCAAAAGCGAGAAATCCAATGCGAACTTTCTCCTTAGACCCTTGTACAGGCGGCATAGAGGTACCCCTTTGTGACACTTGGTTGAAACATATGTTATGCAATGATAATCCGTGTTAATCCAAGCTAATTAGGACAAGGTGCGGGCACTACTAGTATACTATGCATGAGGCTTGCAACTTGTAAGATATAATTTACATGATACATATGCTTTATTACTACCGTTGACAAAATTGTTCCATGTTTTCAAAATAAAAGCTCTAGCACAAATATAGCAATCGATGCTTTCCTCTTTGAAGGACCTTTCTTTTACTTTTATGTTGAGTCAGTTCACCTATTTCTCTCCATCTCAAGAAGCAAACACTTGTGTGAACTGTGCATTGATTCCTACATACTTGCATATTGCACTTGTTATATTACTTTACATTGACAATATCCATGAGATATACATGTTATAAGTTGAAAGCAACCGCTGAAACTTAATCTTCCTTTGTGTTGTTTCAATACCTTTACTATGAATTTATTGCTTTATGAGTTAACTCTTATGCAAGACTTATTGATGCTAGTCTTGAAGTACTATTCATGAAAAGTCTTTGCTTTATGATTCAGTTGTTTACTCATGTCATTACCATTGTTTTGATCGCTGCATTCATTACATATGCTTACAATAGTATGATCAAGGTTATGATGGCATGTCACTCCAGAAATTATCTTTGTTATCGTTTACCTGCTCGGGACGAGCCGGGGATGCTGATACGTCTCCGACGTATCGATAATTTCTTATGTTCCATGCCACATTATTGATGATATCTACATGTTTTATGCATACTTTATGTCATTATTATGCGTTTTTCGGAACTAACCTATTGACCAGATGCCGAAGTGCCGGTTCCCGTTTTGCTGTTTTTGGTTTCAGAAATCCTAGTAAGAAATATTCTCGGAATTGGACGAAATCAACGCCCAGGGTCCTATTTTCACGAAGCTTCCAAGGCGGAGGAGATACGAAGTGGGGCCACGAGGTGGCACCACACTAAGGCGGCGCGGCTAGGCTAGGGCCCGCGCCGCCCTGTTGTGTGGGTCCCTCGTGACTCCACCGACCTTGCCCTTCCGCCTACTTAAAGCCTCCGTCGCGAAAACCCTACCACGTTCGACGAAACCAGAGAAAACCTTCCGAGCCGCCGCCATCGCGAAGCCAAGATCGGGGGACAGAGTCTCTGTTCCGCACGCCGCCGGACGAAGTGCCCCCGGAAGGCTTCTCCATCAACACCACCGCCATCTTCATCACCGCTATTGTCTCCCATGAGGAGGGAGTAGTTCTCCATCGAGGCTCGGGGCTGTACCGGTAGCTATGTGGTTCATCTCTCTCTTATGTGCTTCAATACAATAATCTCATGAGCTGCCTTACATGATTGAGATTCATATGATGATGCTTGTAATCTAGATGTCATTATGCTAGTCAAGTGGATTTTACTTATGTGATCTCCGGAGACTCCTTGTCCCACGTGTGTAAAGGTGACAGTGTGTGCACCGTGTGGGTCTCTTAGGCTATATTTCACAGAATACTTATTCACTGAGTTATGATTTGAGTTGGATGTCTCTATGAAATTGTGGTGTGTTAGTACCTCCTGTGAATGCTCAAAGTGACAGCGTGGGGTGTTCATTAGTACTTGGGAATGCATCTTTAAGGTTTGCCTACATGATGAATTAGTGTTCGTTATCTTGCCAGAGAGTAATTCAGAGTAGCATAGTGAAGTGCTTATTTATATCTCTTTATGATTGCAATGTGTTTTGTATCACAATTTATCTGTGTTCTACTCTAGTGATGTTATTAAAGTAGTTTATTCCTCCTGCACGGTGTAATGGTGACAGTGTGTGCATCGTGTAGTACTTGGCGTAGGCTATGATTGTGATCTCTCGTAGATTATGAAGTTAACTATTGCTATGATAGTATTGATGTGATCTATTCCTCCTTTCGTAGTGTGAAGGTGATAGTGTGCATGCTATGTTAGTACTTGGTTTGGTTATGTTGATCTGTTATGCACTCTAAGGTTATTTAAATATGAACATTGAATATTGTGGAGCTTGTTAACTCCGGCATTGAGGGTTCGTGTAATCCTACACAGTTAGTGGTGTTCATCATCCAACAAGAGGGTGTAGAGTCTAGCATCTATCTATTTATTCTGTTATGTGATCAATGTTGAGAGTGTCCACTAGTGAAAGTATGATCCCTAGGCCTTGTTCCTAAATATCTATCGCTGCTTGTTTACTGTTTTACTGCATCTTTACTTCCTACAATATTACTACCATCATCTGCACGCCAGCAAGCACTTTTCTGGCGCCGTTACTACTGCTCATATTCATTCATACCACTTGTATTTCACTATCTCTTCGCCGAACTAGTGCACCTATTAGGTGTGTTGGGGACACAAGAGACTTCTTGCTTTGTGGTTGCAGGGTTGCATGAGATGGATATCTTTGACCTCTTCCTCCCCGAGTTCGATAAACCTTGGGTGATCCACTTAAGGGAAACTTGCTGTTCTACAAACCTCTGCTCTTGGAGGCCCAACACTGTCTACAAGAATAGAAGCACCCGTAGACATCACGGGGCCACACGAGGGCCCCACACAACAGGCCGGCGCGGCCAGGGCTTGGGCCGCGCCGCCCTAGTGTGGCGTCGCCTCGTGGCCCCACTTCGTTTCCTCTTCGGACTTCTGGAAGCTTCGTGGAAAAATAGGCGTCTGGGCGTTGATTTCGTCCAATTCCAAGAATATTTCCTTACTAGGATTTCTGAAACCAAAAACAGAAAACAAGAATGGCTCTTCGGCATCTCGTCAATAGGTTAGTGCCGGAAAATGCATAATAACGACATATAATGTATATAAAACATGTGAGTATCATTATAAAAGTAGCATGGAACATAAGAAATTATAGATACGTTTGGGACGTATCAAGCGCTTATGGACCTACATAGGCGTTTAAGACCAGATGTGTTTTTCCTGTCTGAGACACACCTGTCGAAAGCAAGGGGCAGTAACTATTAAAAAGAAGTTAGGATATGATCATATGATAGAGGCTGAGAGTGATGGAAGGAGTGGGGGATTGCTACTGCTTTGGAAAAAAATCTTATTGTTACCTCATCTTCGGTTCACTCAAATTATTTGGATATTAGGATTGACGAGAATACAGGGAATGCTTGGAGAATTACTGGCTTCTACGGAGAGCCTAGTGGAGAGCGGAAACATCTTTCGTAGGATTATCTTCGCGATTTGCATGGTATGTACGATCTACCTTGGCTGGTGATTGGAGACTTCAACGAGATTTTGTCTAATAGTGAGAAGGAAGGTGGAAATTTAAGACCACAACGATGCATGCAACAATTCAGAGATGCACTTACCCATTGTAATTTGACCGATTTGGGATGTTTGGGTGATGTGTTTACGTGGAGAAGAGGGCGTATCAGAGAGCGACTAGACAGAGCGGTGGCAAACCAAGGCTGGCGCGATTTATTTCCCTTGGCTGGGGTCATCAATGAAGATTTTTGGAAATCAGATCATAGGCCGATATCGGTTGACAGTGAGCACTTTGATGTTGCCCAAATCAGAGCCGCTGGAGGTAAACGGATGTTTGAAGCGAAATGGTTGATCGAGGACTCTTTTGATGATATTGTTGGAAAAGCATGGGAGGATACCCAAGGCTTGCAAAATATGGGTTTTGCCCAAAGGTTGGGAGTGGTGCATGAAGCCATCCATGCATGGGATCGGCGGGTATTGGGGGAGCCGAAGCGACACCTGAAGAAGCTACAGGATGAGCTCAATGGAGTGTTGTCGGGCCCTCTCTCTGATGATGCAACGGCAAAGGCGCAAACTATCCAATTGCAAATTGAAAATCTTCATGAACAAGATGAGATCAAATGGGTACAGAGGAGTAGGGCTAATTGGATGAAATCTAGGGACCGAAACACGTCTTTCTTTCACAACTTTGCGACGGCTCGGAAAAAAGGAATTTCATCAAACGTCTGAAAGATGGAGGGGGAGGGTGGATAGAAGAAGAGAAGGATTTGGAAGTGCACATTAATAATTATTTTGAAAATTTGTTTTCCAGGGAGGTGGCCGATCCGGATGAGGAGGTGATTAACAAGGTCACGCCTTGTGTTACTGATGAAATGAATGCAGCTCTTTGTGCCCCTATTCTCGTGAGGAGGTCAAGAAGGCCCTGTTTAATATTGGGGACCTGAAAGCTCCAGGTCCGGACGGGTTACATGCTATTTTCTACAAGCGGTATTGGAGTCTGTTTGGAGAGGAGCTAACTGATGAAGTTTTGATGGCTATTAATTCTGGGGCTATACCAGATGGGTGGAACAATACCAACATAGTGCTTATACCCAAGGTTGATAATCCAGAGAGTATATCTCAGTATAGGTCGATAAGTCTTTGCAATGTTCTATACAAGGTGATTTCTAAGGTTCTGGCAGCAAGATTGAAAGTAATTCTGGCAGAAATTATTTCACCTACACAGAGTGCCTTTGTCCCTGGACGTATGATTACTGATAATGTGTTGGTGGCTTTTGAGTGCTACCATGCGATAAAGAGGAAGAGGAAAGGAAAATATGGTACATGTGCAATCAAGTTAGATATGCATAAGGCTTATGATCGGGTTGAATGGAATTTCTTGAGGAAGATTCTATCCAGATTGGGGTTTGACCAGGTTTGGATTGATTTGATTATGTCTTGTGTGGAGTCTGTTAAATACAAAGTCCGCTTCAATGGGAAAGAGACAGAACAATTTTGCCCAACAAGGGGACCTTGGCAGGGTGACCCCTTGTCCCCTTACTTATTTCTCTTGTGTGCTGAAGGATTGTCTAGCCTGCTTCGGCATGAGGAGGAGGCGGGTAATATTCTTGGGGTCAAGGTTTGTCGAGGGGCACCGGCGGTGTCTCATTTGTTGTTTGCTGACGACTCTCTTATTCTTATGAGAGCAGATTTACAGAACGCCAGGTGTCTCAGGAAAATCTTGGAGGCTTATTGTAATGCCTCGGGTCAGTTGTGTGATACGTCTCCGACGTATCGATAATTTCTTATGTTCCATGCCACATTATTGATGATATCTACATGTTTTATGCATACTTTATGTCATATTTATGCGTTTTCCGGAACTAACCTATTGACGAGATGCCGAAGTGCCAGTTCCTGTTTTCTGCTGTTTTTGGTTTCAGAAATCCTAGTAAGGAAATATTCTCGGAATTGGACGAAATCAACGCCCAGGGTCCTATTTTCACACGAAGCTTCCAGAAGACCGGAGGAGATACGAAGTGGGGCCACGAGGTGGCGCCACACTAAGGCGGCGCGCCAGCTGGGCCCGCGCCGCCCTGTTGTGTGGGTCCCTCGTGACTCCACCGACCTTGCCCTTCCGCCTACTTAAAGTCTCCGTCGCGAAAACCCTACCACGTTGGACGAAACCAGAGAAAAACCTTCCAGAGCCGCCGCCATCGCGAAGCCAAGATCTGGGGACAAGAGTCTCTGTTCGCACGTCGCCGGACGGGAAGTGCCCCCGAAGGCTTCTCCATCGACACCACCGCCATCTTCATCAACGCTGCTGTCTCCCATGAGGAGGAGTAGTTCTCCATCGAGGCTCGGGGCTGTACCGGTAGCTATGTGGTTCATCTCTCTCCTATGTACTTCAATACAATAATCTCATGAGCTGCCTTACATGATTGAGATTCATATGATGATGCTTGTAATCTAGATGTCATTATGCTAGTCAAGTGGATTTTACTTATGTGATCTCCGAAGACTCCTTGTCCCACGTGTGTAAAGGTGACAGTGTGTGCACCGTGTGGGTCTCTTAGGCTATATTTCACAGAATACTTATTCACTGTTATGAATGGTATAGTGAAGTGCTTATTTATATCCCTTTATGATTGCAATGTGTTTTGTATCACAATATATATGCGTGCTACTCTAGTGATGTTATTAAAGTAGTTTATTCCTCCTGCACGGTGTAATGGTGACAGTGTGTGCATCGTGTAGTACTTGGCGTAGGCTATGATTGTGATCTCTTGTAGATTATGAAGTTAACTATTGCTATGATAGTATTGATGTGATCTATTCCTCCTTTCGTAGTGTGAAGGTGACAGTGTGCATGCTATGTTAGTACTTGGTTTGGTTATGTTGATCTGTTATGCACTCTAAGGTTATTTAAATATGAACATTGAATATTGTGGAGCTTGTTAACTCCGGCATTGAGGGTTCGTGTAATCCTACACAGTTAGTGGTGTTCATCATCCAACAAGAGGGTGTAGAGTCTAGCATCTATCTATTTATTCGTTATGTGATCAATGTTGAGAGTGTCCACTAGTGAAAGTATGATCCCTAGGCCTTGTTCCTAAATACTGCTATCGCTGCTTGTTTATCGTTTTACTGCATTTATACTGCCTGCATTATTACTACCATCAACTACACGCAGCTTTTTCCGGCGCCGTATCTTGATCATACCACCTGTATTTCATATCTTTCACGCCGGAACTGTGCACCTATTAGGTGTGTTGGGGACACAAGAGACTTCTTGCTTTGTGGTTGCAGGGTTGCATGAGAGGGATATCTTTGACCTCTTCCTCCCCGAGTTCGATAAACCTTGGGTGATCCACTTAAGGGAAACTTGTCGCTTCTACAAACCTCGCTCTTGAGGCCCAACACCGTCTCGAGAATAGAAGCATGTAGACATCAAGCTATTTTCCGCGCTCGCTGCCGGGAGGAAAGGTAAACGGCACACACCGGATCCCGCAACGAAGCACTTTTGGCGCCGTTGCCGGGGAGGAAAGGTAAAGGCTCTCATACTCCGGTTCCAGGTAACTAAGTACTTTTCTGTTGCCGTTGTGTGTGTGCTCGAAGCTATTTCCTTTAGATCCTGCAATTGCATCTTTTTGTTCTTGTTTACACTAGTTAGGCATAATGGACAACAATGAGCTTCTTATTCTATTTCCTAATTTAAGACATGGATGGTTTGATGCGAAAATTAAAAAACCTATGGAACATATTAGTATGAACGCTTTGAACACCATTGTTGCTAATGATATGGAAAATTCTAAGCTTGGGGAAGCTGGCTTTGATGAGCATGATATTTTTAGTCCCCCAAGCATTGAGGAGAAAATTTACTTTGATGATACTTTGCCTCCTATTTATGATGATTATAATGATATTGGTCTTTTAGTACCGCCTGTTATGGAGGATAAATTTGATTATGATTACAATATGCCTCCTATATTTGATGATGAGAATAATAATGATAGCTACTTTGTTGAATTTGCTCCCACTACAACTAATAAAATTGATTATGCCTATGTGGAGAGTAATAATTTTATGCATGAGACTCATGATAAGAATGCTTTATGTGATAGTTATATTGTTGAGTTTGCTCATGTTGCTACTGAAAGTTATTATGAGAGAGGAAAATATGGTTGTAGAAATTTTCATGTTACTAAAACACCTCTCTATGTGCTGAAATTTTGAAGCTACACTTGTTCTATCTTCCTATGCTTGTTACTTTGCTCTTCATGAACTTGTTTATTTACAAGATTCCTTTTCATAGGAAGCATGTTAGGCTTAAATTTGTTTTGAATTTGCTTCTTGATGCTCTCTTTTGCTTCAACTCTTATTTCTTGCGAGTGCATCATTAAAATTGCTGAGCCCATCTTAATGGCTATAAAGAAAGAACTTCTGGGGAGATAACCCATGTGTTTATTTTGCTACAGTAATTTTGTTTTATATTTGAGTCTTGGAAGTTGTTACTACTGTAGCAACCTCTCCTTATCTTTATTTTATTGCATTGTTGTGCCAAGTAAAGTCTTTGATAGCAAGGTTCGTACTAGATTTGGATTACTGCGCAGAAACAGATTTCTGTCTGTCACGAATCTGGGCAGAATTCTCTGTAGGTAACTCCGAAAAATCTGCCAATTTACGTGCGTGATCCTCAGATGTACGCAACTTTCATTCAATTTGGGCATTTTCATCTGAGCAAGTATGTTGCCACTTTAAAATTCGTCTTTACGGACTGTTCGTTTTTGACAGATTCTGCCTTTTATTTCGCATTGCCTCTTTTTTGCTGTGTTGGATGGATTTCTTTGTTCCATTGACTTCCAGTAGCTTTGTGCAGGTCCAGAAGTGTTAAGAATGATTGTGTCACCTCTGAACATGTGAATTTTTGATTATGCACTAACCCTCTAATGAGTTGTTTTGAGTTTGGTGTGGAGGAAGTTTTCAAGGGTCAAGAGAGGAGGATGATATACTATGATCAAGAAGAGTGAAGATTCTAAGCTTGGGGATGCCCCCGTGGTTCATCCCTGCATATTTCAAGAAGACTCAAGCATCTAAGCTTGGGGATGCCCAAGGCATCCCCTTCTTCATCGACAAATTTATCAGGTTCCTCCCTTGAAACTATATTTTTATTCGGTCACATCTTATGTACTTTACTTGGAGCGTCTATGTGCTTTTGTTTTTGTTTTTGTTTGAATAAATGCTTGTGTGGGAGAGAGACACGCTCCGCTGGTTCATATGAACACATGTGTTCTTAGCTTTTAATGTTCATGGCGAAGGTTGAAACTGCTTCGTTAATTGTTATATGGTTGGAAACGGGAAATGCTACATGTAGTAATTCTAAAATGTCTTGAATAATTTGATACTTGGCAATTGTTGTGCTCATGTTTAAGCTCTTGCATCATATATATGCACCTATTAATGAAGAAATACATAGAGCTTGCTAAAATTTGGTTTGCATAATTGGTCTCTCTAAGGTCTAGATAATTTCTAGTATAGAGTTTGAACAACAAGGAAGACGGTGTAGAGTCTTATAATGTTTACAATATGTCTTTTATGTGAGTTTTGCTGCACTTGTTCATCCTTGTGTTTGCTTCAAATAACCTTGCTAGCCTAAGCCTTGTATCGAGAGGGAATACTTCTCATGCATCCAAAATCCTTGAGCCAACCACTATGCCATTTGTGTCCACCATACCTACCTACTACATGGTATTTCTCGCCATTCCAAAGTAAATTGCTTGAGTGCTACCTTTAAATAATTCAAAATTTATCACCTCTGATTTGTGTCAATGTTTTATAGCTCATGAGGAAGTATGTGGTGTTTATCTTTCATTCTTGTTAGGCAACTTTCACCAATGGACTAGTGGCTTCATCCGCTTATCCAATAATTTTGCAAAAAGAGCTGGCAATGGGATTCCCAGTCCCAAATTAATTAACCTAAATAGACACTCCTCCATGGTATGTGATTGTTGGACGGCACCCGAAGGATTCGGTTAGCCATGGCTTGAGAAAGCAAAGGTTGGAAGGAGTGCCACCCAAAAATAAAAATAATTCATGGGAGCCGCTCTTTGAAGGTTTGTCTGGCAAGGGGGTTAGAGTGCCCACTACCATTCGTTGACAACAACAAACACCTCTCAAAATTTTACTTTTATGCTCTCTTTATGTTTTCAAAACCAAAGCTCTAGCACAAATATAGCAATCGATGCTTTCCTCTTTGAAGGACCTTTCTTTTACTTTTATGTTGAGTCAGTTCACCTATTTCTCTCCATCTCAAGAAGCAAACACTTGTGTGAACTGTGCATTGATTCCTACACACTTGCATATTGCACTTATTATATTACTTTGCATTGACAACTATCCATGAGATATACATGTTATAAGTTGAAAGCAACCGCTGAAACTTAATCTTCCTTTGTGTTGCTTCAATGCCTTTACTTTGATTTATTGCCTTATGAGTTAACTCTTATGCAAGACTTATTGATGCTTGTCTTGAAGTACTATTCATGAAAAGTATTTGCTTTATGTTTCATTTGTTTACTCATGTCATTACCATTGTTTTGATCGCTCCATTCATTACATATGCTTACAATAGTATGATCAAGGTTATGATGGCATGTCACTCCAGAAATTATCTTTGTTATCGTTTACCTGCTCGGGACGAGCAGAACTAAGCTTGGGGATGCTGATACGTCTCCGACGTATCGATAATTTCTTATGTTCCATGCCACATTATTGATGATATCTACATGTTTTATGCATACTTTATGTCATATTTATGCGTTTTCCGGAACTAACCTATTGACGAGATGCCGAAGTGCCGTTCTGTTCTTGTTTTTGGTTTCTGAAATCCTAGTAAGGAAATATTCTCGGAATTGGACGAAATCAACGCCAGGGTCCTATTTTCACGAAGCTTCAGAAGGCCGGAGGAGATACAGTGGCCACGGGTGGCGCCACACCAAGGCGGCGCGGCCAGGCTAGGGCCGCGCCGCCTGTTGTGTGGGTCCCTCGTGACTCCACCGACCTTGCCCTTCCGCCTACTTAAAGTCTCCGTCGCGAAACCCTACCACGTTGGACGAAACCAGAGAAAAACCTTCCGAGCCGCGCCATCGCGAAGCCAAGATCGGGGGACAGAGTCTCCGTTCCCATGCCGCCGGACGGGAAGTGCCCCCGGAAGGCTTCTCCATCGACACCACCGCCATCTTCATCAACGCTGCTATCTCCCATGAGGAGGGAGTAGTTCTCCATCGAGGCTCGGGGCTGTACCGGTAGCTATGTGGTTCATCTCTCTCCTATGTACTTCAATAAAATAATCTCATGAGCTGCCTTACATGATTGAGATTCATATGATGATGCTTGTAATCTAGATGTCATTATGCTAGTCAGTGGATTTTACTTATGTGATCTCCGGAGACTCCTTGTCCCACGTGTGTAAAGGTGACACTGTGTGCACCGTGTGGGTCTCTTAGGCTATATTTCACAGAATACTTATTCACCGTTATGAATGGCATAGTGAAGTGCTTATTTATATCCCTTTATGATTGCAATGTGTTTTGTATCACAATATATCTGCGTGCTACTCTAGTGATGTTATTAAAGTAGTTTATTCCTCCTGCACGGTGTAATGGTGACAGTGTGTGCATCGTGTAGTACTTGGCGTAGGCTATGATTGTGATCTCTTGTAGATTATGAAGTTAACTATTGCTATGATAGTATTTATGTGATCTATTCCTCCTTTCGTAGTGTGAAGGTGACAGTGTGCATGCTATGTTAGTACTTGGTTTGGTTATGTTGATCTGTTATGCACTCTAAGGTTATTTAAATATGAACATTGAATATTGTGGAGCTTGTTAACTCGGCATTGAGGGTTCGTGTAATCCTACACATAGTGGTGTTCATCATCCAACAAGAGGGTGTAGAGTCTAGCATCTATCTATTTATCTGCTATGTGATCAATGTTGAGAGTGTCCACTAGTGAAAGTATGATCCCTAGGCCTTGTTCCTAAATATCGCTATCGCTGCTTGTTTTATTTCTTTACCGCATTTATCCGCCGCAATATTACTACCATCAATCGCACGCCAAAGAAGCACTTTTCTGCGCCGTACTACCGCTCATATTCATTCATACCACTTGTATTTCACTATCTCTTCGCCGAACTAGTGCACCTATTAGGTGTGTTGGGGACACAAGAGACTTCTTGCTTTGTGGTTGCAGGGTTGCATGAGAGGGATATCTTTGACCTCTTCCTCCCTGAGTTCGATAAACCTTGGGTGATCCACTTAAGGGAAACTTGTTGCTGTTCTACAAACCTCTGCTCTTGGAGGCCCAACACTCTCTACAAGAATAGAAGCACCCGTAGACATCAGTGAGCGAGGCGAAATCTAGTATTTTCTTTAGCCCATGGAGATCAGTGGAGATTTGAGCTAAGTTGAGCTGAATATTATGACTTAACCCATAAATATTTGGGTCTACCCCCTCTGATTGGTATGGATAGAACTGACTGTTTTTACATCTCATTGACAGAATTTGTGCTCGGTTAGCAGGGAACAAAGAGAAATTACTATCCTATGGTGGGAAGGAGGTGCTGTTGAAAGCGGTGATCCAGGCGATCCCCGCATATGCCATGTCAGTCTTCAAGCTGCCCAAACAAGTAATTAAAGGAATACAAGATGCTATGTCCCGTTACTGGTGGGGAGATGATGATGAACAGAAACATATGCATTGGTTTGCTTGGTGGAAGATGTGTGTGTTCCGAAGTCGAAATGTGGAATGGAATTTAGAGACCTACATTGTTTCAATCTAGCTACGTTAGCTAAACAAAGTTGGAGGCTACTGTGTGAACCAGAATCTCTATGTGCTCAGATTCTTAGAGCAAAATACTATGCTACGGGTGATATCCTTAATGCACAGCTGAAAAAGGGCTCTTCATACTCCTGGCAAAGTATCTGGGCCGGGTTACAAACTCTAAAGCGAGGTAATATTTGGAGAATTGGGGACGGCTCAAATATTAATATATGGTCTGATTGTTGGATACCGAATGTCTGCTCCAGGAAGATTATCACCCCTCGAGGTAATACGGTCCTTACAAAAGTATCTGAACTCATTGATCCCGCTACAAGATCATGGGATGAACCCTTGATCAGATCCATATTCATAAGCGTGGATGTGATGAGAATTTTAAGAATTCCACTCTCGGTTGGAATGATGGATGATTTTGTTTCCTGGAATGCTACAAAGTCTGGCATATTTTCTGTCCGGACTACTTATCATTTGGAATGGGATCACCAACATGGAGAGAAGCTACGTAGAACTATGCAGTAGGGGTCGGCAAGTGTGAACCCAGTTTGGGCGAAGGTTTGTTCTCTCCGAATCCCAGCTAAGACGAATTTTTTTGCTTGGCGGTTTTTGCATGGGGCTATACCGTGTAAGGCAACTTTGGCTAATAGACATATAATCACTAGCAGTGTTTGCCCGGTTTGTTTGGTGCATTGTGAGGACACCCAACATTTGTTTTTCAAGTGCTCAAGGGCGGTGGAAATTTGGGAAAATCTGGGCATTGCTAATAATATTTTGGAGGCTTGCAATGAAGATAGAGAGGGTTCAGGAGCTTTTGAGGCCATGCTCAGACTCCCTGACAAGAATTCACCTTAGATTCCAGAACTCGGATTGAAGGAGCTTATTACAATAGCTTGTTGGTATATTTGGTGGGAGAGAAGAAAGATTGCTCATGATGAAAAGGTTCAGAAGCCTGCTAAATCGGCAAAGGCAATAGCAGCTATTGCCCTTAATTACTGGCGCGCGTTGAAGAAGAATGCAAGAGATCGAATTCTTGGATGGGAGAAGCCAAAGGAAGATTATGTTAAACTAAACATCGATGCGGTTTTTCCTCGGACTCTTGCTCTGGTGCTACGGGGGCAGTGATTAGAGATGAGAAATGTGCTTTTATTGCCGGCAGTAGCTGTGGTCTTCAGTTTATAAGTGATGCCACTACAGCGGAGGCAAGAATGGTTCGGGATGGATTGATTTTGGCGGGCCAGGTTGGGTGCACCAAGGTTGAGGTTGAGAGTGACTGCTCAGAGGTGATTGATACTATGTTAGACAACGGCAATTCAGCAGGGGTGGCAGCGGCGATCTTTGAGGAGTGTGCTTTTCTAGCTAGGGGTTTTGCTAAAGTGAGGTTTAAGTTTTGCCCGAGAGAGAACAACCAGGTTGCTCACAGGTTAGCTGCTAAGGCCAGTGGGTTTCAATCTGTCGTTTGGATTGATGAACCACCTGATTGTATAGGGGCTGAGTTAGCAAACGATGTAAACCTCTTCACGATGTAATCTTTTGTGTTGGTAAAACAGCAAATACCAGACGCACTCTTTTCCTTCCAGCTACCTAAGGCGGCTGGAAGGTTTTTAATGTAGCGGTTTGCTGGCTTAATATATATATAAGAGTTTCAAAAAAAAAGAACAATCAGATTGGCTATCCAATATGGTGGCCGGTTTGAGATATCCTACCTTCGGCTGAAGAGACGATCCTGTTTCCAGAAGGGCAGAGACGATCCTGTGAATTAAGCAGAGATTACGGGCAAATGCCAAATGCATGCAGCATGAATAAGGCACGCGCGACAAGACGTGCACCAAACGCGGTGAAGCTATCTAGAAGCACGGCAAACAACACAGTAGAGAGCCAAGGATATTCTCCCTCTTTTGCGGGAGACAACAGGATGAAGACTGGCGCAATACCGGATATGCTTGCACCTGGGTTGATCAGTGGATGCGAGTGTTTTACTGACTCACGCTCTACTCGCCTGCATTGAACTGACAACACAAATGGAGTTCGACTAGAGCATATCCAGCCGCATCCCCAAAGCGGCTCCCAAGCGGGTCAGATTTGTCGTGTGGGGATGTGTTTTGTTCGTGCTGTGCTCCTCAGCCGAGTCTCCAAACTGCCCCCAAAACTTTAAATACTAGTATATTTTTATTTTAACAGATAGAAGAAATGTGTAGGTAACGTTGTACTAACATTGATGTACTAATATTCAAAGCGGTGCAATATAAACAAATTACATATAAAAACTTTGAAAAATATAAACAAGTTACATATAAAATTTAAACTACTTCTTCTTTGTGTTGGAGATATGCCCAAGGCAATAATAAAAGTGGTTATTATATATCTTTACGTTTATGATGAATGTTTATATACCATGCTATAATTGTATTAACCGAAACATTGATACATGTGTGTTATGTAAACAACAATGAGTCCCTAGTAAGCCTCTTAACTAGTGTCACATCCCAAAATTTTCCAAATTTTTGAATGTGACATAAAAATAAAATTTAAGCTTGGTTGGTTGTCTTGATTTAAAATTTACAATGAAATAAAAAAATTGCTGTTACTTAAAACTATTTTCCAAAAATGAAGTTTTCAAATACATGCATTGCATTCATAAGCATCATGGCATCTTTGCATTCATTAGGAAAAATTTGAGCGAAATTCAAATTTATAAAGAAACCTTAAATCCGAAGAAAGGCAAATCAAGCCATATAGGCCTATGTGCCCAATTCGAATTTATCAAAATGATTTCAAACTAAAAGTGATTTCGAAATATTCTTCATTGAATAAGAAATACACTGATATTTTATTTAGATTTTTCTAACTTATTTTGACTTACTTTTGATCAAATTCGGATTCCAAATTAATTACAAAAACTAAAACAGGAAAAAGAAAAGAGAATTGGTTAAAAAGAAAATAAAACGTGTCGGTCCTTGGCCAGGCCAACTCTAAAGCAGACTAGTCTGCGTCCGCGTTTTTTTTTCGTTTTCCTTCCTGATGTGCGGGCTCCATAGCCACGTCAGCGTCTTCAAGACTCAGACCAGAAATTTACTTGCACGAACATATACGTCTTCCGTTTCCTGGCGTTTCTCCCCCCAAATTGATTCCGGGCGTTTTAAGGCATCATTTGATGCACCGTTTATTGCTACTTAAGCTTCATTCTTTCCTCTTCATTTCCCCTCAAACCGCACAGACCGAGAGCTTTCAGGCTGCTCGAATTTGGCCTCGCAATTCCGGGGTACCGTCGCAGTAAATCGTCGATTGCGGTAAGCACGGTCCATCTTTTGATCTCTAGTTTCTTCCAAACTTCCTATTTATTCCTTGCGCACATCTCAGGTTTTGTTTCGTGTTTTTTTTGTGCACCACAGTGACGGCACCATCTTCGTCTATGAGCACATCCGCGGGACAGTTTTCCGGCGAGCGATTACCGGAGAACCAGTGTACCACGACGTCCGCGATTTCACCATCAAATTCGTTTTGTCAATTCGAGCGCCTTCGTCTGCTTCACCATCGCCAGGGATCACCAGAACCTTGACACCCTCAACCAGCGAGTCTGCACGACGACCACTTAGTCCAACCGCTGTTCTCGTATGTGAAGTGCTGACCATTTTTGTTTTATCTTTTCCTTTCTTCATTTTCCATGAACCACAAGATCTAGATCCTAAGGCTAGAACTAGACCACTTAAACGAATGGGTATCCTCGAATAGAAACCTGCCACATGTCATATGTGTTATAATTTTCGGATATTTTGGACAGAGAAACATAGAAACTTGTAAAAATCATATCTTTAGTTTCGTTCATCCAAATTTAGCAAATAAGATATCTCTGGATTCATAAAAACGTGTAGAATACAGCAGACACATAATATTGCACTTTTGCATTATATTTTTTACACAGTTTTGCAGAAACTCAAATAGAGTATTTTGGCTATATAAATAGTTCTACAAATTATTTTGGAGTAATTCCTTTTGCTATTAACAAAGAATTGAACCCTCTGTACAGTAGCATTAGAAAATACTAATGTGACCTATACATTCTCCTTGTAGTATTTGTTTAGTGATGTACATCTTTTCTAATGATAGGAAATGTTTTTAATTATTAATTCAACACTAAAATTTTGCCATGGCATCATGCATATAGTTGACAACTAGATAACATGTTAAGTGTGATGTTCATGTTTAATCCACATATTGCATCCATATTTTATTTGTGCTTGTCTATATGTTGCTATATGTTTATGGAGTGAAAATTTTGTTTGTAGATTGTGGTTGTACTGTTTGCAACGAGTGTTTCTGCGAAGAGTGTACCAACTCCTCCTCTCACCAAGGCAAGTGACACTTTGATCATAAATGTCCCAATGTTTTATGACATATGTAGTATTATTCACTAGTGTGCATGTGTGGAAATGATATATACTAGGCTATGTGAACCGCCATTTAGGATAACTATAAGTATCTTGACCGACCGGTAAAAGACACCGTAGGAGTTGTTTGTTTAGCCGTGCTATCCTTGGTTCATTGCGGATGGAGCAATGTTACCATTTTATATGACCTTGGTTCATTGCGGATGGAGCAATGCTACCAGTTTATTTGACCCTTGGTTCATTGCGGATGGAGCAGTGTTTCCAATTTATATGTCGTTTGGTTCATTGCGGATGGAGCAATGTTACCATTTTTTTGACCTTTGTTTCATTGCGGATGGAGCAATGTTACCACTTTAATGACCTTGGTTCATTGCGGATGGAGCAATGCTACCAGTTTATTTGACCCTTGGTTCAATGCGGATGGAGCAGTGTTTCCAATTTATATGTCGTTTGGTTCATTGCGGATGGAGCAATGTTACCATTTTCTTTGACCTTTGGTTCATTGCGGATGGAGCAATGTTACCACTTGCGGATGGAGCAATGCTACCAGTTTATTTGACTCTTGGTTCATTGCGGATGGAGCAATGTTTCCAATTTATATGCCGTTTGGTTCATTGCGGATGGAGCAATGTTACCATTTTGTTTGACCTTTGGTTCATTGCGGATGGAGCAATGTTATCACTTTAATGACCTTGGTTCATTACGGAAGGAGCAATGTTACCATTTTGTACATCATTTGGTTCATTGCGGATGGAGCAATGTTACCATTTTGTACGCCCTTTGGTTCATTGCGGATGGAGCAGTGTTACCACTTTATTTGACCCTTGGTTCACTGTTGATGGAGCAGTGTTACCTGTTTGAATGACTCATGGTTCACTGTTGATGGAGCAGTGTTACCTGTTTGAATGACTCATGGTTCACCGTTGATGGAGCGGTGTTACCACTTTTAGCGACCCATGGTTGAATTACCAGTTTACATGATCCTTGGTTCATTGTTGTAGGAGCAGTGTTACCACTTTAGTTGTCACTTGACTCACTGGGAATTTATCAGCTTTAGTGTCCCCTTGCCAATACAATTAAAATGTATTGACCATTCGTGGCTGCAACCTATCATGTTGCAGGTTTTCCAGACGATGTGTAAGGAAACGTTAGGGGTTACGAGTCTATCCTCAACATGCTCGCCTGTGGCACATGAAGACGAAGAACTCCATGCTGTCTATGTTTGTTCGTTGTGAAACTCTGATGATATGCTAGCCTTGTGCTATGCAATTTGTAATCCTTTATGTAAATTCTGGATCATACGATGTAATAAAGACCTTTGTTTCTTGGTATTACATCTTGTACTGTGTGTGCTAGCGATTGATCCAGGGACTAGCACAGATACGCACAGAGATCGGCACCTTAAATAGGTGAGGTCACTACAGATGGTATCAGAGCATTGTGTTGACCGTAGGTTCATGACCCTAGGATTGGATTAGAAATAGGAACACCCTAGGATGAAAATTTTATCTAATCCTACTTCTATTAAAAAGATGGTTGCTTTGTGAACTTCTAGTATTCTCACCTACTCCATCCTCAAAAATGTTTTCCTCTTTCCTTAGATGATCTACCCCATGGAAACGATCAAGAACAGACCACTGATGCGCAAGAGACTGAAGCAGAAAGACCGATACTTCATATGTTATTTCCTCAATTCATCATGGTTCACTACATTGAAGACCAACGGAGGACTTGAAGAAAGACTTCTCTTTAGACTCCACAATACCTAGAAGCAAGTCGGAAGTAAAAGAGGAACTTGAAGAAATCGAGATAGAAATAGAGCGGACCACCATTAGTTCTTTTTTGTTAAACCAACGATAGCATAAGAAAGTAATGATCTTACCAAATTGTGATATGACCATACTAGTTTGTTTGTGTTTGAACCATGCTGCTTGATGTTTGTTAGATAATTGTTGTTTGCTGAATTGCTTTGATCTGTTGTGTTTGGGTAGGAATCTTCTTTAGAATCTTTCTATCTATTTTCATCTATACCCAACCCAGAGAATGTTTTCTCGGCAACTCGCTATGAAGACAACAGTAGTGAAACCAACCTTGTTGTTTCCTATCAAGGTGGAGAAGCATAGAGTGTGAGATACACAAAACCCTAGTTAAGGATCGATAGAAATGTTTTCAAAACAGTTCAATAATGGGGATTGAAACAATGATTCAATTTTTCCATGGAAGTTTGGTCAAACTTGTGAGGTTGACCGAGAGTTAGAAAACGAGATATACCAAACTAAATACAAGGAAATGATTGGGTGCGACATGGATTGGCCCCCATGATGACTACTCATATTGTTTGCTCTTGTTATGAGGAATGGTAAATCTAGAGAGACATACCTATAAGAGAGGTGTCGCTGAGAAGCCAGAACCATAGGGTGAATAGATATTATACCCTTATAGTAAGAAAGTGTTGCCAAACGTAAGACTATGATGAGTTTGAAGATCCGCCACTAGTTGAAGAGTAATGAAAGGTTGCCGAAGACACCAACAAACAAAAGATGGAGGATGTCATGAAGTAGTCTCACGTTGGTCTTCCGTTTGACCCAAAGAGTGACCCCTCGGTGCCAAAGTAGTTCGAGAGCTACCCATATGGATTAGAAACCCAACCATAAGTAAAAGCCTACTCAAGTCACCTTGAAGAGATATGTCGTTCACTATATGTGAATAAACAACCACCTATTGGATATTAACTCAGAAGCCACAAATATTTTCAAAATATGACCTAGTGTCAAGTCATAATCTAGGATGTGCCAAGTCATACGCAAGATGAGCTTAGCCAAACCCAAGACCTAAGACTACCTACAAAAGTTTCTTTTAAGGGTGGTAGCCCACCCCCAAGATATGTCAAACCCATTTTCTTTCTAGCCTTCTCGAATCTCGAGGACGAGATTCCTTTTAAGGGTGGTAGTCTGTCACATCCCAAAATTTTCCAAATTTTTGAATGTGACATAAAAATAAAATTTAAGCTTGGTTGGTTGTCTTGATTTAAAATTTACAATGAAATAAAAAAAATTGCTGTTACCTAAAACTATTTTCCAAAAATGGAGTTTTCAAATACATGCATTGCATTCATAAGCATCATGGCATCTTTGCATTCATTAGGAAAAATTTGAGCGAAATTCAAATTTATAAAGAAACCTTAAATCCGAAGAAAGGCAAATCAAGCCATATAGGCCTATGTGCCCAATTCGAATTTATCAAAATGATTTCAAACTAAAAGTGATTTTGAAATATTCTTCATTGAATAAGAAATACACTGATATTTTATTTAGATTTTTCTAACTTATTTTGACTTACTTTTGATCAAATTCGGATTCCAAATTAATTACAAAAACTAAAACAGGAAAAAGAAAAGAGAATTGGTTAAAAAGAAAATAAAACGTGCCGGTCCTTGGCCAGGCCAACTCTAAAGCAGACTAGTCTGCGTCCGCGTTTTTTTTTTCGTTTTCCTTCCTGATGTGCGAGCTCCATAGCCACGTCAGCGTCTTCAAGACTCAGACCAGAAATTTACACGCACGAACGTATACGTTTTCCGTTTCTTGGCATTTCTCCCCCCAAATTGATTCCGGGCGTTTTAAGGCATCATTTGATGCACCGTTTGTTGCTTCTTAAGCTCCACTCTTTCCTCTTCATTTCCCCTCAAACCGCACAGACCGAGAGCCTCCAGGCTGCTCGAATTTGGCCTCGCAATTCCGCGGTACCGTCGCGGTAAATCGTCGATTGTGGTAAGCACGGTCCATCTTTTGATCTCTAGATTCTTCCAAACTTCCTATTCATTCCTTGCGCACATCTCAGGCTTTGTTTCGTGTTTTTTTTGTGCACCACAGCGACGGCACCATCTTCGTTTGTGAGCACGTCCGCGGGACAGCTTTCCGGCGAGCGATTACCGGAGAACCAGTGTACCACGACGTCCGCGATTTCGTCATCAAATTCGTTTTGTCAATTCGAGCGCCTTCGTCTGCTTCACCATCGCCAGGGATCACCAGAACCTTGACACCCTCAACCAGCGAGTCTGCACGACGACCACTTAGTCCAACCGCTGTTCTCGTATGTGAAGTGCTGACCATCTTTGTTTTATCTTTTCCTTTCTTCATTTTCTATGAACCACAAGATCTAGATCCTAAGGCTAGAACTAGACCACTTAAACGAATGGGTATCCTCGAATAGAAACCTGCCACATGTCATATGTGTTATAATTTTCGGATATTTTGGACAGAAAAACATAGAAACTTGTAAAAATCATATCTTTAGTTTCGTTCATCCAAATTTAGCAAATAAGATATCTCTGGATTCATAAAAGGAAAGCGCTGAGCGTCCCCCGGGGGATCAAATCCCCGATCCCCCGGGTCCCCAACCGTACGATGCGGCGTTAATTACCGTCAGATCTGGGTCAGCGCTCCTTGGGCGAAAAAAAAACCAACAGAGAAAATGTCCTTCCTCTTGCAGGAGCGCATGTTGACTTCGGCTTCAAGCACAGTTGCTCGCGCCCGCAGCACTGTCGCCGGGGACGGAAACACCGGCGCCAGCGGTAGCACTACGGCTCGCATGCAGCACCGTCGTTCGGGGCTTGTAGCACCACCGCCGGCGCCGGTAGTACCACTACGCCTCGCATGCAGCACTGTCGTTCTGGGCTTGTAGCACCGCCGCCGGTGTGGTAGCATCGCCACCGACCTCGTTGGCCTCCTCGTAGCACGGCGGCGCCCGATTTGTAGCGCGCACGCCATTGTAGCAGCCGCCACCGCAGGTCGCAGCAGACGCCGTGACCCTTTGTAGCAGGCGCCACCATCACATGTAGCAGGCGTCGCCGCCCTTTGTAGCCGAGCACCGCCGTAGCTCGCAGCAGACACCACCGTGCTTTGTAGCAGGTACCGCCACCACATGTAGCAGCAGCCCCTGCCCTTTGTAGCAGCAGCCGCCGGCCACCGCCGCAGCTCGCAGCAGACGCCACCGTGCTTTGTAGCAAGTGCCGCCGCCACATGTAGCAGCAGCCCTTGCCCTTTGTAGCAGCCGCCTCCGCAGCTCGCAGCAGACACCGCCGCCGCAGATGACGCCGCCGCACGCAGCAACGGCTCCCGACCCTCGCAGCTCCAGCAAACGACGGACACACCCTGGCACACTCCTCCGCCGCCCCAGAATCAGCGTAGGAGGATGCGTCTGAAGCTCCTCGTAGCGGCGTGGCGGCAGGCGAGCGCTTGGGAGCTTTCCGGTGGATATGATGGGAAAATGGGGAAGGAAATTAAGATGCGAGATGTTGGCAACGCGGTGGCGCGTCGGGCTAGAGAGGAGTGGCGGAGGTGCGTGCGAGAACCATGGCGGAGCTAGGTGCTGGAGAAATCCATGGTCTGTTTCGTGAAGAAGGGCTGAAGGGGAAAGGGAAAGAGGAAAGTGAGCTACGGGAGAGAAGACCGGGGAAAGGATAAGGTGGGGCGTTTTTTCCTCGCCAAGTTGGGGACACGCATCACACGTTGGAGCCGGAGGAACGGCAGCGTCCGATCCCCCGGACGAAGCCCTTCCTTCATAAAAAACGTGTAGAATACAGCAGACACATAATATTGCACTTTTGCATTATATTTTTTACACAGTTTTGCAGAAACTCAAATAGAGTATTTTGGCTATATAAATAGTTCTACAAATTATTTTGGAGTAATTCCTTTTGCTATTAACAAAGAATTGAACCCTCTGTACAGTAGCATTAGAAAATACTAATGTGACCTATACATTCTCCTTGTAGTATTTGTTTAGTGATGTACATCTTTTCTAATGATAGGAAATGTTTTTAATTATTAATTCAACACTAAAATTTTGCCATGGCATCATGCATATAGTTGACAACTAGATAACATGTTAAGTGTGATGTTCATGTTTAATCCACATATTGCATCCATATTTTATTTGTGCTTGTCTATATGTTGCTATATGTTTATGGAGTGAAAATTTTGTTTGTAGATTGTGGTTGTGCTGATTGCAACGAGTGTTTCTGCGAAGAGTGTACCAACTCCTCCTCTCACCAAGGCAAGTGACACTTTGATCATAAATGTCCCAATGTTTTATGACATATGTAATATTATTCACTAGTGTTCATGTGTGGAAATGCTATATACTAGGCTATGTGAACCGCCATTTAGGATAACTATAAGCATCTTGACCGACCGGAGGACAATGTTAGCCTTTATTTGATCCTTGGTTCATTGCGGATGGAGCAATGTTACCATTTTATATGACCTTGGTTCATTGCGGATGGAGCAATGCTACCAGTTTATTTGACCCTTGGTTCATTGCGGATGGAGCAGTGTTTCCAATTTATATGTCGTTTGGTTCATTGCGGATGGAGCAATGTTACCATTTTTTTGACCTTTGTTTCATTGCGGATGGAGCAATGTTACCACTTTAATGACCTTGGTTCATTGCGGATGGAGCAATGCTACCAGTTTATTTGACCCTTGGTTCAATGCGGATGGAGCAGTGTTTCCAATTTATATGTCATTTGGTTCATTGCGGATGGAGCAATGTTACCATTTTCTTTGACCTTTGGTTCATTGCGGATGGAGCAATGTTACCATTTGCGGATTTGATTTGACTCTTGGTTCATTGCGGATGGAGCAGTGTTTCCAATTTATATGCCGTTTGGTTCATTGCGGATGGAGCAATGTTACCATTTTGTTTGACCTTTGGTTCATTGCGGATGGTGCAATGTTATCACTTTAATGACCTTGGTTCATTGCGGATGGAGCAATGTTACCATTTTGTACATCATTTGGTTCATTGCGGATGGAGCAATGTTACCATTTTGTACGCCCTTTGGTTCATTGCGGATGGAGCAGTGTTACCACTTTATTTGACCCTTGGTTCATTGCGGATGGAGCAATGTTACCGTTTGAATGACTCATGGTTCACTGTTGATGGAGCAGTGTTACCTGTTTGAATGACTCATGGTTCACCATTGATGGAGCGGTGTTACCACTTTTAGCGACCCATGGTTGAATTACCAGTTTACATGATCCTTGGTTCATTGTTGTAGGAGCAGTGTTACCACTTTAGTTGTCACTTGACTCACTGGGAATTTATCAGCTTTAGTGTCCCCTTGCCAATACAATTCAAATGTATTGACCATTCGTGGCTGCAACCTATCATGTTGCAGGTTTTCCAGACGATGTGTAAGGAAACGTTAGGGGTTACGAGTCTATCCCTGATACGTCTCCGACGTATCGATAATTTCTTATGTTCCATGCCACATTATTGATGATATCTACATGTTTTATACACATTATATGTCGTATTTATGCATTTTCCGGCACTAACCTATTAACGAGATGCCGAAGAGCCAGTTCTTTGTTTTCTACTGTTTTTGGTTTTGAAATCCTAGTAAGGAAATATTCTCGGAATTGGACGAAATCAACGCCCGAGGGGCCCTATTTTGCCACGAAGCTTCGAAGACCGAAGACGTAACGAAGTGGGGGCGACGGGCGGCGACACGCGGGCGGCGCGGCCTGGGCCCCGGCCGCGCGGCCCTGGTGTGTGGGCCTCGTGACGCCCTTTGACCTGCCTTCCGCCTACTTAAAGCCTCCGTCGCAAACCCCCAGTACCGAGAGCCCCGATACGGAAAACCTTCCAGAGACGCCCCCGCCGCCAATCCCATCTCGGGGGATTCGGGAGATCGCCTCCGCCCCTGGGAGAGGGAATCATCTCCCGGAGGACTCTTCATCGCCATGATCGCCCGGATTGATGTGTGAGTAGTTCACCCCTGGACCATGGGTCCATAGCGGTAGCTAGATGGTCGTCTTCTCCTAATTGTGCTATCATGCTCGATCTTGTGAGCTGCCTATCATGATCAAGATCGTTTCTTTGTAATCCTACATGTTGTGTTTGTTGGGATCCGATGGATATTGAATACTATGTCAAGTTGATTATCAATCTATCATATATGTTATTTATGTTCTTACATGCTCTCCGTTGCTAGTAGAGGCTCTGGCCAAGTTGATACTTGTGACTCCAAGAGGGAGTATTTATGCTCGATAGTGGGTTCATGCCTCCATTAAATCTGGGACAGTGACAGAAAGTTCTAAGGTTGTGGATGTGCTGTTGCCACTAGGGATAAAACATCGATGCTTTGTCTAAGGATATTTGTGTTGATTACATTACGCACCATACTTAATGCAATTATCTGTTGCTTGCAACTTAATACCGGAAAGGGTTCGGATGATAACCTGAAAGTGGACTTTTTAGGCATAGATGCATGCTGGATGGTGGTCTATGTACTTTGTCGTAATGCCCTGATTAAATCTCATAGTACTCATCATGATATATGTATGTGCATTGTTATGCCTTCTTTATTTGTCAATTGCCCGACTGTAATTTGTTCACCCAACATGCTATTTATCTTATGGAAAAGACACCTCTAGTGAACTGTGGACCTCGGTCCATTCTTTACATCGAATACAATCTACTGCAATATTTGTTCTACTGTTTTCTGCAAACAATCATCATCCACACTATACATCTAATCCTTTGTTACAGCAAGCCGGTGAGATTGACAACCTCACTGTTTCGTTTGGCAAAGTACTTTGGTTGTATTGTGCAGGTTACGTTGGCGCCGGAACCACTGGTGTTGCGCCGCACTACATCCCGCCGCCATCAACCTTCAACGTGCTTCTTGGCTCCTACTGGTTCGATAAACCTTGGTTTCTTTTGAGGGAAGCTGCTGTACGCATCACACCTTCCACTTGGGGTTCCCAACGGACCAGCGTCTTTGTCTGGCATTATCAAGCTAAATTTTGACATTATTATTTGCCGTGCAGTGATCAGATCTTTCTGAAAGTCTCACAATCCAATCTCTTTACTTTGTTTTATCTTACTTTTTTAGTTACTACTTTGTTTGCTGCATTATATCAAAACACAAAAAAAATTATTTGCTAGCTTTACCTTATTCACTATATCAAAACACAAAAAAATTAGTTACTTGCATTTACTTTATCTAGTTTGCTTTATTTACTACTGTCAAAATGGCTACTCCTGAAAATACTAAGTTGTGTGACTTCACAACCGATAATAATGATTTCTTATACACCTGTTGCTCCCTGTGCTTTACTAGGCAAATTCTTTGAAATTAAACACCAGCTCTTGAATCTTGTTATGAGAGAGCAATTTTACGGTGTTAGTTCTGATGATGCTGCTGCCCATCTCAATAATTTTGTTGAATTGTGTGAAATGCAAAAGTATAAAGATGTAGATGGTGACATTATAAAATTAAAATTGTTCCCTTTCTCATTAAGAGGAAGAGCTAAAGATTGGTTGCTATCTCTTGCCTAAGAATAGTATTGATTCATGGACTAAATGCAAGGATGCTTTTATTGGTAGATATTATCCCCCTGCTAAAATTATATCTTTGAGAAGTAGCATAATGAATTTTAAACAATTGGATAATGAGCATGTTGCACAAGCTTGGGAAAGAATGAAATCTTTGGTTAAAAATTGCCCAACCCATGGACCGACTACTTGGATGATCATCCAAACCTTTTATGCAGGACTGAATTTTTCTTCACGGAACCTATTGGATTCAGCTGCTGGAGGTACCTTTATGTCCATCACTCTTGGTGAAGCAACAAAGCTTCTTGATAATATGATAATTAATTACTCTGAATGGCACACGGAAAGAGCTCCACAAGGTAAGAAGGTAAATTCTATCGAAGAAACCACTTCCTTGAGTGATAAGATTGATGCTATTATGTCTATGCTTGTGAATGATAGGACTAATATTGATCCTAATAATGTTCCGTTAGCTTCATTGTTTGCCCAAGAAGAACATGTTGATGTAAACTACATTAAAAATAATAATTTCAACAACAATGCTTATGGAACAATTCTAGTAATAACTATAGGCCATATCCTTATAATATTAGTAAAGGTTATGGTAATTCTTATGGGAATTCTTACAACAATAATAGGAGTAAACCCCGGTCTTGAAGCTATGCTTAAAGAATTTATTAGAACACAAACTGCTTTTAACAAATCTGTTGAGGAAAAGCTCAATAAAATTGATATTCTTGCTTCTAAGGTTGATAGTCTTGCCTTATATTGATCTTTTCTTCGAAAGTTATGCCTAATATGATATTGAAGGTAAAATATCAAATGCCATCCAAGTTAGAATTAATGAGAATATAAGATTAATGGCCGAATTGCATGCTAGGTGGGAAAGAGAAGAAAAAGAAAAACTAGCTAAAGAGAATAATGTAGCTAAAGTTTGGACTATTACCACCACTAGTAATGCCAATGCTCCACTTGCTGCACCTCCTACTATCAATGGTAAAATAATTGGTGTTGGAAATGTTTCTACTCTAATGCAAAGCCTACAAAACTGCAAAAAACTGCTAAAGCTACTTTGGCTTTTATTACTTTTGAAAATTTTTCCAACATTGGGGATGATGATCCCATTGCTTTAGATTATAATGGTTTGATTTTGATGATTGCCACATCTCTGAAGTTATTAAGTTCTTGCAAAAACTTGCTAAGAGTCCTAATGCTAGTGCTATAAACTTGGCTTTCACAAAACACATTACAAATGCTCTCATAAAAGCTAGAGAAGAGAAATTAGAACGTGAAGCTTCTATTCCTAGAAAGTTAGAAGATGGTTGGGAGCCCATCATTAAGATGAAGGTCAATGACTTTGTTTGTAATGCTTTATGTGATCTTGTTGCAAGTATTTCCGTTATGCCTAAGAAAATTTATGATATGCTTGACTTGCCACCATTGAAAAATTGTTATTTGGATGTTAATCTTGTTGATAATGCTATAAAGAAACCTTTGGGGAGAGTTGATAATGTTCGCATTACCATTAACAACCTTGTCCCCGTTGATTTTGTTGTCTTGGATATTGAATGCAATGCATCTTGCCCCATTATATTGGGAAGACCTTTTCTGAACTGGTGCTAATATTGATATGAAGGAAGGTAATATTAAATATCAATTTCCTCTCAAGAAAGGTATGGAACACTTCCCTAGAAAGAGAATGAAGTTACCTTTTGATTCTATTATTAGAACAAGTTATGATGTTGATACTTCGTCTCTTGACAATACTTGATACACACTTTAAAGCTGTTGAAGAAAAGCGCTTATGGGAGACAACCCATGTTTTTACTACAGTACTTTATTTTATATTTGAGTCTTGGAAGTTGTTTACTACTGTAGCAACCTCTCCTTATCTTAGTTTTGTGCATTGTTGTGCCAAGTAAAGTCTTTGATAGTAAGGTTCATACTAGATTTGGATTACTGCGCAGAAACAGATTTTTGCTGTCACGAATTTCGACCTGCCCCTCTGTAGGTAGCTCAGAAAAATATGCCAATTTACGTGCGTGATCCTCAGATATGTACGCAACTTTCATTCAATTTGGGCATTTTCATTTGAGCAAGTCTGGTGCCATTTTAAAATTCGTCTTTACGGACTGTTCTGACAGATTCTGCTTTTATTTCGCATTGCCTCTTTTGCTATGTTGGATGAATTTCTTTGATCCATTAATGTCCAGTAGCTTTATGCAATGTCCCGAAGTGTTAAGAAAATAGTCTTGATAACCCACAAGTATAGGGGATCGCAACAGTCTTCGAGGGAAGTAAAACCCAAATTTATTGATTCGACACAAGGGGAGGTAAAGAATACTTATAAGCCTTAACAACTGAGTTATCAATTCAGCTGCACCTGGAAAAGCTTTAAGTGGTGATGTGAAAGCAGCAGTAATATGAGAGCAGTAGTAACAGTAACACAGCAGCAGTAGCAGTAATATGAGAGCAATGGCACCAGAAAATAGTTGATACTACTTCCAATGTCATGTAGAACGAGTATATGATGATGAGAGATGGACCGGGGTTCCCAGCTATCTACACTAGTGGTAACTCTCCAATAACAAGTGTTGGGTGAAAAAATTACAGTTGGGCAATTGATAGGATTGAAATAGCATTAAGACAGAACATCCAGATTATTAATCATGTAGGCATGTTTCCCATATATAGTCATACGTGCTGTAAGAGAAACTTGTACAACATCTTTTGTCCTACCAGCCGGGCCTCAGGGCCTCTAGGGAATCTATGGAAATTAAGGTACTCCTTTTAATAGAGCACCGGAGCAAAGCATTAACACTCCGTGAAAACATGTGATCCTCATATCTAAGCCTTCCCCCTCCCAATTTTTGTCACTTTGGGGCCTTTGGTTCCGGACATAGACATGTGCATACAACTTGTAGATACAATCTAAGCAATAAGTATAGAGCTTAAATCTAAGATCATGCCACTCGGGCCCTAGTGACAAGCATTAAACACAACAAGATTGCAGCAACAATAACTTCATAAACTTTGTAGATAGACAATCATAACGTAACAATCCATCGGATCCCAACAAACACAACACCGATTACATCAGATGAATCTCAATCATGTAAGGCAGCTCATGAGATCATTGTATTGAAGTACATGGGAGAGATGATACCAACTAGCTATAGCTAGAACCCGTAGTCCATGGGGGACTACTCACGAGCATGATGGTGGGTTGATGGAGATGGCTTCCGGGGCACTTCCCCTTCCCGGCGGGAACAGATCTGGTCCCGAAACGGAGTTTCGCGATGGCGGCGCCCCTGGAGTCTTTCCGGAGTTTCACAATTGGTACTTGCATTTTAGGTCGAAAGGCTTAAATAGGCGAAGAGGCGGCGCAGGAGGGGCGACAGGGTGGCCCACCAGCCGGCGCGGCCAGGTGTAGCCCGCGCGGCCCACATGTGTGGTGGCCCCTGGCTCTCCTCCGACTCCCCCGGTGTTCTGGAGCCTCCCGGGAAAAATAAGATCTTTGGCGTTGATTTCGTCCAATTCGAGAATGTGCCCGAACAGCCTTTTCGGAACCAAAACACGTAAACAGAACTGCACTTCGGCATCTTGTTAATAGGTTAGTTCCGGAAAACGCATAAAAACATTATAAAGTGCAAGCAAAACATGTAAGTATTGTCATAAAACAAGCATGGAACATCGAAAATTATAGATACGTTGGAGACGTATCGCATCCCCAAGCTTAGTTCTGCTCGCCCTCGGGTAGGTAAACGAAAAAAGTAATTTCTGTAGTGACATGCTACTTACATAACCTTGATCATACTATTACAAAGCATATGAGATGAATGAAGTGACTCAAGGCAATGATCTATAGTTGCTAACAAATAGATAACATATAGCAAAACTTTTCATGAATAGTACTTTCAAGACAAGCATCAAAAGCCTTGCACAAGAGTTAACTCATAAAGCAATAGATTCAAAGTAAAGGCATCGAAGCAACACAAAGGAAGATATAAGTTTCAGCAATTGCTTTCAACTTTCAACATGCATATCTCATGGATAATTGTCAACATAAAGTAATATGATGAATGCAAATAAGCAAGTATGTAAGAATCAATGCACACTTGACACAAGTGTTTGCTTCTAAGATGGAAGGAAGTAGGTAAACTGACTCAACATAAAGTAAAAGAATGACCCCTTCGCGAGAGGAAGCATTGATTGCTATATTTGTGCTAGAGCTTTGTTTTGAAAACATAAAGAGAGCATAAAAGTAAAGTTTTGAGAGGTGTTTGTTGTTGTCAATGAATGGTCGTGGGCACTCTAACCCCCTTGCCAGACAAACCTTCAAAGAGCGGCTCCCATTTTATTTTTATTTTTGTGTGGCACTCCTTCCAACCTTTCTTTCACAAACCATGGCTAACCGAATCCTCGGGTGCCTGCCAACAATCTCATACCATGAAGGAGTGCCTTTTTATTTTAGTTTTATTATGATGACACTCCTCCCCACCTTTGCTTTCTCAAGCCATGGCTAACCGAATCCTTCGGGTGCCATCCAACAATCACATACCATGGAGGAGTGTCTATTTTGGTTAATTAATTTGGGACTGGGAATCCCATTGCCAGCTCTTTTTGCAAAATTATTGGATAAGCGGATGAAGCCACTAGTCCATTGGTGAAAGTTGCCCAACAAGATTGAAAGATAAACACCACATACTTCCTCATGAGCTATTAAACATTGACACAAATCAGAGGTGATAAATTTTGAATTATTTAAAGGTAGCACTCAAGCAATTTACTTTGGAATGGCGGAGAAATACCATGTAGTAGGTAGGTATGGTGGACACAAATGGCATAGTGGTTGGCTCAAGGTTTCGGATGCACGAGAAGCATTCCCTCTCAGTACAAGGCTTTGGGCTAGCAAGGTTATTTGAAGCAAACACAAGTATGAACCGGTACAGCAAAACTTACATAAGAACATATTGCAAGCATTATAATACTCTACACTGTCTTCCTTGTTGCTCAAACACTTTTACCAGAAAATATCTAGACCTTAAGAGAGACCAATCATGCAAACCAATTTTAACAAGCTCTACGTAGTTCTCCACTAATAGGTTTAAACTACATGAAAAAAACTTAATCATGATCTACTTGAGAGCTCAAAACAATTGCCAAGTGTCAAATTATTCAAGACAATATGAGGCATTTTCTGTTTCCAACCAAATAACCATAAGTGATGTAGCTTCCAACTTTTATCATTGAACATTAAAAGTAAAACGAAGAACACAAGTGTTCATATGAAAAAGCGGAGCGTGTCTCTCTCCCAAACAAGGATTGCTAGGATCCGATCTTATTCAAACAAAAACAAAAATAAAAGCACACAGACGCTCCAAGTAAAGCACATATGATGTGACCGAATAAAAATATAGTTTCAATAGAAGAAACCTGATAAGTTGATGAAGAAGGGGATGCCTTGGGCATCCCAAGCTTAGATGCTTGAGTCTTCTTGAAATATGAAGGGATGAACCACGGGGCATCCCCAAGCTTAGACTTTTCACTCTTCTTGATCATATATCATCCTCCTCTCTTGATCCTTGAAAACTTCCTTCACACCAAACTTCTCATAAACTTCATTAGAGGGGTTAGTACTCAAAAAAACTTGAATCCACCTTGGTCCTGTAGTGACACATTGCAAGAACTCAATAAAACATTAGCTACAGCTCTCCACGTCTAGAAAGCCTTGCTTAAAGTCCACAAGAGACAATGCAAAAAACAGAGACAGAATCTGCCAAAACAGAACAGCCAGTAAAGACGAATTTTAAACAGGTACTTCCGTTGCTCAAATCAGAAAACTCAAAACTAATGAAAGTTGCGTACATATCTGAGGAACACGCACGTAAATTGGCATATTTTTCTGAGTTACCTACAGAGAAAACAGCCCAGATTCGTGACAGATAGAAATCTGTTTCTGCGCAGAAATCCAAATCTAGCATCAACCTTCGATTAGAGGCGTCACTTGGCACAACATTGCAATAAAATAAAGATAAGGAGAGGTTGCTACAGTAGTAACAACTTCCAAGACTCAACAAAACAGTAGCAAAATAAACACATGGGTTATCTCCCAAGAAGTTATTTCTTTATAGCCATTAAGATGGGCTCAGCAGTTTTGATGATGCACTCGCAAGAAATAAGAGTTGAAGCAAAAGAGAGCATCAAAAAGCAAATTCAAAACACATTTAAGTCTAACCCACTTCCTATGCATAGGAATCTTGTTCACAAATAAATTCATGAAGAACAAAGTGGCAAGCATAAGAAGATAAAACAAGAGTAACTTCAAAAGTTTCAGCATATAGAGAGGTGTTTTAGTACCATGAAAATTTCTACAACCATATTTTCCTCTCTCATAATAATTTTCAGTAGCTTCATGGATAAACTCAACAATATAACTATCACATGCAGCATACTTTTCATGATCCATAAACATATAATTCTTATCAAGCTCAAAAATAGCAGGATTAAAACTTTCAAACCCACTTTTATCAATGATATAACAAGATGATTGATCAATCTCAAAAGATATGGGACTCATAGATAAAGTCAAGAACTCTCCAATCCCATTTTCATTAGTAGTACAATTAATATTATCAAGTAACATAGGACCATCATCTAGAGATTTATCATAAACATTTGCTAAGCAAAACTCTTTAGTACCATGCATTTCGACATCAGGCATAAACAAAGCATTATCATAAGATTTATCAAAGTAGCATGGATTATCATAAATAACAGTAGCATAATCATTCTCACAAGTTTTACTCATAGGTAATATTTCAAGAGAATCCACAGGAACATAACATTCAACCTCTTTCGGTAAGCATGGAGGACAATCAAATAGTGTAAGAGATAAAGAGTTACTCTCATTAGAAGGTTGGCATGGGTAGCTAATCCATTATTCCTCCTTTTGTTCATCACTCTCCTCTTCTTTTTCATCCAATGAGCTTTCAGGTTCATCAATTTCCTCCTCTTTTTCATCCAATGAGCTTTCAGGTTCATCAATTTCTTCTTCCACGGTTCCTGCAAATTGTGAGTGCATTCTTGTGCATTAATGAGTCTCTCTTTATAATCAATGATATAAGGATTATCAGTGTAACTTTCATTGCAAAAATTAAGGATAGAAGAGACATAATCTTTAAGGTCCTTACAAACAACACAAGTTTCATAATTTTTAACCATGAAGGATTCTATCTCAGAGGCTCCCATAAATATGACAAATTGTTCTACCTCTTCAAACCCAAAATGAATATAGCTATTCCGATTATAGTTCTTAATTAAAAATTCCTCACTAAAGCCACATTGAAATTTAAGATGTTTAGTGTCCTGTTGAGAGCAACAGTTTATATCATGGCGTTTAAGCAAGATTTTAGCAATTGTATTCAATTTTTCTATCACAGCACTCATCACTTTTCCCGCTCTTGATTCTCTATAATTATTATAATATTCTATAAGCTCCAAGTAGGTTGTAGGTTCTCCCATAGCAACAGTTTTTAATTTTTCGGTTTTTCAAATTTTTATGGATTTTCGGGTATATAAGGAAAATAAAACAAGACAAAAAGAAACTAGACAAAAGTAAACTAGGCAAAATAATACTAGATAGAAATAAACTAAGCACAAGTAAACTAAGCAAAACAAAATAAAATAAAACAGAGAGAGAGGTAGAGTGTACTCCCCAGGTGAACTTATGAGTAGAGCTATGCCTCCCCGGCAACGGCGCCAGAAAACAGTCTTGATAACCCACAAGTATAGGGGATCACAGTCTTCGAGGGAAGTAAAACCCAAATTTATTGATTCGACACAAGGGGAGGTAAAGAATACTTATAAGCCTTAACAACTGAGTTGTCAATTCAGCTGCACCTGGAAAAGCACTAGTAACAGGGGTGATGTGAAAGCAGCAGTAATATGAGAGCAGTAGTAACAGTAACACAGCAGCAGTAGCAGTAATATGAGAGCAATGACACCAGAAAATAGTTGATACTACTTCCAATGTCATGTAGAACGAGTATATGATGATGAGAGATGGACCGGGGTTCCCAGCTATCTACACTAGTGGTAACTCTCCAATAACAAGTGTTGGGTGAACAAATTACAGTTGGGCAATTGATAGGATTGAAATAGCATTAAGACAGAACATCAAGATTATTAATCATGTAGGCATGTTTCCCATATATAGTCATACGTGCTCGCAATGAGAAACTTGTACAACATCTTTTGTCCTACCAGCCGGTGGCAGCCGGGCCTCTAGGGAATCTACTGGAAATTAAGATACTCCTTTTAATAGAGCACCGGAGCAAAGCATTAACACTCTGATACGTCTCCAACGTATCGATAATTTCTTATGTTCCATGCTACTTTATTGATGATACCTACATGTTTTATGCACATTATATGTCATATTTATGCATTTTCTGGAACTAACCTATTAACAAGAAGAGAGATTCTTGTTTTTTTCTGCTGTTTTTGGTTTCAGAAATCCTAGTAAAGAAATATTCTCGGAATTGGACGAAACTTTCGCCCAGGGTCCTATTTTTGCACGAAGCTTCCAGAAGACCGAAGACCTAACGAAGTGGGGCCACGAGGCAGCCGGGGGTGGCGGCGCGGCCCGGGCCCTGGGCTGCGCCGACCTATCCCCTGGGCCCTCGTGTGGCCCCCGCGTGACCCTCCGCCTACTTAAAGCCGTCGCGAAACCCCCAGTGCAGAGCCACGATACGGAAAACCTTACAGAGACGCCGCGCCGCGAATCCCATCTCGGGGGATTCGGAGATCGCCTCCGGCACCCTGCCGGAGAGGGGATTCATTCCGGAGGACTCTACACCGCCATGGTCGCCTCCGGAGTGATGAGTGAGTAGTTCACCCCTGGACCATGGGTCCATAGCAGTAGCTAGATGGTCGTCTTCTCCTTGTTGTGCTTCATTGTTAGATCTTGTGAGCTGCCTAACATGATCAAGATCATCTATCTGTAATACTATATGTTGTGTTTGTCGGGATCCGATGGATAGAGAGTACTATGATTATGGTGATTATCAATCTATTGTTCATGTGTTGTTTATGATCTTGCATGCTCTCCGTTATTAGTAGAGGCTCTGGCCAAGTTTTTACTCTTAACTCCAAGAGGGAGTATTTATGCTCGATAGTGGGTTCATGCCTCCATTGAATCTGGGACAGTGACAGAAAGTTCTAAGGTTGTGGATGTGCTGTTGCCACTAGGGATAAAACATTGATGCTATGTCTAAGGATGTAGTTATTGATTACATTACGCACCATACTTAATGCAATTGTCTGTTGCTTTGCAACTTAATACTGGAGGGGTTCGGATGATAACCTGAAGGTGGACTTTTTAGGCATAGATGCAGTTGGATGGCGGTCTATGTACTTTGTCGTAATGCCCAATTAAATCTCACTATATTTATCATGTCATGTATATGCATTGTTATGCCTTTCTCTATTTGTCAATTGCCCGACTGTAATTTGTTCACCCAACATGCTTTTATCTTATGGGAGAGACACCTCTAGTGAACTGTGGACCCCGGTCCTATTCTTTACATAGCATACAATCTACTTGTTTTACTGTTTTCTTTGCAAACATCTTCCACTCGATACGTTTAATCCTTTGTTACAGCAAGCCGGTGAGATTGACAACCTCACTGTTTCGTTGGGACAAAGTACTTGGGTTGTGTTGTGCAGGTTCCGCGTTGGCGCCCGAATCCCTGGTGTTGCGCCGCATCACATTTCGCGACCATCAACCTTCAACGTGCTTCTTGGCTCCTACTGGTTCGATTAAACCCGGTTTCATGAGGGAAACTTGCTTCTATACGCATCATACCTTCCACTTGGGGTTCCCAACGGACGTGTGCATCCACGCGTATCAAGCTAAATTTCTGCGCCGTTGCCGATCAAGACACGCTGCAAGGGGAGTCTCCACTTCTCAATCTCTTTACTTTGTTTTTGTCTTGCTTTATTTTATTTACTACTTTGTTTGCTGCACTAAATCAAAACACAAAAAAATTAGTTGCTAGTTTTACTTTATTTACTGTCTTGCTCTCTATATCAAAAACACAAAAAAATTAGTTACTTGCATTTACTTTATCTAGTTTGTTTTATTTACCGTTGCTAAAATGGCCAACCATGAAAATACTAAATTGTGTGACTTCACAAATGCAAATAATAATGATTTCCTATGCACACCTATTGCTCCACCTGCTACTACAGCAGAATTCTTTGAAATTAAACCTGCTTTACTGAATTTGGTTATGAGAGAACAATTTTCTGGTGCTAGTTCTGATGATGCTGCTGCCCATCTCAATAATTTTGTTGAACTTTGTGAAATGCAAAAGTATAAAGATGTAGATGGTGATATTATTAAATTGAAAGTGTTTCCTTTCTCATTAAGAGGAAGAGCTAAAGATTGGTTGCTATCTTTGCCTAAGAATAGTATTGATTCATGGACTAAATGCAAGGATGCTTTTATTGGTAGATATTATCCTCCCGCTAAAATTATTTCTTTGAGAAGTAGCATAATGAATTTTAAACAATTAGATACTGAACATGTTGCTCAAGCTTGGGAGAGAATGAAAACTTTGGTAAAGAATTGCCCAACCCATGGACTGACTACTTGGATGATCATCCAAACCTTCTATGCAGGACTAAATTTTTCTTCACGGAATTTATTGGATTCAGCTGCTGGAGGTACCTTTATGTCCATCACATTGGGGGCGGCTACAAAACTTCTTGATGATATGATGATAAATTACTCTGAATGGCACACGGAAAGAGCTCCACAAGGTAAGAAGGTAAATTCTGTTGAGGAAACCTCTTCCTTGAGTGATAAGATTGATGTGATTATGTCTATGCTTGTGAATGGTAGATCTAATGTTGATCCAAATAATGTTCCTTTAGCTTCATTGGTTGCTCAAGAAGAAAATGTTGATGTGAATTTCATTAAAAATAATAATTTCAACAACAATGCTTATAGGAACAACTCTGGTAATAACTATAGGCCATATCCTTCTGCTAATGGTAATGGTTATGGTAATTCTTATGGGAATTCTTACAACAATAATAGGAATGTACCCTCTGGTCTTGAAGCCATGCTTAAAGAATTTATTAGTACACAAACTGCTTTTAACAAATCTGTTGAGGAAAAGCTTGATAAAATTGATACTATTGCTTCTAGAGTTGATAGACTTGCCTCTGATGTAAATCTTTTAAAGTTGAAAGTTATGCCTAATAATGATATTGATAATAAGATTACTACTACAGCAAATGCCATCCAAGTTAGAATTAATGAGAATATAAGATTAATGGCTGAACTGCGTGCTAGGTGGGATAGAGAAGAAAATGAAAAACTAACTAAAGAGAATAATGTAGTTAAAGTTTGGACTATTACCACCACTAGTAATGCTAATTCATCACATGTTGCTGCACCTCCTACTATCAATGGTAAAATAATTGGTGTTGGCAATGTTTCTACTCCTAGTGCAAAGCGAACAAAACTGTTGCTGAAACTGCTGAAACTGCTTGTGATAAAACTGCTGAAATTTTTTCCAACCTTGGGAACAATGATCCCATTGCTGTAGCTCATAATGATTTAGATTTTGATGATTGCCACATCTCTGAAGTTATAAAGTTCTTACAAAAACTTGCTAAAAGTCCTAATGCTAGTGCTATAAATTTAGCCTTTACAAAACATATTACAAATGCTCTCATAAAAGCTAGAGAAGAGAAACTAAAACTTGAAACTTCTATTCCTAGAAAGTTAGAGGATGGTTGGGAGCCCATCATTAAAATGAAATTCAATGACTTTGAATGTAATGCCTTATGTGATCTTGGTGCAAGTATTTCTGTTATGCCTAAAAAGATTTATGATATGCTTGACTTGCCACCATTGAAGAATTGTTATTTGGATGTTAATCTTGCCGATAATGTTAAAAAGAAACCTTTGGGGAGGATTGATAATGTGCACATTACGGTTAACAATAACCTTGTCCCCGTTGATTTTGTTGTTTTGGATATCGAATGCAATGCATCTTGTCCTATTGTGTTGGGAAGACCTTTTCTTCGAAGTTGGTGCTGTTATTGATATGAGGGAAGGTAATATTAAATACCAATTTCCCCTCAAGAAAGGTATGGAACACTTCCCTAGAAAGAGAATGAAGTTGCCTTTTGATTCTATTATTAGAACAAGCTATGATGTTGATGCTTCTACTCTCGATGTTACTTGATTTGCACTTTCTGCGCCTAGCTGAAAGGCGTTAAAGAAAAGCGCTTATGGGAGACAACCCATGTTTTTACCTACAGCAATTTTTTGTTTTGTTGAGTCTTGGAAGTTGTTTACTACTGTAGCAACCTCTCCTTATCATGTTTTTGTGCCAAGTAAAGTTTCTATGTCAAAGTTGATGTTATATTTGGGATCGCTGCGCAGAAACAGCATTGCTGTCTGTCACGAATCTGGGCACAATTCTCTGTAGAAAATTCGAAAAAATCTGCCAATTTACGAGCGTGATCCTCAGATATGTACGCAACTTTCATTAGTTTTGAGTTTTTTCATTTGAGCAAGTCTGGTGCCATTTCTAAATTCGTCTTTACGGACTGTTCTGTTTTTGATAGATTCTGCCTTTTATTTCGCATTGCCTCTTTTGCTATGTTGGATTTATTTCTTTGATCCACTAATGTCCAGTAGCATTATGCAATGTCCAGAAGTGAAAATAATGATTGTGTCACCTCTGAATGAGTGAATTATTAATTGTGCACTAACCCTCTAATGAGTTTGCTTGAAGTTTGGTGTGAAGGAAGTTTTCAAGGGTCAAGAGAGGAGAATGATATACTATGATCAAGAGGAGTGAAAGCTCTAAGCTTGGGGATGCCCCCGTGGTTCACCCTGCATATTTTAAGAAGACTCAAGCGTCTAAGCTTGGGGATGCCCAAGGCATCCCCTTCTTCATCGACAACATCATCAGGTTCCTCCCCTGAAACTATATTTTTATTCAATCACATCTTGTATTCTTTACTTGGAGCGTCGGTTTGTTTTCGTTTTTGTTTTTGTTTGAATAAGATGGATCCTAGCATTCACTTTGTGGGAGAGAGACACGCTCCACTGTTGCATATGGACACATGTGTCCTTAGGCTTTACTCATAATGTTCATGGCGAAGTTTCTTCTTCGTTAAATTGTTATATGGTTGGAATTGGAAAATGCTACATGTAGTAATTCTAAAAATGTCTTGGATAATGTGATACTTTGCAATTGTTGTGCTCATGTTTAAGCTCTTGCATCATATGCTTTGCACCCATTAATGAAGAAATACATAGAGCTTGCTAAAATCTGATTTGCATATTTGGTTTCTCTAAGGTCTAGATAATATCTAGTATTGAGTTTTGAACAACAAGGAAGACAGTGTAGAGTCTTATAATGTTTACAATATGTCTTTTATGTGAGTTTTGCTGCACTTGTTCATCCTTGAGTTTGCTTCAAATAACCTTGCTAGCCTAAACCTTGTATCGAGAGGGAATACTTCTCATGCATCCAAAATCCTTGAGCCAACTACTATGCCATTTGTGTCCACCATACCTACCTACTACATGGTATTTCTCCGCCATTCCAAAGTAAATTGCTTGAGTGCTACCTTTAAAATTCCATCATTCACCTTTGCAATATATAGCTCATGGGACAAAATAGCCTTAAAAACTATCGTAGTATTGAATATGTACTTATGCACTTTATATTTTATTAAGTTGCCTGTTGTGCGATAACCATGCTTCTGGGGAACGCCATCAACCATTGTTGAATATCATGTGAGTTGCTATGCATGTCCGTCTTGTCTGAAGGTCTATCATTTTAGTGGTTGGAGCATGCAAAATTGTTAGAGAAGAACATTGGGCCGCTAACTAAAGCCATGAATCATGGTGGAAGTTTCAGTTTTGGACATATATCCTCAATCTCATATGAGAATAATAACTTTGCTACATGCTTATGCATTTAAGAGGAGTCCATTATCTATTGTCCATGTTGTCCCGGTATGGATGTCTAAGTTGAGAATAATCAAAAGCGAGAAATCCGAAATGCGAGCATTCTCCTTGGACCTTTGTACAGGCGGCATGGAGGTACCCCTTTGTGACACTTGGTTGAAACATGGCATGCGAAGACCCGGTAGTCCAAGTTAAGTAGGACGAGGTGCGGGCACTATTAGTATACTATGCGTGAGGCTTGCAACTTGTAAGATATAATTTTCATAACTCATATGCTTTATTACTACCGTTGACAAAATTGTTTCATTTTTTCAAAATAAAAGCTCTAGCACAAATACAGCAATCGATGCTTTCCTCATTGAAGGACCATTCTTTTACTTTTATTGTTGAGTCAGTTTACCTATCTCCTTCCACCTTAAGAAGCAAACACTTGTGTGAACTGTGCATTGATTCCTACATACTTGCATATTGCACTTGTTATATTACTTTATGTTGACAATATCCATGAGATATACATGTTACAAGTTGAAAGCAACCGCTGAAACTTAATCTTCTTATGTGTTGCTTCAACACCTTTACTTTGATTTATTGCTTTATGAGTTAACTCTTATGCAAGACTTATTGATGCTTGTCTTGAAGTACTATTCATGAAAAGTCTTTGCTTTATGATTCAGTTGTTTACTCATGTCATTACCTTTGCTTTGATCGCTGCATTCATTACATATGTTTACAAATAGTATGATCAAGATTATGATGGCATGTCACTTCAGAAATTATCTTTGTTATCGTTTTACCTGCTCGGGACGAGTGGGGATGCTGATACGTCTCCAACGTATCGATAATTTCTTATGTTCCATGCTACTTTATTGATGATACCTACATGTTTTATGCACATTATATGTCATATTTATGCATTTTCTGGAACTAACCTATTAACAAGATGCCGAAGAGCCAGTTGTTGTTTTCTGCTGTTTTTGGTTTCAGAAATCCTAGTAAAGAAATATTCTCGGAATTGGACGAAACGCCCAGGGTCCTATTTTTGCACGAAGCTTCGAAGAAAGACCTAACGAAGTGGGGCCACGAGGCAGCCGGGGGGTGGCGGCGCGGTGCCCTGGCCGCGCCGACCTATCCCCGGGCCCCTCGTGTGGCCCCCGCGTTGACCCTCCGCCTACTTAAAGCTTCCGTCGCGAAACCCCGATGCGAGAGCCACGATACGGAAAACCTTACAGAGGCGCCGCCGCCGTCCCATCTCGGGGGATTACGGAGATCGCCTCGGCACCCTGCCGGAGGGGATTCATCTCCCGGAGGACTCTACACCGCCATGGTCGCCTCCGGAGTGATGAGTGAGTAGTTCACCCCTGGACCATGGGTCCATAGCAGTAGCTAGATGGTCGTCTTCTCCTTGTTGTGCTTCATTGTTAGATCTTGTGAGCTGCCTAACATGATCAAGATCATCTATCTGTAATACTATATGTTGTGTTTGTCGGGATCCGATGGATAGAGAGTACTATGATTATGGTGATTATCAATCTATTGTTCATGTGTTGTTTATGATCTTGCATGCTCTCCGTTATTAGTAGAGGCTCTGGCCAAGTTTTTACTCTTAACTCCAAGAGGGAGTATTTATGCTCGATAGTGGGTTCATGCCTCCATTGAATGTGGGACAGTGAGAAAGTTCTAAGGTTGTGGATGTGCTGTTGCCACTAGGGATAAAACATTGATGCTATGTCTAAGGATGTAGTTATTGATTACATTACGCACCATACTTAATGCAATTGTCTGTTGCTTTGCAACTTAATACTGGGGGGTTCGGACGATAACCGAAGGTGGACTTTTTAGGCATAGATGCAGTTGGATGGCGGTCTATGTACTTTGTCGTAATGCCCAATTAAATCTCACTATATTTATCATGTCATGTATATGCATTGTTATGCCTTTCTCTATTTGTCAATTGCCCGACTGTAATTTGTTCACCCAACATGCTTTTATCTTATGGGAGAGACACCTCTAGTGAACTGTGGACCCCGGTCCTATTCTTTACATAGCATACAATCTACTTGTTTTACTGTTTTCTTTGCAAACATCTTCCACTCGATACGTTTAATCCTTTGTTACAGCAAGCCGGTGAGATTGACAACCTCACTGTTTCGTTGGGGTACTTGGGTTGTGTTGTGCAGGTTCCGCGTTGGCGCCGGAATCCCTGGTGTTGCGCCGCATCACATTTCGCGACCATCAACCTTCAACGTGCTTCTTGGCTCCTACTGGTTCGATTAAACCTTGGTTTCATACTGAGGGAAACTTGCTTCTATACGCATCATACCTTCCACTTGGGGTTCCCAACGGACGTGTGCATCCACGCGTATCACACTCCGTGAAAACATGTGATCCTCATATCTAAGCCTTCCCCTCCAGTTGTCCCAATTTCTGTCACTTTGGGGCCTTTGGTTCCGGACATAGACATGTGCATACAACTTGTAGATACAATCTAAGCAATAAGTATAGAGCTTAAATCTAAGATCATGCCACTCGGGCCCTAGTGACAAGCATTAAACACAACAAGATTGCAGCAACAATAACTTCATAAACTTTGTAGATAGACAATCATAACGTAACAATCCATCGGATCCCGACAAACACAACACCGATTACATCAGATGAATCTCAATCATGTAAGGCAGCTCATGAGATCATTGTATTGAAGTACATGGGAGAGATGATACCAACTAGCTACAGCTAGAACCCGTAGTCCATGGGGGAACTACTCACGGAGCATGATGGAGGTGGTGGCGTTGATGGAGATGGCTTCCGGGGGCACTTCCCCGTCCGCGAACAGAGACTCTGTCCCCCGAAACGGAGTTTCGCGATGGCGGCGGCGCCCCTGGAGTCTTTCTGGAGTTTCGTCAATTGGTACTGCGTTTTTAGGTCGAAAGGGCTTAAATAGGCGGCGGCGCGGAGGGCGACAGGGTGGCCCCACCATGGCGCGGCAGGGTGTAGCCCGCACGGCCCACATGTGTGGTGGCCCCCTGGCTCTCCTCCGACTCCCCTTCGGTGTTCTGGAGCCTCCCGGGAAAAATAAGATCTTTGGCGTTGATTTCGTCCAATTCCGAGAATATTGCCCGAACAGCCTTTCTGGAACCAAAAACAGCAGAAAACAGGAACTGGCACTTCGGCATCTTGTTAATAGGTTAGTTCCGGAAAACGCATAAAAACATTATAAAGTGCAAGCAAAACATGTAAGTATTGTCATAAAACAAGCATGTAACATCAGAAATTATAGGTACGTTGGAGACGTATCAGTCACCTCTGAACATATAAATTTTTATTGTGCACTAACCCTCTAATGAGTTGTTTCGAGTTTGGTGTGGAGGAAGTTTTCAAGGATCAAGAGAGGGAAATGATGCAATATGATCAAGGAGAGTGAAAGCTCTAAGCTTGGGGATGCCCCGGTGGTTCACCCCTGCATATTCTAAGAAGACTCAAGCGTCTAAGCTTGGGGATGCCCAAGGCATCCCCTTCTTCATCGACAACATTATCAGGTTCCTCCCCTGAAACTATATTTTTATTCCATCACATCTTATGTACTTTGCTTGGAGCGTCGGTTTGTTTTTGTTTTTGTTTTGTTTTTGTTTGAATAAAATGGATCCTAGCATTCATTGTGTGGGAGAGAGACACGCTCCGCTGTTGCATATGGACAAATATGTCCTTAGGCTTTACTCATAGTATTCATGGCGAAGGTTGAATCTTCTTCGTTAAAATTGTTATATGGTTGGAATCGGGAAATGCTACATGTAGTAATTCTAAAATGTCTTGAATAATTTGATACTTGGCAATTGTTGTGCTCATGTTTAAGCTCTTGCATCATATACTTTGCACCTATTAATGAAGAAACACATAGAGCTTGCTAAAATTTGGTTTGCATATTTGGTCTCTCTAAAGTCTAGATAATTTCTAGTATTGAGTTTTGAACAACAAGGAAGACGGTGTAGAGTCTTATAATGTTTACAATATGTCTTTTATGTGAGTTTTGCACCGGTTCATCCTTGTGTTTGTTTCAAATAACCTTGCTAGCCTAAACCTTGTATCGAGAGGGAATACTTCTCATGCATCCAAAATCCTTGAGCCAACCACTATGCCATTTGTGTCTACCATACCTACCTACTACATGGTATTTCTCCGCCATTCCAAAGTAAATTGCTTGAGTGCTATCTTTAAAATTTCCATCATTCGCCTTTGCAATATATAGTTCATGGGACAAACTAGCCTTAAAAACTATTGTGGTATTGAATATGTACTTATGCACTTTATCTCTTATTAAGTTGCTTGTTGTGCGATAACCATGTTCCTGGGGACGCCATCAACTCTTTGTTGAATATCATGTGAGTTGCTATGCATGTCCGTCTTGTCTGAAGTAAGGGAGATTTACCACTCATTTAATGGTTAGAGCATGCATATTGTTAGAGAAGAACATTGGGCCGCTAACTAAAGCCATGAATCATGGTGGAAGTTTCAGTTTTGGACAAATATCCTCAATCTCATATGAGAACATTAATTGTTGCTACATGCTTATGCATAAAAGAGGAGTCCATTATCTGTTGTCTATGTTGTCCCGGTATGGATGTCTAAGTTGAGAATAATCAAAAGCGAGAAATCCAAATGCGAGCTTTCTCCTTAGACCTTTGTACAGGCGGCATAGAGGTACCCCTTTGTGACACTTGGTTAAAACATGTGTATTGCGATGATAATCCTGGTGATCCGAGCTAATTAGGACAAGGTGCGGGCACTATTAGTATACTATGCATGAGGCTTGCAACTTGTAAGATATAATTTACATGATACATATGCTTTATTACTACCGTTGACAAAATTGTTTCATGTTTTCAAAACCAAAGCTCTAGCACAAATATAGCAATCGATGCTTTCCTCTTTGAAGGACCATTCTTTTACTTTTATGTTGAGTCAGTTCACCTATTTCTCTCCACCTCAAGAAGCAAACACTTGTGTGAACTGTGCATTGATTCCTACATACTTGCATATTGCACTTGTTATATTACTCTTTGTTGACAATTATCCATGAGATATACATGTTATAAGTTGAAAGCAACCGCTGAAACTTAATCTTCCTTTGTGTTGCTTCAATACCTTTACTTTGATTTATTGCTTTATGAGTTAACTCTTATGCAAGACTTATTGATGCTTGTCTTGAAGTACTATTCATGAAAAGTCTTTGCTTTATGATTCATTTGTTTACTCATGTCATTACCATTGTTTTGATCGCTGCATTCATTACATATGCTTACAATAGTATGATCAAGGTTATGATGGCATGTCACTCCAGAAATTATCTTTGTTATCGTTTACTGCGGGACGAGCAGGAACTAAGCTTGGGGAGACGTATCGATAATTTCTTATGTTCCATGCCACATTATTGATGATATCTACATGTTTTATACACATTATATGTCGTATTTATGCATTTTCCGGCACTAACCTATTAACGAGATGCCGAAGAGCCAGTTGCTTTTTCTGCTGTTTTTGGTTTCAGAAATCCTAGTAAGGAAATATTCTCAATTGGACGAAATCAACGCCCAGGGGCCTATTTTGCCACGAAGCTTCCGGAAGACCGACGTAACGAAGTGGGCGACGAGGCGGCGACACGCGGGCGGCGCGGCTGGGCCCGGCGCGGCCCTGGTGTGTGGGCCCTCGTGACGCCCTTTGACCTGCCCTTCCGCCTACTTAAAGCCTCCGTCGCGAAACCCCCAGTACGAGAGCCACGATACGGAAAACCTTCCGGAGAGCGCCGCCGCCAATCCCATCTCGGGGATTCAGGAGATCGCCTCCGGCACCCTGCCGGAGAGGGGAATCATCTCCCGAGGACTCTTCATCGCCATGATCGCCTCGGATTGATGTGTGAGTAGTTCACCCTGGACCATGGGTCCATAGCAGTAGCTAGATGGTCGTCTTCTCCTAATTGTGCTATCATGCTCGATCTTGTGAGCTGCCTATCATGATCAAGATCGTTTCTTTGTAATCCTACATGTTGTGTTTGTTGGGATCCGATGGATATTGAATACTATGTCAAGTTGATTATCAATCTATCATATATGTTATTTATGTTCTTGCATGCTCTCCGTTGCTAGTAGAGGCTCTGGCCAAGTTGATACTTGTGACTCCAAGAGGGAGTATTTATGCTCGATAGTGGGTTCATGCCTCCATTAAATCTGGGACAGTGACAGAAAGTTCTAAGGTTGTGGATGTGCTGTTGCCACTAGGGATAAAACATCGATGCTTTGTCTAAGGATATTTGTGTTGATTACATTACGCACCATACTTAATGCAATTGTCTGTTGCTTGCAACTTAATACCGGAAGGGGTTCGTGTAACATCCCAAATTTCAAATAAAGGAAGAAGAACAATTCCAATTATCCAAAATTTAGACCCAACAAAAACTTTTACTTTGCATATAGTACTCTACATAGGGCTTGTGCATTTTGAGTGATATGCCATGATGATTGTTACTTTGTGTATGTGATGAATTCCAAAATCCTAGAGTGATCAAGTGATCATCATAAAACAAACCCATCAAAAAGAGAAAGAAATCAAATATTATAAAAACCCTAAAAACCCTGACATATGGTCTATGCCATTTTTGTAAATTTGACCCTAGACCCATTTGATCTTCACCAATAATTGTAATATGATATTAATGAGTAATTACAACTTGGAGAATCAAGGATATAACATTTAAACCAAATTCAAATTTGAAAATAGGATCACATATGATAATGGTCATTTCTGACTTTTATAGTCTGGTCACCACTTTGAGCCTCTCTATTTCAAAATTTCTAAACTAAAAAAACCCAACTCTTTGCATGTCATCCAAGTACACAACAAGATGAACAACTTTTGTCAAGGGCATCATACCAAATTCATTTTGGATCAAGAGATATGAGCCAGCAAAGTAGAGACTTTTTATCAAGAACAAGATCACCACAAATTCGAAATTGACCAAACCAGACCACTCCTTGACCACTACTTGCCCTAGCCATGACCAGGGAACACCCCTACACCAAGCCCATGCCAAGAAACCACCAGGAGAGGGCAGCCATGGCGTGGACATGGCCATGCCGGCCACGTCGCACCTCGACACCTTCCCCTCTCTTTCCCTCCACGATCGGCCTCACCACCATGTCCAGGAGCTCGCCAAGGATCCCAGAAGATCGCCAGTACAAGCCCTTGGTCGCGAGGACGCCGACACGCCCCGGACGACGCGCGCCCACGACGTCCCTGGCGCGCCGCGAGCGGCATGGTGACGCCGTGCACGGACACGCGCGACACGGCCACGCGGCGTACACCGCCGTACCCCGACCAAGCCCGCGCGCCCTGGTACCTGTCTTGCCACGCGGAGCTCGCCGGACACGCTCGCGTCACGCCTTGGCGACCACGGCCGCCGGAGAGGACGAACGCACCCGCCACGGCCACGACAGTACACTCGCCCGCCCGACCACCGTACGCCGCCATTAACCACGCCGTTGACGCTCCAAGGACCGCGGTGACGTCGTGAACACGACCGCGTGGCCGCCTAGCTCCCTAGACCCCCGGAGAAGCCACGCCCTTGTCGACCTCGCCGCAGCACCACGGCCACCATCGCGCCTATAAAAGGAGGCCTCGCCTCGACCATCTCTTCACACCACCACCCTCCCCTCTCCTTCCTCGACCTCCCCAGCACCTCGCCATGCTCGATTAGCCACTGCCGCCGCCCAATCGACGCATCACTGCCGCGGAAGCCCTGCAGCGATCGCCGGAGAAGGACGCCGCCCCTGGACGCCACCGGTACCAGGAGCTTCGCCGTCGTCCACAACTTCACCGCGCACATTGCCTGACCCTAGCTGGAGCCACGGTGAGCCTCCGACCCCCTACCTGCGCCGCCGGCGAGCCTCTCTCTCGCCGTCGACGATGATGCCTGTACGCCGTTAGATCGCTTTCTAATCCAACGCCCCCTGTTGATTCATACCGCTTCGGCGTTAAGTGTCGCTGACGGGTGGAGCCCACTGTCAGGCGGCCCGCGCGTGCACAGATGCGTGGTGGGCTGGCCTTGGGCCGTTTTAAACGTTTGGGCCCAGTTAGTTTTCCCGCCGGCCTTTTTAATTCAAACTTCATTTAACAAATTCAGTTTAAATTCAATACAGAACCCAACTTTGAAAATTCATAGAATCTGTTTGGCTTGGCCAAATTTAACAAACTTTATATATTTGGAAAGCTAGTAAAAAGATCTACAATATGCCACTGGTCTCACCTCGAGATCTATTGTGGAAATAAAATGATAAAAAGAAGAAGGCAGGGACTTTTTCATATTCAAATAATTATTAAAAATCAACCAAAATAGATATTTAATTAATTCCAACTCCAATAGCTCACATTTGACTTACACCAATTGTTTCTGCAAGAAAATGGTGTGGTCACTTTGCATGATCATGCCATAGATTAATTAATGGACTATATGGCTAGTTTAGTTAAGTGATATTGTCCAAAACTATTATGTAAATCATATGGAGTATTTTACTTCATTTAAATCTTGTCCCAAATGAATTCATGAGATGTTTGCACCCCTGGTCCAAATACTCCTATATGAATATTTGGGGAATTAACTCATTTGGGGAATTATAAAATAGTATGAGGTGACATACCTCATTTAAATCATTTTCTCAAATAATGATCATGAATATTGACTTAGGTCAATATGAATTCATGTATGATCATTTGAGAAGTTAAATCTTAAGAAGATTTCAAGGAGAGGAAATTATTTTTCTCAAGAACCAAATGGAAATCTATTAACTACATATGCCATGAAAGGAAATCACTTATCTTTAATAAAGAAAATCAAGGCACCTAATTACTTTATGTGTGTGCTTAGCATAGCTTGTGTGAAGTAATGATATGCTTAGCATAGCCTTTGAGCTTGTTTAGTGATTATACCTCGTATTCAAATTTAGACGCTAGCACTGGAGATTATCAAGAGGAAGGAGAATTCTACCCAGAAGAAGAAGAAGAAAACCTAGAGAACTACCAAGGCAAGCTAATACTCTTGCAAAGTGCAAAGCCCTCCTTGGGCAAGACACCATGATTCTTATCTGTCTTCATACAATCCTATCCTACATTTATACCATACAAGTTTTACTTGTTGTGTTTTCAAAGAGTTGATATCAAATGGTATAGGTGAATATAACTACTAGAGTAGCAAAGTTAGTCTATAGATAGCAAAGCAAAATAGCACCCCTCATGATTAGTGCTAGTGCTAAATTACTAAAATGTGACTACTATAGATGGGAACATATGAATGGTTGAATTTGAAACCTTGGAATGACGAAACATTCCATTGAATGATTTGAGGTTGAATGTGAACAAGAGAAGATAGTGATTTTTGATGAAAACCTGATATTGGTTTGAATGCGATACCCTTCCAATTTTTGAGTACCCCCGCAATACCTGATTATGGGTAGGGCTTAAATGGAAGTTTATAGATTTTAGTATGAGTTCCCTCTGAACACACATCATAGGGGTTATGCCGAGGCTGCCTCCGTTGTTGGGAAATAATGTGAATTGAGGTGAAATTGTACGGCCAAGCCCTGTGCAGTTCCCAGGTTAACAGTTGGTTTTCACTGGGAGGCCAAGCTCATGGGGAGAGGTGCTCATACTAGGATGTGTAAGTGAAAGGTTATGGTTGATGATCCACGTACTGTGTTACGGTGACTCGGAGTTATTCCGACGGATGAAATCAAATGTTGTGGCACAAGTGTGCAACCTCTGCAGAGTGTCAATCTATTCGAATAGCCGTGTCCACGGTTACGGACGGTTGGAAGGGCCATACAGTTTCCGGTGTCAGATTTTTTTGAAAACCTTAGTGAATGTGAATGGTGACTTGGTGACTTGTTGGAATTACAATCAATGTGTGGGAATGACACTAATGTTCCCACTTGAGTTAGTTAGTACATGATCCAAGCTTGTGAACTAAAAATTGGCTTATGCAAGTTAAACTAGAGCTTAAATACCTTGAGTTGGCATTTTTACACTAGTATTAGTTTGCAAGTACTTGAAGTACTTACGGCTTTGTCCCTGGCTATTCAAATGGCCAGAGTACGATGATGAACAGAACTATCATGAGGATGACCAGCAGGACGCCTACGACAACTAGGGGTTTCTGACGTCAGATGTTGGCCTGTGGACTAGAGAGTCCCGTTACGATTACGCTTCCGCTATGTATGAACTTGTGTATGTATGTTGATGGAGAGATCAACTAGTTATGTAAGATGAATCATGTGATTCAAGATTGTAAGACATTATGGCTTGTAATAAATAATGACTGTGATATTCGACTATTATGCCTCGCAACAACATTATCCTGGGATTGCGATGAATGACATAATAGGCATCCGGACTTAAAAATCCGGGTGTTGACAAGTTGGTATCAGAGCCATTATTTGACCTTAGAAAACCTTAGTTAGAATGGGCGTTCATAAAAACCTAACTTTGAAATCCAAATGAAAAGGATATTTATGAAAAATTATTTGTATTCTTGTCTTGGAGGCTTTTTCGAAATTTGAGGAAACATGTTCTTTCTTATTATGTCTACCTAAAATTTTTCCACACTTGTTCAAATCTCTAACTTACTCTCCCAATTCACTTTCAGATGGAGCCCAACGCACCCGTCAACACCAAGTTTTACCAACTTGGTAACGGAGGCAGCTTGATTTTCGAGCATGATCTCACTGCGGTCTCGAACTTTCTGGGGCGCCTCCAGCCCGAGTTCCATGGGATCCAGATGGATGATCAGCCTGGCGGAGAGCTGCAATGGATCATTACTGCGGATCTGAGGGGGAACATGGAGTCTCCTACCACGGAGAGGATCCTGTTCTCTTTCCGTGAGAGCAACTGGCTCGACGGGCTTGCTCGAGGCCTGCAGGAGGCACTGGCACGCCTCTGCGGACAGAACGCGGTGCGCCTGCTTGCGTCCCGTTTCGCTCACCTAGTGAAGCGTGATGCCGCGGGAGTACCCATGGTGCTGCAGTCCCACCCTGAGCTGAGGCATCACGCCGAGCATCTAGACTTCATGTTGTATCATACTCAGCTGGATCTGGATAACGCCCGGATGTATGCAAACCAGACTCACCTCGCCCTGGCCACCCATAGCGACGCTATCAAGATGCTGTCTCGGGACCGCAACAAGCTTCGCCTACGGTGCGCGAAGAAGGATGCTACTATCACACGCCTTCGCGCTCAGATAGCGTCACTTGAGATCACCGTCAAGGCTCAGGAGGAGCAGCTGCTGGAGATGGAGGAGGACGAAGCCGGGATCGATATTCAGGGAGGAGGTGCCTTCCTGAGTGACGATGACGACTTCGAGGATGACGAGTTCACTGAGGAGGAGGATTACGCGTTTCTGGAGCCAGGCCCTGATGATGTCGTTCCTATCGACATTGAGGATGAGGGTAGCCACACCTGAGCACTGATGTAGGCATGAGTTGTATCCCGCCGGTTGTATCGTAGCATGTGAAATGGTTCTTAAAACCATTAGAGTGTTGAACTACTAGTTTGTAATATGTGATGTGGAATGAATGAATGAATGTTTGTGTGTGTCATCCAAAGCATTCAAGTTTTTACAAGTTTTTGAACTTAATTGAAAATAAACCATAGAATTTCCCCTTTATCTTATAATCTCCTGTATATTCAGATGGCCCCTCCCAATCGCAACAACAACGATGCCATGATGCAACTGCTGCAAACCCTGCTTCAAGACAGGGAGACCGAAAGGGCTGAACGTCAAGCCAACATCGCAGCACTGCAAAACCTTGCTAACCAAGGCCATGGGAATCATGATCATCCCGGATCCAAACTCAAGAACTTCCAGAATACCAACCCTCCGGTGTTCAGCAAGACTGAAGAACCCCTCGACGCCGACGACTGGCTCCAGACTATGGAGAACAACTTGGAGGTCGCCGGAGTTGAAGCCAATGAGAAGGTCCTGTTTGCAACTCACTATCTTGCCGGACCAGCCCGAGCCTGGTGGACCAGCACCCGTGCCATGAACGGAGGACAAGTCATGACTTGGGCAGATTTCAAGCTCAAATTCAGCAAGTACCATGTGCCCCCGGGTCTTATTAAGAAGATGCGGGATGAATTCCGCGAACTGAAGCAAGGACGGATGACGGTGGTAGAATACCGCGACAGGTTCCTTACCCTGTCAAGGTACGCCCCGATGAGACTGACACCACTGAGAAGAGGCAAGAGAGATTCCTGAACGGACTGCATGATGAGATGCAGACTGTTCTAGTCAACATCCCCTTCGCCGATCTTGAAGCCCTCGTTGACTCTGCCATCCAGATGGAGGGCAAGTTGAACCAAGCCAACGAAAACCGCAAACGCCGCATGATGCACCAGAGTGGCCCCAGCAATACTCCAAAGTATCGCCCCAGCTCAAACGGAGGTTTTGCTCCCAGAAACAACAAGCCCCAGATGCAGACTTCACGCCCCGGTTTTCAGAACCGGAGTGGAGGAAACCCAGGCCAGGAGGCCACCCCAACCACAACCACAACTACCCGAGCAACACCAACAACTTCAACCGTGCCCCAATGAGAGCCCCCAACACCAACAACAACAACACCAACACCGCCCCAAGGACTGGGAGCAACGCTATCCCTGTCGCAACCAAGGACAAGTCCACTATCACTTGCTATGAGTGCGGTGTAGTGGGACACTACTCCAACGAGTGCCCCAAGAGACTCGCCAAGCTCGCCGGCAACACCGCTGCACCTGTTCAGCAGCAACGCCGCGTCTCCACCGGAAAGAAGTTCGCCCCCAACAACCCCAATAACCGCAACGGCCGTCTCTTCCACATGAACGCTGAAGAAGCAGGAAGCACCAGATGTGTGGTACTGGGTATGTTTCTGTCAAATCAGTACCTGCCAGAGTGTTGTTTGATTCCGGAGCATCTCATTCTTTTATCACCGAAGACTTTGCATCAACAAGTAAAATTCAACCTCTCAGTTTGAAACATGTCATGATAGTTCAAATCCCTGGGTCAACCACTAAAGCCAGAAAATTTTGTAAAAATGTACCCATCAGAATACATGAAGTAGATTTCTATGCCAATCTGATATTCTGGGAACCAAAGGTTTGGAAATAGTGCTGGGAATGGATTGGATGACCAAACACCATGGAATAATTGACTGTGCCAAGAAAGCCATCACCATGACCAGTAGCACCGGTATCATAGTAGAACATGTCTCTGAACTGCTACCCCAAATTTACTGCAACCAGAGTGTAGCCAAGCCAACCTTGGATCAGATCAGGGTCGTTTGTCGATATCCGATGTGTTTCCCGATGGTTTACCGGTATGCCCCCAGATCGGGATATCGAGTTCATCATCGAGTTAATCCCCGGAACTGGACCTATAGCCCAGAGAGCCTATAGCATGAACCCAGCAGAACTAGTGGAGCTGAAGAAGCAATTGGATGAACTATTAGCCAAAGGTCTGATTCGACCAAGTGCGTCACCTTGGAGATCCCCAGTTTTGTTTGTGGATAAGAAGGATGGTGCCAGTCGTTTATGTACGGACTATCGTAAGCTTAACGATGTCACCATCAAGAACAAATACCCCTTGCCAAAGATAGAAGACATGTTTGATCAGCTGACCGGTGCCGTAGTCTTCTCAAATATTGATCTCAGGACTGGATATCACCAGCTGAAGATTCGTGCATCGGACATTCCCAAAACTGCCTTTACAACCAGATATGGCTTGTACGAGTACAATGTCATGTCATTTGGATTGACCAATGCCCCCGCTTATTTCATGAATCTCATGAATAAGATCTTCATGAACTTTCTGGATAAGTTCGTTGTCGTTTTCATCGATGACATCCTAATCTACTCCAAGTCTGAAGAAGAACATGAACGACACCTAGAAGCTGTACTGGAAACCCTTAGGGAGCATAAGCTGTATGCTAAGTTCAGCAAATGTGAGTTTTGGCTGAAGGAAGTAGGATTCCTGGGACATATCTTGTCTGCAGGAGGAATAGCCGTAGATCCCGCCAAGATCAAGACTGTTGCAGAATGGAAAGCCCCAACCACCCAGACCGAGGTCCGCGCTTTTCTTGGATTAGCCGGATATTACCGCAGATTTGTAGAAGGCTTTTCGAGCATCGCTCGACCAATGACCCAATTGTTGAAGAAGGACAAGAAGTTCGAATGGACTGATAAGTGTGAGGAGAGTTTTCAACAACTCAATCTTAGACTGACCTCAGCCCCAATTCTGATCATGCCGGACATCACCAAACCCTTTGATGTTTACTGCGATGCATCCAAGCTTGGCCTCGGATGTGTGCTTATGCAAGAAGGCAAAGTGATATCCTATCTGTCCCGGCAACTGAAACAACATGAGCAGAACTACCCCACCCATGACCTCGAGCTCGTAGCCGTAGTTTTAGCACTGAAGGTGTGGCGTCATTACCTCATGGGTAATCGCTGCGAGATCTATTCGGATCACAAGAGCCTGAAGTATATCTTTACCCAGAAGGAACTGAATATGAGGCAAAGAAGATGGTTGGAACTGATCAAAGATTATGATATGGAGATCCACTACCACCCCGGCAAGGCCAATGTGGTAGCGGATGCATTGAGTAGACTGTCGTGTCAGTTAAACTCAATGATAGCCGAAGAACAACCCAGCCTATACCAGGAGTTTGAGCAATTTAGAATGGAGTTAGTCAGTGAAGGATTCCTAGCTAGCATGGAGCTACAACCCACCTTGATTGGTCAGATCAAGGAAGCTCAGAAGGGGAATGCCAGCATTGATGGAATCAAGACCCAGATAGCCGCAGGAAAGCACCGGGATTCACCGTAGATGAAGAAGGAGTCCTTTGGTACCACGGACGCCTGTGTGTACCGTCAGACTCAGAATTGAAGCAAGTAATTCTGAAGGAAGCCCATGACACCTTATACTCTATTCACCCCGGAGGTACCAAGATGTACCAGGACTTGAAGGAACAGTTCTGGTGGCATGGAATGAAGAGGGAGATCGGAAGCTACATCGCCAAGTGTGATATCTGCCGCGAGTCAAGGCAGAACATCGCGACCCAGACTGCTGCAACCACTACAAATTCCAGAATGGAAGTGGGACTCTGTAGGAATGGACTTTATCACAGGGAATCCCAAAGGAAATGACTCCATATGGGTAGTGGTTGATAGATTGACTGAGGTAGCCCATTTTATCGCTGTCAAGACCACCTACCAAGGCCCAAAGTTAGCTGAGCTGTACATATCTAGAATAGTCGCTCTGCACGGAACCCCGAAGTCAATAGTGTCAGATAGAGGTTCACAATTCACCTCAAGACTGGCAGAAGGTGCATGAAGGATTAGGAACCCGCCTGAATTTCAGCACCGCCTATCACCCGCAGACTGATGGACAGACTGAGAGAGTCAACCAGATATTGGAAGACATGCTGAGAGCATGTGTATTGGAATATGGATCTAAGTGGGAAGACTGCTTGCCGTACGCTGAGTTCTCGTACAACAACAGTTACCAAGCCGGTTAGATGGCCCAAGCTCGTACGGAAGAAAGTGCCGTAGAACTGTCGGAAGTTGGAGAAAGTCAAGTCTTTGGACCTGATGTACTTCGTGAAGCTGAAGAGAAGGTACACAAGATTCGAGAGTACCTCAAAACGGCGCAATCAAGGCAGAGTTACGCCGACAAGAGACGCGGGAGATGACCTTTGAGATCGGAGATTTTGTCTATCTCAAAGTATCCCCCTTGAAAGGAATGCAGAGATTTCAGCTGAAAGGAAAGCTTGCACCCCGATATGTCGGACCCTTCAAGGTTCTGAGTCGCCGAGGAGAAGTATCCTATCAACTGGAGTTGCCTGAAGAAATGTCGGCTGTGCACAACGTGTTTCACATCTCACTCCTTCGGAAGTGCCTTGAAGTTCCTGAGAAGACGGAAGTGTTCAAGAACATCGATAACCGTTCGGTGGATATCAACCAAGATCTGACCTACCGCGAAGTACCGATTCGCATCTTGGAAGAAGCATACAGAACCACTCGCACCAGAAGCATCAAATTCCTGAAGATACAGTGGAGTAACCATACCGAAGATGAAGCCACTTGGGAGCGAGAGGAAGATATGAAGAAGGAATACCCAGATCTCTTTAGCACCTAATTTTCTTTACGATCTCGGGACGAGATCTTTTGTAAGGGGGAAGGGTTTGTAACATCCCAAATTTCAAATAAAGGAAGAAGAACAATTCCAATTATCCAAAATTTAGACCCAACAAAAACTTTTACTTTGCATATAGTACTATACATAGGGCTTGTGCATTTTGAGTGATATGCCATGATGATTGTTACTTTGTGTATGTGATGAATTCCAAAATCCTAGAGTGATCAAGTGATCATCATAAAACAAACCCATCAAAAAGAGAAAGAAATCAAATATTATAAAAACCCTAACATATGGTCTATGCCATTTTTGTAAATTTGACCCTAGACCCATTTGATCTTCACCAATAATTGTAATATGATATTAATGAGTAATTACAACTTGGAGAATCAAGGATATAACATTTAAACCAAATTCAAATTTGAAAATAGGATCACATATGATAATGGTCATTTCTGACTTTTATAGTCTGGTCACCACTTTGAGCCTCTCTATTTCAAAATTTCTAAACTAAACAAACCCAACTATTTGCATGTCATCCAAGTACACAACAAGATGAACAACTTTTGTCAAGGGCATCATACCAAATTCATTTTGGACCAAGAGATATGAGCCAGCAAAGTAGAGACTTTTTATCAAGAACAAGATCACCACAAATTCGAAATTGACCAAACCAGACCACTCCTTGACCACTACTTGCCCTAGCCATGACCAGGGAACACCCCTACACCAAGCCCATGCCAAGAAACCACCAGGAGAGGGCAGCCATGGCGTGGACATGGCCATGCCGGCCACGTCGCACCTCGACACCTTCCCCTCTCTTTCCCTCCACGATCGGCCTCACCACCATGTCCAGGAGCTCGCCAAGGATCCCAGAAGATCGCCAGTACAAGCCCTTGGTCGCGAGGACGCCGACACGCCCCGGACGACGCGCGCCCACGACGTCCCTGGCGCGCCGCGAGCGGCATGGTGACGTCGCCGTGCACGGACACGCGCGGCACGGCCACGCGGCGTTCGCCGTACACCGCCGTACCCCGACCAAGCCCGCGCGCCCTGGTACCTGTCTTGCCACGCGGAGCTCGCCGGACACGCTCGCGTCACGCCTTGGCGACCACGGCCGCCGGAGAGGACGAACGCGCCCGCCACGGCCGCGACAGTACACTCGCCCGCCCGACCACCGTACGCCGCCATTAACCACGCCGTTGACGCTCCAAGGACCGCGGTGACGTCGTGAACACGACCGCGTCGCCGCCTAGCTCCCTAGACCCCCGGAGAAGCCGCGCCCTTGTCGACTTCGCCGCAGCACCACAGCCACCATCGCGCCTATAAAAGGAGGCCTCGCCTCGACCATCTCTTCACACCACCACCCTCCCCTCTCCTTCCTCGACCTCCCCAGCACCTCGCCATGCTCTATTAGCCACTGCCGCCGCCCAATCGACGCATCACTGCCGCGGAAGCCCTGCAGCGATCGCCGGAGAAGGACGCCGCCCCTGGAGCTGCCACCGGTACCAGGAGCTTCGCCGTCGTCCACAACTTCACCGCGCACATTGCCTGACCCTAGCTGGAACCACGGTGAGCCTCCGACCCCCTACTTGCGCCGCCGGCGAGCCTCTCTCTCGCCGTCGACGACGATGCCTGTACGCCGTTAGATCGCGTTCTAATCCAACGCCCCCTGTTGATTCATACAGCTTCGGCGTTAAGTGTCGCTGACGGGTGGAGCTCACTGTCAGGCGGCCCGCGCGTGCACAGATGCGTGGTGGGCTGGCCTTGGGCCGTTTTAAACATTTGGGCCCAGTTAGTTTTCCCGCCGGCCTTTTTAATTCAAACTTCATTTAACAAATTCAGTTTAAATTCAATACAGAACCTAACTTTGAAAATTCATAGAATCTGTTTGGCTTGGCCAAATTTAACAAACTTTATATATTTGGAAAGCTAGTAAAAAGATCTACAATATGCCACTGGTCTCACCTCGAGATATGTTGTGGAAATAAAATGATAAAAAGAAGAAAGCAGGGACTTTTTCATATTCAAATAATTATTAAAAATCAACCAAAATAGATATTTAATTAATTCCAACTCCAATAGCTCACATTTGACTTACACCAATTGTTTCTGCAAGAAAATGGTGTGGTCACTTTGCATGATCATGCCATAGATTAATTAATGGACTATATGGCTAGTTTAGTTAAGTGATATTGTCCAAAACTATTATGTAAATCATATGGAGTATTTTACTTCATTTAAATCTTGTCCCAAATGAATTCATGAGATGTTTGCACCCCTGGTCCAAATACTCCTATATGAATATTTGGGGAATTAACTCATTTGGGGAATTATAAAATAGTATGAGGTGACATACCTCATTTAAATCATTTTCTCAAATAATGATCATGAATATTGACTTAGGTCAATATGAATTCATGTATGATCATTTGAGAAGTTAAATCTTAAGAAGATTTCAAGGAGAGGAAATTATTTTTCTCAAGAACCAAATGGAAATCTATTAACTACATATGCCATGAAAGGAATCACTTATCTTTAATAAAGAAAATCAAGGCACCTAATTACTTTATGTGTGTGCTTAGCATAGCTTGTGTGAAGTAATGATATGCTTAGCATAGCCTTTGAGCTTGTTTAGTGATTATACCTCGTATTCAAATTTAGACGCTAGCACCGGAGATTATCAAGAGGAAGGAGAATTCTACCCAGAAGAGGAAGAAGAAAACCTAGAGAACTACCAAGGCAAGCTAATACTCTTGCAAAGTGCAAAGCCCTCCTTGGGCAAGACACCATGATTCTTATCTGTCTTCATACAATCCTATCCTACATTTATACCATACAAGTTTTACTTGTGTTTTCAAAAGAGTTGATATCAAATGGTATAGGTGAATATAACTAATAGAGTAGCAAAGTTAGTCTGATAGATAGCAAAGCAATGTAGCACCCCTCATGATTAGTGCTAGTGCTAAAATACTAAAAATTGACTACTATAGATGGGAACATATGAATGGTTGAATTTGAAACCTTGGAATGACGAAACATTCCATTGAATGATTTGAGGTTGAATGTGAACAAGAGAAGATAGTGATTTTTGATGAAAACCTGATATTGGTTTGAATGCGATACCCTTCCAATTTTTGAGTACCCCCACAATACCTGATTATGGGTAGGGCTTAACTGGAAGTTTATAGATTTTAGTATGAGTTCCCTCTGAACACACATCATAGGGGTTATGCCGAGGCTGCCTCCGTTGTTGGGAAATGATGTGAATTGAGGTGAAATTGTACGGCCAAGCCCTGTGCAGTTCCCAGGTTAACAGTTGGTTTTCACTGGGAGGCCAAGCTCATGGGGAGAGGTGCTCATACTAGGATGTGTAAGTGAAAGGTTATGGTTGATGATCCGCGTACTGTGTTACGGTGACTCGGAGTTATTCCGACGGATGAAATCAAATGTTGTGGCACAAGTGTGCAACCTCTGCAGAGTGTCAATCTATTCGAATAGCCGTGTCCACGGTTACGGACGGTTGGAAGGGCCATACAGTTTCCGGTGTCAGATTTTTTGAAAACCTTAGTGAATGTGAATGGTGACTTGGTGACTTGTTGGAATTACAATCAATGTGTGGGAATGACACTAATGTTCCCACTTGAGTTAGTTAGTACATGATCCAAGCTTGTGAACTAAAAATTGGCTTATGCAAGTTAAACTAGAGCTTAAATACCTTGAGTTGGCATTTTTACACTAGTATTAGTTTGCAAGTACTTGAAGTACTTACGGCTTTGTCCCTGGCTATTCAAATTGTCAGAGTACGATGATGAACAGAACTATCATGAGGATGACCAGCAGGACGCCTACGACAACTAGGGGTTTCTGACGTCAGATGTTGGCATGTGGACTAGAGAGTCCCGTTACGATTACGCTTCCGCTATGTATGAACTTGTGTATGTATGTTGATGGAGAGATCAACTAGTTATGTAAGATGAATCATGTGATTCAAGATTGTAAGACATTATGGCTTGTAATAAATAATGACTGTGATATTCGACTATTATGCCTCGCAACAACATTATCCTGGGATTGCGATGAATGACATAATAGGCATCTGGACTTAAAAATCCGGGTGTTGACAGTTCGGATGATAACCTGAAAGTGGACTTTTTAGGCATAGATGCATGCTGGATGGCGGTCTATGTACTTTGTCGTAATGCCCTGATTAAATCTCATAGTACTCATCATGATATATGTATGTGCATTGTTATGCCTTCTTTATTTGTCAATTGCCCGACTGTAATTTGTTCACCCAACATGCTATTTATCTTATGGGAGAGACACCTCTAGTGAACTGTGGACCCCGGTCCATTCTTTACATCGAATACAATCTACTGCAATATTTGTTCTACTGTTTTCTGCAAACAATCATCATCCACACTATCTTATATTTACTAATTGGAGGCCCCATACGAGACACCACGTTAATCCACATCATCAGAATAATTAAGACAATTAGATCTAAAATTTATGGCTAGGATTAGTCGAGAGAGTCGTAATTTATAATGTAACGTAACAGTCACGTTGACACGTTACATTTGTTTTCTGTTGTTTATAGCAGGTCACAAAGTCATGTAGACACGTTAGATTTTTTCTTACTAGGTCACGATCTGTAGAAAGTATGTTCCATGTACGGTTGCTTTAACGGTTGCAAGGCAAAAAGATTCAGGTCTCTAGAGTCCAACGTGCACACTTCTCCATAAAATTAGCATGTTTCAATTTTCTTCCTTTTATTGCCCGTTCTCTTGCGCCGCCTCCTCCAGGTTGTCCGCAAGATCTGGATGTCTTCTCCCTCGACTCGCAGTAATTCTGCCCAGGGTAATCAGCCACTCCTCAATGTCCTAATCGCAACCATGCTCAGCCAATAGCATACACATGGTCTCCACTCTCCAGCAGGTTACGGCCGCGGCCGACGACGGTCATGTCCGAGGTAAACGAGGAGTCGATGTGCTTTGTTCTTGATCGATCATTGTTGATGCAAGAGGAGATCCTGCCTGCACTAGCCGCGTTACTGAGGCAATAGGCTCGAGAAGGTGGTTGACTGCGCCGTCCATCTTTCGGATCATGCTCGCCGAAGATTGTCACCTAGACACAGAGTATGGTAGATCCTTATACTGAGCTGATCTTTATGTCCAGCGTTTGTGGTGGCAGCCATGTCAATATTCCAAACAGCTGCAGCTTGGACGGTGTGCTATATGAGCAGGTCCCAGAACCCACAGCCCACACGAAAGATTGGTGTTCAATGGTCTTATTACTTCATCTGTTGCCTAATATGCCAAATTGGCATGTACTAGCAGCTCAAAATTGGAATACCACATTGAGTCGAGCTCTCGAATGTTGCATGTCAGTTGTTACACAGCAGGGAGTTCGATTTGTGCTCAGATTTCGAGATTAAGATCTGTTGAAGCTCACATTTATAATCCATTCTCTCAACTGCATTTTCATTTGGTCAAGACTAACATAAGTACTTCGCAAAAAAGGAGTCTACCTTTGCAATACAACATTTTCTTTATAGTAGCAACTTTTTCAGTTGAAAATACATAATGATGTATAACACCATACTGTATTGAAGCATCGTCTATCTGATACGTTTTGATCACCCATTTATGTTATTTCTTTCAGGATTTGTCAAAATATGGCGACGAAGATCAATTGGTTCATTACTTATTTTAAAAAGAATTCATGAAAGCAATGAAAATATGTGAAAGGTTTGAACTGAATTCGTATATTTTGGTGTGTACTTTATTATTTTTAAGGTCTATTTGTGGATTATCACAAGAAAGTTTGTGTGAGCATTTCGGTCAACTATAATCCTACTATTCATTCAAGCAGAAAATATGCATGTGCAAAATAAATGAAGTTACTCGGCTTACTTTCTTAGTATTTTAAATTTTCCTATTACCAGAATGGATAAGATTCATAGGCAACACATGGTCTCATGATTACCATCATGTGTTAGTTTCTAGAATTCTATTACAGTACATGCCAAACGATGCCACATATATTTACGGCTAGACTGTGATATGACAACTTTGCAGGTAGATAAATATTTGGTAACTTTGTGTACGGCTTCCCCTTCAAGATGCATTATGCTGATCCATCTTTGGACCGAGTGTTAATGTTAATGGAATCAACATAAAGCGTGCACTTCTGCTGGATATTCTTTTTCCCGAGAGTTAAGTGGGCTAGGTTTGTCTAGCATTAATAGTCAGCTACAAATTTGTAAAAATCTTCTGGTTATTCTGAAAAAACACGAGCAAACCAAGTGGTATAGCTTTGATTGTTACAATCATTAATATGTCTTTAGCTATTACAAAAACAGATGATGCAAAAATACTTCTGATATATTCATACATACAAGAATTCTAGCTGTATACATGGTTTAACAATTTACCGATCCAGTTTCCTTATTCATGATCATAATGGAATAGCTTTTCATTTTAGTCTTTTCTCTCAGATTTTTGGAATAACCCTAATATTAGCATATATAGGCAGAATACAAAAGAAAAGAGCAAAACTAGCCCGTGCAGTGCGACTGCACGGGTTGACGACTAGTACATCTAATCCTTTGTTACAGCAAGCCGGTGAGATTGACAACCTCACTGTTTCGTTGGGGCAAAGTATTTTGGTTGTATTGTGCAGGTTCCACGTTAGCGCGGAATCCCTGGTGTTGCGCCGCACTACATCCCGCCGCCATCAACCTTCAACGTGCTTCTTGGCTCCTACTGGTTCGATAAACCTTGGTTTCTTACTGAGGGAAACTTGCTGCTGTACGCATCACACCTTCCACTTGGGGTTCCCAGCGGACGCGTGCTGTACGCGTATCAATCCTCAACATGCTCGCCTGTGGCACATGAAGACGAAGAACTCCATGCTATCTATGTTTGTTCGTTGTGAAACTCTGATGATATGCTAGCCTTGTGCTATGCAATTTGTAATCCTTTATGTAAATTCTGGATCATACGATGTAATAAAGACCTTTATTTCTTGGTATTACATCTTGTACTGTGTGTGCTAGCGATTGATCCAGGGACTAGCACAGATACGCACAGAGATCGACACCTTAAATAGCTGAGGTCGCTACAACTAGCTTGTTGATTAATAGATGATTAGTTTCATAATCATGAACATTGGATGTTATTAATAACAAGGTTATATCATTATATGAATGATGTAATGGACACACCCAATTAAGCGTAGCATAAGATCACGTCATTAAGTTATTTGCTATAAGCTTTCGATACATAGTTACCTAGTCCTTTCGACCATGAGATCATGTAAATCACTTATACCGGAAAGGTACTTTGATTACATCAAACGCCACTGCGTAAATGGGTGGTTATAAAGGTGGGATTAAGTATCCGGAAAGTATGAGTTGAGGCATATGGATCAACAGTGGGATTTGTCCATCCCGATGATGGATAGATATACTCTGGGCCCTCTCGGTGGAATGTCGTCTAATTAGCTTGCAAGCATATGAATAAGTTCATAAGAGACTACATACCACGCTACGAGTAAAGAGTACTTGTCAGGAGACGAGGTTGAACAAGGTATAGAGTGATACCAATGATCAAACCTCGGACAAGTAAAATATCGCGTGACAAAGGGAATTGGTATCGTATGTGAATGGTTCATTCGATCACTAAGTCATCGTTGAATATGTAGGAGCCATTATGGATCTCCAGATCCCGCTATTGGTTATTGGTCGGAGAGAGTTCTCAACCATGTCTACATAGTTCGCGAACCGTAGGGTGACACACTTAAGGTTTGATGTTGTATTAGTAGAACTTGAATATGGAATGGAGTTCGAAGTTTTGTTCGGAGTCTCGGATGGGATCCCGGACATCACGAGGAGTTCCGGAATGGTCCGGAGAATAAGATTCATATATAGGAAGTCATTTTATAAGTTTGAAAATGATCGGTGCATTTATGGAAGGTTCTAGAAAAGTCCGGAAGAAATCACTTTGGAAGGCGGAGTCCGGAGGGACTCCATGGCCGGCCAACCCTAGAGGGGTGGAGTCCCAGGTGGACTCCACCAAGGTGGCCGGCCACCCCCTCCCAGGAAAGGTGGGAATCCCACCTCAAGTGGGAATCCCACCTTGGGTAGGTTTCATGTCATATGGAAGGTTTTGGTTTGGGGTCTTATTCGAAGACTTGTAGACCAACTCTTGGGTGTTCCACCTATATAATGAGGGCCAAGGGGAGGGGGCCGGCCACACAAAAGCCATAGCTTGGCCGCACCCCCTTAGTGGCCAGCCACCCCCTCTCCCAAACCCTAGCCGCCCCACCTCCTCCACCTCTCCCGCAACACTTAGCGAAGCTCCGCCGGAGATCTCCATCGCCACCGCCACCACGCCGTCGTGCTGCCGGATTCAAGGAGGAGCTACTACTTCCGCTGCCCGCTGGAATGGGGAGAAGGACGTCGTCTTCATCAACACCGAACGTGTGACCGAGTACGGAGGTGCTGCCCGATTGTGGCACCGTCAAGATCTTCTACGCGCTTTTGAAAGCGGCAAGTGATCGTCTACCGCAGCAACAAGAGCCTCATCTTGTAGGCTTTGGAAATCTTCAAGGGTGAGTCTCGTTCATCCCCTTGTTGCTCCCATCTTCTAGATTGCATCTTGGCTTGGATTGTGTTCTCGCGGTAGGAAATTTTTTGTTTTCTATGCAATGAATTCCTACACTTTGATGGCCCCACCTCGTCGTCCTCACGGTGGCGCTTCCTGCTCGTCACCTCTTCCGAAGAGGCGGTGTCGTTCGACGCGTCAGAGGAACTTGTGTCCTCCTTGTCATCGATGGTGCTCGCCGGTTGCGCCTTCGCCTTCGCCTTCCCTTTCGCATCCGCATTCGCCCGAGCCGCCGCCGCCTCCTCAACCTCCTCCTCCTCCTCATCGGCATCCCATTCCTCGCCGTTGTCCGGTGGCGAGGAATCATCGTTGCTAGGCGTCGCAGCTTTTTCCCACCAGTGGCACCATCCCGACGGCTTACCCTCGTTGTCGGTTTCTGATGGAAGCTGAGAGAGGCCGCTCATTGTCAGAGAGGAAAGCTTTCGATGAATGGCGGCCGGTTGTAGATCGGGGAAAGCTCATACGTAGGGGTCTTCTTGAGCGCGAATGAACGATGGCGTAGATACCGAAGAGAGCAGCGGTTGGTCTTCCGCGGAGTTCGCACTCCATTCCGGCGGTTCGCACGTCGATCTACACGTTTGCCAATGCTATGATTCCCCTTCCCGGCAACTACACCATAGCTACGTAGGCGGCAGTTGAGTGTCTGTTCGCTGACGCGTCGGGCCCGTGTCTCCTGACCTCGCTTTTCATTGTGTCTGGCGTGCCCGGACCGTCCCCTATGTAGCGGGGACGGGCTCGGGATGCCGAACACTGTTTTGGGCCGCGCCAGACGAAAATGGCCTTTGGGGCGCGCGACTGGGAATGATTTTTTGTCCGATGCACCCTAAATTGGGGGCTGCTTTGGGTGACGCGGCTGGAGATGTTCTTACACTTTTTTTAAGGAAAATTTAAATTACAAAAATGGAGTTACATGCATGGTATTGTGCCTACATCGGGTCACTTGTGTATTGGGCCTGTGGCTCCACTGGTGAAGCTAGTGAAAGCAGAGAAAGTCGTGTCAAGCCTCCCTCCTATTTAAATGATTGGTCATATTGGGGAAGAAACCCATCAGCGTTGGTTATTGATAGCGGTAATTTTATGCACAACACCGAGAATGCGAGTACGGACACTCAAACTCGGGCGGGCTGAGAGCTATCAGCAGCTCACTGTCACCAGGCTATGCCTTGGTTCACGTTCACACCTCCCTCCTATTTGAGACTAGACTCGGGGGCAAACACATCGATCCATGACTCGTCTGGATGCTCCGGCGCTCTTCTTGAACACACACGCACACGCACGCACATATATGCACCAGCAAGCGCATGCGCGGATGCACACACACACACCTTCTACTCCGGAGCCGGCCACCCCACCTGCAACGATCCCCTAAGCCGGCCACCCAACCCGCATCGCACCCGATTGTTGAACCCTAAATTTCCTTCCTAGAGTCCAAATTGCGCAGCCGCGATGAACCATTAGTGAGGTCCATTCCTCGTCTGGCCGGCGACATCTCGGCCGTCGCGCCACCCCGGCGAGCCGCCGGTGAGGTCCTTTCCTCCCCTGGCCGGCAACGTCTCAGCTACCTGCCGCCCCTATCTACGATAAGGTCGGACTCTTCTTCAGTGGTCTTCTTCTTACTCGCTCACTCATGTCCTTATTGCACCAACACAAACGCGTCAGGCAAAAAAAAAGCAAGAAGAGAGGGAGAGGTACACGTCAACACGATAACCCACGCCTTCTCGCAGGAGCGCGTTGTTGCTGTTAAATGTGTTGTTAGTGTTGTGAAATCAGTGGTTTAGTGCTGGACCTTGGTCACCTAAAGTTGTCTAGCTTTCGTTGGATGCTTGTACACGTAGGCATTCCTCGGGCTAGGCTAGGTTTTGGACTGAGCCTAAAAAAGCCAAAACTTAAATTTCTAGGCCTAAGCCCGGCCCTGCACGACCTTTGGACTTACAAATAAGACCTAAACTTAGCCTGAACACATGAAAACATGGCATGGCCCGATAAGCTTCGCTTGAACTAAGCTAAATGGTGTTTCCTACAAACCCAAGCCTAATCCAGCCCGACGTTTGAGCTCCAAAATCAAATCCGAACCTGGCCCGACGTGCAAGCCTGACCCGACCTGGCTTGGGATTTTGGGGCCGTGCGGACCGGGCTGCCCATGCCCGACTACAGGGACGCTAACCGGCACGCAGAGAAGCGTTGGTGAGGCTGAAAGGTTTGGCTAATCCGCGGTTAGTGGACGTGCCTGCCTGCTGACAGGGAAGTCACGAGCGAATGGACATTGATAAGTAATGGAGTAATATACAATACATTGCGAGCAATCAATAAATATTTCTCTTTATTGGAAAGGAAGTTTGGTAACCTAGCAATTCGTGATTTGGCTTCAGTATTCTCCCTTTTGTACACGAGAAAGTGACGTTTTGATGCATACAAAATTCTTTATTTTGTAGACTTTGATATGGTGTCCCCAAAACCTCTAAAACCTCCAAGGCTTTGTTTGGCGCTAGAGTATTAGTCGGGATTAGTGGGATAATCCGCATCAAACTTTAAATTCCTACTTATTTTAAATGCATGTTTTGGTGCTAGAATATTAAGCGCTTTAATTCTCACTTATCCACTTTTCCAAATCTTAGTGTATTTTTTTCAATACCCAATACTTTACCCCTGCCTAGTGGATTAAAGATGGAGTTTTGCGGGTATTGGGTGACGATAGGGGTTCACCCAATACTCTTAAGTATTATTTCCACTAATTTCCACAAACACTCTAGTACCAAACAAAGCCTAATCATTATCTGCCAAACCCCCTCCGCCCTCCTACTCCGGTTGGACATTTACGTCAACGTTTTAATAGATAGCAATTGACACCAAATACAGCCAAATTACGCATTCTCGACTGGTCGGTCAACCATACCATTCAAAGTTAGTTCTACGATAGCGCCGCGTGAGTTGCACACCAGCGTACATTGGTACACACAGGTAGGATAGAGACATAACCAGTGTACGATCGAATTCCTCCCGCAACGTTTACATAATGTGTTCTTGGAACGTTCAAACGGAGGCAAGCGCATGCAAGTACTTTTACGGGAGCTAGTTGATCACTGCTTTCTCCTCACCCCCAGAGAATCATGTATCTAGATTCTAGACGCTAAATAGTAGTTAGATACATCTAATTTTTAATAAATCGCTGACAAGTTTTATGGGATAAAGGGGTGCAAAAGTATCTATAAAAAGAATAGTTCTTGTACGTCTTGTACAACATCCTTTTTTTCCCTCTTAATAATAAGTTCGGCCGTTGGTCCTTTAAAAAACAAATAGTCCTTATAAATGAGCATATTCATAGTGAAGCCTATCAATAGGTTATCTGCAAGTTCAAATCTTATGGACTACACATGAGAAATTAAAAAAAAGCTGATTCTGGGCTAAGTGGTATCATTAAATTTCAATTGCATCCAACGTTGCAACTCACGAATAGCACACATCACAAAACAATCTGACGGTACGCGATTGTTGCAACCCATGTGCAACTCACAACTAATACGAATCACAAGGCAATCCAACTTTTTGGGTAGTCGCAACTCATAACCTTCACGAATCACGAGGCAATCTAATGGTCCAGACATTTTTCTCTGTTCCAACCCCATTTTGCAAATACAAAATTTTAATTGCAACTTATTTTAGTATGAATAATGATGCAATTGTGTGGTTATAAGTTGAGTGAGAACTAACTTAGTTCTCAATCAACTAAGAATTAGCGAAACCGATATAATAATAATATTTCTTTTACAACCGCATACACAAAGTGACAAAATAACAATATTTACAACAAAGACATTGGCCACAACGTTTTATTTCTGACTATATTTCTAACTCGCGGGGCCTATTTAAAAGTGTGCTTTTCGCAATATACATCCTGGTGAAATCTATTTGCCACAAGCCTAGTCCATGAGTTCTGCCTATCAATCATATACATAAGTGATGTCCATTATTTTTGAAGGACCTCTACTTAGAGCATATCCATCCGTCTCCCCGATGAGGCCCCCAGGATGCCTTTTTGTCATCCGGATGGATGAAAACGGCCCAGTCGTGCCCCCGGCTTCTCGTTTTCGTCCGGATTAGGCGTTTCATCCGTCCGGAGAGCCCAGGCCATCCCTGGCCCCCGGGGTGCGCTTGGGGACTCCGGACGAGAGAAAAGCGGGGACGGGACCACTCTGTCGGTGAGAGAACAGACGAACCCCACCACTTTGTCGACGCAAATCCCTCCTTCCCTCTCGTTGCTCTGCCGCCGTCGGCACCACCCCTCGCCAGTCCGCCGGCCGGTTGCTTTCGCCGTTCCTCCACCCAGCAACCTATATTCCGCCGCCCATCGTGCCCTCTGCCTATTTTCCGCCGCCGGGCCAGCTCCCTCACGTCGCTCCTCATCGACACAACCGGCAGGTGTTCGTCCAATTGCCTGGCCGGACATGGACTCCGACGAGGAGGAGGAGCAGATGTTCGTCGAGCTTCTTGAGGAAGAAACGGCAGCCGCCGCCCAAGACGAGGAGCACCTGCTGATCCTAGCTTGCTTGTCTGGCTTGTACGCCGAGTTGGCCATTGATCGCCGTGGTGGGTTGGCATCAGGTCGCCGGAAGTGCAAGACGAGGCAGCGAATGGAGGGCTGATAACGCGTGAAGCACACGTCCGTTGGGAACCCCAAGAGGAAGGTGTGATGCGTACAGCAGCAAGTTTTCCCTTAGTAAGAAACCAAGATTATCGAACCAGTAGGAGATGAAGGCCACGTGAAGGTTGTTGGTGAAGGAGTGTAGTGCGGCGCAACACCAGGGATTCCGGCGCCAACGTGGAACCTGCACAACACAACCAAAATACTTTGCCCCAACTTAACAGTGAGGTTGTTAATCTCACCGGCTTGCTGTAAACAAAGGATTAAATGTATGGTGTGGAGAATGATGTTTGCTTGTGAAGAACAGAGAACAGAGATTGCACTTGATTGTATTTCAGATGTAAAAGAATGGACCAGGGTCCACAGTTCACTAGTGGTGTCTCTCCAATAAGATAAATAGCATGTTGGGTGAACAAATTACAGTTGGGCAATTGACAAATAGAGATGCATAAACATATCATGATGACTACTATGAGATTTAATCAGGGCATTACGATAAAGTACATAGACCGCTATCCAGCATGCATCTATGCCTAAAAAGTCCACCTTCGGGTTAGCATCCGCACCCTTCCAGTATTAAGTTGCAAACAACAGACAATTGCATTAAGTATGGTGCGTAATGTAATCAACACAAATATCCTTAGACAAAGCATTGATGTTTTATCCCTAGTGGCAACAGCACATCCACAACCTTAGAACTTTCGTCACTGTCCCAGATTCAATGGAGGCATGAACCCACTATCGAGCATAAATACTCCCTCTTGGAGTCACAAGTATCAACTTGGCCAGAGCCTCTACTAGCAACGGAGAGCATGCACGAACATAAACAACACATATATGATAGATTGATAATCAACTTGACATAGTATTCAATATTCATCGGATCCCAACAAACACAACATGTAGCATTACAAATAGATGATCTTGATCATGATAGGCAGCTCACAAGATCTAACATGATAGCACAATGAGGAGAAGACAACCATCTAGCTACGCTATGGACCCATAGTCCAAGGATGAACTACTCACATCAATCCGGAGGCGGGCATGGTGATGTAGAGCCCTCGGTGATGATTCCCCTCTCCGGCAGGGTGCCGGAGGCGATCTCTGAATCCCCGAGATGGGATTGGCGGCGCGTCTGGAACTTTTCCGTATCGTGGCTCTCGGTAATAGGGTTTGACGGAGAGTTTAAGTAGGCGGAAGGCGAGGGGCGCTCGAGGGCCCACACCAGGGCGGCGCGGGCCTCCTTGGCCGCGCCGCCTTGTGGTGTCGCCACCTCGTGGCCCCACTTCGTATCTCCTTCGGTCTTCCGGAAGCTCCGTGGAAAAATAAGACCCTGGGCGTTTGTCCAATTCGAGAATATTTCTGTGTAGGATTTCTGAAACCAAAAACAGCAAAACAGGAACTGCGCTTCGGCATCTCGTTAATAGGTTAGTGCCGGAAAATGCATATAAATGATATAAAGTGTGTATAAAACATGAGTATTGTCATAAAACTAGCATGGAACATAAGAAATTATAGATACGTTTGAGACGTATCAAGCATCCCCTTAGTTCCTACTCGCCCTCGAGTAGGTAAGCGATAACAAGGATAATTTCTGAAGTGACATGCTGCTATCTAATCTTGATCAATACTAGTGTAAAGCATCTGAAGTGAATGAAGTGATTCGAAGCAATGGTAAAGACAATGACTAAACAACTGAATCATATAGCAAAAACTTTTCATGAATAGTACTTTCAAGACAAGCATCAATAAGACTTGCATAGGAGTTAACTCATAAAGCAATAAATTCTTAGTAGAAAGTTTTGAAGCAACACAAAGGAAGATATAAGTTTCAGCAGTTGCTTTCAACTTCAACATGTATATCTCATGGATAATTGTCAACACAAAGTAATATGATGAATGCAAATAAGCAAGTATGTAGGAATCAATGCACACAGTTGACACAAGTGTTTGCTTCTAAGATAGAAAGAAGTAGGTAAACTGACTCAACATAAAGTAGAAGAATGGCCCTTCGCAGAGGGAAGCATGGATTACTATTTTTTTGCTAGAGCTTTTATTTTGAAAACATAGAAACAATTTTGTCAACGGTAGTAATAATTCATATGTGTTATGCATAAGACATCCTATAAGTTGCAAGCCTCATGCATAGAATACCAATAGTGCTCTCACCTTGTCCTAATTAGCTTGGATTTACATGGATTATCATTGCATAACATATGTTTCAACCAAGTGTCACAAAGGGGTACCTCTATGCCGCATGTACAAAGGTCCAAGGAGATAAATCGCATTTGATTTCTCGTTTTTGATAGATCTCAACTAAGGACATCCATACCGGGACAACATAGAAAACAGATAATGGACTCCTCTTTAATGCATAAGCATTCAACAACAGATAATATTCTCATAAGAGATTGAGGATAAGTGTCCAAACTGAAACGTCCACCATGATTCATGGCTTTAGTTAGCGGCCCAATGTTCTTCTCTAATAATATGCATACTCAAACCATTTGATCATGATAAATCGCCCTTACTTCAGACAAGACGAACATGCATAGCAACTCACATGATATTCAACAAAGGTGTAATAGTTGATGGCGTCCCAGAAACATGGTTACCGCTCAACAAGCAACTTATAAGAAATAAGATACATAAGCTACATATTCTTTACCACAATAGTTTTTAAGGCTATTTTACCATGAGCTATATATTGCAAAGACAAGGAATGAAATTTTAAAGGTTGCACTCAAGCAATTTACTTTGGAATGGCAGAGAAATACCACATAGTAGGTAGGTATGGTGGACACAAATGGCATAGGTTTTGGCTCAAGGTTTTGGATGCACGAGAAGTATTCCCTCTCAGTACAAGGCTTTGGCTAGCAAGGTTGTTTGAAGCAAACACAAGTATGAACCGGTACAAAAAAGCTTACATAAGAACATATTGCAAGCATTATAAGACTCTACACTGTCTTCCTTGTCGTTCAAACACTTCACCAGAAAATATCTAGACTTTAGAGAGACCAATCATGCAAACCAAATTTTAACAAGCTCTATGGTAGTTCTTCATTAATAGGTGCAAAGTACATGATGTAAGAGCTTAAACATGATCTATTTGAGCACAACAATTGCCAAGTATCAAATTATTCAAGACAATATACCAATTATCACATGAAGCATTTTCTGTTTCCAACCATATAACAATGAACGAAGCAGTTTCAACCTTCGCCATGAATATTAAAAGTAACGCTAAGAACACCAGTGTTCATATGAAACAGCGGAGCGTGTCTTTCTCCCATACAAAGAATGCTAGGATCCGATTTTATTCAAACAAGAACAAAAATAAAAACAAACAGACGCTCCAAGTAAAGCACACAAGATGTGACTGAATAAAAATATAGTTTCACTAGAGGTGACCGATAAGTTGTCGATGAAGAAGGGGATGCCTTGGGCATCCCCAAGCTTAGATGCTTGAGTCTCCTTGAAATATGCGGGATGAACCACGGGGCATCCCCAAGCTTAGACTTTTCACTCTTCTTGATCATATTGTAGCATCCTCCTCTCTTGATCCTTGAAAACTTCCTCCACACCAAACTCAAAACAAACTCATTAGAGGGTTAGTGCATAATCAAAAATTCACATATTCGGAGGTGACATAATCATTCTTAACACTTCTGGACATTGCCCAAAGCTACTGAAAGTTAATGAAACAAAGAAATCCATTCAACATAGCAAAAGAGGCAATGCGAAATAAAAGGCAGAATTTGTCAAAACAGAACAGTCCATAAAGACGAATTTTTTAGAGGCACTTAACAGGCTCAGATGAAAAAGCTCAAAACTAATGAAAGTTGCGTACATATCTGAGGATCACGCATGTAAATTTGCAGATTTTTCTGAGTTACCTACAGAGAGTTCTACTCAAATTCGTGACAGCAAGAAATCTGTTTCTCAGCAATCCAAATCTAGTATCAACTTTACTATTAGAGACTTTACTTGGCACAACAATGCAATAAAGTAAAGATAAGGAGAGGTTGCTACAGTAGTAACAACTTCCAAGTCTCAAATATAAAACAAAAGGCAGAATTAAAATAATGGGTTGTCTCCCATAAGCGCTTTTCTTTAACGCCTTTCAGCTAGGCGCAGAAAGTGTGAACCAAGTATTATCGAGAGATGAAGCATCAACATCATAATTTGTTCTAATAATAGAATCAAAAGGTAACTTCATTCTCTTTCTAGGTAAGTGTTCCATACCTTTCTTAAGAGGAAATTTATACTTAATATTCCCTTCCTTCATATCAATAATAGCACCAACAGTTCGAAGAAAAGGTCTTCCCAAAATAATGGGACAAGATGCATTGCATTCAATATCCAAGACAACAAAATCAACGGGGACAAGGTTATTGTTAACCGTAATGCAAACATTATCAATCCTCCCCAAAGGTTTCTTTATAGAATTATCAGCAAGATTAACATCCAAATAACAATTTTTCAATGGTGGCAAGTCAAGCATATTATAGAGTTTCTTAGGCATAACAGAAATACTTGCACCAAGATCACATAAAGCATTACAATCAAAATCATTGACCTTCATCTTAATGATGGGCTCCCAACCATCTTCCAACTTCCTAGGAATAGAAACTTCAAGTTTTAATTTCTCTTCTCTAGCTTTTATAAGAGCATTTGTAATATATTTTGTAAAGGCCAAATTTATAGCACTAACATTAGGACTTCGAGCAAGTTTTTGTAAGAACTTAATAACTTCAGAGATATGACAATCATCAAAATCTAAACCATTATGATCTACAGCAATGGGATCATTGTCCCCAATATTTTGAAAAATTTCAGCAGTTTTATCACAAAGCAGTTTCAGCAGTTTTAGCAGTTTCAGGCAGTTTTGCACGCTTTGCATTAGGAGTAGAAACATTGCCAACACCAATTATTTTACCATTGATAGTAGGAGGTTTAGCAACATGTGAAGCATCATCATTACTAGTAGTGGTAATAGTCCAAACTTTAGCTACATTATTCTCTTTAGCTAGTTTTTCTTCTCTTTCCCACCTAGCATGCAATTCAGCCACCAATCTAATATTTTCATTAATTCGAACTTGGATAGCGTTTGTTGTAGCAAATGACTTAATATCTTTAGTTTAATTAGGCATAGCTTTCAATTTTAAAAGATCAACATCAAAGCAAGACTATCAACCTTAGAAGCAAGAATATCAATTTTACCAAGCTTTTCCTCAACAGATTTGTTAAAAGCAGTTTGTGTACTAATAAATTCTTTAAGAATGACTTCAAGACCAGAGGGTACACTTCTACTATTGTTGTAAGAATTACCATAAGAACTACCATAACCATTACCATTATTAGAAGGATATGGCCTATAGTTGTTACCAGAATTATTCCTATAAGCATTGTTGTTGAAATTATTACTTTTAATGAAGTTCACATCAACATTCTCTTCTTGGGCAACCAATGAAGCTAAAGGAACATTATTTGGATCAACATTAGATCTACCATTCACAAGCATAGACATAATAGCATCAATCTTATCACTCAAGGAAGAGGTTTCTTCAACAGAATTTACCTTCTTACCTTGTGGAGTCCTTTCCGTGTGCCATTCAGAGTAATTTATCATCATATCATCAAGAAGCTTTGTTGGCGCCTAAGGTGATGGACATAAAAGTACCTCCAGCAGCTGAATCCAATAGGTTCCACGAAGAAAAATTCAGTCTGCATAAAAGGTTTGGATGATCATCCAAGTAGTTAGTCCATGGGTAGGGCAATTCTTTAACAAAGATTTCATTCTTTCCCATGCTTGGGCAACATGCTCATTATCCAATTGCTTAAAATTCATAATGCTACTTCTCAAAGATATAATTTTAGCGGGAGGATAATATCTACCAATGAAAGCATCTTTACATTTAGTCCATGAATCAATACTATTCTTAGGCAAAGATATCAACCAATCTTTAGCCCTTCCTCTTAAGGAAAAAGGAAACAATTTCAGTTTTATAATGTCTTCATCTACATCCTTATACTTTTGCATTTCACAAAGTTCAACAAAATTATTAAGGTGGGCAGCAGCATCATCAGAACTAACACCAGAAAATTGCTCTCTCATAACAAGATTTAGTAAAGCAGGTTTAATTTCATAGAATTCTGCTGTAGTAGCAGGTGGAGCAATAGGAGTGCATATAAAATCATTATTATTGGTGCTAGTGAAGTCACACAACTTAGTGTTCTCAGGAGTACCCATTTTAGCAGTAATAAAAACAAGTAAAGCAAACTAAATTAAGTAAACTAAATGCAAGTAACTAATTTTTTGTGTTTTTGATATAAGAAGCAAACAAGACAAATGAAATAAAGTAAAGCAACTAATTTTTTGTGTTTTTGATATAAAGAAAGTAAACAAAACAGAAATTAAAATAAAGTAAAGCAAGACAATAAACAAAGTAAAGAGATTGGATGTGAGAGACTCCCCTCAGCGTGTCTTGATCTCCCAACGGCACAGAAAAGTGCTTGATAACGCGTGAAGCACACGTCCGTTGGGAACCCCGGGAGGAAGGTGTGATGCGTACACAAGTTTTCCCTCGCAAGAAACCAAGGTTATCGAACCAGAGGAGATGAAGGCCACGTGAAGGTTGTTGGTGAAGGAGTGTAGTGCGGCGCAACACCAGGGATTCGGTGCCAACGTGGAACCTGCACAACACAACCAAAATACTTTGCCCCAACTTAAGTGAGGTTGTCAATTTCACCGGCTGCTGTAAACAAAGGATTAAACGTAGTGTGCAGAATGATGTTTGCTTGTGAAGAAACAACAGAGAACAGAGATTGCAGTTGATTGTATTTCAGATGTAAAAGAATGGACCGGGGTCCACAGTTCACTAGTGGTGTCTCTCCAATAAGATAAATAGCATGTTGGGTGAATAAATTACAGTTGGGCAATTGAGAAATAGAGATGCATATACATATCATGATAACTACTATGAGATTTAATCAGGGCATTACGACAAAGTACATAGACCGCTATCCGCATGCATCTATGCCTAAAAAGTCCACCTTCGGGTTAGCATCCGCCCCTTCCAGTATTAAGTTGCAAACAAGACAATTGCATTAAGTATGGTGCGTAATGTAATCAACACAAATATCCTTAGACAAAGCATTGATGTTTTATCCCTAGTGGCAACAGCACATCCAAAACCTTAGAACTTTCGTCACGGTCCCAGTTTAATGAGGCATGAACCCACTATCGAGCATAAATACTCCCTCTTGGAGTCACAAGTATCAACTTGGCAGAGCCTCTACTAGCAACGGGGAGCATGCAAGAACATAAACAACACATATATGATAGATTGATAATCAACTTGACATAGTATTCAATATTCATCGGATCCCAACAAACACAACATGTAGCATTACAAATAGATGATCTTGATCATGATAGGCAGCTCACAAGATCTAACATGATAGCACAATGAGAAGAAGACAACCATCTAGCTACTGCTATGGACCCATAGTCCAAAGATGAACTACTCACGCATCAATCCGGAGGCGGGCATGGTGATGTAGAGCCCTCCGGTGATGATTCCCCTCGGCAGGGGTGGAGGCGATCTCCTGAATCCCCCGAGATGGGATTGGCGCGGCGTCTCTGGAACTTTTTCGTATCGTGGCTCTCGTAATAGGGTTTCGCACGGAGAGTTTAAGTAGGCGGAAGGGCAGAGTCGGGGCACTCGGCCCACACACGGCGCGGGCCCCTCCGCCGCGCGCCTTGTGGTGTCGCCACCTCGTGGCCCCACTTCGTATCTCCTTCTTCTGGAAGCTCCGTGGAAAAATAAGACCCGGACGTTCATTTCGTCCAATTAGAGAATATTTCTGTGTAGGATTTCTGAAACCAAAACACAAAACAGAAACGCTTCGGCATCTCGTTAATAGGTTAGTGGGAAAATGCATATAAATGATATAAAGTGTGTATAAAACATGTGAGTATTGTAATAAAACTAGCATGGAACATAAGAAATTATAGATACGTTTGAGACGTATCAAGGCCTACTGCATGCTCTACGCCGACTACTTCGCCGATGATCCATTGCACGGTGAGGCTGTTTTTAGGCGTCGTTTCAGGATGAGCCGGAAGTTGTTCCTGAAATTGTGTATGTCCTTCGAGACTACGACTCCTATTTCAGATGCAAGTTGGATTGCACCGGCATGGCAGGATTTTCCGCCCTCCAAAAGTTCACGCTGGCTATGCGGATGCTGGCATATGGAGCTCCTGGTGATTCTACCGATGACTATCTTCGGATGGAGTCCACCGCCCTTGATTGTTTCTACCGGTTCTGGGCGGTGATAGCAGTGTTCGGGGACCTCTACTTAAGATCACCGACTGTCGAAGACACTGCTAAGATCCTTGCTGTCAATGAAGCTCGAGGATTTCCAGTGATGCTTGGAAGCATTGACTGCATGCATTGGAAATGGAAGAACTGTCTGTTTGCCTGACAGGGAATGTACAAGGGTTACAAAAAAGGTTTCGCTGTGATACTTGAGGCAGTGGCTACCCATGATCTCTGGATTTGGCACTCCTTCTTTGGTATGTCGGGATACAACAACGACATCAACGTCTTGCAGTGCTCGTCGGTCTTCTCCAAGCTTGTTGAGGGTCATGCTCCCCCGGTTAACTTTGTGATCAATGGACGGCAGTACAACAAGGGATACTATCTTGCAGACGGTATCTATCCAAAGTGGGAAACATTTGTGAAGACTATCTCAGGCCCCGTCCTCCCGAAGGAGCAGCAGTTTGCCAAGAAACAAGAAGCTTGCCGAAAGGACGTCGAGCGATGCATTTGGTGTCCTCCAGCAGAGATTTGATGTAGTCCGGTTCCCGCTTTGACTTGGTCCAAAGATCAGATGTGGGAGGTGATGAACTGTGTGTGCTTACACAACATAATTATCGAGGATGAGCGGAAGCATCCGGTCCTCCGACACAAGCTGCACCATATGACAGAGAGGGTCCTCTTGCAACACCAGGTGCCGGCATCGTGGGCTGCGTTCATCGCTATGCGTCAGGAGATTCGAGACTCCACAATGCATCAACAGCTGCAGGATAATCTGGTGGAGCACATATGGACGCTTCGAGGCAACAACAACTAGTTTTTCCATTTGATTTGTTTGAAAACTTGTCTTATTTTATTAAAATGTAACGTTTATTTCTAAAAATAAGCCAAAATGTTGGCAAAACTGGTCAAATTCGCGAATTATGCATGAAATTTGGCATCTAGGGATGTTTTTCTCTAAAAAAAAAGCGAATTCCGGGTGTCTACCGGAGAGACGGCTGAAACTTCGGCGCTTTCCGGGCCAAACTTTCTTCCAATCCGGCGCTAGCACCGGATTTCGGCCTCGAGAGCCCAACGGCTGGAGATGCTCTTATCCCACGGTATGATTGCTGCACCCCCATGGAGCTCTCACAGCGCTTTGGATTTTCGGCCGTCCGATCGAGCTGACGTGGCGCGATCTCGGCCGTCGTTCCGTCCAGGGCGCTGAGGCCCTCCCGCAGACCCACTTTTTATCCATGGGTCACTAAAAAGCCCTCCCGGCCCAGTCTCTCGCGTCGCGATTGGGTGTGAGACAAAACAGAGACCCCCAAGTCAAACCCTACCCATTTGCTTGCAGCCGCCGGGTCTGGCCGCATCCTCCTCTCCCCTCGCGCCCCTCCTATCCCCGCCGCCATCTCCCTGTGCTACGGCTCCTCCTCTCCGCCGGCCTCCTCCTCTGCGCCGGCCTCTTCGCTTCTCCTCCCTTTCCCTCATCCAAGCCTCCTCCTCCCACAACCTCTGCCGCCGCCGTCGTCGTGCCGCCGCTGCTGTGGGAACGGTGGTCGTGCGCCTGGGAGGACATGCGCGCGGGGAGGACGTTGCCAGGCCGTCGTCGAGCGCCCTAGCGCTTGCAGCACCCCTGCAGCGAGGAGGCGCACATCGACGCGCGTGAGGAGGGCGCCGCCAGGCTCCTCCATGGCGTTATTTTCCCTGTTGTGCTCGCCCTGCTGCCCTCCTCACCTCTCTTCCCTCCGCGAGTTCATGGGGCTCTCACCTGACAAAATCGGCGGCGTGGAGGAGGCCGCTGATGGCGCTGCTGCTGTTTGGATTAGTAGGTGAATCCTCAACCCATCTCATCCCATCTCCTATAATCGCCTCATATCTCCCTAATTTTCTGTTTGGAGCTCGATCTGTTTGGTTCAGTTTTTTTCGGTCTGGGTTCTCCTCTCTATGCTCCAGCGGAAAAGAAAGTTTTATGTCGCTGGGAATTGATGTTACCGTGACAAGAAGATTGATGTTTACCCTGGCTTGCTACTGAATTTTGCAGTTTGGACAAAGATCTAAGTGAAAAAAGCCACACGAATGGGATCTGTAGGAGCATGGCGGCCATGGGCAAAAGGATGATTTTGATGCACACTTCATATTTGATGAAATGCAAATATGAGGCTTCTCTTATGTTCTTCTTGTCCATATCTTTGTATGCATATTACTCCGTATTATTCATAATGGTGATTGTATGGAGTTGAAGAATGGTTATATGCAGGGGGTAGGGGTAGGGGTTATATGCAGGGGGTAGGGGTTTTAACAATAGTGAGCATTTGCTCCCGCTGCTCAACCAGTTCAACGAGCGATTGGGTATCCAACAGGTCAGTCTCTCTCTGGTCCATGTCATGAATCAGGCTTATAAATAGAAAAGGTATCCAATATTAGGTAATTTGTGTCGCATATTTAGTGTGCTTCCCTATTACAAATTTGCAACTGAAAATAAAAACACAAACGGTTTAGGGAGTTGAAGACCCATAAAATGTGATTCCTAAGGTCAGGGGGTGTCACGTCCTAGCAAGTTTGGCCGTAGTTAGTTGCAGTTTTAAGAGTTCCAAATCGTGACCGTCCTAATGGATATGTTTTTCAGTTTCCTATTCAGGTGTACACTAATACATTGTCGGGTGTGTTCTCATTTAGCAAACTGGATTGTATGATGTAGCTTATAGACAATTAACTCTACTCAGAAAATTCTGATAGTCAAATTCTATTAACCAACTACTTGGTAAATTAAATGTTACTGCCATAATAGTTTACTTGATACTCAAATAGAAAGATTTGGAGGGACTTCAGAGATAGGTAGTTGCTGAAGGAACTCAAGAAAATATATAATGTTTCCTTAGCTTATATAAGTTTCAGATGGGGGCAGTGCAAGCTTCAGAAACTTTCTCTTTTAGTTCGGTATTGCCTAGCCGATACCTTGAATGGCAGCACCTTTCCTTGGACAAGTTTTTGGTGGTAATTAAATTGCACAGCTGTCAGTATTTTCAGAATTAGGATATTTAAACAGTCAATAGCTAAGAAGTAAGGGGAGGAACATATAGTACACTACTGACCTTCCATAACCTAGGGTGTTCATATAATCGATTATGCAGAGTTGAAAAATCTGTAATACACTCAGTTCCTTGATCTGGTTGGCACACACGTCCTTGTTTTAGTAAGATTTCAAGGTTCCTTCAAGAGTACCTACTAGGACATACTCACTGAGGACGTTGCTTTGTTACTTTATTTCGCTCACTGTAGTGTCAATTATGCTTACATATTTCAGTAACAGTATTTACGTTGTGCCTCATACCTTCTTATATATGGACTTCACATTATGAAATAGTCAATAGGCATATAATTTTTCTAGAAGGTTTCTAGAGGCCTGGTCCTATTTCAATGTCCAGAAGGTTCTCCTCAATCGGTTTTGGCAGTTCCACAAATGGATGCTACGGGTCTAAACAGGCCTCGTGCCCTCTAATGTTCAGTTTTTGGATTCTATACCACCTAAAGAAGTTGCTGCTAAGCAATTCATTTTAGAGTCCTTCAAAAATCTCTGGGCTGGTAGAAACCAGAGGCAGCTACAGCTGCTGATAATCAGTTTGGCTTTCTTTCAGAGCTTTTGGTGGCTTCCTAAAAATGTGACAAGGTATCCATTTCAAATTTTCACTGGTTTATTAAGTTTGGTTTTTTTTTTGTTAGTTCTACAGTTTCTTAATAGTTACCCTTCTTTGCAGAAATTATGTAGGGGATTCTTCAGACTATATTAGCAACAGGCCACCAATTTTCTTGTCAAAATTGTTTGCCGAGATTACCTTCAATTATCACTATGGAAAAACATGGATGTTGTTCCCAGTTCGTTCTCTTAAAAAGTCATTGTTGGTGCTGAATGTGTGCCACCCTACTTACTATTATGAAGATTCTCATGTACAATTTATATGGTTCTGTAGAAGGAATATAGATGGGCAATTGACATGTGTTCTGGATCTTTTGATACATGTATACTCTGTGCTATAATATCATTCCTTTTTAGTGTAACTGCAAGGCGAATTGATATGTGCGTCTGATTTTTTGTCTCGGATTATAATTGATTAGCTTGAGATGGAATGTTGTGTGCATTTTGTTGAGTTGCTTTATAAATGCCGTTACATGTACAATTCCTCATTGACCTTCAGGTTATCACTAATATTAATCAATTTTCTATGACTTATTATCGTCTTTATACAAAGTCCACATCGACAAGAGTTCAACGGGGTCGTGCGCCAAGGCGCACTTCTAAATCTAGTTAACATAGTCTTGAAGAGATATACATCCATGTTTCTGAAAGGAAATCCTACGAGGCTGTAGAGTGAAAGTAAAGCCCAGAGCACGGGCCGAGGTGCATGAATGAGGCGCACGCGAGACAAGACGTGCACCAGAGGCGCGTGAAACTAGCTAGCTACTGGTAGAAGCAAACGACGCAACAGATTGCTAGGGATTCTTTTCCCTTCTTTCGCGGGAGACAACAGGCTGGAGATTGGCGCACCACGTACCGGATATGCTTGCCCTGCCTGCTGTGAATTGAACTGACAGCACAAATGGAGTTTCTTTTTTAACTTTTTAGATTATGCATTTGGCTTAGAATCTTGAGGTTGAACAAATTAATGGAGCTCCATACATGGCCGTGGTGTTGGCGTGCGAAAGTTCATTGTGTCTTTTGCGTACTGGGCCTTTGGCTCCACGGTGGGGTCTGTCAGAAATGAGAAATATATATGGGTCCGATGCTTTGGTTGGAGCATGAACGGGCCGAATAAGAGGCCCAACTTTACACACATCGTAGATCCAGGAGTCCCAACTTCCTTAGCCCAAACGCAGTGCTTGCGAAGCAACAAAAGGAAAATCAAACTCGCTGCATGCATCCCTTTTGCTCCGCCACCACCACAGTGCCCACCGCTATTCGCCTTCGAGATCGCAGCAATCGCCCCAAGAGTGGAAGAGGGGATACGATCAGATCTGGCGAGGGTGCCTCTTTCTGTTCCTCAACCATGGCGAGGGCCTCGTCATCCGTGCCCTGAGGTGCCCTAGTTACTCAGTCTGAGGTAACATCAATGCTTCAAATCTGTTCTGGTGTTCCTTATGCGTGTTTGTGGAGATGTTTATGCTTTAGGATCTTGATTCCATAGCGTATTGTGTTCTCGACCTTGCCATACGTTTCCTCGATTTTCCTCTGAAGTCAGTATCGTGCTCTCGCCTAAATGTGCATTCGGGTAACATAGCGGAACCTGAAATCCAGAATTCCAGACGGCCTTTACTTGTTCGATGAAATCTCCCCCAAGTCTGAATGTCAGTTTCTACCAACTTCTGTGGTCGACTTATCACTTATACATTAGATTGGTATCGACTGTCTTGGCCTGGCCATTTTTAGGAGCTGGTAACCACTAACCAGATCTTCACTAGGTAGTACTGTTATTAGGAAACTGATCTAGAGAGACATGTATTTCTTCTCGATACCACTGAGGACCATTAGCACATGATGTCCATACAGCCTCAAGGTAAGCATCTCATTACAATCCTCTTGACTTAAGAAGCGGAACATACTAACAAACAAAGGAGGGCCGGCTCCCTCGGTATATATATTGATATGACTTGCAGTACACGTACAAGATAAGTACAGATATAAACAACCTAACAACTTAGTTGGGATACTAACTGACCAACCTAATAGGATACATTACGTTTGATACCCTCCCTCAATCTCAGCCAGCTTGAGCAAGATTGAGATTGTGCCGACATGCATGAAACGCAGGCAATGGAAGAGGTTTTGTGAAAATGTTTGCAACCTGTTCCTTCGACGAGATGAATTGAATCCGAAGCAATTTTTTAGCAACTCTCTCGCGAACAAAATGAAAGTCGACTTCTATATGCTTCATTCTCGCATGAAAAACAGGATTAGAGGATAAATACGTCGCTCCAAGATTGTCACACCATAAGACAGGAGGACGATCCAATTTGATTCCAATTTCCTGAAGAACTGATTGTATCCAAATCAGTTCAGCCGTGGCATCTGCCAACGCCTTGTACTCCGATTCAGTACTTGATCGAGAGACAGCGGCCTGCTTCCTCGCATTCCAAGCAATCAAGTTCCCACCAAGAAAGAGCTCATAACCCCCGGTTGATCGCCGATCGTCTGAATTTCCTGCCCAATCCGCGTCCGAAAAAGCAGACAGTAGTGTATCAGCAACAGGGTTAATTCTCAGTCCATGATTTCCTGTCAGCTTAACATACCGAAGTATACGTTTAACAGTGGTCCAGTGAGTATCACGCGGTTCATGCAGGAATTGACACACTCGATTGACCGCATATGACAGATCTGGCCGAGTAACCTTGAGGTACTGCAAACCTCTTACAACACTTCGATAACGAGTGGCTTCATCAGCTGCAAGAGGTAAACCAGAGGAGGAACTCAACGGGTCACTGACAGTCATAGGTGTAGTGGCTGGCTGACATTTCAGCATCCCTGCTCGCCGTAGTAACTCAAGTGCATATTTGCACTGAGTAAGAATTAGACCACCAGATGACTGACTGAGCACTTCAATTCTGAGAAAGAAGTGGAGAGGTCCAAGATCTTTGACTGAAAATTCTGACCGAAGATCATCAACAAGTTGAGCACTGGCTCGAGCAGATGAGCTGACCAGAATTATGTCATCCACATAGATCAAAAGATATACTGTAACATGTAACAGCTGAACTCTGAAGAATAAACAAGGATGTATCAGCAGTTGATGCTTTGAACCCTAGTTTTCCCAGAACTGCACTCAACATTGCATGCCATGCTCGTGGTGCTTGTTTGAGCCCATAGATAGCTTTAACAAGCCTACACAGATGACCAGGACGACTTGGATCCTCAAACCCTGGTGGCTGCCTCATGTAGACTTCTTCATCTAATATACCATTGAGAAATGCATTTTGTATATCTAACTGTCGAAGGTGCCACCTGCGAGAAACTGCTAGAGAAAGTAGCAATCTGATTGTAGTTGGTTTTACCACTGGGCTAAAAGTGTCTGCATAATCCACTCCATACCTATGTTTAAACCCCTTCGCAACCAACCTCGCTTTGTATCTTTCAACCGAGCCATCTACACGCTGTTTCACTTTGAATACCCAGTTTGGATCAATGAAATTCAACCCAGGTCGCTGAGGAACCAGTCTCCAAGTGTCATTTTTCTGAAGGGCACCAAATTCTTGATTCATTGCCTCTCTCCATTGCGAAAATGCCATTGCCTGCTGCAGATCTCGTGGCTCTGGCACAGCTGCATGAGCCATGCAAGTGGTCATCCACGCGACAGTCCCATCAGTTCGCTTGCGAGGATGTCTGATCCCTTGCTGAAGCCGTGTCGTGACTCCACGAGGAGGAGCTTGTGGTGTTGCAGGTCGTGAGAGAGGGTCAGCAGAGCCAGCGTGCTCTGACTAAGAGGTGCCATGGGCTGACTCAGGCGGCCCAGTACTGGATTCTGCACGCGAGTCACTAGTGGGTCGCGTAGAGGATGATGGGCTTTGCTCGGTGTCGGAGCCTGAGTCACGTGACTCTGCATGGTGATCGACGTCTGCATGGCGATCGACGTCCTCATCACGTGACGCGGCATGGTGACCAAAATTGCCATGATCACTTGGAATTTCTTCAAGGCGAGCACCTCGTCCAACACCTGCACCATGATTAGGAAGCAAGAAAGGCGAATATGCAACATCATTTAGTTGGTCACGTGTAGGTGTGGATCGATGCAAGGTAGTTTCGGATGAATTTGTAGGAAGATTGGAGAACGGAAAAAATGTTCTCATCAAAGATAACATCCCTGGATATATATACTCGGTTTGTTGGGACATGTAAACATTTGTAACCCTTATGAAGTGGACTATAATCGAGGAAAACACATTTCTTGGATCGGAACTCTAGCTTCCTATTGTTGTACGGACGAAGATGGAGCCAACAAGCACACCCAAAGATCTTGAAGAATGTATAATCTGGTTTTTCTCCAAGTAACCTCTCAAGGGGAGTTTGCATGCCAATGACACGACTGGGAGTTCTGTTTATAAGAAAACATGCTGTCGTGAAAGCATCACTCCAGAAACGGAAGGGTACAGAGGCATGATCAAGTAATGTGAGACCACTTTCAACAAGATGTCTATGTTTGCGCTCTGCCAATCCGTTTTGTTGATGTGTGTGAGGACAAGAAACTCTATGTGAGACACCAAGGTCTTCAAAGAATTTATTTAACTTGTGATATTCACCTCCCCAATCAGATTGAACATGAATTATTTTGTGATTCAAAAGACGTTCAACATGTTTTTGGATGGCAATGAAGATATGAAACACATCTGACTTATGCTTGAGAAGGTATAACCATGTAAAACGAGAATAGCCATCAATAAAACTCACATAATAGCTATGACCACTAGTTGAGGTTTGGGCAGGACCCCACACATCTGAATAAATGAACTCAAGAGGTTTCGATATTACACGATTCGAATCTGAAAATGGCAACTGATGACTCTTGCCTTGTTGGCAAGGGTCACAAATTACATTATTTTGAGAGGCAACTAAATGAAGCTTATTTCTATGAAGAATATGTTGAACTATGGGTGTTGCTGGATGGCCTAGACGCGCATGCCACTTCTCCCGTGACACTTTGAGACCATTGAAAACTTGTTTGACTGAAGGCTCATCGACGCGATACAGGCCTCCCCGGACTCCTCCTCTAATCAATATTTTCCTCGTGTCCCGATCCTTAACAAAAAAAATACCAGGGATGAAACTCAAAAAAGACATTATTATCTCTAGTAAATCTAGGAACAGACAGGAGATTTCTAGTGACAGATGGAACGTGGAGAACATCACGAAGGTGCAAAGGTCTAGAGGAATTTTGAATTGTGGAGTGACCAACATAATGAATATGCATACCTGAACCATCGGCGGTGTGCACCTTGTCCTTGCCTCTGTAGCGCTCCTTCTGCGAGAGCTTGTCGAGCTCGGAGGTGAGGTGATCGGTGGCACCAGAGTCGGCGTACCATCCTAGATCGACAGTGTACAACGGAGTGTGCCCACCATGGACACCAGCTTGATTGGCGTGTGCTCCGCCATGAGTGATTGCTGCAGCTTGACGTCCATGCTGATGATGACCGTCCTGCTGCTGACGCCCGTCATTGCCGATGCCGAGGAACTCCTTCTTGAAGCGCTTGAAGCACCTCAATGCGACGTGACCAACCTTACCACAAAGTTGACACACTGGGCGAGAGCGATCAGGCTGGTCATGCTGCATGACGCCTCCGTCGCGCACGAAGTTGGGCATTGGCAGCATCGCAGGTGATGGCGAGATGGGTTTGAAGAACCCCGATCGATCCTGATGACGAGCACCGCCGCGCGAACCGAAGTTGGCGGCATGGATGCTGTCGCCGCGTAGCTCAGCCTTGCGCGTCTCCACGCGCTGCTCGGTGTTGAGGAGTTGCGCATAAACATCGCGCACCGGCATCGGCATAGTACTGGCCGCCACGCGATCGACGAAGGGGTCGTAGTCAGCGTCGAGTCCGTTCATGAGGAACGAGATGAACTCCTCGGGGCGCAGGGGTTGGCCGATGGAGGTCGCGTGTCGGAGAGGGATTTGATGCGGTTGAAGTACGCCGCTGCCGGGGCGTCCAGCTTCTTCGTCGCCTGGAGCTGCCCACGCAGCTGCATGACCCTCGCCGTGGACTGGCTCGCGAAATTCTAGCCAAAGTGGTCCATGCCTCCTCGGCCATGGTGGCGAGGACGACAACGCCGAACACCTCCGGGGTGAGCGACGAGAGGAACGCCGTTAGGATCGCCTGGTCTGCTGGTACCAGGTCGTGTAGGCGGGATCGAGGATTTTCGCCGGAGCTTCGGCTTCCCCCGCCTGTAGATTGGCGATTTCCGCCGGTGGAGCAGCGACGCCCTGGGTGATGTACCCCATGAGGCCGTGGCTGCGGAGAAGAGGGAGAACTTGAGCGCGCCAGAACATGTAGTTGTCCTTGCTTAGTTTCACCGTGATGAGGTTGGTGAGGTTGATCGGCGCGGAAGAGGTCGAGGAAGACGCCATCGCCTGGCTGTTGAGGATGATCGAGAGAGCCGAGCTGTTGTCGTCGGAGACCATGAGCTGCGAGGCGCGGAGCGTAGATTGGATCTTACAGCTCTGATACCATAACAAACAAAGGAGAAAAGATGATTTGGGTGAGTAGCACACAGCTCATACAGCCGGCTCCCTCGGTATATATATTGATATGACTTGCAGTACACGTACAAGATAAGTACAGATATAAACAACCTAGCAACTTAGTTAGGATACTAACTGACCAACGTAACAGGATACATTACGTTTGATACATACTTGAATGGCGGAAAATAGATTACGGTGCTAGGGATGCGGTTTCAATGTTTGTTTGAGTTACCTGTAATTGGCTGCCTTCACCAGTCACCACATTGTTTACAGTTAACGTGTGGGAAATACGCATAAGAGTTATACTTGGTGACCTAAAATTTTCTTCCTTACCTATTTTAGATTTGTGTCCAGTGTGCTGACCCTGTGACCATGGCATTGCAGAGAGTTGAGTGATTGCTGGGAATACCTAGTCTATTGATGCTGTAAAGTCCAGGTAATTTTACTAATCATCAACATTCTCACTGATTCAAGACGAACATGTATAGATCCATGTCAAAATGAAATAAGAGAGACATTTCCTTCCGCTTCATCGTCCCTGTTCTCACAGCCTAGATCTGATCGAGACGCTGCGATGTTAGCTTTGTCAAGCCCCGACGAACTGGAGCACCTGTTTCTACCTCCAGAAGACGAACCAATGTTCGTCACCGAAATACTCGTTACCAACTACGAACCAGGTCGTGTTCTTGAAGAAGGCCACCAAAATGCCAACGTCGTCAAGGAAGCAGTCCGGTGAGATCGCGGAGACCAAAAGCGAAGACCAGGCTCCACATCAGGTGTGTGAGTATGGTACCATAGATCCAGACGATCTCATGCGGTCCATCGATGATTCGTTGTGCACATGGTATGAAGAATATGCGAAGCCAAGCTAGCACAAAGTAATTCCATCCGCCTACATGCTGCCTTTTCCTAGTGAGTCCCTTCCATTATCTGTTTCTTTTGCTGGCTGGTGTACGCGGTCTTTCTAATCGTGAAGTTTCAGGTCTTTTCGAGAAATCATGGGGATATGATCGACTGTATCCTAACGCTCTTGATGAGTGGTGTTCGTATCATGCATACCTCCATAAGTTTTACCAACTTAATTGTGTACCTTGCGATGATTTGAATGCCTACGAGCTGGTAATTCTCTACTACATTTTGCTTTATAGCTAATTTGTACTACCCAGCATTTATCATTAGAAATTCTTATTTCACAACAATTGCGAACTAAACCGTGGATTATTCCTTTCGAAGTGTCTCAAGAAGGAATTTGAATTGTGCATTCAGCGGCTGAGCAAGAAGATAAGTGTCCCCCAAAATGAGATCAAACTGAGTAACGATATCCAGAGTCGTGCCTTTCAAGTTTTCTTATCCAAGAGTGTTCAAAATGTCACTGCTACTAATGCGGCCAAATTAAGCATTCTACACAAATTAACAAGCCAAACGAATTACAACAATATACCAAGTATCTGCAGTTTAATAAATATAAAATATATAAATTGATTTGCATTATATTTTCTCCATTTTGTTTTTTGCAAAACAAGTGTATTGCAAAGGAGACTGAGCTGATCACTGAGAGACTTGGTCGTGGCTCAAGTGTACCGGACACAGAAGAACGCCCCAACCAGAGCACACAGATACGGCAGCTCGCCTTGAGTTACATGTCCAAAGAGGAACAGCGGTGTCAGTATGTTCATCTGATAATAAATGTTCGCATGGTGGTATGTATGCGACAAAGCAAGACAATTTTTTTGTTCGGCCTGTTTGCACTCATTACAAAATAATTGTGTATATCTATCTATCAATGCAGGGAATTACGAAGGAGGCTTAGTTGATGTGTGTGAACCTGTGGCGAGGGCATTTGAACTCATATAAGACCTATCTGAACAGAGAGATCCGGTGCTTTCCATGTTAGCAATAGTAATCTTTCCTTAGTGTGTCAGAGTCTAGTTAGGAATTTGTTTAGTCGGCAAGGTTCAAGTTAGTCGGTTTGCCTTGCAACGTGAGTTGAGTCCTAGCTAATCTAGTCGGTTGTCTAGTACTAGTCCAACTAGGTTAATTAGGCAGGTTTTGTACGTGTTAGATCTGTAGAGTCCAAGTACGAGTAGAATTAGTTTTGCTTAGGTCGGTTGCCTTGGAGCGTGTATATATATACACATCAAGGCAGAGTTTTGAAATCACAAGTTGTACCGAGATATTGAGAAAATAAAGAAAAAGAACGGGCACGACACGTGCCCTTGGCGATAAACTTTGTGTTTGCGTGTGTTCGTCTAGTTTGATGTGATCGATCCGTGGGAGAATCTCAACATTCCATTGATCTTGCAACAAACGAGATGACTAATTTGATTAATTCTGCTGATATGGCTCCAATATTGAAAAATATTGGTGAAAAGAAGTTACAAGTTGCTGCTTATATTGAAAGAGAAGCACAAAAGAATACATGTATGATACGAAGAACATTTTACTTTATTATTCGTATTAACTATTTTACCATGGAATTTGTTGTTTCTTGCTGGCTACTACTAGTGCAATTCTTGAATTATGGAGAGATGTCATATAATGCTTCGGCAGTTCGTTTTGTTTGCATGCATACTAATACTATACTTGTTCTCTACTATCTCCAGACGCTATGTTGACGATATTGATTGTGAAGAGTCTGATTGATCTTCTGAAAAGGCATCGGGGTTTGAAAACTATGAAAATAAGCAGCTTGAGGAAGGAACTCAGGTAGGTTGAACGTAGAAAGCATTTGCTGCAAAAGATGATTTGAATGAATGAAGAATGATGAATAGTTTAACCCTATAGCTTGTAAATAGATATAAAAATTCTGGGTGTTTTGTGAAAATAAAACAAAGCCTAGCTGTGTTATTTTGGCTGAGAACTTATGGTTTTCACTAAAAACTACAGCTGAAACATCTGGTTCTGTAATATTTTGATTATTGAAAACCCAATTGTGAAACAAACCTGGTAAATACTGCCATGAAGCTGGTCGGATGACACGGAGTAAGGTATTGAGGAGTAGAACATAGATTAGGGTAGGGGCGACACGGACGGACTAGTTCGATTAATGACTCATTTCTTTATTGATTTGTTACACACTAGTGCTTTATATAGAACAACTAACTTGATCCACAAGTCTGGTCACAACTCGAACTCAAAACGGAACATAACTCTACCTTCCTTGTTCAGTTTGACTCTTCCTATTAAACCATACTCTATCTAATAGACCCAACCATATGCAACACGGATAAATACTACTAGTACTTGATTTATTCCGTTTCTTAAAATTCCTATCTCAGCACAATCTACCCAATGCCTTCACCAATATGCCTATGTCCTGCTGATGAGTTGGAGATCAATGCAGGTCTCACGTCGCTGGTGACCGGCGGCGGCATCGAATGGGGAGGCGGCGTTCACGTGAAGACTCGTACGTGCTCTTCCTCAGGCAGTCAGCTCCGTCCTCCTCCTGCAGCGATAACGGTAAGTCATCACTTCTCCGGTTAGGGTTTATAGGTACATTTGCGTTGTTCTTATTGTAGTAGATCTTAAACGGATGTAGTCTGAGCGATTTGGTGGTAGATTTTAGCTTCGTGTGTTCTGATACACCTAGATCTGCAATGATGGCATGCTAGAAATGGCTGAGTAAGATGTTGACCCTTTTGCGATGGTAGAACTGTTAGGTTGAGCTTGATCTTGTCCATGCTATGTTGATTTGGTTGTTCACCATTTTGTGCTGCTAGGAATGGTTGGTTTTAGTTTCATGTGTAGTTGTACAACTGGATCTTCAATGCTCACTGTCCTTATTTATGTGCAATGTTTGTGCCCAAATTAACTGCAATGTTTACATGCATATGTTTATAAGTGAGACATATGGAGTGATATCATCCTTGTTTCTGGTGTATCTAGAGGCACCGGAACGATGTGGTCTTCAATGGTGCAGTGGTGTCGCAGAACGCCATTAGGGAGAAGATTAGAGAGGAGTTCGATAGGTGACGGCTTGCCAAGCTTTTTCATGGAACATTTTTTTCTTTTCCAGAGCCGAGAGATGTACCGTTGCAGTGTGGAGAGTAGGCGTGACTGGGGAGCTGCCACCCATGTTGCCAGCACTAACTTTACCTTCTTTCGCATCGTGATTGATACATCTTTTCACGGTGTATTCTTAAAAAAAATGAAAAAAATACTAGTACAAACCAATGATGTCTTGAAAAATCAAAGTCTATATGCCAATATTGTCAATTCTAAGCAATAGAGATCAGTAGTGGGGCTATCAGGCCATCTCCAATGGGCAACCTCAAATCACGCAAGAAAATTACCCATTTTGGTTCATTTGGGTGTAACCAAAGGGCTCATGGCACCTGCTGGTCCGTTTAGGATGGGTAGTGTAGGAAACGGCTACCCCGTTTGGTCTTTGGCTTGCCACTATTCTCACATTTTCCCTATTTTGGCCTTTCGGCTATTTTGCATGTAATAGGACAACATTGTTCATAAAAAACTAAATTTAAATACTTAGCGCAGACAATTAAAAAAATAAAATTAAATGAAAGGAGATAACCAGCTGTTTCCTATTTAAGTTTATATATGCTCAACCAAATCATTTTGAAGTTGATTGTGATTTCCACGATCACTGCTCTCATGATACACATGGAGGACTTGCTGGAAACGTTGCCGGTCCAAGAACGGGCTTAATCAATTCACTCTGAAATTCGCACACTTGGTCATAGACACTATCATCACCCTCATCCTCAACTATCATGTTGTGCATGATCATGCAATCAGTCATCACCTCCTACATCGTCTTAGCACTTCATGTTGTAGCAGGGTGCCGAACAATATCCCAACGAGATTGGAGCACACCAAATATGCGCTCCACATTCTTCCTAGCAACTTCTTGTTCTTTCGAAAACCTACGACATTTATCTTCTTTAGAAGCGCGATATTTGGCTTCAAAATATAGACCATGGAGGATATATACCATCAACTAGATGGTACTCTTTCTCGTATTAGTGGCTGTTGATCTCGTAGTGAACTTCTGGAGAATTACATCCCGTAAGCCTCAAGAATACTAGAGAGTGCTAAAGCATGTTGATCGCGGCTGAGAGGGATGGGTCGAATGGGGGGGTGCCGCTGGCGGGAGGGGTTGGGGAAGACAATAGGACAACAGATGCAGATGATGTCCACGTGACCGCAAAAAAACCCAAATTATACCAAGATGGGAAAACCAAACCAAATTATACCAAAATGGGTAGAAATAATATTGGCGACATTCGATCTGCTTGGGCTGCGTTGTTGGTCCGACTCCTCTATCCACTCGAAAACAAAGGAATGTCCTTGGTCCAATTTGGATAGCCCGTTGAAGATGTGATACCCAAAAGGGCAGGAAGAGTTTTGGGCCTGGCATTATGACGGGCGTGGTATTTTCTATGTTCATTCGGCGTATAACATGTTAGTTCAAAGAACACGACAAACATCATGGCTCAATGAACACGCGGGTCCCTCAGATGCAAAAAAGGGGAAGAGAAGGACTGGAAAACTCTATGGAATGTGAAGGTGATACGTCTCAAACGTATCTATAATTTTTTATGCTCCATGCTTGTTTTACACCAATTCATATATGTTTTTCTCATACTTCGTTGCACTTTTATACATTTTCCGGCACTAACCTATTAACAAGATGCCACAGTGTCAGTTCCCTATTTTCTGCTGTTTGTATTTCAGAAAAGTTGAACAGGAAATATTCTCGGAATTGAACGAAACAAAAGCCGAAGTCAATATTTTACCGTAACGAAGACAGAGTCCAGAGGGAAGTCGAAGGGGGCAGCAGGGCGGCCACGCTAGCCCTAGGCGCGGCCTAGCCCTAGCCCGCGCCTAGGGTGGTGTGGCCCCCCTGGCCTCCACCGACATCGCCCCTCCGCATATTTATTCACGATCTCGGGAAAACCCTGAACACCCGAGCCTCCATCCACGAAAAGTTCTATCGCGGCCGCCATTGCAGAACCCATCTCGGGAGGGTTCTGAAGCTCTTCCCAGCACCATGCCGGAGGGGGAAATCATCGCCGGAGGCATCTACATCGACATGCCCGCCTCCGAAGTGATGCGTGAGTAATTCATCCCTGGACTATGGGTCCATAGCAGTAGCTAGATGGTTGTCTTCTCCAATTTGTGCCTCATGTTTAGATCTTGTGAGCTGCCCTACATGATCAAGATTATCTTTATGTAATGCTACAAGTTGTGTTTGCTGGGATCCGATGAATATTGTATACTATGTTGAGGTCGATTATATATTCTTGTCATATGTTATTTGTGATCTTGCATGCTCTCCGTTGCTAGTAGGTACTCTAGCCAAGTAGATGCTTGTGACTCCAAGAGTGGGTATTTATGCTCGATAGTAGGTCTACCTCTAGTTTTCTGGAGAGTGACAATAACTTCTAAGATTGTAGATGTGTTGTTGCTACTAGGAAGAAAACAACAATATTTTATCCAAGGGGTAATTCTACTGTTTACTTTACACACATTGCTTAATGCGTTTGCTTACTTAAATAAGGGGTTAACGATAAAGGAAGGGATTATTAGTCATAGACGCAGTTGGATTACGGTCTATGTATTATATTGTAATACCCAAACGAATCTCATAGTAATCATCTTGTCATGTATGGTCGATATTCTGTCAATTGTCCACCTGTAATTTGTTAACCTAGCATGTTATTTATTTTTATGGAGAGACACCTCTAGTGAACTGTGGAGCCCGATCCTTTCCTTTACACTGATAAATTCATCCACTGCAATTCTGCTCTGTTTACTTACTGCAAAGCTCTGGTCTCTTTAATTACTGCAAACATCTCTTTTCACTCGATACGTCTAATCTTTTGTGTTCAGTAAACCGGTGAGATTGACAACCTCACTGTAAGTTGGGGCAAAGTATTTTGGTTGTGTTGTGTGCAGGTTCCACGTTGTTGCCGGTGCGCCTGCCACTAGTCAGCTAGCAACACCTTCAGAAGTCACGCTTTTCTCGTACTGGTCGATTAACACCTTCCTCTTGGGATTTCCCAACCGCTTCCACAACAACCGCCACCAAGATTGTCTGGCGCCGTCTCCGGAGCACCATCAGAAGGTTCCGTCCAAAATCATAGTTTTCTTATGGAGGCTAGCTCGGCAACGTTGCCGACGGCCAACGTGCTCCACCATAGACACATGGCGACGCAGAGATCGTGTTCGATATGCGGGGAACCTGACTCATGGAAGCACTCGTTGATAGAATGTACCATGGTGAGGTGTGTATGGGCTTTGGCTCCAGGTGACATTACTGACCTGGTCGTAAATATCAAAGAACCTCACGCCAAGGGATGGATAGTGTTGGTTCTAAATGCAATACCGCATGAGGAGAGTACCAGAGTGGTGGTGACGCTCTAAGCGTTGTGGCATGCGAAGCGAAAGGCAGTCCATGAGGGGATCTTCCAGAGCCCCCTCTCTACTCACAGTTTCATCGATTGCTTTAGCAAAACCTAGACAAGTACCTTGTGCTAGTCCACAAACTATAACAGGTCAGAAGTGGATCGCGCCACCCGTGGGCCTGTTCAAGATCAATGTTGATGATGCGACTTCAAAGAACTCGGCCATTAGTTCAATTGCAGCAGTTGTACGGCAAGAAGATGGAGGTTTTGTCGGAGCTTCCTCGGTTGTTTTGAAAGGCGTCACTGATCCTAAAACACTAGAAGCTATGGCATGTAGGGAAGGTTTTGCAGTGGCAGCGGATCTTCTCGTGGAGCGGTTCAGATTGGCAAGTGACTGCAACAATGTTGTACGTAACATCCAGGGAGAAGGCATGGGGATATATGGCCATATCGTGAAGGAAATAAAGGCCAGCAAGTTCAGATTGTATATGAAGGGAGAGGGGTGAACATTGATGCACACAACCTGGCAAGGAGCTCTATTTTCCTTGATCTAAGTAGGCATGTGTGGTTTCAAAATCCACCTGATAGTGTGTGTATGAACTATATATAATACTTGATAATAAAGATGTGGATGATGCTAAAAAAAAAATTCCTACCAACCATCACATGGCATTGCATTTCTCATTTACTTATACATCACCAGATTACAAAAAGCTCATCTCATGATATAGTTGCCAACAAACCGGCATGGAGTATTATACACCAAACCACTCTACCGTTCCTCTCTACGAACAGGACCCACCTACAGGCCCGGCCCTGACCAGCCGGAGCAGAGAACCACCGGGCCTTCCTCCGCGAGCTCAGTCGGACATGTCGTCGTGGTCGTTCCAGCACAGCAGCATCGAGACGCACCGCCGGAGGATGTACAGCCTCGTCCTCTGCTGCTTCAGCACCGCGTGGCACCGGCGCCGGAGCCCGCTGACGCCGCCGCCAGCCGCGTGCTTCCTCCGCCGCGGCAGCTGCGGCCGTGACTGTGCGCCACCGTCCTCAGCGTCTGCCGGCGTTGACAGGTGGTGGTAGGCCGAGCAGACAGACTCCGACGCCGAAGCCGCTAGCTCCATGGGTGCGGCTACGAAGGAGAAGAACCGAACAAGAGAGAGAGACTTGTGGCGGGAAGAACAGCTGTAGCAGGAGAGAACAGAGAAGTGGATGCTGATGATGAAAACAGATAGCGTGGTGTGGCGAACCTGAAGGGCGCCCGTGTTTTATAGGGCCCGGCCCGGTCTACCCAACGGGGCCCACATGACCCCGACGGCTCGTTATTGAAAGCCGACATTGGCGCTGGAATGACTGTTCTGCCCCACGTACGTATCACTTTCTTTAATCCGCCCACTGCTAATCAGTGGATTGAGAACACTAGACGGTTTTGTTTCTTCTTGTTGGTGTCCCTAACATAGTGGTGGTTCATATTTTCTTTCTCCTGATCAATAATTTATTGGATGCTTCCGTCATTTGGAATTTGGCATTTCAATTACATTACTCTCAATGATTTGGAGATGTTTGTCTGCGCTCTGCACTGGTGTGTTATAGTACACATGGTTATTGGTTAGTGCGCTAGCTAATGGTGACGTTCGGCTAGCTCAAGTACGTGGATAGAGTAGAAAAAAGGGGCTCCTGACTCGGATCTGATGCAAGGTCTTGCATATTAAAATGAAATGTGGTTACATCACCAGTCACCACTTAAGTTGGACGTGATGCGGTTGCTGCGTACAGCCTAGACTAGACGTGATTATTAGAATGGATAGAGACAAAGAGGATTTTGGACACACAGGGCGCTTTGTCCCTCAATTATTTGTGACGTGAACTTGGTCTTAATAAAAATTAGGCATGGGATTTTTCCATGGGTTCATAGTAGAAAGCTTTTTGGTGTTCTCAGTTGAAAGTTGACTTCCCACAAGTTGAAAGCGGGCACCGGTGTGTAAAGTACAAGTGATTTAATTTGTAGTTAAAAGTTGGATTAACTTGGCAATAATTCGTGATTAAAACTGATGGCCGATGGGGAGGAGCCCATGGCGTTTTATTAAAAAAAATTGTGCAATATCACCGAAATTGCAAGTAAGAATACCCGAATTCAAGTCGGTGGGAAGTCATGAACCGCGGCGTCATGAACCCCTCCTAACCACTAGGCTAAGCCAAATTTAAGGTTTCACCAAAATTTGTGATTAGCAAGTAGAAATTTGAATGTGTTTGGAAACGAATTAGAACTAACCAAGGTAAAAATTATCATCTACCACCAGCATAGTGGTTATTCATTACGATGAAGAGCGCCGATCCAATTTATAAGGACAACCACTCGAAGGATTGTTAATTAAGAGAAAACCATGCAAAAAAGGCAAGTCAATATACTCGTACCCCGACTAAACTAGGCTGGAGCCACTATACGACATGTCGTTGTATTGTCGATGAGTATGTCATGAGGGGTACCTCAGAGCGGAAGAGGAAGACACAAGGCGTGGAGCGTCTAGGATGAGGTGACACAAGTCACCTAGGTTGAGATCCAACAATGGCGGCTAAATCCTACTTGTGATATAAATCACTATTTGAACAACAAATGTGTGGTTACAATGGTGATTGTGTTATGCATGTTGTAAGAGTTCCTATAGCCTGGCTAATAAAGACGCTCAGACTTAGGGTTGTAGGGGAGAGTCCAAGCCGTATTCTACACAAAGTCCTAAACTAGCATGGCATCTACTATCTTGTACAACACAGATCCGTCTAGCCTTAGATGGTAAGATTCCGTCTTACGTGGTCTAGTTGGACCTCTATTGGCACATTAGCAACTGGGCCGCCCAGACATGTCATATGCCCGTCCACCTCTATGAACCACTCGGGCTTGCCGGAATGAGCCACCGTCGTGACACACCTATTTTTCATATCCGAACAACGACATGAGCATATCGGCAAGGAACACTACAGCTACCACCTGTGCTAGAGAGAGAAGCCAAAACCAAAGGAAAGCATATATGGGCATCTTTGGATCACAGGAATTTTGGAGGATTCTAATCCATATCAAGGCTTTCCTTTTAAAAGCCTTTAGGATCAAGGGATTCTCAGCTAGCTGAGAACTAACTTCGGTCAACTCTTACATCATCCGATTTGCATTGTGATTTATGCTAGTCATGAGTTGCAACTGAATTTTGATGATATTATCTGACTGAGAACGAAGAAATAGTTACACCCTTAGATCAAAGGATTGAGGCCTACCAAATTCGTATGTGATCCATTCATATGTCCTGCATTTTCATAGGAATTTCAACTTGAGCTCATATATTATTTTACTTTTCCTTTGACAAGTCCGACGCACTTGCACCCTACATCTCTGTCTCAATCGTGAAAATTACTGTCTTTGTACAATTGGCCCTGCTTCTCTGTCCCTGATGTACAAGTTCTGCTAATTGTGGCATAATTGGCCCTGTCCCTGCTGCACAAATTCCTCCCTTGCAGAAACTCCTAGCCAGGACACGAATGTAAATTCAGTTGGGTCTGAGTATGACCGAGACAGGGACCGGTCAAGCGTGGGCGCACCAGCGGCCGGCACGCTGGATCGCCGTCGACATCCATTCGCCCGTGACACGCGACTGATGCATTGCACCTGCGAGTCTGCGACAACTACGGCCAGAACCCTATCGCCCTCGCCGCGGCGCGCCCACACGCCGGATGGACGTCGGATAGCGTCGTACTACGTAGGCGCGTACGTGGCAGGAGCTCGCCGGTATGGCCCCGTGTGGGAGGACGGAGAGGGATCGGCGCTTCCGGCCGGCACACCACGTTCCGGTAGCAGTCGTTGCTTATCTTCTCTGTACGTATCTCGCCGTCTGCCGGCGGCGCTAGTTAAAACCGGCCGGGGACCACACGTGCGTTCCTACGTTTACGCCCACGTTTTCCCTGCCATGGTTTCGCTTAAATCCATGCGCGCGGTAGCTGAGTCTGAGCGCGGTCTTGTAACCAAACCTATGATCCAGCTGAATGTGCGAGAAGCAAGTAAGTAGAGACTGTAGACGATAATTATCCTTGTGCGTGCTAACACTGCTGGTGTTGACCACGATACATTTTTTCCATGTTTTTTGTGGTTCCGGTTGGTTTGCAGTTGAGTTCAGTGGTTTGGTTTGCAGCATGGAAGAAATGCTAGCCAACGAAGAGACATGTGGTGCCTGTCATGAGCTGGGTTGTCTGCGTAACCAACCATGAGAGTCCTACTCCTGTTTTTCATTTTGCAGCGGATGGACAAAATTTGTATGGAGAGACGTGGTATGTGTTGAGGTGTTTATGTGGATTTTCTAAAGCATTTTCATCATTTCAAACTGTTGATTCTTAATGCATAAACTTAACATAGTATTAGTAGTAAAGGTCCCGAGTTCGAATTTTATGCCCCTCCGTCCAAGTACAAGGCCTACATCTGAGTTTACAGAGGTTGACCTCCGTTCACTGTCACACGTAAGGAAGTGTTTCTCACGACGCAAAGATTATGTTAACCCACATTTGACTGAAGTGTATAACTAAATTGCCTAGTTCTTTTTTGTTAGTTCAGACTGTTGGTTGCGTTAGATAGTGCATAAAGGTTGACATGGAATCAAAGCTTAGGGTTTCGAGTTTGAGTCATGTCTTTTTTAATTTATCCTAAAATTGTTATTTCACCCTTTACATCCACGTATTTGGCAACTTAAGCGTGAACCCGTTTTTGAGAGGGGGTGTTAATAAAGCATATAAATAAATTATTTTGTTTTTTTAGTTGGGTCGGTTAATGCATGGAACTTCCTAGTGACCACGTTAGACAATCCAAGCAAAGCGTTGGACAGTATATAACCTCTATATAGGCCATCCAATGCAATTAAGCTGCCAAACATACAATACATTGTAGCCCTAGGAAGATTTGTCAAACAGATTGCATGAACTGTACAGCTCTTGATGTCCTGTGCGTTCCGATCGATGGTTGATGTCTTGATGGTTCATTGATTCCCACATGTGAACGGGGTCCCTCGGTTGGGATTAACAATCTGTGCTCGGGGAGACTGATGTTCTGTTCTTGCCTGCGGTCGCCAGGGCAGCGTATCCACCTCTCATCCGCTCGGAGATTGCTGCTCTCATTTGGGCCTGCCTACCGCCGATCACTCACCTGATAAGATAGCTGTCTTACAATGATTTATCATCAATTCATCATGGACACAAGATCCTGTGAGCTTGCAAGCCATGGTGCATCTCGAGGGTACGCAATTATCCAGATTCGCTTGCCTAACTAGTATTTGTTCTGTCAAGTTTTAGTTAGTTGTCCCTTGATAGCACCGAAGCAACGAGGGCCTTGATTGCTTCTTATTCCATTCGTGTCATTAGCAAGTGTTGCGCTAGCGAGAAATTGGCATACGGAGCATGTGTGAAATTGGCAGCAGGATTCAGGAAAGAGTCCAAGTGAACAGCAGATTGAACAACTCTTTGCAGATTATTCTCCGGACAACGGCACATAGATAAATTATACGTATCACATCATCAGGTGTCGAATAAAGGAAAATAATGCACAGTGATTTTTTAACACATGTGACACATTGCGGATATGTGGTGTCTTCACTAGCTCATGGACTTCGTTCACTCTGGACAAGCTCATATGCTTCAGATCTCACCGTCCTCCCAAAGATCCTCCAAGGTTTTGTAAACGCTCAGAGGGTGAACTGCGAATTCTGCTTTCAGCAACCTTTCCTGCAGTATTCAGACGAAAGCGTGTAAAGAATGGAAGGAAGCATGGAGTTCTGCAACGTTATATTTCTGAATTCTGAAACATTAAACATGGACAAGAAGAATGTGCAACGTTGAAAGAAACATGTGCTGAGACATGCCTGCTCGATTTCGCAGAATTTCGCCATCAAATCTTCAGGAATTGACCAATTAAATATGTCGAAGTTCTCCTTAATCCGTGCTTGGTTGGCGCTTTTGGGAAGCACACTCTGGCCCATTTGAAGACCCCAGCGTAGAGCGACCTGTGCAGGTGTTTTCTCCAGCTTCTTGGCAACAGAGATGACAATAGGATCGCTAAGGAGATTAGCCCCATTGACCACGGGTGATCCAAGCGAACCTAGTGGCGAAAATGCCTGCAACGACACAGGCTTGAGGTTATTCATAATAACATAGGGGCTAGGGCACTAGTGCAGTACTGGTAGTAGCTCGCAGAACTGAACGAAATGCTGGCAAAAGTTAGTGGTAATAATAGTAATAGCATATCAAACTTACAGAAAGATGAACACCCCTTGACTGGCATAGTTTGCGGAGATTGTCTTGCTGCCAAATCAGATGGCACTCGACCTGGTTGACTGCTGGAGGCACGCGTGCAACGGTAAGCAAATCCACCAGCTTCTTGCAAGAAAAGTTACTCACGCCGATTGCTCGAGCTTTGCCAGAGTCGTATAACTTCTCCATTGCTCCCCATGTAGCAGGAATATCAGGTGGCAGAAAGTTTTCAGGGGACACGGTAGTTCCTTTCTTGATACGGATTGGACCATGAATCTGTATAATTAGGTCATTTCAGCAGACAAGTCAGGTATCAGGTAACATATAAATAAAGAGTTATGTTGTGCTAGACATTTCAATCAATCAGTTCGGTTAAGAGTTCTACTTTGGAACTTTTCTTAGCATGTTCTCAAATACATAACAGTCTCCAAACTAATTTTTTAATGCAAACGCTTTGCGAGAATTGTCACCAATTTAGCCAAGAATTATGATCCAGAAATTATATCTCATAATCCTAGTGTATGTATTTAATTTTGTTAGCGTGCAGCTAATATATAATGACTATGCACCCAATACACAAGAATATGGCCAACTCATGCAGAAAAAAAACTTGGAAATAATCAGGTTATTTGCTCCATAATTTCTGATATTCAGTTAAATATAGTTATATCTCACTATATAAAAGTAAATGAATGAATAACTGAATATACTTTCAAGCAGAGGAATTTACGAGGAACAAATCTATGTAGTCAATCTGCAAATCTTTAAGGGTAGTGCCAAACGCCTCCGGCACATCTTCAGGCGCATGATCACCAGACCTGCAACATTCAAAAGATTTCTCAGAATACAAAAAAAAAAATCACTCCTTGCTTCAACTGAGATCAGTAATGAATCCTAACCATAGCTTCGAGGTGATAAACAAATCTTCACGCTTAACCACACCATCCTCAAATAATTTCTTCAAAGCCAAGCCAACCTATGAAAGCCATTGGTTTCGATTTAGCTATGGAAATGGCACGGCATATTTTCAGATCAAATAAACAATATAACAAATCTAGAAAGCTTCCGCTAATGTTTTCTTGGTATTTATAATTCCACTGGTGTACCTCTCTTTAGACACCCTTTTTGCCAGATTGTCACTTATGCTGATTCCAAATTTCAAAACTTCATTATTTCCTTCTGACTTATCATCAGCATATAAGGATATATTTTATTTTATATTATTATGAGTTGCATTAAATTTCCAAGCAGAAATTACATATATGTCTACTTAATAATATATCAAAATTAAAATAGATGCTTCACATATCTGTTAAATCCAAATATTTGGACTAATGTACACGTGGGATCATCGACAGAATAGCTAATACAATACTTTTTCCTGAGAGTACGCAGCGCGATTTATTCCATTGCACCAAAAAAAAAGGTAGCTATTGTACAGTAATTACTAATACCTGTTTCTCATTGCAGTATATTGGAGCACAATCAATATGCCGATATCCAGCCTGTCGAAAAGCAGGATAGTTTTAGAAAGGGGCCAGATGGATGCAGCTTCATATGTCTCAAGACTTCGGAACACAATGAAACAGCATGATGAAGCATGTCAAAAGTAAGCTAACTCTGGATTTGCAAGTTTCAATAATAGAACGTGACTAGTAGTCTAGCTGAGGTAACTGAACCAACAGAGCTGTTCTTTAGGCCGTCAATCTGATTGTGCTAGAGCATGTACAGTGCATGTGCTTAGAGAGGTGTGTAGTAAAACCAGGTTTTTCTGCCACGTTGGATGGCGGAATTGGTGCTTATTGTGAAACAGAAGTGCTTAATTAATTACCAATGCTTAAGAGCTGATTATGCATTTATAACTATTACGGGTCCAAATATGATAAATTTTCTAAGCACCAACAAGGAGGGCTTGCATTGGATAGCAGATAAAGTTTGCACAGGTGCCGAATGATGTGGCTGTATTCTCTCCTTGTACAGATTCTGAAGTTGAACCTGTCCTGAGGAAGTGGGCATTCAAATATAAAAACTATGCGTTGTAAATGTCAACACAATATACAGATTCTGAAGTTGAACCTGTCCTGATGAAGTGAGCAGGTAACTCCCTCAACACATACATATATCCGAGATTCACAAAACAGTCAAGATAGAGTCAGGGCGACAGGAAGAGACCTTCACAGCAGCATAGATGGCACCGTCGACAGCGCCAGGTTCTATTTGCATTGTGCCGAGACCAATTGATGGGATCCTTGCCCCAGTGTTAAGGACGAATGATTCAGCCATGTTTAGTAAGAGAAACCCGGCAAAGACTGGAGTTTATAGCAGAAAAAAGACTGCCAAGAAAGATAATTATGGTGGGTGAGCCTGCGTTGGCGGTGGGTGGGATAATTACACATATGTACAAGATGACAGACATCAATCAGCATGATTCATACTCCACTACTGATGTAAACATGTTCAGAGTGCTATTCTAGAAGATGGCCCTCTTTCCTGTCGTTGCATGATAGTACCGGGTGATGGCCAGTAGGAGGTATCAGCGTACACTGCAGCACACCACCGGCATGCTGAGAAACAGGGTGTTGTTGAACTGTTAATGGGGAGACCCAGGTAGCACCAGCAAGGCTATTGCTGCTGTTATTGCCAGCACTGTCAACTCTCGAAGAGATATGGTCCAAAATCTGTATGTGTAAAGCATTATTGTTGCAGCCATCGATCATGTTAACATCTCCTTCTAGAAATAATCCATATGAGATAGCAAAATATAGACAGCATATGTGCTGACATCGGGAGCATTGCTGCCAATAACAAGTGAAGGCCAGCAGGTCAAGTCCCGTAACAGGAATTACCGTCTTCAGAACATATAATGAGTTATGGACAATGAGACAGTAATCAGACAGGTACGAACTTGTTAGATAATATAAGTACCCGTACATTTTTTCAACTATTCCACATCATAATTTACATATTGTTCGGTTGAAGCCACAACGAGCATGTGTTGTGCTGTCATTGGAGAAGGCGAAGTTACAGTTGTGATTCGATGTCGTTTCCTACCCTGTTGTCACTGTGGCGACGCCCAAAGCCAATAGAAGGGGCAGTTGTTGGACCACTGTCTATCTCAGCTTTGCAGAGGGGGCATAGCGCATTTATCTTGAGCCATTTATCAACGCAATCTTTGTGAAAGAAGTGAGTGCAAGGAAGCTCTCGGAGCTCATCGTTATTCAAGTATCTTGCTAGGCAGATACAGCAAATCTGCGTATCAAAGAACACACGTCAGGTTTTAGATTAAACTATGTAATAGACTTGTCAAATAAATAGGAGCATAGGAGAAAAAACTCACAGCATCTTCAGCAGATACAAGCCGCTCCTTGTCTGTGCCAGCAGCCACAACTCCACCACCAACTTCATTTCCTTCACCAGTACGAGCCTTCTTTGTTTTGAACTTGTATGTTCTCAAAGCATTGATTGCTTCTGAAGTAGCACCTTTATTTTGATTTAGATCTTCACGGAAGCTCATTACGGAGATTATGCAGGGTAGGCAACAACATATCAATGCGCAGAGAATAAAAGGCATAGCATAGCCGATGCAGCTAAATGTGAGGAAGGCTATACACAACCTGAAAAAGAAAACATTACACTTATGAAACATTTAATGAAAATGAGTTGCAAAGATACTGCAGCACAGGAAGCTAGCACCACACCTGTACAAGTTGGGTGCATCATGGGCAGAAGAATGTCCACCAAATACCCACACATTCCCCACAACAAACCACACAGCAAAGAAACAGTCAAGGGCCATCCTGAAGTGATCAGCATAAGCTTGGGCCCTATAACAAATAGTCAGAGTGCAACTCAGTTTAATGTTGAAAACAGAACAGCTCAGTTTAACATTAAATCTTTAGTGATGCCAACTACAGATGTACAAATTCAAGAGGGGCATAATAGATCATGGAATTGAAGACTATGTTACCTTGGATTTCTGGTGAGCGCATTGTTTTGCGAGACTCCATTTGTGTCAGTTACAAAACCAGCTTCAGACACACGAGGAGCTGAACTTGCTGTGTGAGAATTGGAATCAGGAATGCTGTTTGGGGGGAAGTTCTGACTTGCTGGTTCCTGCCCAGTTGTCGGGCGGTTGCGATGGAGATATCGCCAGTAAAGAAGAGGAAGAGTAGCAATACAACCTACTGTATAACCAATGACCCACTCAAATAACGGAGCATGTGGATGTTCATTCCTTGATAATGCCAGAACGCAAATAGCAGCTATAATCTGGCTAACTGTTACAACAAGCTCAACTGAGATCCAGCAAATAGAATTCAAAGGACTTTGCTGACGACGGGCACGGTTATCGTCTCTTCTTTCTCCAGGAGCATTCTGGGAGTTAGATGCCGTAGTTGTCTCCAAAGAACTTTCTGGGATACGAGGCAATCGGTCCGAGCTATCACTATTATCCCGACGAGATGTTGAGGGAGAAGCAGCGTCACCCCTTGGGCTGTCAATTGCAATCTCGCGATGAGCGCTTTCCATTTGGTCTATCAGTAAAGGGTGATTGTCTGTTTCACTGCCTGCTTCTGCTTCAACAGGATGAGCAGCCATCAACAGAAGGTTGCATAGGAAACTAGCTAGTTGTGCTTCTCAGAAATTCAGGTGCTTAATCCAAGCAAAGGCCCTTTAATTTTTTTTTTTCCCACAAACAGCAGGTCACCTTCAGTGCAACTGAAAGAAAATGAACAACAAACACAGATTAGCTACTCTTGAAGTAGAAAGACATTACCTTCTTCAAGGCTGTATACAGAATTGCCCAAAGAGGTAATAACAGGTTTGATGGTCGATTGAAGTGATCTGCAGTAGAGAGTTAAATCTGCCATTTATTTTACTGCATTCGGTTAAGTTGTATACAGCAACCACATGACAACCATACGAGAAAAGAAACCACTCATTTCATTTATTTTAGCAGTTTGACTGGCATATTGTACATAGTTGTCCCTTGTGTGATTATCAGGAATGAGCAAGCAGATAAGCTGTCTATTACACACAAAAAAGCCACGGTCCTCTGAAAGACGTTCAGAGGCTTATATCCAATCCTAAAATCTGCCATTGATGTGAGCCCTAGCATCACAGTTAGTGTGTGTATCTGTGCTGCGCATGAGCATAGGCAGGATCTAATCAAATTACAACACATATGATGAGTCTTTGAAGTTTAATGTTCTGACATAACAGAGCAGTAAACTGTTATATCCTTTCCCCATACAGCTTTTATAACTTATGAAACCCTAAACTGGATTTTACCAGTTTCCCCTCACATTTTCTCCACCAATTAATCAGAGACTAAGTAAAGTCCATGGATATACAGCACAACAAGTAGAACCAGGAAGGAGCACCACATACCTCAAGGAATTCCCCGCCCAACCAAAGACGGCTAGCAGGTCCTCCAATCGCCTGAAACTGACAGATTCAATCAAGATTCCACAAGGAACAAGGGGGAAAGCAAGCAAGGGAACAACGGCAGACACGTACCTGGACCACTTAAGACCAAATCAATGCCTGGCCTGCAAGCAAGCGTCCTCCCGCCGAGGTTACCGCCGAAGAAATCGAAAGAAGCAAGATCACTGGGGGAGCTCGGACGGCAAGATCGGGCTGGAGGGGAAGGAGCAGGTGCCAAACCCTTGGGCCGAAGCAAGCGCCCCCGCCCCACGGTTAGTTTAACAAAAGCGGCGGCGTCCAGCTAGCGGGGAAGAAGAGGATCCGAATATACCAAAATGGCGACGGCAAGGTCCAAAACTCCGAGTCGACTTCTTCTTCCTCTCCTCTTCTTCTCAGGTCTCCAAGTTGAGTGACGACGTATTTTCTTGGAGGAAGAAAAAGGAGATTGTTGTTAAATGTCTTGGTTTTCTTTGTCAAAGAAAGCATTTTTAAGGCATCTTTTGGTTCTCGAGGTGGCAGAAGGAGAAGGGCGAGCTGTGCCGATCGTGGCCGTTGGAACGACGCTCCTCTGGATGGGACTGTGGAGAGCGGTACACGTGGGAGGGCTGCGACTGGTTCCACTGGGAAGTCTGCTGTTTGGCGCCGGAGAGCCAGGAAGGGTGAGGCACCAATGGTCTAGTTGGGTCGGTGGCTTCGTCAGCGAGAGTATGCATAATGTAATGCAGGATTAGGTTGGTCGCTCTTGTTCTTTAGTGGAGTAGTACGAAGTTTAGTCGATAATAATACTTGGGAGCTCAGTGGTGAAGCCTCATTGGAACCTAGTGGTTATAAAATTTCTGTCAGGCTCGCGATAAGCTTTTCTGCATTCCAAAAAGCATGTTTAGCAGCCTCTCATGGATGCCAACAAAAAACTCACATAGTTAAACCATGCTTAATCAGAATACAAATACTACTTTCGATTCACTAACCTAAAATCTTTAGTTTTTTTGTAAATGCATGTATCCAGACACAAATCTAGTTCACTTTAAAATATCTAAAATATCTTAGATTAGTGAAGGAAGTATCATCTTCAACACATATGGGCATTTCGAGGCTTGGAGCGTTCACCGCCAGCTAGGGATTCATCGGCTCTTCTAATAAATATGGCCCATGGTTACCTTTGAACAGTCAACCCAGCTCTAGCTACCTCTCAGTTCTTATCAGCTCTAGCAATTTTTTCAGTGAACACAGTCCGACCATACACTATTACATGAGATGATTAACAAGGATATTTTTCTGTGAGAAACACACATTAACCACACCATTGAACTGGGTATATTTCAGACCAAATAATGCATTGCCAAGTTGACAATTGTACATCAGCACGGGCAGTACGATAGAGATGGATGGACCAACAAGGGAGACTGATGCGCCATCAATTATTACTTTGGAAAATAAAAAGGAGACATCAGCCACGGCTGATGATGTTTTAGGAAAATATTAAAAAGGAGACATCAGCCATGCCCGACAGCAATTCTTATAAACAATTTAATGGCCACGCCGGTTTCATTCCGTATCTTTTTGACAGCAAGGATATTTCATTCTTATTTATATGTAGACATCAGCAACGGGCATCATCTAACCCTGTAGGTGAAACACCGAGCTTAGCAATGTCAAAGGTTGTGGCGATGACGAATTTGGTACTATCAAATGGACTAAAAGCACATCCACAAAAAATGGATTGATAACGGCATGAAACCAACATCAAGTACAGGTGTTTACACGGACTGAGCTCTCACAAATGTCTACGGGCAAATTAAATGGTGCAGTAACACCATATGGCCTGGCTGAGGAAATTGGAGGTTCAAGTTTACCTCCATCTAGAGCCTCCCAGCCTGATAACCTCCTCGGCGCATGAATCATGGTGGCGCGGCTTGGCATCACAGACATCCTTCTTCTCGGTTACGTCGCCGTACAGGTCTTTCAGTTTGGCTAGGTTGCTCACAGCAGCTGCCTTCTCTTTGTTCGTGTCCCCGAATGGACTTGATCGATGTTCATTCCCGCTCCTACTTCTGCTCCGGCTTCGGCTCCTGCTGCGGCTCCTGCTTCTGCTCATATGACGTGAGCTGGAGCGCCTGTGTCTGCTATTGTCATGCTCCCTTCGGCTATCTCGTCTTTCTTCTGAATGCCTGGACCTGTGGTAGTCCCGGTCCCTGCTGCCACGGTCATAGTCTCTGATGTCCCTATCATAATCGTTGTCGCGGCTTGAACGGTCAGTATCTCGGTCACAGCTTGAACGGCCATTGTGAGGGCTGTCCCGGCTTCTACTACGACGAAATGGTGAAGATGACCTTCGATGATCATCTTGGGTAAATGTTCGCCGAACTGGGGATGAATCCCTTGTGGAAGCACGGTGTGGAGCACGCTGTCCGAAAGAAACTGACAAAGAAGCTTTAACAGAAGGGGGCCGACGGGCTGCATCCTCTGATCCATGACGACTGGAGTCTCCAGTCGCCCCAGAAAGCTTTGTTGGCATCTTCATCTTCTCGAGATTTGCTGTTACTTGACGAACTACTGGAACAGGAACTCTTGGAAGGATACTATCGAAGTAGTACTGCAACATGAAAATAAAAAGCAGTCAATATAAGCTTTGCTGGCATAAAAGTCAACATAAGGTGACATGATTCGATCCATTATAGGGATATGGCAACTGAGAATCACAAAGGAAAAAACCTTGAACTAACCTACTTTGTATGCAGCTATTCGAAAAAGAAAAAGAAAAGGTTAAAGGAGAGAATATACTATGAACAGGCTATGTTGTGGAACTATGACTTGCCTGACTAAGAAAATTGTCCAGTTAGTTGGCATAGTTTCTGAAGATAAAGACAACAAACGCAGGATTAAACACTGTTCACAGCCATTAGAACAAAATAGGTGAGTTAAACTTATCTGGAGCCACAATATCATGGAAAAATAATCCCATGTAGTATAGAAATCAACTTCACATGAGAACTGAAGGATTAGCTACAGATATAAGCCAATTAAGGAACTAACTTTTGGACATAACTATCCTGGCATGGAGCTATTAATTTACATGAAACACTAATAAAAAATGATAGGCAAAGAACGCACTTATGAAAGAAGAGGAACTTAAGATGCAGAGTTGCAGACCTGTCCAAGTATAAGATCACGCACATATACACCCATGGTTGTCATGCGACCATTAGATCCAGGTGAGAATTCCTGCATCATGAAAAAATATTACATGATTGAATCAGCTCTTATCCAAACTAACTATCTCATTAATCAGACAAATATAAGAATAGCAAAATATTACATTATTGAATAATCTCTTATCCAAGCTAATTATCTAATTAATCAGACAAACATATGAACGGCATACGTTTTCTCTTAATTGTTAATGTGTATTCATTATGTCAATAGATCATGTAATCTGGAAAATGAACGGAAGCTGGATACAGTTATGGACTTATAAAAGACATGTAACAGTGGGAGACGCAAAAGAATTGGAAATAAATAAACAAAAACAGAAAAACAGCAATACCTCATCATCCTTCAAGTAGGGCTCGTACCATGTCCAGAGGATCTTTGGATCTGCAACATATCGAAGATACAGGAAGCCTATCTGCAAGACAACACCAATTGGTTATTTACCAGAAACCAACTAACTGCCTAACAGGATAAAAGACAAACAAAAAATGCTCACAAATCCAATGCACAGACTGGTACACTACAGCTTGCAAACTTTGTCATCCACGTGTCCTAGGACCAAAAACGAGACACAAGGCCATCCAAGGAAGTCAAAGGACTGTTAGTGTTATAACAAAATGTAAAAAAAAATACATATTAGTGGATGAAAAAAAACAATGAAAGAGCTGCTATTTTAGGATAAGTGGTAAGCACAGATCTGTTACTGCAAAGATGCTAACATTGGGTTCTTGTATAACTTCGAGACAACCTAGTGCATGCATTAATCACACATCTAACGAATAGATAAAACACCATGAAGTGTGGCATTCGTCAAAAAGAACTCAGGTCAAAGAACTTACAGCTCTAATGTACGGGGAGTCAGGATGCTTCAACAAACCATGCATCTGTTTCACAGTAAGCTTCATTGTGAAGAACTTGTAGAGTAGACAAAATGCAGTGGAGGGGCCCCTGCAATTGCCAGTCATCCAAGGCTCCACATGATCAACATGGTAGTAGATCTCGTCAATGACCTCATGATAGGTCTTCATCCTGTAGAGCTCCCTGAAGTAATCAGAAGAGACGATGTTCATACAAAGAACCTTCTCCATCAGCATATCAATGGGCTTCCCTGAAGTCTGTATCTCCATGTTTCTGCGAGCACAAGTCTGAAACAAGAAAGAAAGGGTTAGCTAAAAAACCCTTAATGGTTATTTAACGTGCAAGTAAACAGGTAGAATATAATCAATATTTTACCCAAAATATGAAGAAAAAAAATGACAAAGCTCTGCTACAAATATTGAGCGAATATATACTAATCTTTTGCCTTCTGAGACACATGTAGACCAGTCTCCACACCTCAAACGGCTAAAATTTCCATGTCGCTTGCTACCCATGAAATGTCCAACTGACTCATGGTCTCTATGATGTTACTAGCAGTGTGCCCAATAAGTGATGACATCCAATCAAAGCTGCCAGCAGGAGAGAAAAAAAAACACTAAATCTTAATGGGTGACACTTTTTAACTATTATTATACACGCGATTGAGAGACTCAAGAACTCTATGATGTCCGAGCAACCTGCAATGAGCCTTTTTCACCAGCCTACAGATTTCTCAAAACACATAACCTCTCCAATATATTGCTGCTGCAGTTCTATTGCGTCGAGAAAAAAAAATCTAGAAACCGTTTCACATGTAGATTTTGCGACTATGACCCGTACAAATTGGAAACGCTAACGGCGGTGAACGATTTCGTCCAGATGGCATTCCCGTCGATTCCGCATGTAATAGCAAACAGGGGCTAGAAAATAGTAATCGGCGAAACAAAATCTACGTGAACTAGCAATCGGGAAATCTATGTGGTCAGAGACGGAGGGATACTCACACGAGGGATGCGGGCGAACCCTAGGACCTCCTCGGCTTCCAAAAGCACGGGCAGCTCGCGGAGTTCCGAAGCAAACGAGATGGCGCCGCTCGGCAGAAGGTTTCGCTCGTCTCCGCTCCGGCGACAGTGATGGCGGCGGGTGAGATGATTGGGATTCGGCTGTAGCTGGGAGGTCGCCGGAGATAAACGAGGTCGGCTGTGGATTTGTGGAGGTGGGAGAGTCGCGTACGACTCGGAATCCAACAGTTTATTGGGCTTTTCAACCAGCTGATGGCGCTTCCTGGGCTCTCCCCGAGCCCGGGCCCATTCTCACAAAAAAGAGTCCAGGCCCATTATATGACTAGACTGCAAATCTGTTTCGTTTTTTTTTTCTTTGACAGTGTGACAATTTGAAAATTTGTTCTTCGTCTTTTGTTTTCTCTTGCAGGGAGATTTTGTTATTTTCTTGGTTTTAACAATTTATCACAAAAATCATGAGTAAAATGCTGATTATATTACAAATGTGGGTTTTGTAGCACTGGCAATGCTTGATGTGCTTCTAGGTGTAGTGAAGTCCCTAAATCATCCATGTGAAATAAAAAAAATTGGCATGCACACGATGCAATTTTTCAATCGATGGCATGGAAATATTATGGTGCATCCACAAGGAGCTGAAAATAATATATGTACCTATGAATGTTTCGCAACTTGATGGTACTTTTATGCCTTCTTTTCCCGTATCGGTTTCGCCTTTCACCAACAAATCAAAGCCACGACTTTGTTTTTTGCTTTTTCTTTGATAGTGCGATAGTTTGAAAATTTGTACTTTGTGTTTTGTTTTCTCTTGCAGGGAGATTTTGTTGTTCATTCTAGGTTTTAAAATTTTATCATAAAAAATCACGAGTACAATGCTGACGATACTACAATTTAGTGAGCTACGTGGCACTGGCAATGCTTGATGTGCTTCTAGGTGTAGTGAAGTCCCTAGATCATCCATTAGAAAACCAAATTTGCCACGCTCACAATGCAAGTTTTCAATCGATGGCATAGAAATATTCTGGTGTGTCCACAAGGAGCTGAAAAATATATGTACCAATGACTGTTTCGCAACTACATTGTACTTTTATGCCTTGTTTCCCCATATGATTTCGCCTATCACCAACAAATCAAGCCACGGCTATGTTTTTGCCTTTTCTTTCGTTACATTTCTTAACTTTATTAAATAATAAATTAAATAATTTATATTAATGTGACAACAAAATGATACACCTTCAATATGCATATAAATTTTTTCCCTTATGTGGAAAAAATTTAATTGAAATGTCTTCGTTCCATCTCTTGCACAAAGGATCGAATTGTGTGCATGTAGCTTTGCTGCGCAAGTTTTGGCCAACCTGCAAAACATGTAAAATAGTGAAGGTTTGGTTTGAATCCATAAGAAATGTACATGTGAAAGGTACAATATTGGATTTTGCTTATAAAGTGGGACGAAAGCTTGTTTCGATAAATACACGAAAGGTATGTTTTAAGAGGCAAAATATTGTCATAATATATTGGGCTTTATGTATCGCTGCATGCTTGAGAAAGTGGGCTTGTGTCGATTGATTGTATAAATACGCCTTAAAACTTCGTTTGGATGGGGCCAAGTTGTGTCATTCAAAGACAACTCATAGCTAAAATGAATTACAGAAGACCTCATCTATTTTTATATTTTGAATCAAAACAAGTTCAGTTAAAATACTGACATATAGGCTTGTATGCATTTGCAAATTTGGCACTATGCGTAATTGGAATAAGAATTTATTTGTCTAAATATACATATGTGGATTTCTGGAAGAAGCAAGAGCTTTGGATACAGGTAGGCCCATTGGCAGCTCTGTTGCTCCGTTTAAATAAATTGCAACTGCATAAGTTTGGATCAACTCCACTAGAGTGTGGATGTGATCATGTGAACGACCCTTTTAATAAGACAAATGCTTGCAAAGACTAAATGTAATCCAACTATGAAGCGAAGAATAGAAGATTCTAACCGATCGACTATGCAAGTGGTCTTGTTTATAATTAGATCTAGTTAGGTAGGAAGGTGAGAGACAAGAACAAAAAAAATGTGGCAGGGCACAGCCAATGGTGGGCAGATAGTATTTGCTTTTGCAAGTTGGCAGGTTAGTGAACTTTTAAACTATATTGTTGTTCTTTGTCAACACAGAGTGGGCACACGCCTACTAAACCAAGCAAGATAGTGTTCTCTTTTTATGAAAAAAAAGGAGAACAGGTATTACCCCCACCATCGATCATCTTTACCTACTAATAAAGGAAGGAAGGTTTCTCCCCAGTTTTTTCGTCCGTTTTCTTCTTACCCTTACTTTTCGATGGAAATTACGCATCCTGCCACCGCTTGAGCAGAAAACGGTTCGGCCCACCCTCCAAACGAAAAAGAGACCAATCCATCGAGAAATCCCCTCCTCTCTCTCCGCTCCGGTTGGACGGGCAAGCGGGCAGGCGGAGGAAACCACCTTGATTGGGAGCAGCATGGGGAGAAGCCGGAGCATTCCCTGACCAAAATCGGAAGCAAGAGCGGCCTACCGTCCACAAGCGTGTCGACCATCGACATCAGCCTCTGTCATCGACTGCCGCGGTGAGGCATGATGGATGGCTTCTTCCAGATCTCTAGCAGATGGGGATTTCCGGCTGTCGACTCCTGAGTGCAAAATCCTCTCGCAAAGGAGACTTCCGCCGGCTATTCCTTGTGTCTCCGACGAGCGTTGAGCCGTTGACCAGAGCGGTGGAGAGTCAGATCGCTTGAGAGAGGTGGGGCCTGACGGGCGTCGATTGGACGGAGGTGCCATAGCCGCCCGCTTGGCCAGGTTCACCGGCCACACTTGCGCGACGATTTCGCCAGGAGGCGCATACGGGCATCAAGCGGCTGCCGCGGCTTCAGCTGGGAGGCGCGCGCCGGCAGGTGACGGGCGGACGAGCGGCCTGGAGGTGCGTAACCAGGGGGTACTGTACAATCGTGATGCGATACAGTAGTGGCTTAGAGTTAGAAAGCAGTGGGCTGACCAGAGATAATTGCCCTGGGATGTGTATCCTACAAATCGGTTTAGCTAGACGTATGAGATTAATCATTTTTTTTGGCCGCAGGTGATAGACAAATGTCAAAATGAGTTTACAAAAAAAGTTTTTTCTTGATTTTTTTGAGCTCTTAAAATGGTTTTTTTGGCGATAATATCTTTTTGTTTCCATCTGACCATCTCTCCAAGCATCGGAAGTATTGGCGGCGGCGCATAACAATAAGTGATATATTTATCTCAAATTAGTATAAAGGTAAAATACAACATTAGAGAAGACGACATCTTAGAAACAAGACCATGCAGAAAGATTTTGGAGATGAGTTAAAAAGTTTTACTACTATTTAGAATCCGCTGCAACGCGCGGGCATTTTACTAGTATACATAAAGTTCCGTATACAATACAGTCTCCAACTCTCTATTCAGCCACTCTGATCACCATTTTTTTGGTAGCAGAAACAACAAAAAGTATAAAGATTTTACTTTTGAAAAAAATGCAGTTAACATTTTACATACGTGTATAATAAGCGGAGGCTATGAGAACTTCTACTCCATATTCTAAATGGCTCAAACGGTGGATAAATTGTGGCATCTGCCCGCTTTGCAAGCAAACAAAAGAAATGGTGGCTCATCTCTTCTTAAATTGCGGTTTTACAAAGAGACTTTAGGAAATGGTGAAGGATTGGCTTGGAATCGCCTCCATTGCAACAACCGAGTAGACAGATGATATTGCTCTTCAAGCATGGTGGAAGAATATGTCGACTACAAACGTCCCAAATCGGAAGGCCTTGGCATCTCTAACCATCCTTGTGAGTTGGACAATTTGGAACGAGCAAAATTCTAGAGTTTTCTGCAACAAATCCGCCCTCCTTTGGTCCTCCTCAACATCATAATGACCGAGGTGAAGATTTGGGTGTGCGCCGAGGCTAAGTGCCTGAGTTATGTAATAACGGGAGAGTAGTCCCCATGTATGCTCGCTCTTTTTTTTTTCTTTTGTCTTGTGAAGAATCTTCTCCTTAATTAATGAATCGTGCCAAATCTTTTGCCTCCCGTTCAAAAAAATGGCACAAACACAATTAAGATTTATTTTTTCGAAAAGAGAACACAATTATGATACTTGCAGCTGGTACTCCCAACAGACAGAGCGTATGAGGGTCTTAGCTCACCTGCGGGTCTTAACTAAGAGCATCTTCAGTCGGGTTCCCCAAATCGACCCCTAAAGGTATTTGGGTGCGCCGGACATTTTTTTCGTTTCCAGTCGCGCGCCCCCAAATGCCCTTTCCATCCAGCACGGCCCAATACGGTGTGCGGTGCCCTAAGCATGCCGTCCACGGACACCGCACGAACGGCGAGAAGCGGAGTGATACGTCTCCGTATCTATAATTTCTTATGTTCCATGCTTGTTTTATGACAATACCAACATGTTTTAGTCATACTTTATAATGTTTTTATGCATTTTCCGAGACTAACCTATTAACAAGATGCCGCGATGCCAGTTCCTGTTTTCTGCTGTTTTTTATTTCAGAAAAGTTCGTTTACAAATATTCTCGGAATTGGACGAAACAAAATCCCACGGTCTTATTTTCCACGGAGCCTTCCAGAACACCGAAGAGGGAGAGAAGGGCCACGAGGAGGCCACCCCATAGGCGGCGCGGCCCCACCCCTGGCCGCGCCGCCATATGGTGTGGGCCCTCGGGCGCCCCTACGCCCTTCGCCTACTTAATCCCTCCGTCGCGAAAATCCTAGTACCGAGAACCACGATACGGAAAAGTTCCGAGACGCGTCGCCGTCAACCCCATCTCGGGGTTCGGATCGCTCCGGCCCCTGCCGGAGATCACTACATCACCACCCATCCGGATCCGTGAGTGTTCATTGGACACGGGGAGGCTAGATGGTTGTCTTCTCCTCTTGTCCATGTTTATATCTTGTGAGCTGCCTATCATGATGGATCATCTATTTGTAATGCTACATGTTGTGTTTGTTGGGGATGAATATTGAATACTATGTCAAGTTGATTATTGATCTATCATATATGTGTTATTTATGTTCTTGCATGCTCTCCGTTGCTAGTAGAGGCTCTGGCCAAGTTGATACTTGTGACTCCAAGAGGGAGTATTTATGCTAGATAGTGGGTTCATGTCTCCATTGAATGGGGAGTAGAACCCCTAAGGTTGTGGATGTCTTGTTGCCACTAGGGATAAAACATCAATGCTTTGTCTAAGGATATTTGTGTTGATTACATTACGCAAAGTACTTAATGCAATTGTCTGTTGTTTGCAACTTAATACTGAAAGGGTGCGGATGCTAACCTGAAGGTGGACTTTTAGGCATAGATGCATGCTGGATGGCGGTCTATGTTCTTTGTCGTAATGCCCTAAGTAAATCTCATAGTAGTCATCATGATATGTATATGAATCTCTATTCTTTCCCAACTATAATTTATTCACCCAACATGCTATTTATCTTATTGGAGAGACACCACTAGTGAGTGGACCCCGGTCCATTCTTTTACATCTGAAATACAATCTCTGCAATCATTTTCTTGTTTTTCGCAAGCAAACATAATTCTCCATACGTTTAATCCTTTGTTTTCAGCAAGCCGGTGAGATTGACAACCTGTTAAGTTCGGGCAAAGTAGTTTGATTGTGTTGTGCAGTTCCACGTTGGCGCCGAAATCACTGGTGTTGCGCCGCACTACACTCCTCCACCAACAACCTTCATGTGGCCTTCATCTCCTACTGGTTCGATAAACCTTGGTTTCTTACCGAGGGAAAACTCGCTGATGTACTCATCATACCTTCCTTTTGGGGTTCGCAACGGACGTGTGCTTTACCGTCACAAGGAAGTTGTTGCTTACACGCTAGCAAGGAGTGGCGGGACCGACGCGTCAGTGACACACGAACGGACACACAACCGTCGCCTACCTAGCGACGGTGGAGTTGCCGGAAGGGGAATCGTCGCAGTGCCAACCGTGTCGATCGACGCTCGAATCGTCGGAATGGAGCGCGAACTCCGCGGAAGAGCAACCGCAGCTCTCTTCAATATATGCGCCTACATTCATCCGCGCTCAATAAGACCCCTACGTATGTGCTTTCCGATCTACAACCGGTCGGCATCATTCATCTCTCCTCTCCTCTCTCACATCCTCTCTCACCATGAGAAACTTCTCTTTGCCATCGGACACCGGCAGCGAGGGGAAGCCGCCGGGATGGCGCCATTGGTTTGACAGAGTTGCAACGCCTAGCATCTCTAGTTCCCCTCCGACGGACAGCCAGGTGGAGGATTGCGAGGCCGACAACGGCCATGAGAAGGAGGAGGAGGAAGAAGAGGCTGAGGAGGCGGCCGCAAGGAAGGAGGCAAGGGCCCGGGTGAAGGCGAAAGCGAAGGCGGAGGCGAAGGCGAAGGCGCAGTCGGCGAGCACCGTCGACGACAAGGGGGGCACAAGTTCCTCCGACGCGTTGAATGACACTGGCTCTTCGGAAGAGGTGACCAACATGAAGCGCCTCCGTGAGAACGATAAGGCGGGACCATCAAAGAAGAAGTAGTTTTAGTTCATTTTTTCGAATTTTTCATATGTAATTTGTTTTTATGTTGCACTACTTTAAAAATTAGTTCATATTTTTCGAAGTCTTTACCGTACCTACAAACTTCTTATCTCTACTGAAATAAAAATGCAATAAAGCATATAATGCATTATTTTAATGTTTTGACAGCGTGTTTAGGGGACGCGGCTGGGAAGCGACGTTCCCCAAATGCGGCACGAAGAAAAATCATCTCACAAACGCTCGATTCGGCACCGTTTAAGAGTCGCTTTGAGGGACGCGGTTGAAGATGTTCTGAACTAGTACGGATCAGTAGCTAGTACTGCGTCGTAAATTTATCTTAGAAAGAATTGGCAGCAGATTATAAACGATAAGATAAGTTAACAATCCCAGCAGACGGGACGCAGGAAATCAGGCTTGATTTGAAATCGTTCTTGGCGATTTCTTTATAATTTATGTTGTATTTCATGCAGAAACTTTGAAATCTATGATCGTGTATCTGTTTTGTCGAAAGACCAAAGACAAAAACTAATAAAATTCATCATTGCATGGCGTCGATATGTTTTTTTACTAATACGAATTTGATTCATGAGATAGTTGTTATAAAAGCGACAAGCAAATAACGAAGAATGATAAAGGAAAACGCAGGGGAGACACAAGATTTAACGTGGAAAACTCCTTCCAACACAGAAGGGGAAAAAAACCACGGGCTCCAGCCAGCAAAACTTCACTATGTCGGGGAGTGTTTACAAATGTCATGGGTTATCTTATAATCTGATAAACCCTAGTCGACGGCTTACAAAATGTATATATAGGGGTGTCAACGATCCGTACCGTACCAAGCCTACCGGCGACGGGCCTCGCTCCGCTCGTCAGAAGTTAGTCTCCCTTTAGTATATGAATTTGGATCACAATACAACAATAGTAACTTTTTTTAGCCCGGATTTGAATTCACGAAGCCAACAACCGGCTATGAGTTACACCATGATTTACAATACACACATGCGCCAAGCGCAAACCGAAACAAACAACAAAATACAACACAGAGAACGCCACTAAGCGCCCGATTGGAGGAGCCTTGTCTTTTGTTGCACCGGAGCAAACACGTCCTATAGTCCACAATAACAAACCTCTTACGCACCAAAACAACAACCCGAGGGGGACTCGACGACGGGCCAATAGCCAAGCAGAGCTTGAGGATCTAAAGGAGGGGGATCTTGCGGCGACGCCTTCAAGAAGGTGCATGGCGCGCGAGTGCGTGATCGTCGTCGGCCTAGACAGAGGTCCTGCAAAGCTTTCTATAAGGGTACATTGTCCCTATGTGTGGTTTTGGTAATTAATGACAACCCCTATGGACTATTATTTTCATTGAGTTTATATGAAGGAATATTCCATAGGTAATACTTGTAGTCCATGTGTTGGATTCAAGTATGGATGCCATGAAGATAAAGATATATCTTAAGTATTGACATCGAGATCATCGATTTGAAGATATATGTGATATGATCAAGAAGAAGACATGAAGATGGAGTTCTTCTGTGGAACTCAATATTAGCCATGCTCTAGCTTATTTGTTATGCCATGAAGATAAAATATATACCTTGATTATTGGTATCAAGATCATCGATTTGAAGACATATATGTGATATGATCAAGAAGAAGAAATGAAGATGGAGTTATTATGTGTAACTCAATATTAGCCATGCTCTAGCTTATGTGTTAAGCAATGAATGATCAAAATCTTGAGTGCTTGATTCCAAGTGAAGAATTCAATATATGGCTCTAAGTTTGTGTCATGATAGTCTCATAAGTTGAGCTATGGTTGACTAAGATTTAGAGCATGCAAAGAAATAAAGAGTTCTTTATACACCTCAAGACAATATGTTAGAGCATGAGAAGATACAAGGTTGACCAATATAAAGAGTGAAGAATATATTCAAGTTTGGTCAACACATGAAGCATGAAAAATGTGCCATGAGAAGTCATGTGGTATGGTAAGCCTTGTCAATTATGCTTCATGAAATAACCCATCATATATATGCCCTTGTGTTGTCTATGTGGGTTAGGTACCTTTTCATGGGAATGCATCAAAAGTGAGATCTCATATAGCCCATGAGAGGATGCCATCAAGTGGTGATCGTCATCAAGGTTGAGTTGGACAAGTTCAAGATGAGCATCTCAAAAGGATCATATGCTTGAAGCTTCGCCTTCCATTTTGTGATAATGGACATGTGAAGATGTGCATCAATGGATATTTCTCATCATGATGTATGGGGGAGCATTCGTGAGTCTTCACGAAGCAACAATAATCAAGTGAGGCATTCCGGCTTGATTGGAGCTTGAAGAGTTATCATCAAGATCAAGCGGGATGCGTAAGGAAAAGGTATGGTCTTGCTAGGTTTTACTTCTACCGGTCTTGGGAGACCGGGTTATAGGATACATAGCCGCACTATCAAGAGGGACTTTTGGTTGGGTAACTTGATCACATGATCTTAGGAAGCTCAACCCTTTGCGTGTTTTGCATTCCATAAATCTTGTTGCTTATTGGGGTTTCTCTGTGTGAGGTTCTTGAGCTTGTTTCTAAATTTTCAACAAGCCCAAGTTCATCGAAAACGGAATCCGCATGCATCTTCTGTCGCATTTTCATGTTTGGAGGTTTCACCGGTTTGATGTTTTATAGATAGGCCAAAACTTTTATACTATTTTTCTTACTCAGTGGTTGGACTATGATTTTTCTATGCATAATGTTGTAGAGCTCATTGTCTTGATTCCAACAAGCCCAAGATCATCGAAATCGGAGTCCGGATGCAAAAGTTGTCGCATTTGCGGTGTTTGGCTCGGCATGCCGAGTGGTGCTGTCGGATAGGTCGGCAGACAGCCCAGCAGTGCCGGGACCAGTGCCGGGTGGCTCGATTTTTTCCCCAAACGGTCATATTTTGATGGGGTATAAACGGGGCCTTCTTCTCCATTGTTCTTAGGGTTCTTAGGCACGTTTTTTGACCACCATTGTTGACCTTCTTGAGCTTCCTTCCCCTTCCATTCCTCCCATGATTCTTGCATAATATTGAGGGATTTGGAAGAGAAGATCCAGATCTACAACCTCCACCAATCTATTCCTCCTCTAAGTGAGGGAACTCTTGGGATCTAGATCTTGGAGTCATTTTTGATTTCCTCCATTGTTCTTTGATACGTCTCAAACGTATCCATAATTTCTTATGTTCCATGCTACTTTTATAACAATATTTGCATGTTTTGTACATACTTTACATCATTATTATACATTTTTCGGCACTAACCTATTAACAAGATGCCAAAGCGCAGTTGCTGTTTTCTGCTGTTTTTGGTTTCAGAAATCCTACAAAGGAAATATTCTCGGAATTGGACGAAATCAACGCCCCGGGTCTTATTTTTCAGCGGAGCTTCCGGAAGACCGGAGGGTTACGAAGGGCCACGAGGGCCCGGCACCATAGGCCGGCGCGGCCGGAGGGGCCGCGCCGCCTATGGTGTGGGCCCCTCGCGCCGCCTCTTGACCTACCCTTCCGCCTACTTATAGCCTTCATCGCGAAAACCCCTGTACCGAGAGCCACGATACGGAAAACCTTCCAGAGACGACGCCGCCGCCAATCCCATCTCGGGGGATTCAGGAGATCGCCTCCGGCACCCGGAGAGGGAATCATCACCGGAGGGCTCTACATCATCATGCCCGCCTCCGGATTGATGCGTGAGTAGTTCATCCTTGGACTATGGGTCCATAGCAGTAGCTAGATGGTTGTCTTCTCCGCTTGTGCTATCATGTTTAGATCTTGTGAGCTGCCTAACATGATCAAGATCATCTATTTGTAATGCTACATGTTGTGTTTGGTGGGATCCGATGAATCTAGAATATTATGTCAAGTTGATTATCAATCTATCATATATGTGTTGTTTATGTTCTTGCATGCTCTCCGTTGCTAGTAGAGGTTTTGGCCAAGTTGATACTTGTAACTCCAAGAGGGGGTATTTATGCTCGATAGTGGGTTCATGCCTCCATTTAATCTGGGACAGTGTGAGAAAGTTCTAAGGTTGTGGATGTCTTGTTGCTACTAGGGATAAAACATCGATGCTTTGTCTAAGGATATTTGTGTTGATTACATTACGCTATACTTAATGCAATTATGTGTTGTTTACAACTTAATACTGGGGGGTGCGGATGCTAACTGAAGGTGGATTATTTAGGCATAGATGCATGCTGGATAGCGGTCTATGTACTTTGTCGTAATGCCCCGATTAAATCTCATAGTAATCATCATTGATATGTATTGAATCTTTATTTGTCAATTGCCCACTGTAATTTGTTCACCACATGTTAGTTATCTTATTGGAGAGACACCACTAGTGAACTGTGGACCCTTGTCCATTCTTTTACATCTGAATACAATCTACTGCAATCATTGTTCTTTACTGTTCTTTGCAAACAAACACCATCTTCCACTCGATACGTTTAATCCTCTGTTTTTAGCAAGCCGGTGAGATTGACAACCTCATTACGTTGGGGCAAAGTATCTTGATTGTGTTGTGCGTACCACGTTGGCGCCGTTTCCGGTGTTGCGCACTACACTCCTCCACCAACAACCTTCACGTGCTTCTTGGCTCCTCTGGTTCGATAACCTTGGTTTCTTTCTGAGGGAAAACTTGCTGTGCGCATCACACCTTCCTCTTGGGGTTCCCAACGGATGTGTGCTTCACGCGTAATCAAGCTCTTTTCCGGCGCCGTTGCAGGGAGATCAAGACACGCTGCAAGGGGAGTCTCCGCATCCATCTCTTTACTTTGTTTTTGTCTTGCTTTACTTTACTTTATTTACTGTCTTGTTTGCTTTATATCTAAAAACACAAAAAATTAGTTGCTTTACTTTCTGTATTATTTACTTGCTCTATATCAAAACACACACAAAAATTAGTTACTTGTCTTTATTTTATTCTACTTGCTTAGTTTACTTTTATTACACAATGGGTACTCCTGAAAATACTAAGTTGTGTGATTTCACTAGCACAAATAATAATGATTTTATATGTGCTCCTATTGCTCCACCTGCTACTACAGAGAATTCTATGAAATTAAACCTGCTTTTTTGAATCTTGTTATGAGAGAGCAATTTTAGTTAGTACTGATGATGCCCATCTTAATAATTTTGTTGAACTTTGTGAAATGCAAAAGTATAAGGATATAGATGGTGATATTATAAAACTGAAATTGTTTCCTTTCTCATTAAGAGGAAGAGCTAAAGATTGGTTGCTTTCTTTGCCTAAGAATAGTATTGATTTGTGGACTAAATGTAAAGATGCTTTTATTGGTAAATATTATCCCCCTGCTAAGATTATATCTTTGAGAAGTAGCATTATGAATTATAAGCAATTTGATAATGAACATGTTGCTCAAGCATGGGAGAGAATGAAATCTTTGGTAAAGAATTGCCCTACCCATGGATTAACTACTTGGATGATCATCCAAACCTTTTATGCAGGATTGAATTTTTCCTCGAGGAACCTATTGGATTCAGCTGCTGGAGGTACTTTTATGTCCATCACCTTGAGCGCCGCGACAAAGCTTCTTGATGATATGATGATCAATTACTCTGAATGGCACACTGAAAGAACTCCTCAAGGTAAGAAGGTAAATTCTGTTGAAGAAACCTCTTCTTTGGGTGATAAGATTGATGCTATTATGTCTATGCTTGCAAATGGTAGATCTCATATTGATCCTAATAATGTTCCTTTAGCTTCATTGGTTGCTCTAGAAGAAAATGTTGATGTGAATTTCATTAAGAATAATAATTTCAACAACAATGCTTATAGGAATAATTATGGTAACAACAACTATAGGCCATATCCTTCTAATAATGGTAGTGGTTATGGTAATTCTTATGGTAATTCTTACAACAATAATAAGAGTGTACCCTCTGGTCTTGAAGTCATGCTTAAAGAATTTATTAGTACACAAACTGCTTTTAATAAAACTGTTGAGGAAAAGCTTGTTAAAATGGATGTTCTTGCTTCTAAGGTTGATCGTCTTGCTCTTGATGTTGATCTTTTAAAACTTAAAGTTATGCCTGAGGAAGTTAAAGATGCTAGGTTTGCTAAAACAAATGCCATCCAAGTTCAAATTAATGATAATATAAGAATGTTGGCTGAAATGCATGCTAGGTGGGATAGAGAAGAAAAAGAAAAACTTGCTAAAGAGAATAATGTAGCTAAAGTTTGGACTATTACCACCACTAGTAATGTTGATTCTACACATGTTGCTACACCTCCTACTATCAATGGTAAAATAATTGGTGTTGGCAATGTTTCTACTCCTAGTGCAAAGCGTCCTAGTGCAAAGCGTGCAAAATTGTCTGCCGCTTGTGATAAAACTGCTGAAATTTTTCAAAATATTGTGGACAATGATCCCATTGCTGTAGATCATAAAGGTTTAGATTTTGATGATTGTCCTATTACTGAAGTTATAAAGTTCTTACAAAAACTTGCTAGAAGTCCTAATGCTAATGCTATAAATTTAGCCTTTACAAAACATATTACAAATGCTCTCATTAAAGCTAGGGAAGAGAAATTAAAACTTGAAGCTTCTATTCCTAGGAAGTTGGAAGATGGTTGGGAGCCCATCATTAAGATGAAATTCAATGATTTTGAATGTAATGCTTTATGTGATCTTGGTGCAAGTATTTGTTATGCCTAAGAAAATTTATGATATGCTTGACTTGCCACCATTGAAAAATTGTTATTTGGATGTTAATCTTGCTGATAATTCTAAAAAGAAACCTTTGGGGAGGATTGATAATGTTCGCATTACGGTTAACAATAACCTTGTACCCGTTGATTTTGTTGTCTTGGATATTGAATGCAATGCATCTTGTCCTATTGTCCTGGGAAGACCCTTTCTTGAGTGTTGGTGTATTGATATGAAAGAGGGAAATATTAAGTATCAATTTCCTCTCAAAAAAGGTATGGAAAACTTCCCTAGAAAGAGAATGAAGTTGCCTTTTGATTCTATCATTAGAACAAATTATGATGTTGATGTTTCTTCTCTTGATGTTACTTGATTTGCACTTTCTGCACCTAGCTGAAAGGCATTAAAAAAAGCACTTCTTGGGAGATAACCCATGTTTTATTTTACTACTGTATTGTTGAGTCTTGGAAGTTGTTACTACTGTAGCAACCTCTCCTTATCATGTTTTTGTGCCAAGTAAAGTCTCTATGGTAAAGTTGATGCTAGATTTGGATTGTTGCGCAGAAATAGAATTGCTGTCTGTCACGAATTTGCGTAGAACTCTCTGTAAACAAAATCAAAAAAATCTGCCAATTTACGTGCGTGATCCTCAGATATGTATGCAACTTTCATTAGTTTTGAGCTTTTCCATCTGAGCAAGTTAAGTGCCTCTGTAAAATTCGTCTTTACGGACTGTTCGTTTTTTGTGATTCTGCCTTTTATTTCGCATTGCCGCTTTTGCTATGTTGAATGGGTTTCTTTGTTCCATTAACTTTCAGTAGCTTTGTGCAATGTCCGAAGTGTTAAGAATGATAATGTCACCTCTGAATATGTGAATTTTTGATTATGCACTAACCCTCTAATGAGTTTGCTTGAAGTTTGGTGTGGAGGAAGTTTTCAAGGGTCAAGAGAAGAGGATGATACAATATGATCAAGAAGAGTGAAAAGTCTAAGCTTGGGGACGCCCCGGTGGTTCATCCCTGCATATTTTAAGAAGACTCAAGCATCTAAGCTTGGGATGCCCAAGGCATCCCCTTCTTCATCGACAACTTATCAGGTCACTTCTAGTGAAACTATATTTTTATTCCATCACATCTTATGTTCTTTACTTGGAGCGTCTGTTTGATTTTATTTTTTGCTTTGGTTTGAATAAAGTTGGATCCCACCATCGTTATATTGGAGATATTACGCTCTGCTTTTTCATATGGAACACTTGTGTTCTTAGTTGTGCTTTAATGTTCATGGCGAAGGCTGAAAATTGCTTCGTTGATTGCTATTTGGTTGGAATCAGAAAATGCTTCATATGGTTTGGAATAACTTGAAACTTGGCAATTGTTTTGAGCTCTCATAGATCATGTTTAAGCTCTTGCATCATGTAGTTTAATCTATTAGTGGAGAACTACCGTAGAGCTTGTTAAAATTTGGTTTGCATGATTGGTCTCTCTAAGTCTAGATATTTTCTGGTAAAGTGTTTGAACAACAAGGAAGACAGTGTAGATTCTTATAATGCTTGCAATGTGTTCTTGTGTAAGTTTTGCTGTACCTGTTCATACTTGTGTTTGCTTCGAACAACCTTGCTAGCCCAAAGCCTTGTACTGAGAGGAAATGATTCTCGTGCATCCAAACACCTTGAGCCAAAACCCATGCCATTTGTGTCCACCATATCTACCTACTATGTGGTATTTTTCTGCCATTCCAAAGTAAATTACTTGAGTGCTACCTTTAAAATTTCATTCCTTTATCTTTGCAATATATAGCTCATGGGAAAATAGCTTAAAAACTATTGTGGTGATGAATATGTAGTTATGTGTCTTAGTTCTTATAAGTTGCTTGTTGAGCGATAACCATGCTTCTGGGGACGCCATCAACTTCTTACCTTTGTTGGATATCATGTGAGATGCTATGCATGTTCGTCTTGTCTGAAGTAAGGGTGATTTTCATGATCAAATGGTTTGAGTATGCATATAGTTAGAGAAGAACATTGGGCCGCTAACCAAAGCCATGTATCATGGTGGAAGTTTTCAGTTTGGACATACAACCTCACTCTCTTATGAGAATATTAACTGTTGTTGAATGCTTATGCATTAAAAGAGGAGTCCATTATCTATTGTCTATGTTGTCTCGGTATGGATGTCCTAAGTTTAGATCTATTAAAAACGAGAAATCAAATGCAATTGATCTCCTAGGACCTTTGTACAGGCGGCATAGAGGTACCCCTTTGTGACACTTGGTTGAAACATATGTCATGCAATGATAATCCGTGTTAATCCAAGCTAATTAGGACAAGGTGCGAGCACTATTGGTATTCTATGCATGAGGCTTGCAACTTGTAGGAAGTATTATGCATAGCACATATGAATTATTAGTACCGTTGACAAAATTGTTTCTATGTTTTCAAAATTAAAGCTCTAGCACAAAAATAGTAATCCATGTTTCCCTCTGCGAAGGGCCATGATACGTCTCAAACGTATCTATAATTTCTTATGTTCAATGCTACTTTTATGACAATACTTGCATGTTTTATACATACTTTACAGCATTATTATACATTTTCCGGCACTAACCTATTAACAAGATCTCGAAGCGCCAGTTGTGTTTTCTCTGTTTTGGTTTCAGAAATCCTAGTAAGGAAATATTCTCGGAATTGGACGAAATAAACGCCCAGTGTCCTATTTTTCCACGAAGCTTCCGAAGACCGAGGGGAAAGGAAGTGGGGCCACGAGGCGCCGACACTAGGGCGGCGCGGCCGGCCTGGCCGCGCGGCCCTAGCGTGTGGGGCCCCGTGACCCCTCCGACTCCGCCCTTCCGCCTACTTAAAGCCTTCGTCGCGAAACCCTTTGTACCGAGAGCCACGATACGGAAAACCTTCCGAGGCCGCGCCGCCAATCCCATCTCGGGATTCGGGAGATCGCCTCCGGCACCCTGAGAGAGAATCATCACCGGAGGGCTCTACATCATCATGCCCGCCTCGGATTGATGCGTGAGTAGTTCATCCTTGGACTATGGGTCCATAGCGTAGCTAGATGGTTGTCTTCTCCGCTTGTGCTATCATTGTTTAGATCTTGTGAGCTGCCTAACATGATCAAGATCATCTATTTGTAATGCTACATGTTGTGTTTGGTGGGATCCGATGAATCTAGAATACTATGTCAAGTTGATTATCAATCTATCATATATGTGTTGTTTATGTTCTTGCATGCTCTCCGTTGCTAGTAGAGGCTCTGGCCAAGTTGATACTTTAACTCCAAGAGGGAGTATTTATGCTCGATAGTGGGTTCATGCCTCCATTTAATCTGTGACAGTGACAGAAGTTCTAAGGTTGTGGATGTGATGTTGCTACTAGGGATAAAACATCGATGCTTTGTCTAAGGATATTTGTGTTGATTACATTACGCACCATACTTAATGCAATTATCTGTTGTTTACAACTTAATACTGGAGGGGGTGCGGATGCTAACCCGAAGGTGGATTATTTAGGCATAGATGCATGCTGGTCTATGTACTTTGTCGTAATGCCCTGATTGAATCTCATAGTAATCATCATTGATATGTATTGAATCTTTATTTGTCAATTGCCCACTGTAATTTGTTCACCAATGCTAGTTATCTTATTGGAGAGGCACCACTAGTGAACTGGACCCGGTCCATTCTTTTACATCTGAATACATTCTACTGCAATCATTGTTCTTATTGTTCTTTGCAAACAAACACCATCTTCCAATCGATACGCCTAATCCTTTGTTTTCAGCAAGCCGGTGAGATTGACAACCTCACTGTTACGTTGGGCCAAAGTATCTTGATTGTGTTGTGCAGGTTCCACGTTGGCGCCGGTTTCACTGGTGTTGCGCCGCACTACACTCCTCCACCAACAACCTTCACGTGCTTCTTGGCTCCTACTGGTTCGATAACCTTGGTTTCTTTTTGAGGGAAAATTTGCTGTTGTGCACATCACACATTCCTCTTGGGGTTCCCAACGGACGTGTACATTACGCGCATCAGGCCATTCTTTTAGTTTATGTTGAGTCAGTTTACCTACTTCTTTCTATCTTAGAAGCAAACACTTGTGTTAACTGTGTGCATTGATTCTTACATGTTTACCTATTGCACTTGTTATATTACTCTATGTTGACAAATATCCATGAGATATACATGTTACAAGTTGAAAGCAATTGCTGAAACTTAATCATCCTTTGTGTTGCTTCAATGCATTCTACTTTGAATTTATTGCTTATGAGTTAGCTCTTATGCAAGTCTTGTTGATGCTTGTCTTGAAAGTACTATTCATTAAAAGTTCTGCTATATGATTCATTTGTTTAGTCATTATCTTTTGTTAGCAATCTTTTGCTTCAGATCACTCCATCCATTTCATATGCTTTATAATAATGTTGATCAAGATTATGTTGGTAGCATGTCACTTGAAATTATTTGTTGTTATCGTTTACCTACCGATGCGAGTAGGAACTAAGGGGATGCTTGATACGTCTCAAACGTATCTATAATTTCTTATGTTCCATGCTACTTTTATGACAATACTTGCATGTTTTATACATACTTTACATCATTATTATACATTTTCCGGCACTAACCTATTAACAAGATGCCGAAGCGCCAGTTGCTGTTTTCTGCATTTTGGTTTCAGAAATCCTACAAAGGAAATATTAATTGGACGAAATCAACGCCCGGTCTTATTTTCCGCGGAGCTTCCGAGAAGACCGAAGGGGTTACGAAGAGGGCCACGAGGGCTGGCACCATAGGCCGGCGCGGCCGGGGAGGGGCCCGCGCCGCCTATGGTGGGGCCCTCGCGCCTCTTGACCTACCCTTCCGCTACTTATAGCCTTCGTCGCGAAAACCTCGTACCAAGAGCCGCGATACGGAAAACCTTCCGAGCGCCGCCGCCAATCCCATCTCGGGGATTCGGAGATCGCCTCGGCACCCTGCCGGAGAGGGGAATCACCGGAGGGCTCTACATCATCATTCCCGCCTCGGATTGATGCATGAGTAGTTCATGCTTGGACTATGGGTCCATAGCAGTAGCTAGATGGTTGTCTTCTCCGCTTGTGCTATCATGTTTAGATCTTGTGAGCTGCCTAACATGATCAAGATCATCTATTTGTAATGCTACATGTTGTGTTTGGTGGGATCAGATGAATCTATAATATTATGTCAAGTTGATTATCAATCTATCATATATGTGTTGTTTATGTTCTTGCATGCTCTCTGTTGCTAGTAGAGGCTCTGGCCAAGTTGATACTTGTAACTCCAAGAGGGGTATTTATGCTCGATAGTGGGTTCATGCCTCCATTTAATCTGGGACAGTGACAGAAAGTTCTAAGGTTGTGGATGTGCTGTTGCTACTAGGGATAAAACATCGATTCTTTGTCTAAGGATATTTGTGTTGATTACATTACGCACCATACTTAATGCAATTATCTGTTGTTTACAACTTAATACTGGGGGGGTGCGGATGCTAACCGAAGGTGGATTATTTAGGCATAGATGCATGGATAGCGGTCTATGTACTTTGTCGTAATGCCCTGATTAAATTTCATAGTAATCATCATTGATATGTATTGAATCTTTATTTGTCAATTGCGCTGTAATTTGTTCACCCAACATGTTAGTTATCTTGCGGAGAGACACCACTAGTGAACTGTGGACCCTGGTCCATTCTTTTACATCTGAATACAATCTGCAATCATTGTTCTTTATTTTTCTTTGCAAACAAACACCATCTTCCACTCGATACGTTTAATCCTTTGTTTTCAGCAAGCCGGTGAGATTGACAACCTCACCGTTACGTTGGGGCAAAGTATCTTTGTGTTGTGCGGTACCACGTTGGCGCCGGTTTCACGGTGTTGCGCCGCACTACACTCCTCCACCAACAACCTTCACGTGCTTCTTGGCTCCTACTGGTTCGATAACCTTGGTTTCTTTCTGAGGGAAACTTGCTGCTGTGCGCATCACACCTTCCTCTTGGGGTTCCCAACGGACGTGTGCTTCACGCGTAATCATTCTTCCTCTCTAATTCCATCCTAGCATTTGTTGCTTTGGTGGGATTTGAGTGTGAAGGATTTGAACACCTTTGGTGTTCTTGCTTTGCATCCTTGCATAGTGTTAAGCTCTCCACCACGATTAGTTCGAGTGAGAGACCGTGAGCTTGTTGCTGGGTGACCTCCTAGTTGGCTTGGTTGGTGTCCCGGTGACCTTTTCGTGGAAGGTTGTGAAGGGGACCGGGTTTCTCCTTCGTGGAGCTTCTGAAGTGGTTGTGCAGCTTGTGCGGTGACCCAACATACCATTGCATGGTGTAGTACGCAAGTCGTTGATATAACACAACTGAAATACCGTTCCACTCATATTACATCCCTCGGAGTGGTACAACAGAAACATATAGAGTCCAAGGCATGTCTATAGAAGGATACACAAACTGGTTACAGAAGATCAACATAGCCTCCTACTTTACAGTGAGGTAAAACTTCAAATAAAGCTTCAGAAGAACGACTCATAGACTAACTTATTGCTACCTCTATCTCTAGAGCTACTTGGCTTGCTATAGAACTCTAGCTACTTAGGTGCTAGGATTAGGGAAATGGTTCCCTTCTATTACTAATCTAGGTTTCCACTCTAGCTGATGCAGAAGCTGACTTCATTGACTTTCTTGACTGGATTCTCCATCTTGTTGCAGTTGACTCCCTTGTCTTTGAGTACCACGGTAGTTTCTCCTTGGTGAATTTGATCTAAGAAGGGGGTTCAAATGGAAGGGAATGAGTACGAGCGTACTCAACAAGTTCATTATAGGAAATAGGTGTATCATGCACTAGCTACAGCCATAGACCAGAAAGTCATAGGCGAATGCAAGTTTTCGTAATCATTTCTTCAAAAGGTTTATTTTATTCTGAAAACTATGCCCGCCAGTCTTCACAGGTTGACCAGAACTTCATGGAGTTCCTTTCCTGCCGCGTTCATAGTTCCCTTCCCAAAAAAGGGAGTGATAAGCCACAATTCAATACACTCTGCAGAGGTACGTTACTTTTCCCATAAATGAACTTAACCTTGTTGCCAACCAGGTGACGTCTTTCCCGTCCACACTTCCTTGGTGTGAGGCCATGTATAAGAACCAAGCCAATCACTGCCTTCTCTGTGACCCTTCATACCCACCCTTTTGTCCATCCGTACATCCCCGGTAGACTTCTTCTGATCATACGGCTTTACCTCCGATGTACTATGGACAATCCATCATAGACGGTAGAGCGCTCTCATCCACATGGGTGGGGATTTAAAAGGATTTCCCAACCTACTGCGGTGTTATGACAACACCCAGCCAGGCTCTATCAAGTCCGTTGATATGCAGAAGGGAAAGATACAGCTGACTTCCCAGAGCCATTATAGATCTCATGGTTAACGCGATATGTATGGCGCTAGAATCACTAGACGACATTGGTAATTAGTCCTAGATTAGTAGTACCCTTGCAATGGAACCTCCACCAATCAACACATACCATGGTTCCATTGCCCACCAATCAATATTTTGCTTTTCAATGCAAGAGTGATAAGTACAGTACTTTGCATATAGTTTGATAAAAATAATCAAATGACACGAGCAAGCGATGAACTTGCCTTTCTTGACTGCAAGATTATGTAGGCAAAAGCTTCGATACGTGATAATTCCAAATTCTGAAATACCATCATTGTCGGTAAGGACAATGTTTAAAGAACTGTCAAAGATGCTATAATGCATAGTATGAGATGCAATCGTTCGAGCGTAACCTAACCCTGATGATTTAGGATTGGTGAGTTGTAAAGATTTCTTTAGGGTGTGTTACACTTTTAGAATGGTTCTGACACAAGGTTCATATTAGGGTTTGGTGATATAGATAGCATAAACAAATGATATAATACTTCATAACAAGGATACACACAAAGGAATTGTAGTTGAATAACATGTAAAGAGTAGTTGTCATTTTTAAGTTCTACAGTGCATGGTTGATGATTATTTATTATGTACCTCAAAAGAATAACTCTTGAAGAACAAGTTACATAATAAATAAGAAGCATTTCAAGTAAGAACTATTGGCTTCTATGGTTTGCTTGATATTTACTTCAAAAGAATAACTTTTGAAGAATAGGTTTAATAAAGAATAAGAATTACTACAAATAGGAGCTATGTGCTTCTAGGGTTTACTATTGGGTTCATTTAGTTCACTAACAGGGACTAGTTGGTTACTAAGTAGGATGGGTCTAGATGCAGAAAGTATTAGCATGCTTTAGCTAAACATGGTCAACAAATTACTTGTTATGCATGATTGCTATTATGATTGCTTATAGGTAACATATCAAAGGATAGTTATCAAGGTGATACCATGAGTTAAATATTAGGGTTTGCTATGATTTCTTATTTGCTTCACTAAATAATTAATAATGGGTTCCTAAATTAGGTGGTTATCATTCTACAAGTAAGGTTTAGTTGAGTAGGAGCATGTAAGGTGAAGTGCTATACAAGGTTACTATTATGGTTGATCATAATGGTTCTATTAAGTTATGGGGTTAAGGTTGATTCCAATGGTTTTATTAGGTTATGGGTTAAGTTGGGGACATGCAATTAACAAGTGAGTTGGGGTTCATTATCATGTGCAATTGAGTCTTTTAAATAGTATTAGAGGAACCTTACATAATTGAGTTCATAAACCTCTAGCTCCAGACACTGACCCATGGGGTTCATTATCATGTGCAATTGAGTCTTTTAAGATTTGGTTAAGCATTAGCACCATGAGGTGATACTAGTGGTCATATAAGGTTTATTTAAAAATGAAGACATGAAATAATGATCTCATATGATTAGGCCTAGTTTTATTTTAGTAGATCATGACTTGCATTAATTAGTTGCATAATAAGGATCTATAGGTAAAGGTGAAGTTCATATGATCACATGTGATAAACCCCTAGGGTTTTAGAATTGAATATGATTTAGGAAGATCACATAAAATAATGGGATTAAGGATTTTTATTATTATTGGAACTAGGTTTTTAAATTGTGATACAACTCCTAAAATAATAATTGGTAATAGAGTGAAAGTGATTAATTAGTTTGAGATAACATTTTATTAATTTTAAAAGATTTAATAATTAAGGTAAATACTATTTAGGATTTAATTTAGAAATTGGGGTTTTATAATTGTTATTAAGTTTTAAAATAATACTTGTTAACTAAAAATATTAAGTAAATTAACAACTTTTGATTACAAAAATAATATTAACTTTTTAATATTTTCTTGCTTTGTTATTATTTAAAGGAAATGGTAAATTTGGAAATACTACTAATATTTAAGTTAATGAAATATGATAAAGAAAATGAATCTTATTATTTTACTTAGTTACTGAATAACTATTATTTAATTTTTAAAACTTAACTAATTATTGTTTATTTGAATCTAGGATAAATGAAAAGGCATAATTAATAAGGGTTAAAATAATTGAATATTTATTTTGACAAACATTTTAATATTATATTTTTATTGAATAGAGTTTATTTTTGTGAGAATTTTGATATCTTATTTATATTTTTCTGAGCTAAAATGAATTTTATTTATTTTGGTAAAGTTTCAGTTATTTTCTGGATTTTAAATTAAATAAGGAAAAACGGTTGTACCGTGGCAGACCCTAGCTCCAGACACTGACCCATGGGACCAGTGCCACGTTGGTATGGTAAGCCTTGTCAATTATGCTTCATGAACTAACCCATCATATATGTGCCCTTGTGTTGTCTATGCGGGTTAGGTATCTTTCCATGGGCATGCATCAAAAGTGAGATCTCATATAGCCCCATGAGATGATGACATCAAGTGGTAATCGTCATCAAGGTTGAGTTGGGCAAGTTCAATATGAGCATCTCAAAAGGATCATATGCTTGAAGCTTTGCCTTCCATTTTGTGATAATGAACATGTGAAGATGTGCATCAATGGAGTTTTCTCATCATGGTGTATGGGGGAGCATTCGTGAATCTTCACGAAGCAACAATGATTAAGTGAGGCATTCCGGCTTGAGTGGAGCTTGAAGAGTTATCATCAAGATCAAGCGGGATGCGCAAGGCAAAGATATGACCTTGCTAGGTTTTCTTTTACAGTATCAAGGTGGTTGTTGGGAGACCGGGTTATAGGATACATATCCGCACTATCAAGAGGGCTTCGGTTGGGTAACTTGATCACATCGTCTTAGGGAGCTCAACCCTTTGCATGCTTTGAATTCCATAAATCTTGTTGATTCTTGGTGTTTCTCTGTGTGAGGTTCTTGAGCTTGTTGCTAGCTTTTCAACAAGCCCAAGTTCATCGAAAACGGAATCTGCGTGCATCTTCTATCGCATTTTCATGTTTGGAGGTTTTACCGGTTTGATATTTTATAGATAGGCCAAACCTTTTATATTATTTTTCTTACTCAATGGTTGCACTATGTTGTTTCTACGCATAATGTTGTAGAGCTCGTTGTCTTGATTCCAACGATCCCAAGATCATCGAAATCGGAGTCTAGCTCGGCATGCCGAGTGCTGCTGCCGGGTAGGTCGGCACTGCCGGGCTGGCTCAATTTTTGCCACAAACAGTCATATTTTGACGGGCTATAAAAGGGGCCTTCTTCCCCATTGTTCTTAGGGTTCTTAGGCACGTTTTTTGACCACCATTGTTGACCTTCTTGAGCTTCCTTCCCCTCCCATGATTCTTGCATATTATTGAGGGATTTGGAAGAGGAGATCTAGATCTACAACCTTCACCAATATATTCCTCCTCTAAGTGAGGGGAACTCTTGGGATCTAGATCTTAGAGTAATTTCTTGATTTCGTCCATTATTCTTCCTCTCTAATTCCATCCTAGCATTTGTTGCTTTGGTGAGATTTGAGTGCGAAGGATTTGAACATCTTTGGTGTTCTTGCTTTGCATCATTGCATAGTGTTGAGCTCTCCACCACGATTAGTTCAAGTGAGAGACCGTGAGCTTGTTACTCTTGGAGGGTGACCTCCTAGTTGGCTTGGTTGGTGTCCCGGTGACCTCTTCGTGGAAGGTTGTGAAGGGCCCGGGTTTCTCCTTCGTGGAGCTTGTGAAGTGGTTGTGGCGCTTGCCATCTCCTGAGTGGAGGAAAAGCTAGCCAAAAGGAAAGGTCTATTCCTTAGTGGGATAGGCTCGTAGAAGAAGGTGAGCCTTCGTGGCGTTGGGAAATCCTTCGTGAGATCCCCACCTCTCCAAACGTGACGTACCTTCTTGCAAAGGAAGGGAACACGTGAATACATCGTCATCTCTGCGTGCCTCGGTTATTTCTATACCCGAGCGTACTTTGCTTTGTGATAGCCATCGAGCTTGAAGTATTTATCATATCTTGCTATCACTTGTTGTTCATATATATATTGTGCCTATCTTGCTTATCTTAGTTGTTGTTGTTGCACTTAGTTGAGCCTAGCATATTTAGGTTTTGTGCTTGTAAAATAAATGTTAGTTTAATTCCGCATTCTTACAAGCCAAATCTATAAGAGCTTTTAAAACGCCTATTCACCCCCCTTCTAGGCGACATCTCTTCCTTTCACTTTCACGCATACCCCGAACCACTACCACCTGAGCTCGGGCTAGGTCCAGACCAGAAACACAACATCTTCCAATGGCATTGGGATAGGCACATCGGCCAAAGCTACGACCAGACGCCAATCTAGCAAAGCTCCCCAAGGCATTAGGCGGGCCGTCAGCTACTGAAGCAAGACCGTGTATAAGCAGCTAGGAAGACGAGGTGAGAGGGCTAGGACACCATCGAGAGGTCAAAGGTGATCCGCGAGACACTACAAGAGAAGCTTGCCCGAAGCGGGGACACCAAGAGAAACATATTGAGGCGGAGGGACGTAATCCATCATTTCGAAACAGGGGATCATCATCGGGCCGTCTTCAACAAGGGAACGCCACCTGAAAGGTGACGCAATCACCGACAATGGCAATGCCATGCGTATCCTGAGGATGAATGGTACTAATTACAACTCAAGTCTATCTTCATTGTGGAAATACACATAAATCAATGGACAAGCTTCCAGTGCCACCGTCTCCCACAATCCATGTGGTCGGGAGGACCTGACTGTGGAAGAGAGTTGGCCAGAAGGCAGGGCCGATCCATAGATTTTAGGAGCCCTAGGACGACACACAACATCGATGGTCCCTTGTTCACAATTACAGAGCTTGCCTAGGGACGGGGGCCATGGCCCCCTACTTCAGAAAATTCTTTTACGATATCTCTCATATTATACTCCCTCCATCCCAAAATATAAGGCATTTAAGGATTATTAATAGTCATTATTTTTAAAGTTTGACTAAGTTTGTACACAAAAATATGAACAATTACAATACTAAATCAATATTAATAGATTCACCATAAAGTATATTTTATTGATGTGTCCATTCAATACTGTAGATGTAAATTTTCTCTCTAAATATTTAGTTAAAGTTAGTAAGATTTGACTTTTGGCTAATCCTTAGGCCCCTTACATTTTGGAACAAAGAAAGCACTAAATTTTTAAATATTTATAAAATGTTAAGAATATTGGTGTTTTTGGTTCCCTCAAGAATCTCTATCAAGCACTGCATTTTATCACAGACAAAATACTTCAAAGAATATTAGTATTCATCGAGAGAAGTATTAAAGGAATGTAATAGAAAATTAAATGATTCGTACATTTGATATATCCATGGTCTTTGGAAACTAGATGAAGACTTATTTCTATTGATCGAGCAAACTATATACCATGCATGATAGTTACTTTTACCGATAGCTCTTTTTGTACATGTGTATATACATATATGTTCATCTAGAACTACTCACATAACAGAATTATGGGAGTAAGTGATTCATATGCATGTGGATAGTAGAAGAGTAGACATATTTGTCACTCAATTAAAATAAATAAGAAACAGATTGTCTCTCAAACATGTTTGATGGAGACAAATAGAACCATTGTACGTAAATCGGAGGAGAGCTACTTGCAGAATGTTATAGCTATGTGATTGTGTTGTGAGCCTCCATCAATGAATACTCGTCAGCTTAGAAAGTCACATGAGGGCCGTTATTGTTCTACACAATTGAGAGGCCAAAGAGAAATAAGGCATCGAGAAAAAATACTAAGAAATGTTGGAGTATTTTTTTTTGGTAAGACGAGTTCGTCGGATTAGAGATATGATAGGTTGCAGCTTGGGCCATCTATATTTTTTATTCCCGGCCCAAACTCATTGGCGAACGGAGTAAAACTATACTAAATTGTTGGTCCTCAAGAGTAAAGAAATCTAGGGTTGGGGCCCAAAGGGGAGCGCCCCTCAGGCTTGCCACCATGTCTACGCCACGTTGGCTTTTATCCAATTAAATCTGACCTCTATATCTTCCACTCCCCTACATTTTTCACACTTTCCATCCCTCATCTTGAACCCTAGCAATGAAAACGAATTGGCCAACCCCGTGCATGTGGTGATGCACACGGCATACACACCACAGATTGTAGTCTAATAAGTTCGACTATTAGCCTGGTGGTGAGGAATGTCTTCCTCCCGTGCACGATTTTTCACTCAGTGTATCTGCGTTTCATTCAGTCCATCATCCATGCGGTTTGGCGAAATTTGATGTAACACAATCACACAAAACTCAAATCACCAAATCAACGGCTAAAACATGCACGTGACCTCCCCTACGGGAGAATCCCCTCGTCTGCCCGCTGTTGCCTTGTTTCCCACTAGGAAACGTGTGTTATATTACAAAAGTGGATTTTTTTCTTTTTTGCAGACAGACGAACATAATCGTTGGTGACGAGATGGCATCGATCGGGCTTTGTAAATTTTGCAACGTTGGCATCATTATGATTACTCATATGTGAGGTAACATATACTTATCTCCAAATCATATAGGGTCTCCCCGTCTTATGAGGTGTTCGTGCGATACGTTTGCCACAGGTTGTATGCAACCGTGAGCATTCACGTCTCACTTGTTAGCCAAAGATAGCTGCGATAATAAGGTTTCTAGGTGCTGATTTGGTGTCCACCGGCTATAATTATACGTTGTCTAGACTTGGACATGTTGGTTGTTAATTAGATCTCAACAATTATTTTTTTAAAAAAACTTTGCTTCCTTCTATAAAGCTATGGTACAGGGGGAAAAAGAAGTGGGATACAATTTGTTAGTTACGACTAACAAAATTCAGTGCTCCCTACGGCCGGAATCCATTGGCGCGGATGATAAGCAGCGTGTACTATGTAATTACTTAGACATGCATGGCAATTGGTTGCGACGATTAATTCAGCCGGAGTGAGTAATATCGTCCTTTTGTTACTTCCTCCGATTCATATTAATTGACTCAACTTTATCTAAATATAGATGTATCTAGATATATTCAATTAATTTGAATTGAATGGAGTACTATTTCCTTTTACATTTGTATTTCTACGTGTGAAATGACACGTTCACTTTAAGCGAGATGAGCTAAGTGTCTCTCCGGACCTCTTTTTCTTTGCCACTTGTTTCACAGGAGAAGATGCAGCCTTGGTTTGCGCAGACCCGCTACGCACGTCTGTGTGGGCGCTTTGCGTATTGGCTGCAGCGGGCTCCGGGCGTTTGCCGTGGTTGAACCAGACAGGACACGATCCCCAGCTGTGGCCGGCCTTGCGTGCACTTGTCTCCTTCTCCTTGCTGCCCACGCGGGAGATCTTCCCCATCATGCTGCCGATCCGCCCGACGCAGACGACGCAGATGCGATGCAGTGGAGTGGAAGTCGTACGTACACAACTGTAGGCAGCATTGCAGCAAGTTGGCGCGTTTGGTCTAGTTTCCCTGGACAAGGGAAAGCCTAGCAGCTACTATACACCCCCAAGACCGGTCAGGTCTTGTCTAGCGGTAGCGAGCAGCCGTTGAATCAAATGAAGCTATACATAGGCTCTTGTGATCTCATCTCATCTCCCTCCCAAAAGTGATTAAACGAGCCCACTGTATGACTGTATGTTATGTCTTGATGTAGCTGCCGTGGCTAGAATAGGCACCCAATTCTAATGGCTTTCATTTTTGTTTGAGCTATAAAATCCATCTTGTTTCTGTTTTTCTTGCAATGAAGATTCAGATTTATTATAGAAGTTTATTTACAACAAGTACAAAGTACCTCAAACATAACAAAATACATCGAATTTCTTCGATCATGTAAATATCAGCGAGCTGCCAACACAATGTTGTCACCGCTCCCTACCGGAGTCGGCCTGATGTTGTTGATTACAGTCGGGGTGCACGTGCCACCAAGGACCAGTGCCTTGGAGCCAAATTAAGTCTTCACCGTTGAACCCTTCAATTGATTCGAGTCTTCTAACACTACAGATGTAACACACGTAGACTGAACGAGATACATCACTCCATAGGAGCAGCGACCAGACAATTCCCCATCCTACTTAACGCCATCGGGCCAAATCTCCGCCGACGAGGTGGCCGAGGAGGGGGGTATATCTTAATCTATTCCCGCACGACACCACCATAGCCACCATAACGTCTGCCGGTTGGCCAAACTCTAACTTTAGGTATATTGCTACAACGTCGAGCACAGGTCCGAGGTTCCCACCCACCTGCCACCGAAACGAGAAGCAGAGAAGGCGGGAACATGTCGATTGTCGGCCAAAGAAGAAGAAGATGGGTAGACAACGACAAAGACAGCTAGAGTGGAACCCTAGATCGTTGCCCTTTTCTTCCTGACGCTGGAGGAGAAAACGTTATGGTAGATCATGTTTGTTTAGATGCAAATGCATATAGATATATTATAGTTATAGATACATCAGTATCTAGAAAATTAAAAAACTTATTTTTAGATGGAGCCGAGTATTATTTTTTAATTTGGACTAGCTATGGGTGACAAAGATCCAACGACTCCACCATCGAGCAGGATCAATTAATAATAATTAATTAAAAGTAACCGCAATCATTAGTTCGTGAAGCTTTTTCCGCAAAAGAAACAACACGATTATCTTGGCCGACACGTATCTATCATGCAGCTTGTGCCGTATAGTATGATCTTGTGCTTTTCCTTCTGCTCACACTGTTCTTCTTTGTTCCAGAAAGCAGGCGGTGTAGCTAGCTTTTGCTTTCTGTCAGGAGGAGGCCACTCAAGTGCTCTTGCTGTTGCAGTGATGTTTTGGCTTCGGGAGGAAGCGGCCAAGCAACGGCAGCACCGCGCTATGCCGCCGGTCATCCGGCGCCTAGCGGACAAGATGGCCAGTTCTACTCCTTCCAGACACAGGGAAGCGAAGAAAGAAAAAAGACGTTGCTTTTCCGGTACAGTGCACTGGATGATGCAGGCAGGCAGCTCTTGGCTTCTTGGATAGTCGTGCCGTTTTGTCTTCCGACGACTGTGCGTGTGTGTGTCATGCATCATGCATGTACCCTGTGCTGCGTGCCAAATGCCCTGCCGGGGGCCGGCGGGGCACGGCAAGAAACGCCGAAACGCGCGCGTGTGGGCGGCTTGATGTTCATGCACCTCGGTGCCACGACAAAATACCACATGCCGAGTAAATTCGTTTTCAGTAGAGCTCGGCTACTTCCCCTTTCCTTTCACTTAGACCACTCCGATCCATATTAATTGACTTCAATATAAATGTATCTAGAACTAAAATGTGTCTAGATATATTTATATTAGAGTCAATTAATATGAACCGAAGTAGTTACAATGCATAGAAGTATTGTGTGTATGATGCTAGTATACTCCCTCCATCCACAAATAAGTGTACATCTAGGTTTTTTTATAAGTCAAACTTTATTACATTTGACCACCTTTAGGAAAAAGTAGCAGCATTTATGACACTAGATTAGTATCACTAGATCCACCTTAAAATGTAGTTTCATAATATAGTAATCTAATGTCACATATGCGTATAATTTTTGATAATAAGTTGGTCAAAATTAAACAAGTTTGACTTATCCAAAAACCTAGATGTACACTTATTTGTGGACGGAGGGAGTATGTTATTATGTCCAAAATGCATGGTATCATATGCTAGTATCACAATTTTCTTATATTAATTGATTTGTAGAATCTCAATGTAAATATACGTATAAAATTTGTTTGGCATTAAATTTTTTAGTACTTACATGCTAGTATGATACAGTATCTACCTATGATAGTACTATTATTATCTTTAATTACACTGCCACACCAGCTTTTTGCATGCATGTGATAAATGATACTACCTATGATACTTTCATTATCCTTTATTGGTTTAGTTGTACTAGTAGATTTGAGCCAAGTGGGATAAGTAGGATAATCAAATTTGGATTTATTATAAGAAGGAAAAACAGAGTACAAAGTTTAGAATGAAAGTTAATGCCACCATTTCATGATATATAGACCAGGATAGCGACAACGAGTCGAGTGATCCAACATTTCATGGATGAGGAAGGCAATGTCGGTGCCGATGAGGACACACACTTGAAGATCCACGCTTGACTTCTAGAAGGTTGTGTGTGATGAACTTTCTATGATCTCTAGTTTACTTTTTGCTACTGTTGAACATGTGCCAGCAACATGTGCTGATTTATGTGTCATGCACCATGAGATCCATGTAAAATGTGTTCATCACCGACTCCAAAATGACCTAGTAGAGCATCTCTAAGGCTCAAAGGAGAAACCACCCGAGTCTTGGTCTACATGAATTTTAATTCTTCTGAATTGCATGAATTCTTTTATTTTTTTTGAACTTTTGTATGACAAATATATTTATGTGTCAGATCTTTACAAAATTGTTTAAAATCACATTTGAATTATAGTGAAAAAATACATTGGAAATGACGTATTGGGGGTGTGGTCGGGAAGAGGTGCACCAGAAACATAACAACATGTCCGACACTTCATATAAAGACCAATCCGACGCTGATATTGGAGGCTAGTACGGGGCATATTTTGCCAAGCAGGCAACTCCTACTAGTCCCTATATACCGGTTTATAAGCCGGTTACGTGTTTCGAGGAAAACTATGACTATTAATTTCTTCAACAAAATAAGGAATATACGTCACAAAAATTATACCACTGGATTTAATTCTAAAACTTTTCAATGATTTAATTCTTATAGCATAATAGTATACATAAAATCAATTCGGTTCCCGGTTGCATATGCTCCCGCTACGAAAAAAATATACTAGAAGTGTTGAAATTTTTTGATAAAAAGTTCTACATATACATCTCCATAATATAGTATGTAAAAAGGAGAAAAATTATATTGTGAAAAACATCATTTTTAGCTCTGATTTTTGTCTTTTCTACACACACTATACGGTAAGTCTATTTTGCATGAAACAACTTTGTAAACGCGTAGCACGTGAAGATGTACTTGCAAATTTTTTATTTTATAACTTTCAACATTTCAAAATTTATCTAAATTGCATTTCAAATTAAAGGGAGCACGTGATGGCATGTACCAAAACACTCCCGTTAGTATAAGCAAAAATTAATTTAGTGCCATGGCATTGTTATCTGCCACTACTATAATCTTTTCAATCTGGCACGGAATGGAAACGAAGATGACCAGTACAGACAAGTCCCAGCAGGTAGCCCCAAGGCCTTCCCGGTCCCGCCGGCAAAATAAAATGGCGAAACCGATCGAGGCAGCGGCGGCAGGTAAAACCCGGCGGTTGGCGCCTTGGGGGGCGTCGCTCTCGTCGTGCAAAGCGTGCGTGCGTGGGCGCGAGGGCACCCGATTCGATCCCCGGCAATCCAAAGCGAAAGCAAAAGACGATGCCTCGCCTTCCTGCTGGCCGCTGGACCGATTTAAATTAGGTGAACCGGGCGGGTGGGGGACACGTCCCCGACAGCCCGGCAGCGCCCACGTGCGCCCCGCTTTACCTCCTTGTCCCCCGCCCCGTACGCCTTCGCCGCTGGGTTACGGCTTTGCCGGATCGGGGATGGGAGATGCTGGACCGTTGGATGGGGACTGGGTGGTACGGCCTGGTCGAGTGGACCTGTGGGCTCGCTGTCGGGTGGCCAACCGGCAGCCTGGGCCCACGCGTGAAATTGTTTGCGGGCAGGAACGTTAATGCTGCACCACCCCCACCGCTGGACGATGATGATGATGTCCCGATTTGTTTTCGCGCTTTTTTTCTTTCCGAAATCCAACTAGTGCGAGTAAAACCCATGGTCAGGAGCGCGGCCCCACCTGCCAGGGCGCCAGCGGCTGACACGTAATTAAACCCCGGCGACCGGTAGGCCGGTGACCGCACCCACCTATAACCTCCTCCTCCTCCTCGCCGCCCCACCTCGCTCGCAGCAGACAAACACACAAAGCCGCCGCAAGCTTCTGCGTGACCGGAGAGCCAGACGACAAACCCGCCCGCGCCACCAACTCCTCCTCCCGCAGCTGCCGGCCGTCCGGCCATGTCGGTCGAGACGGAGCGGAGCTCCACGGAGTCCTCCGCCGCCTCGGGGCTCGACTTCGAGGACACCGCGCTCACCCTGCGCCTCCCGGGCTCCTCCGACCCCGACCGCAAGCGCGCATCCACCTCCGACCCAGACTGCCCCTCCCCCACCGCCGCCGCTGCCGACTCGCCGCCTTCCCCCAAGTAACCTCCCACCTCTCCCGCTCCGTCAGAAATTCCCCTTGCTCGTTTCCAGGACCTGACGCGACACAACATGGTCTCTCTATCTCGCTGTGCAGGGCGCAGGTGGTGGGCTGGCCGCCGGTGCGCGCCTTCCGGAAGAACGCGCTCGCCGCCTCGGCCTCCTCCGCCAGGACCAAGTTCGTCAAGGTCGCCGTCGACGGCGCGCCGTACCTGCGCAAGGTCGACCTCGCCGCCTTCGCGGGGTACACGACCACCTCCTCCGCCGCCGCGTACGACCAGCTCCTCGCCGCGCTGCAGGACAAGTTCATCTCCCACTTCACCGTCCGTAAGTGCACGCACGCAACCACGCCATGCCTGCCGCGCCGCGCTGAACTACGTGTTGCTCCTCGATCTGCTGCTTCTGTTTGTCACGGGTTTAGCGGTGAATCATGATGCAGGCAGGCTTGGGAACGAGGAGATGAAGCTCGTCGATGCCGTCAGCGGGACGGAGTACGTGCCCACCTACGAGGATAAGGACGGCGACTGGATGCTCGTCGGAGACGTGCCCTGGAGGTCTGACCTCTCTGCTTTTCTACAACTTCCTCTTGGTTAAGTTCATCATATAGTCAGTTTTTTTTATATATTAGAACAAGCTCTTACCGACAGTAATTAGGATCATGGCTTGGTTCCGTGTTTCATTAGGTGCTATATAGCATGTCAGATTCAGAAATTGGAGGCTTTGGCTGTCCTATGCTCTTAGTTCCAGTTTATCTTTGCTTGGGAAATGATTTATTTTACTAGTATTGAGCGTAATAATGAATAATTCAGCTGATTGTACTATGTCGGATTGGGATCTGTTGATTACTGTGTTGCAAAATGGAAAATTCCTTGCACATCACCAAGGAATAACGAGATTGCGTCTGGTTTTTGCTGCTGTGACTATGACTTGTTCCTGTTGGCTTAACAATTGGGTATTGTGTGTTACTCTCTTTAGCTTCGGATCCATGAAAATTGTTCTTCGTTTTGTCTCATCTGACGAGAAACTTAAGAGATATAAATGATTAGGGGCGGACGTTGCTCATAAATTCCATTCCACAATCCATATAGTAAATGAATTCAACCGTTCCAGTTCTTGGACATGATTAGGATGGAAACCACTCTGAGGGGCACTGATTCACTGTTTAAAATTGTAACTTCCATTTGTTTCTGACAACCACTTCCTCAATCACAAAAGATAGAGAATACTTATTTGGCCTCATTTTTCCTTGCAGAATGGTGTGTGTAGTATGTACTACTCTGTAGCTCAACTGTAGCTTTGTAGGAGTGCATTCTTCAATTCATTTTCGGCTATGTACTCTTATTTTTTGTGTAAGGTTCAACAAATTTCTTGTTCAGTAAGAAACTGACAGGTTGATATCCTTGATGTATCTGTCTGTCTCTACAGAATTAGATAGCCATGGGCCAAAATATAAAAAAAGCATTAAGTTGCACTCTATTTTCCTAAAATGTCTCTACAGAACATAACCAGGATATGGGATTTCTTATCCTTGTCTTGACGTTTTGAGTTAATGCTAAACTCTATTTTCTTTTAAAGACATTTTTAAATTGTTTGGGGCAATCTGGATATGGGATTTCCACTTCCACTTGCATAACATCTTATTCAAAAGATAAATTGCTGTCACATTGTTGCTTGAATATGTTCCTATAGCTGTAGGGAATCTGATTCCCATCTAGGAGTCAGTAACTTAAAGGAACTATATATTCCGTTAACTTTCTATAAATGTTGACTCGAATATGGTGGTGACCTACTATTATTTACCTGCAGAATGTTTGTGGAGACCTGCCAGCGTATTCGTCTCATGAAAAGCTCTGAGGCTGTCAATCTAGGTACCGTACCACACAACTCAGGATTCTCTGAACCTCGTGTTTTCAGACTAGTGAAACTTATTTCTTGGTTTAGTTCAGCGCAATATCACGTTCTCATAAATCTGACTTCCCCTTCTGTCTGCAGCACCAAGAGCAGCTCGGTGAGACGCTATCCTTGCCCACAAACCGCATCATATGAAGAAATGTCTTTGCTCGCTGAGGTTCTTCCGTCAAGTCCGAGAGAGAAATGTGTACAGCCATCTCTGCTTTTTGTTCCAGCATCCCATTGAGTTCTGGAAGTGCCGTAGCTTGTAATTCCATTACCAGTCAGTAGTATCTATATCTAAGATGGGAGAGGTTATGATGCTTCTGAAATATACCTACAGTTCGTTCTTGATAAATAAGACTTGCCGAACCTGTTCTTCCGAGCTGCTTGCTACTGGAGTCTTGGCTTTCTGTAACGTTATGCTAGTGTGCACTGGCACCTGGTGCAGTCATGTTGACTGCCAGTTTTGCTATAAGTTTGTGTTTGAATGCATTGTTGTGTACAATATGCTTGCCGTTCTTGCTTTCGCTGCTGCCTCGGTTTTTTGCACGTCTAATTCAGATACATCATCTCTTAACATGGCCTAGCACACATCTTTTCATCAAGGTTTTGTTTTGTGTGGATTAGTAGGGATGATCTTGCAGGGATAAGGTGAAATCTCTACCTTCATCCAATCTTCACAAAGCCCTAATCCTCAATCCACTAGGATTTGAAGAAAAGTGGAGATAAATTAGGGATTAAACTTGGCTAATAATTTAGTACCAAACATGCTTTTAGTAATAAGTGAAAATTTGGGGTTTGGTGAAGATTATCCCCACTAATCACACAAAAACTCTGGTACTAAACAAAACCTCTATATGGCGTATGGATATGCCCGCCGTCGTGGGGCTCCTCCGCACGGTTGTTGAGTTTTAAACACACCCTGCCCTGTAGCCTTCCCTCAGCGAAGGGGGAACACTGGGAGAGGTTAGGGTGTCAACACCCGGATTTTTAAGTCCGGATGCCCTATTACATCATACATCGCAATCCCAGGAAGATTGTTTTTGCGAGACATAATAGTAAGTCGTTCAGAGTCACCATTTATTACATCACATAAGGTCTTACAGCAAGGGATCACATGATCCAATATTACACAAATAGCTTGTTCAACATCACAAATAAGTAGCGGAAGCGTAGTAGTAGTGGACTATATATTCCACAGGCAACGCTTGACGTTAGAAGACGATCCTAGTTATCGTAGACATCCTGCTGTCCGTCATCCTGATACTGTTGCTCCTCTTCAAAGTCTGGCATTTGAATAGCCAGGGCAAAGCCATGAGTACTTTTAAAGTACTCGCAAACTAACACTAAAATAAATCATATTAAGTGTAGTAAGGGGGTACTAAGCTCTAGGTTTATTTGCATAAAGCCAAGTTTCATTTGATAAACATTTAGTACACCCATTATTTGCTAGACTAACTCAAGTGGGAACATTAGTGTCATTCCCAACATTCATTTGGGATCCAAGTCAATTCACCATTCACCTTCATCATTTCAAAATAAATTCTGATAAAGGAAATAGTATGGCCTTTCCAACCGTCCATAACCGCGGACACGTCTATTCGAATAGGTTTAACACTCTGCAGAGGTTGTACTCTTGTGCCACAACTTTTGATTACATCCGTCGAGGATAACCCCGAATCATCGTAACTCAGTACGCGGATCATCAACCATAACCTTTCACTTATATGTCCTAGTATAGGCACCTCTCCCCATGAGCTTGGCCCCCGGTGAGAACCAACTGTTAACCCGGGAACTGCACAGGGCTTGGGTCGTACATTCACCTCATATTCACATCATTTCTCATATACGGAGGCAGCCTCGGCATAACCCCTATGATGCTTGTTTAGAGGGAACCCATACTAAAATACACAAGTTTCTAGTTAAGCCCTACCCATAATCAGGTATTGTGGGGGTACTTGTATAATTGGAAAGGTATCGCATTCAAACCCATATCAGTTTTATATCAAAAATCACCATCTTCTCTTGGTCATATTCACCTTCAAAGTCATTCAATGGAATGAACGATCATTCCAAGGTTTAAACTTCATTTCAAAGTCACATGTTCCCATCTAGAGTAGTCAATTTTTAATTGATTAGCAATAGCAACTATATGAGGGGTGCTATCTAGCTTGGAGTGGTCTTAATATAAACCAAGTATTGTTCTACTCTAGACCAAGTGAATCATAAATCAAAAAGTACTTTGAAATAAATAAGCCAAAGTAAAAATAAGTAAAAACATGGGATAGGTAATACATAAAAGTAAAATGTGATGGTGCCTTTGCTCTTGTAGAGCTAAGCACTTGGGTTTAGCAAGGGTTAGCTTGCCTTGAGCTGAGTAGTGATCAAAGTTCTCCTCTTCTTCTTGGGAGTAGGCCTCCTCCTCTTGATACTCCTCGTTACTAGCGTCTATATACGAATACGAGGTATAAATACTAAACCAAGCTCACATACTATACTAGAAACACTTAAAAGGTTTCACACACTAATCTTATCATCAATCAAACATGGCATGGTGGATTGTTGGATGAGTTCTTAAAATAAATTCCTCTTATTATTATTATTTCTTAACTTTGGTATGTAGCTCCTTAGAGAAATTTAGTTCCTCTTATTACCTTATATTAAGATTTAATCTCTTCATATAATAATCAGGTATGAAATATAGGTTGACCCTAGGTCAACATTTCATATCTATTATATGTGAGTGTATAATATTTGAAATGCTATACTCCACATGGTTTTAATATTTATTAATTAAATGAATTAAAATCTCTAAGTAATAGTTATCAGAGGTTCATTATTCTAAGTCATCCCCTCTGGTTGTATTACTTAGGATCAAGATTTAAATGAGATGATAGCTCTCCTATTAATTATTGAATTTAAATTCAAGTTGAGAAGCACTAGAATTGACTTCATAGCTATTTTATTTCATCTTGTCCATGATCATGCAAATAACATATCTATATTATTGCATAATCAATTAGAGGACATCATTTGTGATTTATTAGAATTGGAATCAACTCAAAATTAATTATGGTTGAATTTTAAATTAAGTTTCAATTTGTAAAAGTCCCTGACTTGTTATTTTTAACATTTAAATTCTACTACGAATTTGGAGATGGGGCCAGTGGCATTAGTTAGATAATTTCATGGGCTTTCCAATGATATAAAGTTTGCTAAATTTGGTTTGGCAGATTTCAAACTATTCAATTTTTACTAAACCATCTGCAGCACAATTCAAAATAAGTTTAAACCTATATTTGAATCGTGGGCTTGGGCGGGAAGCGCTACTGGGCCGAAACTGGATTTAAAGTCACTGCGCAGCCCAGCAAGCCACGGGTGCGAGTGGGCTGCCTGACGAGGTGGGGACCACCTGTCGGCGGCTCTTAACGCGCGAAACGGTATGATTAATTTAGGCCGTAGGATCTGAGCAGAGATCAACGGCGTGTGAGCGTCGTCGTCCCCGGCGGGATTCCGGCGAGCTCACGACGTTAGTAGGGGGTCGGAGAGCCTACCAGGGTTCCCGCGGTGTTCTACTGGCGGCGAGGCGACGTTGTCGAGGATGCTGAGGCAGCTGGTAGCAGTGGCGAAGCTGGTGGCGCCAATCGTCGACGGTGAGCTGCGTTCCCGGCGGCTCCGATCTTGAAATTGAGTCGCCTCCGGCAGTAATCGAACGAGCTACGGTGGTGAGGATGATCGGAGTGAGGGGAGTCGAGTGGTGTGAAGATAGCGTCGGGAGTGCCTCTATTTATAGTATCGAGGGGTGCCGCGGGGTGCAAGGGAGCGGCCATGGCGTGGCGTTTCGGCGAGCGAAAGGGCAAGGCGAGGACGGCATCTTGTAGGCGTCTGGCGATGCTCTAGGGCTAGGCGCAGCGGGGACGAAGGAATCACTCGAGCGCGTGCGGTGATCATCACAGTACCCGCGGTACTTCGCGGCGAGGACGGTGACAAGCCTCTTCGCGTGCTTGAGCATGTCTAGGCACTAGAGGGTGTGGAGTACTCGACGCGTCGATAGGGATGCAGAGGAGGACGGTCGCGCTGCGCGCGACGTCGGCGTCCGGCGCGGTGAGCGCGTGCCGGCGCGTCCCGGCATGGTTTGGACACGCCGATGCTGGCCAATGCCAAGCCTTGGCGAGCTGGGGCTGTGTACCGTTGGCGTCCTTGAGCTGCAGGGATGCTCGAGGACATGGAGAGAAAGTGAGAGGGAGGCCAGAGAGAGTGATGGCCAAAGGTGGCCGGCATGGCCACGACATGGGTTGTTCTCTCACTTTTCCACTTTCTCTAACCCTAGCAAGTACTGAGCTCGATGCAGGGGTCCTAGAGATAGCTAATGATCACAAGTTTAACGTGGTTTAGTGAAGAAACCGATGGATAATAGTGTGTAACATAATTTGGGAAAGATGCCTGCAAGGTGTTTGTTAAAATGGCCGCATGAACTTTTTATTTGAATTTTGAAATTCTTTTTGGTGAATCTCTTTTATATAATTAAAGTGAAGTATTGGTGGTGGTGGCACTCAATTTAGAGTTGTTTTGCAAAATGTCAAAAGTGACATGATCTTCACTTTATTTCAGCATCCCTACTTGTCACTTTTCTTCTGGTCAACCTAGTCAACTCTAGCCATGGTGTTCAACATCAAAGTTACTCACCTTGACATGGTCTTGGATGACATGGTTTTGTTTGACCAAGTTTAGTTTAGGAATTGAGAAATACAGAGGGGTAAAGTGGTGAAGAAAATATTTTTGGTCCAAATGACCATTATCATATGTATGTAAGATTTTTGATTTCCTTGTGTTTGATTCTTGATCCAATGATGCAATTGTGTTAGTTTATCATATTGAAGTATTTTAGAAGCAAGGAAGCAAGCAATTATAGCCTTGGTTGAGGATTTGCCATTTTGCATATTGTGTATGTAAGTGAAAAATGGGTTTTTCCCATTTTCTCCAATTCACTTCAAATTAGGGTTTGGTGATCTTGGTTAGTGTTCATATAACAATAGTTAAGCATGCTAACACTCATCATGGCAATTGCACAAAAGAAATTTACTCAAATGCATGAATCTATATGTGGCACTACATGCATAGAAAAAGTTTTTGTTTGTTGTAAATTTTGAATAATTGAAACTCTCTCTTGATTTATTATTGTTGAAACTTGGGATGTTACATAGGGCATCTTCAATGGGGGGCGCTTGTCTAGGGGCGCCAGGATTTAGAACCCAATCAATCGGTAGTTGTGCTGTATAATCCTAGTGGATGGCGCTTATTTAGGGGAGTCGATGCTAAACTTTGCGCCGGATGTTTGCCCCGTTTTTTGGTTTGCGGCAGAAAAAGCGGAGCGACTCTGGTTGGAAAAATAAGCGCCGAACTTGATGTCATGCGTTGGAGCTCTAAGACAATTGCAGGATTAGAGCAGGGACGCTAGAATTAGTTGCCTGGCTCTTTTCCGCTCAAGCGCCTAGATAAGTGCCGAGCATTGAACATGTCCTTATGATGCTTCCAAAATATACCTACAACTGGTTCTTGATAAATAAGAAGAGCCGAACTTGTTCTTTAACCATAAGTAATATGAATGGAGGGAGTAACAAAACTGAAAGTTAACATGACTGCACCAGGTGCAACACTAACATAACGTTACAAAAAGCCTATACTCCGGAAGCAAGGAGCTTTAAAGTGTAGATATATCCATACTTTTTTTTCGAATTGGGGCAGCCCTAGCCTCAATGTATAAACAATTTATTTAAACTTTATTCAGTAGGGATCTACCAGGATCATACATCATAAAATCCGAAGCCGCCACTCAACACCTAGAAACCCGATGTGGGTGAAGTAACATGTCGTCACGGCCGCTGCCCTAAAATCATAAACAAACACCCCACCAACTAAAAACCGGGGGCATCCGTGAGTCACCCTATGGCGAAAACAACAGCTCACAACCGGTTTAGCGGACCCTTGGTGAGCGCCTTATGCCCTTGTTTTAGAAATCGTCACTACCATTGAACGGCTGGTCCATCTTTAGGGTAGAAATCCGCATAGCCCTTGCCAGGCCTGTTGTCGACGCTGCCATAGAAGATCTCTCGTGCGAAGCACCTGCCGAACATGCATGACTCAACGTAGCACCTATTAGCCATGACTTGACATCTCCTCCTCTGGCCCCTGTCATTCGACACTGCTCCACAAGCGATGCTCCTAAGAGAGAAAACGACACCACAATATCTCCATCATCCGGTTTGGAAGACCATATCCTAGCTAGGGTTCCCACCAGAGCAGTATGAGTAGGTCGAGAGCCGTTGCTCAGAGATGCCTTCATCAAGGTAACAACATACAATGCCGCCCTCATTCGCCCATCGGCTCAGTTTTCACCGGTAACCCAACTCGTAGCCGTGACTAGATGACGGATCTCACGATCCGATGACCTAGCCTTAGGTCGACCACCTCCGGCGGAGGAGATGGCCACCAACACCATGCCCGGAGCTACTACCCCAAATTTAGCATATTGGATTTTTTTGACCTGGTTGGATTTTTTGACAGTTTGGAGTAAAACTGATAAATCATTGTCTTGCACACATATCCCAGATTTAGCATATTGGCCAAATCAGCCAGTGAGGAGCAGTGCCGTCCTGGAATTGGAATATCATCCCCCATGTATCACTGGTTGCCAAGTTTAACTGCTGCTACTGAAAAACCTTTGTCCTCGTTACAAACTCCAGAACCAGCAACATGGCTAAGTCTAGTGAACAATGCTTCTTATGCATGGGACCCTGGTACTATATTAAGTCAGAACAAGTCCATCTTGATGTTACTGTTCATAGAAGAGAAGGAAATGGTTACAGTGATTATTGACAATTGGGAGTTTCTCAGTCAGCAGAGTGTCAAGAAGAACTACACTGCAAAGAATCTGGTATCTTTACAAAACTATCTCCAAATCTGGGAAATGGATATTATTTTCATTACATTTCTACCTCTCCCTAATATGGTGAATGAATCCTGAAGGACAATTGATAATGATAAAAGTTTCTGAAGAAACTTGTTCATTGCTGAGCAATGGTCTTGAGGGGGAAGTAATGTCAGGGACTAGTATGGGTATGGAGCAGTGGGTCATTAGCTGTAAGGGTAGTATCGGTATTCCACCTATGTTGGCATGTTGTAGTTGGTTAGGTCTATATAAGTCTACCCTTGTATCCCCTTGCAATCAACCAAGAAATATGAACCATAATTTTATCTTATTTTTCCAGCAATTTATCTTTTATTTAGTTTAAGCAATTTAAATCTCTTTTATCTTGAATTCTCCTCAATTTTCTGTGCTTGATGATCATCTTCTGGTCAGATCCATCAGGATCCTGACACACGCGCCGGTCGCCGGAGCGAGCGGGCGGCGGGCGTGCGTCTCCGGCAGGCTGCGCCGTACGGCCTTCAGCAGTTCCGGATACCTTCAGAATATATCTAGGATTTCCCGTCAACTCGCGACCGTTCCTCTACGGAGCAGGCGGCACCCGATTCCGTGGTCGGAGGGGCTCGATCTCGCGGTCGGCGGGGATCATCTTGCAAGATGCGCAAGTCGGTGTTAGTGGCGATGTGCCGTCTCTTTCACAGCTCCGGCTATGATCACCAAGTCACCCTCCCTCTGCGAATCGATCCCCAAATTCTGGCACACGAGGCCTGCAACTGAAGAGAAAGGGTCAGTAAATAGACCCCCCTCCCCTTCTGTGAATCGATCCTGCTTTCGATTGATTCAACTCCTTAGAATTTAGCTCAGATTTAGTGATTGACTGTATTCGGTTAAGTAATATGAACGCAATTTCAGTGTTAATGTTAGTGGATACTCAAGCAATTTCAGAGGACCCGGTGCTATTAGTAGTTTAGTACCACATCACATCGCTAGTAATTCTACTGTTAAATAAGTACTCCGTACTATTGTTCATAGAGAAATATGAAAGCAGTTTCTTTTTAGTGGACACTCAAGTAACTCGCTGTTAAATGTTTTAGAAAATCCTGGAAGTTAAGCTAGCTGATTGGTGTCTGCCTAAATATTTTAACTTAACTCCGCTAGACCAGTTGGACCTCAAGGCTACATGTAATGTTCTCCAGGCTGGTCATATATCTAGGTATAAAACCAATAGAAAGTTAGTCCTGAGGGTTCATGCTCATGCGTATGGTTGATCAGTTATTTTATATACTTTGTACTAACTAGTATGTACTCGTAGTCTTGGCAGGAGTGTTTGGAGAAGGCACAATATGGTTACTATGGGTTACACTTGGTCCTTTAGAGTTAATATTGTGTCCCTCTGCCTGCATGATTGTCTTATCAACAAGTTTGGAAATGGTACAATTTGTTTTCCAACTATAATAGTTCTTAGACTTCATGTTTTGGTATTTCAACACTTGGTATTCATGGATTAGAACTCATTGCCGAGAACTTATATAAATGTGAAGGAAGATCTGATAAGAAATCCTGGTGTAAAGGATGTTGTAACAATGTTAACTTGTGATATGTCCAGTTACTTATGTTTTGTATAAATGTGAATAATGATGTAAACTGGACACTGAACCACCTACGTTGACATGAATTGTACAGAACCGTGAATGTTTAAAACTCATTTGTATAAAGCTTGGATGCATCTACATGATTTGTACAAGTTCTCATGTCGACGTAAGGAGACACGGACCATTTGGTGATACTGATCCAGCAAGTAGCTGCATCCAAGCAGGTCTGACTGGACAAGAACATTTCACAAAGAAGCTTAATTTAGTGACTAGTTCTATCAAAAGTTAGACTGAAATTGCAGACATGCAGGTTTTTGTATTTTATTGTTGAGAACTTGTACAAAGAACCTCATTTGTTGTTCCGTCAAATAGATTAGTGAGTTCTCATAGTTTTGTCAAGTGGTACGTAGTGATTTATTTGTGTACAGGATTCTAATGTTTCTTTCTTTACTATGATTAATTCAAGCCGTAGCATAGACCAAGTTAGGTTTGTTCATCAAGATCCCTTTTCTTGATAATGCATATGGATAAACTTCTCTTCAGGTTAGGTTGGCTATTAGCTAGGGGAGTGGATGTACAATCCAACAACTCAGGTTCAAGTCATGAGGGATGCGAATTTGGGTTCTTATTATTTTAAAAACTCGCTGTGGGGTTTCCCCACCGCTTTCCTTTAAAAAAAAGGTTAGGTTGGCTGGCTCCGTCTATGCCATTTTGCAAAAACCTTGCCGAGTTGTCCACACACCTAAGATGTATCCTCCATCATCTTCAGCGACAGCTTCTACTGAACATGGGTACAACTCATGAACTCAGCAAGCTGGCTACCAAATCATCCGCATGCAGTTTCTCCGTGGAAAATACACATATGCCATTTAAAACATCTATTAGTTTTCTTGTCAATGCAATTTTTAATCTGAATCCATAGGAAGAAATTAGGTTGGCATTGTTGTTGTTAATTTCTTGGGTCAACAATGGTGTAACACCATGTTGGACCAAGGCTGGTGAATATGTAACTAACAATATTAACAGAACCACAGCTAGATGCAGCCATGGTGTAGCCCAGCTGGACAAGAGTAGGGGCGCCACCGGCACTACCCTCCTGGTGGCCTGCGGTGGAGATGGCATTCACCTCTCACCCCCTCAATAGGATTGTGGTTAGTTTAGAGACATGCCTAATAGTGTGTGTTCGCCTACCCACTAGGTAGGGCCAGTTTCTTTTTTCTATACTAGGTGGATCGAAACAAAAACCTATGGTAAACATTTCTTATGATAATTCCCTCCGCTCCAAATTAATTTTACAACCAACATTTTTTGGAGTCTTATTCAAATTTTGTTGTAAATATTCTGAATTCATGTATGAACCTACTAGAGTATTACCTTTAGTTCGAGGTTGAGGAGGTTTGCTCCTCTTCTTTATGTAGAGCTCTAGTTTCCTATGCTACTATCAGCGCATGTTCATGGTAGATTGTTATCCTTGCTTTAAAATAAATATAGTGCTCACCTTACCTATCAAACAAAATTGCGTTATGTTGTTACTAAATGTTTTTGCAAAGATGTCCAGCAATGGTGTAATATAATTCTTTATTGTCCATTGTTTTCCTTTTTGTTTCATTAATTACTTTTTTGGTATTTCTACCAGCTTTGAATGTCACTGAAGGCGAGTAAAGACTGACAGACAATTATAAGATTTGGTTGAAGACATACAGCAGAGGTTGGTAAACATCGTGCACTTTCCTACTCCCCATGTTTCATTTTACTCCGCACATAAGAATTCGTTGAAGTCATAATTTGACAAGTTTGACCAATTATATGTAAAAATATATTACTATTCAGAAAATTAAAATAATATCATTAGTACCGTAATGCAGTGTACTATCATATCATTTCTATTCGATTATGTAGATACTGATATTTTACCATGGATAGTTGGCCAAAGACTACGAAGCTTGACTTTGACCAAATCTTAGATGTGGAGTAATATGGAACAGATGGATTAATAATTTTTTTGTGACCCCTTTTCCTGTTTGGATGAATATATTGAGGTTTGAATAGCTATCATGTACAACTATAAAAGGGTTTTAAATCAGTATGATCTTGCTAACATGTCCACATAATCAATTTTTGCGTTTTCCATGTGTTCTCCAATCTTGTTAAAAGTCAGAAAATGTGGATACAGACAATCTGGGATATACAATGATGGCATTTTCTGCATTATGTTTTGAATTATGATAATACATTATATGAAGGGCCTATGTTGATTAATTAATGCTTTTAACATATAAAATCATGTTCTTATACTTCTTACTTTGTAGTTTAGTAGGATAAGAGAGTCATTTATCTGCTGCTATCATGTTGACTGTTGGTGTGATAAATTCATGCAAAACTCAGTTTGCTACAGGTCATATTGTTCAATTTACCTCCATATATTCCCATGAATGATCGAGCTCATTATCTCACCATCTTATAAGTTTTGGCTGTTGCTAATACTCTATGTGGCCACTTGGCCAGATGTCGAATTATAAGATCTTGATCATTTAGAACTTAGGGCATAAATCTTAGATGTTTTTTCTACTTTGGTGTCTCTGTCGCTTTTGAGTCTGGAGCTCCTGGTGTTCACGGGTATAGAGCCCTTTTGCTGGGCCACCTTCTGAACTCGTCTAGTGAGGGCTCATTTTTGAAACCCATAACAAAAGAAAAGACAAGGGGAATTGTGTAACCCCGTGCTGTTGTTGTCCACCGTGCCGCTGCTGCCCCATTGCCGTGGCTTCTCTTCTAACACACCCTGCATCCCCATCCACTGCTCACTGTATCCGGTTGTCTTGGTGTATATTGTCTCCTTCGAATAGTTCTATTTTCTCTATTAATTTGATTTGTTCTGTGGTGACCGATTTGGGGTTTATCCACATGCAGGTGGAGGTTCCCATGGAGATGGCGGAGGAAGAGAAGTCGGCACGACGAACTGTAAGCACCACAACAGTTCCGATTGTACTACTCCTGGAAAGAATTAGCAATATGTCTCGAGATTTAGCTTTAATGGATGCTATAGCCTGGGTTTCTCTTTGGCATATGTTACTCTAGTTATGTTGTGACGGTTGATGGCGTGTAACTCACACGTTCGTTGGGAACCCCAAGAGGAAGGTATGATGCGCACAGTAGCAAGTTTTCCCTCAGAAAGAAACCAAGGTTTAATCGAACCAGGAGGAGCAAGAAGCACGTTGAAGGTTGATGGTCGCGAAATGTGATGCGGCGCAACACCAGGGATTCGGCGCCAACGGGAACCTGCACAACAACCCAAGTACTTTGTCCCAACGAAACAGTGAGGTTGTCAATCTCACCGGCTTGCTGTAACAAAGGATTAAACGTATCGAGTGGAAGATGTTTGCAAAGAAAACAGTAAAACAAGTAGATTGTATGCTATGTAAAGAATAGGACCGGGGTCCACAGTTCACTAGAGGTGTCTCTCCCATAAGATAAAAGCATGTTGGGTGAACAAATTACAGTCGGGCAATTGACAAATAGAGAAAGGCATAACAATGCATATACATGACATGATAAATATAGTGAGATTTAATCCGAGCATTACGACAAAGTACATAGACCGCCATCCAACTGCATCTATGCCTAAAAAGTCCACCTTCAGGTTATCGTCCGAACCCCTCCAGTATTAAGTTGCAAAGCAACAGACAATTGCATTAAGTATGGTGCGTAATGTAATCAACAACTACATCCTTAGACATAGCATCAATGTTTTATCCCTAGTGGCAACAGCACATCACAACCTTAGAACCTACTGTCACGATCCCAGATTCAATGAAGGCATGAACCCACTATCGAGCATAAATACCCCCTCTTGGAGTTAAGAGCAAAAACTTGGCCAGAGCCTCTACTAATAACGGAGAGCATGCAAGATCATAAACAACACATAAACAATAGATTGATAATCACCATAATCATAGTACTCTCTATCCATCGGATCCCGACAAACACAACATATAGTATTACAGATAGATGATCTTGATCATGTTAGGCAGCTCACAAGATCCAACAATGAAGCACAACAAGGAGAAGACGACCATCTAGCTACTGCTATGGACCCATGGTCCAGGGTGGACTACTCACTCATCACTCCGGAGGCGACCATGGCGGTGTAGAGTCCTCGGGAGATGAATCCTCTCCGGCAGGGTGCCGGAGGCGATCTCCGAATCCCCCGAGATGGGATTCGGCGGCGGCGTCTCGTAAGGTTTTCCGTATCGTGGCTCTCGGACGGGGTTTCGCGACGGAAGCTTTAAGTAGGCGGGGTCAACGCGGGGGCCACACGAGGGGCCCAGAGGTCGGCGCGGCCAAGGCCTGGCCGCGCGCCACATCCTCGGCCTCTGCCCCACTTCGGTCTTCGGTCTTCGGAAGCTTCGTGCAAAATAGGACCCTGGCGAAAGTTTCGTCCAATTCCGAGAATATTTCTTTACTAGGATTTCTGAAACCAAAACAGCAGAAACAGCAACTGCTCTTCGGCATCTTGTTAATAGGTTAGTTCCGAAAATGCATAAATATGACATATAATGTGCATAAAACATGTAGGTATCATCAATAAAGTAGCATGGAACATAAGAAATTATCGATACGTTGGAGACGTATCAGCATCCCCAAGCTTAGTTCTGCCGTCGTAAAACGATAACAAAGATAATTTTGAAGTGACATGCCATCATAATCTTGATCATACTATTTGTAAACATATGTAATGAATGCAGCGATCAAAACAAAGGTAATGTCATGAGTAAACAACTGAATCATAAAGCAAAGACTTTTCATGAATAGTACTTCAAGACAAGCATCAATAAGTCTTGCATAAGAGTTAACTCATAAAGCAATAAATCAAAGTAAAGGTGTTGAAGCAACACATAGGAAGATTAAGCGGTTGCTTTCAACTTATAACATGTATATCTCATGGATATTGTCAACATAAAGTAATATAACAAGTGCAATATGCAAATATGTAGGAATCAATGCACAGTTCACACAAGTGTTTGCTTCTTAAGGTGGAAGGAGATAGGTAAACTGACTCAACAATAAAAGTAAAAGAATGGTCCTTCAAAGAGGAAAGCATCGATTGCTGTATTTGTGCTAGAGCTTTTATTTTGAAAACATGAAACAATTTTGTCAACGGTAGTAATAAAGCATATGAGTTATGAAAATTATATCTTACAAGTTGCAAGCCTCACGCATAGTATACTAATAGTGCCCGCACCTCGTCCTTAACTTGGACTACCGGGTCTTCGCATGCCATGTTTCAACCAAGTGTGACAAAGGGGTACCTCCATGCCGCTGTACAAAGGTCTAAGGAGAATGCTCGCATTTCGGATTTCTCGCTTTTGATTATTCTCAACTTAGACATCCATACCGGACAACATGGACAACAGATAATGGACTCCTCTTAAATGCATAAGCATAGCAATGGTTATTGTTCTCATATGAGATTGAGGATATATGTCCAAAACTGAAACTTCCACCATGATTCATGGCTTTAGTTAGCGGCCCAATGTTCTTCTCTAACAATTTTACATGCTCCAACCACCAAAATGATAGACCTTCGACAAGACGGACATGCATAGCAACTCACATGATATTCAACAATAGTTGATGGCGTTCCCAGAAGCATGGTTATCGCACAAAGGCAACTTAATAAAATATAAAGTGCATAAGTACATATTCAATACTACGATAGTTTTAGGCTATTTTGTCCCATGAGCTATATATTGCAAAGGTGAATGATGGAATTTTAAAGGTAGCACTCAAGCAATTTACTTTGGAATGGCGGAGAAATACCATGTAGTAGGTAGGTATGGTGGACACAAATGGCATAGTAGTTGGCTCAAGGATTTTGGATGCATGAGAAGTATTCCCTCTCGATACAAGGTTTAGGCTAGCAAGGTTATTTGAAGCAAACTCAAGGATGAACAAGTGCAACAAGACTCACATAAAAGACATATTGTAAACATTATAAGACTCTACTTGTCTTCCTTGTTGTTCAAAACTCAATACTAGATATTATCTAGACCTTAGAGAAACCAAATATGCAAATCAAATTTTAGCAAGCTCTATGTATTTCTTCATAATGGGTGCAAAGTATATGATGCAAGAGCTTAAACATGAGCACAACAATTGCCAAGTATCACATTATCCAAGACATTTTTAGAATTACTACATGTAGCATTTTCCAATTCCAACCATATAACAATTTAACGAAGAAGAAACTTCGCCTTGAACATTATGAGTAAAGCCTAAGGACACATGTGTCCATATGCAAAGCGGAGCGTGTCTCTCTCCCACAAAGTGAATGCTAGGATCCATCTTATTCAAACAAAAACAAAAACAAAAACAAACGACGCTCCAAGTAAAGAACACAAGATGTGATTGAAATAAAAATATAGTTTCAGGGGAGGAAGATGATGTTGTTGATGAAGAAGGGGATGCCTTGGGCATCCCCAAGCTTAGACGCTTGAGTCTTCTTAAAATATGCAGGGGTGAACCACGGGGGCATCCCTGTTGAGTAACATATTGTATAGATATAGGTCCCCGTGTTTTCTCAGGGTTGTACCTATAATTGTACATGTGTCCGCCTATATATATATGAGCAGCCGGCCCTATTGGTGCGTCTCCAATAACCTTTCTACATGGTATCGAGACCCTTCGGGTCCTGCCCCCAACCGCCGCCCCTCCTGCCCTGGGCGCCGCCGGCCACCCTCCCTCCAACCCTAGCCGCCGCCCATCCGACTACCCGGCGCCCCGTCGGCCAACCCGCTGGCCTCCGCCAGCAGCGGCGCCCCCGGCCCCTCAAGCCGCGCGCACTATCATCTCGCCGCCCGGCCCTGCCCACCGTCATGAAGCGCTTCGACTCCTCCGGCTCCGGTTCCTCCGCCCAGCAGCAACCCCTTCGCCGGCCCCTCCGTCGCCGTCATCCGCGACATCCCCATCGCCGAGCGCGTGCCGCTGAGCTCCCACCACCGCCGCCAACTTCTTCCCGTGGAAGACGTACTTTGGGCTGCTCTTCCGCGAGTATGATCTCCTTGATCACGTCGACGGCACCATCGACCTCCTCGCCATGCCGCACGACCCGAGTGGCTCGCCATCGACGCCACCATCATCCGCGGTTCTACCAGACCGTCTCCAACGACATCTTTCGCACCATCGTCCGGACGGCGACTCCGCCCACACGGCTGGGCTAAGATCACCGGCCTCTTCACCGACAACAAAATCCAGCGGGTCACCTTCCTCCCAGGAGTTCTTCGCACCCACCAGAACGACCTGTCTCTCGACGACTACGCCCTCAAGCTGAAAAGTCTCTCCGATGAGCTCCGTGACTTGGAGTTTCCGATCGATGACAAGATCATGCTCCACCCTGTCGGCGGGTCTCGGCGAGGATCTCAGCAACGCCGCCTCCAACCTCACGCTCCTCAAACGCACCTTCGAGCAGGCCGTGACCCGCCTCCTGCGGAGCGCCTCAGCACCTCCGCTCGGCCCCACCGCTCGCCGCCGGTTTCTCCGCGGCGCCGACTCCGCGCCGCGCGCCACAGCGCTCGCCCCCGGGTCCGCCGCCGACCCCCGTGGCTCAGACCGGATGACCGGCCAGCCAGGCCCGCCAACCGGCCCTGACTGGGCACGCTGGCGCACCGCCGGCCAGACCGGCCCTGGACCGGGCAGCGGCTCCACGGCGGTAGCCGCCGGCTGCCGCCGTGGCGGTGGCACGGGTGGCACCGGTGGCGCCAATGCTGCCGCACCCGCGCCTCGTCCCGCGTACACCGCCCCTCCGCCATGGACCGCCGGTCACAATCCGTGGACCGGGGTCGTTCACGCCTACTCCATGCCCGTGCCGCGCGCCCCCTACCGGGCATCATGGGGCCGCGTCCGGCCTCCCACCAGGCGTTCTACGCACCCCAGCCTGCCGGCCTACGCCCCTCCGGCGCGACCCCGTGGGATCCCGCGCTCCGACCGCCCTCCCGCCGCGCCTCTTTGGGCGTATGGTGGCGGTGGCGACTGGTTCATGGACACCGCGCTCCGCGCATATCCCGGTAACCTCTCCTTTTCCACGCCCGCTTCCACTTCTTCTCGCATCATCGTTGGCAACGGTCATGCTCTTCCTATTACTCACACTGGTTCTGTCTCTTTCCTTCCACCTCCACTCCTCTCTCTCTCCATAATGTTCTTGTCTCTCCGACTTGATTAAAAACCTTGTTTCTGTTAAGTCCTCTTCGTGATAACTGTGGACTGTGGAATTTGACGCTTTTGGTTTCTCTGTCCAGGATGGTCGTACGGATGCTCCTCCACCGATGTGATAGCCCCGGCGATCTCTACCCCGTTGGCGCGGCCTCCACCACCACCGCCGCCCACTCGCCCTCTCCGCCGGTGTCGACCTTTGGCACGCCCGTCTTGGCCATCCTAGCTCCGCCACTCTGCGTCAAATAATGCAAGGCTTCTCCTTTACTTGTAATAAAACGGATGCCCACACTTGTGAAGCATGTCGTCTAGGCAAACATGTTCGCCTCCGTTTAGTTCGTCCTCCACAGTCGCGTCTTTTCCCTTTCAACTTATTCATAGATGTATGGACCTCGCCGGTCCCGAGTAACTCGGCTATAATTATTATCTTGTGATTCTTGATGATTACTCGCATTTTGTATGGACTTTTCCACTTCGCCGTAAGTCCGACGTTGCCACCACCCTCACCGCCTTCTTCGCCTTCGTCTCCACCCAGTTTGGTCGCCCCATTCACGCTCTCCAAACCGACAACGGCAAGGAGTTCGACAACATCACCATTCGCTCACTTCTCGCCACCCACGGCCGTCTCCGCTCACGTGTCCATACACTTCTTCACAGAAGCCGTGCCGAACGGATGCTTCGTACCCTCAACGATGCGTCCGCACCCTTCTGTTCCATGCCTCCATGCCCCCGCGATTCTGGCCGGATGCCCTTGCTACGCGACTCTCTCGTCAACATCCGCCCGTGTCGTGTGCGTTGGTTCTACACGCCGCATCATCTCCTCTACGGTGCGCCGCCCCACCTACGATGACCTCTCGCATCTTCTACTGCCGGTGTTATCCTAACAACGCTGCCACCGCCGAAGCTTGCGCCGCGCTCCCTCCCCTGTGTGTTCCTCGCTACCCCGCCAACACCAAGGGCTACCGCTGTTACGACCCGGTCTCCCATCGTGTCCTCACTTCCAGGCACGTGTACTTTGACGAGTTGGTTTTTCCGTTTCAGGGACTCATGGCGACCCCTCCGACGACGCCTGGCGTCCATTCCCCTCATGGCCGCGGCGACGACCGCGGGTTCTGGGCCAAGCCCGCTGGTCTCGGCGTCTCGTCGCGCTGCCGCGACGCCTTCAAGGCGCCCGGCGCTTCCGTCGCCGCCGCTGTCGCGACGCCCGCGCGACCCCGCCCGCCGCCCGTGGCGCCCTCGCTGCCGCCGCCGCGACGCCCGCGCGTTCGAGCGCCATCGCCAGCGTCGCCCGCGGCGTCCCCTTCGCCCGCACCCGCGACGTCCGAGCGCCCCGGCGCCCCCGTCGCCCGCGGCCGCTCGCTTCGTCGTCTCGCCTCGCCACCCGTCGCTAGTCTGAGCCCATGCTCACCACGCGCCCGCGCTGGTGTGCGGCGACCGTCTACTCGCTACCCGCCGACCGATGTTCGCGCGCGTTCTCCGTCCTACCGCTGTCGCCTTCCGCGCGCCAACGAGACATTGCCGCACGACGGCGGCGCCCCACTACCCGACCGGCCAAGCGCCCGTCAGACCGGCCCATCCCGCCGCCGCCCGGTCCGACCTGGGCTCGCCGGCCGGCGACCGTTCCTTCGCCCGTGCCCACCTCGGCCAAGCGCCACCCGCGACCCGTAGCTGCCATGCAGAGGGAGGCGATGGCTGCAGCCGCAATAGGACCTGGGAGCTCGTCCCCGGCCCCTCGCCCAACGTCATCTCCGGCAAATGGGTCTTCAAGCACAAGCTCGGCTCGACGGCACTCTCGCGCACAAGGCGCGGGTGGTGGTGCGGCTTCTGGAGCGCGCTGCCGACTTCACGGATACGTTGCTCCGGTTGTCAAACCGGGCACGATCCGCACGGTGCGACCTGTCGCGTCTCGTGCGTGGCCTGCTCATCAGATGGACGTCTCCAACGCCTTCCTTCATGGCCATCTGCAGGAACAGGTACCGTCAAAGAACCCATCGGCTTCGTCGACACCGAGCGCCCCGATGACGTGTGCTTGTCTCTCGGTCCCTGTGGGGACCGAAGCAGCGCCCAGCTGCGCCGCATCGCCGGCTTCCCCGCATCAGCTGGGCTCGCCTACGCGCTCCGATATGTCCCTGTTCGTCTACCGACCGGGACACCGACATGGCATACCTGTTGTACGCTGACGACATCATCCGACGGCCTCCACCGCTGGTCTTCTTCGACGCTCACCGACCGTCTTCGCGCCGAGTTCGCGTTGAAGGATCTTGGCCCGCTTCACTACTTCCTCGGCATCGAGGTTGTCCGACGTGCGGACGGGTTCTTCCTCCACCAGCGGAAGTATGCCCACGAGCTTCTCGAGCGTGCAGGGATGCTTAACTGCAACCCCGCGCCTACTCCCGTCGACACGAAGGCAAGCTCTCCCTCCGGTGATGGGTCGCCGCACCGACGCGCCGTTCTATCGCTCCATTGTCTGCTCTTCAAGTACTTGACACGACGCGACGGAGCTCCAGTACGCCGTGCAAGCAGGTGTGCTTGCATATGCATGCTCCTCGGGATGCTCATTGGGCCGTGTGAAGCGATTCGTCACGTTCCGTGGTGCCATGGGCTCGGCTCTGACGTTGCATGCTTCGCCTCGACGTCGAACGACCTTGTCGCCTACCCGACGCGGACTGGGCGGGTTGCCCGGATACGCGTCGCTCCACCAGCGGCTACTGCGTCTACCTCGGCTCGTCGCTTGTCTCTTGGTCTTCCAAGAGGCAGCCCACCGTGTCCCGCTCCAGTGCTGAGGCCGAGTACCGCGCCGTGGCTAACGCTGTGGCTGAGTGCACATGGCTTCGTCAGCTTCTCGTCCGAGCTCTCTTGTCCTGTTGACAAGGCTACGGTGGTCTTCTGCGACAACGTATCGGCTGTCTACCTCTCCGCCAACCCCGTTCATCATCGGCGCACCAAGCACATCGAGTTGGACATTCACTTTGTTCGTGAGCAAGCCCTCGGTCACGTTCGAGTTCTTCACGTACCGACGTCTCAGCAATTTGCCGAGATCATGACGAAGGGATTGCCATCCACGACTTTTCCTGAGTTTCGCTCCAGTCTGTGTGTCGGTGCCGACCTTTCGACTGCGGGGGTGTTGAGTAACATATTGTATAGATATAGGTCCCCGTGTTTCTCAGGGTTGTACCTGTAATTGTACATGTGTCCGCCTATATATATATGAGCAGCCGGCCCTATTGGTGCTGTGCAATCTCCAATAACCTTTCTACAATCCCCAAGCTTAGAGCTTTCACTCCTCTTGATCATAGTATATCATTCTCCTCTCTTGACCCTTGAAAACTTCCTTCACACCAAACTTCAAGCAAACTCATTAGAGGGTTAGTGCATCATTAATAATTCACTCATTCAGAGGTGACACAATCATTATTTTCACTTCTGGACATTGCATAATGCTACTGGACATTAGTGGATCAAAGAAATAAATCCAACATAGCAAAAGAGGCAATGCGAAATAAAAGGCAGAATCTGTCAAAAACAGAACAGTCCGTAAAGACGAATTTAGAAATGGCACCAGACTTGCTCAAATGGAAAACTCAAAACTAATGAAAGTTGCGTACATATCTGAGGATCACGCTCGTAAATTGGCAGATTTTTCGAATTTTCTACAGAGAATTGTGCCCAGATTCGTGACAGACAGCAATGCTGTTTCTGCGCAGCAATCCCAAATATAACATCAACTTTGACATAGAAACTTTACTTGGCACAAAAACATGATAAGTTGCTACAGTAGTAAACAACTTCCAAGACTCAACAAAACAAAAAATTGCTGTAGGTAAAAACATGGGTTGTCTCCTATAAGCGCTTTTTAACGCCTTTCAGCTAGGCGCAGAAAAAATCAAGTAACATCGAGAGTAGAAGCATCAACATCATAGCTTGTTCTAATAATAGAATCAAAAGGCAACTTCATTCTCTTCTAGGGAAGTGTTCCATACCTTTCTTGAGAGGAAATTGATATTTAATATTACCTTCCCTCATATCAATAACAGCACCAACGGTTCAAGAAAAGGTCTTCCCAACACAATTGGACAAGATGCATTGCATTCATATCCAAGACAACAAAATCAAGCTGGGACAAGGTTATTGTTAACCGTAATATGCACATTATCAATCCTCCCCAAAGGTTTCTTTTTAGCATTATCGGCAAGATTAACATCCAAATAACAATTCTTCAATGGTGGCAAGTCAAGCATATCATAAATCTTTTTAGGCATAACATAAATACTTGCACCAAGATCACATAAAGCATTACATTCAAAGTCATTGAATTTCATTTTAATGATGGGCTCCCAACCATCTTCTAACTTTCTAGGAATAGAAGTTTCAAGTTTCAGTTTCTCTTCTCTAGCTTTTATGAGAGCATTTGTAATATGTTTGGTAAAGGCTAAATTTATAGCACTAGCATTAGGACTTTTAGCAAGTTTTTGTAAGAATTTTATAACTTCAGCGATGTGGCAATCATCAAAATCTAAATCATTGAGCTACAGCAATGGGATTATTATTCCCAAGGTTGGAAAAAATTTTGCAGCTTTATCACAAGCAGTTTCAGTAGGTTTTAGCACTTCGTTTTAGCGCTTTGCACTAGGAGTAGAAACATTGCCAACACCAATTATTTTACCATTGATAGTAGGAGGTGCAACAACATGTGAAGAATTAGCATTACTAGTGGTGGTAATAGTCCAAACTTTAGCTACATTATTCTCTTTAGCTAGTTTTTCATTTTTTTCTCTATCCCACCTAGCACGTAGTTCAGCCATTAATCTTATATTCTCATTAATTCTAACTTGGATGGCATTTGCTGTAGTAGTAATCTTATTATCAATATCATTATTAGGCATAACTTTCAATTTTAAAAGATTTACACGAGGCAAGTCTATCAACTCTAGAAGCATTAGTATCAATTTTATCAAGCTTTTCCTCAACAGATTTGTTAAAAGCGGTTTGTGTACTAATAAATTCTTTAAGCATAGCTTCAAGACCAGAGGGTACACTCCTATTATTGTTGTAAGAATTTACAAGAATTACCATAACCATTACCATTACAGAAGGATATGGCCTATAGTTATTACGAGTTGTTCCTATAAGCATTGTTGTTGAAATTATTTTTAATGAAATTCACATCAACATTTTCTTCTTGGCAACCAATGAAGCTAAAGGAACATTATTTGGATCAACATTAGATCTACCATTCACAAGCATAGACATAATCACATCAATCTTATCACTCAAGGAAGAGGTTTCCTCAACGGAATTTACCTTCTTACCTTGTGGAGCTCTTTCCGTGTGCCATTCAGAGTAATTTATCATCATATCATCAAGAAGTTTTGTAGCCGCCCCCAATGTGATGGACATAAAGGTACCAGCAGCTGAATAATAAATTCCAAGAAAAATTTAGTCCCGCATAGAAGGTTTGGATGATCATCCAAGTAGTCAATCCATGGGTTGGGCAAATCTTTACCAAAGTTTTCATTCTCTCCCAAGCTTGAGCAACATGTTCAGTATCTAATTGCTTAAAATTCATTATGCTACTTCTCAAAGATATAATTTTAGCGGGAGGATAATATCTACCAATAAAGCATCCTTGCATTTAGTCCATGAATCAATACTATTCTTAGGCAAAGATAGCAACCAATCTTTAGCTCTTCCTCTTAATGAGAAAGGAAACACTTTCAATTTAATAATATCACTATCTACATCTTTATACTTTTGCATTTCACAAAGTTCAACAAAATTATTGAGATGGGCAGCAGCATCATCAGAACAGCACTAAAATTGTTCTCATAACCAAATTCAGAAAGCAGGTTTAATTTCAAAGAATTCTGTAGTAGCGGTGGAGCAATAGGTGTGCATAGGAAATCATTATTTGCATTTGTGAAGTCACACAATTTAGTATTTTCATGGTTGGCCATTTTAGCAACAGTAATAAAACAAACTAGAGAAGTAAATGCAAGTAACTAATTTTTTTGTGTTTTTGATATAGAGAGCAAGACAGTAAATAAAGTAAAACTAGCAACTAATTTTTTTGTGTTTTGATTAGTGCAGCAAACAAAGTAGTAAATAAAATAAAGCAAGACAAAAACAAAGTAAAGAGATTGAGAAGTGGAGACTCCCCTTGCAGCGTGTCTTGATCTCCCGGCAACGGCGCGAAAAGAGCTTGATGGCGTGTAACTCACACGTTCGTTGGGAACCCCAAGAGGAAGGTATGATGCGCACAAGAGCAAGTTTTCCCTCGAAGAAACCAAGGTTTGTGAACCGAGGAGCTAGAAGCACGTTGAAGGTTGATGGTCGCGAAATGTGATGCGGCGCAACACCAGTGGATTCCGGCGCCAACGCGAACCTGCCACAACACAACTCAAGTACTTTGTCCCAACGAAACAGGAGGTTGTCAATCTCACCCTTGCTGTAACAAAGGATTAAACGTATCGAGTGGAAGATGTTTGCAAAGAAAACAGTAAAACAAGTAGATTGTATGCTGGTGTAAAGAATAGGACCGGGGTTCACAGTTCACTAGAGGTGCCCTCCATAAGATAAAAGCATGTTGGGTGGAAAAATTAGTTTGGAAATTGACAAATAGAGAAGGCATAACAATGCATATACATGACATGATAAAAATAGATAGTGAGATTTAACCGGGCATTACGACAAAGTACCTAGACCGCCATCCAACCGCATCTATGCCTAAAAAGTCCACCTTCAAAGTTATCGTCCGAACCCCTCCGCATTAAGTTGCAAAGCAACACATATAACTGCATTAAGTATGGTGCGTAATGTAATCAACAACTACATCCTTAGACATAGCATCAATGTTTTCCCTAGTGGCAACAAAGACATCACAACCTTAGAACCTACTCTCACGATCCCAGATTCAATGAAGGTATGAACCCACTATCGAGCATAAATACCCTCTTGGAGTTAAGAGCAAAATCTTGGCCCTACTAATATCTGAGAGCATGCAAGATCATAAACAACACATAAACAATAGATTATAAAACAACCATAATCATAGTACTCTCTATCCATCGGATCCCGACAAACACAACATATAGTATTACAGATAGATGATCTTGACCATGTTAGGCAGCTCACAAGTATCCAACAATGAAGCACAACAAGGAGAAGACGACCATCTAGCTACCGTTATGGACCCATGGAGGGGCGGACTACTCACTCATCACTCCGAGGCGAATTATGGCGGTGTAGAGTCCGAGAGATGAATCCCCTTCCTCCAGGCGCCGAGAAGCATCTCCAATCCCCCAGATGGGACTTCGCGGCGGCGGCGTCTCCGTAAGGTTTTCCGTATCGTGGCCTCTGCACTGGGCCTGCGACGGCTTTAAGTGCAGGCTGAGGTCAACACGGGGGGTTACACGAGGGCCCAGAGATGGGTCGGGCGCGGCCAAAGCCCGTCGCGCCGGCCACCCCCGTCTCGTGGCCCCACTTCGTTAGGCCCTCGGTCTTGAAGCTTGCAAAAATAGGACCTCGGGCGAAAATGTTCTGTCCAATTCCGAGAATATTTCTTTACTAGGATTTCAGAAACCAAAAACAGAAGAAAAACAGCAACTGGCTCTTTCGGCATCTTGTTAATAGGTTAGTCTTGAAAATGCGCAAATATGACATATAATGTGCATAAAACATGTAGGTATCATCAATAAAGTAGCATGGAACATAAGAAATTATCGATACGTTGGAGACGTATCAACGGTCTTGATTACATCGTTTTCCTCTGTGGCCTCTCATGACTTGCTTTTACATTAGCATAGCTTGCAACCTCTGGGGTGACAAAGCGCGGTAGAGGGGTCTTTGGTGTGTCTACTTCAGCGTGGAGGACGTCAAGCTTTGTCAGAGTGCTTCAAAAAAATTTGTAACAGAAAAAGTGCATTTGCACACCGTGTCGGTGTGCACCTGTGGGGTTGTGACACATGTCAAGCTTATGGCCTCGGTAATCTCCCTCTCTAAGATAGGGGCCCATAGGTTGCGGCTTGCATCTGCGTCACGGTTACCGGTTGTTGATATACATTTTGGGACTGCTGAACAGCCTTGCCGGCTGGTGAATGCTCTGCCCGGGAACCAGATTATAAACAGGTTCAGCGTTTCATCCCTGGGCGGTACGGTACTAATTGTTACGGTGCTAATAGATGGTGTACTCTCGATTGTAAGTGGAAAGTGTCATTTGCTCCCGAGCACCAGTGCTCTCGCCGTTAAAAAACATTTAAAATCATGGTTTAAAAGTTTTAAAAAAATATGAAAATAATTCGGCACATAGTTAGTGTTGTATCCCACAAGCATGTAAAATCGTGACTCTAAATTTGTTGTATTATGGGCTACACAAAAATGACAAATCTGATAAAATTTTGAGATTTCAAACATAGGTCTACAGATCTACATTTTTGTTATTTTTGTACAGCTCAGGATACAAAATATTTGAAAGTGATATTTTACACGTTTGTGGGATAATTCATGAGCTACATTCGAATTTTTTTTTTCAATTTTTTTTGAAACTCACAAATATGATTTTGAATTTTTTAAACTAACCAGGTGCACTGGAGCTCGGGAGCAAGAAATCTTCACTCCGATTGTAAGCCCGAACTTGCCAAAAACACAATGTATGCCCGATATTACTGTCTGTCATCCTCCGCCCGAGTTGGCCCAATAAGAAAGCCTTCGGCCCGTACTGGCCTAACGAACGCACCGAGGCCGATCTCGTCGTGTACCTCGTACACTCGCACCGGAGCGAGCGCGTGTCGCCGGCAGCGGTGCTGCACGGCCGGCCGGATTCTGTTGAGCTAGCTAGCGTTTTTCGCTATCTCGTGGCAGTTATCACGTGATTCTGTCATCGAAGGGGTTATTAAACCTCGCGGGACGCGGGCGCCGTATGTTCTCTCTCGTAAGAATCTAGGATCATGTATGATTTGGCCTTTGGCCCTCTTTGACTTACATAAATGTGACGAAAGATCTGATAAACGCCAATTCTATGCGAACAGCGCTTAGCATCATGGCATGTCATCTTGATTGGTGTACAAAAAAAACGGTTCACCCGTCATGTCGCTCCCCGCGGGTGGCCAACCCCTAGCGCCAACCACCCTCCTCCCCCCATCGCCGCCATCGGCGTGAGCCGACGGTCAAAGCCTATGCGGTGCTGACGGTGGTGGACCTTGGGATCCTGCTAATGAGGTGGTAGCGTGGGGCTCTCCCATCCCGGAGGCGGAGATCTGAAGCAACGAATCGGCGGCTCCTCGCACGACGGGCCGGCGTGCCACGGCGAGGAGGCTCCTCGTGGTGGAGGCGGAGGGTGATGGTGAATAGGGACGTAGGTCGCCGGGAGGTGGGCCGCCGGCGTCGGGAGACGAGGCGGCGTCTAGGGAGAGGCATCAACACTTGGGGAGGGAGAGGTCTAAGTCGACCAGTTGAAAAAAATTGCAACCGGTGCTGGGTGGCGGCTGGGGCGTGGCGGGTGCTCCGGTGCCCATCTCCGCCATATCTTAAGCTATCCTTTTCTCCTCATGTTGGTTGGTCTCTTCCCCACCAGAGCTTGTCATCAACTCCTTCGCTGGACCTGGGGACGTCTTTGGGGGGGCGGACCGTGGACCGGGAGAAATTCTGGTCGGCTGACCAACCATAGTTGTTACTCTCCAAAACCCACCGACGGGCGTTGTTAAGCAACACGAAGAGCCGGAGCTCCTGTCGCTAGTGGATCCCCCGGCACTCCGTTGCCGTCCCGCAAATCTTCGCCAACGTTCGCGGTTGAGCAGGGCGTGCCACCTGACCTAGACCCGATCAGAGGGTGTTAGTGCTTCGATTGTTCCTGCATGGTAGACACGAACGTTAAATAATTTGAAGCCCCCCATCGGCTCAGCTCGTGGGATCGGCCTGGTGAGCCGATCGCCCCATGTTTCACGTTAACCCCATAATGGCATGGGGATCCCCGCTTTTGATCGTATCAAAGCTTAAAAACCTGAACATGCGTTTAGGGCCTTTCACCGCATAATCGAACGTCCCACGTGTGATCGGGCCTAGCAGCGAAGACGATGCAAACCCTCCCTACGAGAGGCCTAAAACCAACATAACGTCGATCTCCTGGAACACCTCACAGTGACGATGAACAACATCTAGCCGCACTACCGATCCTCTGATCCTGGGGCTTGGTAAGGCCTGAACTATAGTAGATAGGCAAACTAATCCTTGGGCGGAGCAAGGAGCAACTATAACGGATCGGATCTACTAAGTAACGAACAAAGCAAGATGCTGCCCTACGTCTGGATAGACGTAAGAGCAGCTAGGTGTCGAGGGACCTGCATTGCCACGCAGATATGCACGTGAAAGCATCAATGCAAGCTCCTAAACACCTAAGGATAAGTAGTACTGCCCGCCATCAACAAGGCTTCAACACGAACAACACGAAGCAACGAATAAACGTATACTGCCTAGAACGCTAGATGCGATCTAGGCAGCATGGTGCTACCCGGGAGAAACCCTCGAAGTGACGATGCGCCCGATTTGTGTTGGTTGAACGATGATTGTCTCTTTTTCCGATAACCCTAGAGACATATTTATAGTCCAAAGGACTTTCTTCGGGCTGCACCTAACCGTGCACGGGCGACTCTATCTCTTTAATCTAAATTACAATGCTATCTACTATTTTACATATACACGGGCCACTTAGCCCGAACTCTCAGCGCAAGGCCGTCAAGATGCTCCATAGTCATCTCCTCCTCTGCTTCATCTTCCAGTATTACGGCCCATTTCCCGATTTGGCCAAATCGTGTAACACATGCCCGTTTTGGTAATGATAATTTCAAAACCATTCCGTTTTTCCTCAGGGTCAGGCTGTGGGCAGAGCCGGTCGCAGCTTTCTTCATACGACGCTCGCCTTTTCAACTTCTCTGCACGACTTGACCGTTCTGGCACCACGTCCTTCGGAACTGCTTAGGCATTAAACCATATATTTCCCTTTTATTTGGCCACATCGGTCAGCTCTCCCTCTTCCTCCTTCCAGACGCGACTTCCTCAAAAACTCTCCGCTCGCCATGTCTTCCTTTTCTTCTTCCACTTCATCGGTTGCCGCCACAAGAGCCACCCAAATCGACACTGTAGAGTGGGGTACGCAGGCGCGCACATATCCCTGCCCCAACAGCGTGGGGACAAGGAGGACCATGACTTCCTCCGTCAGTCCGGCATGACAGGCCCCGATCGACGGTGGCAGGGGGACCGTCTTCGCCAATGAGGAAGCGTGGAGGCGACGACGACCGTTTTTCCGGGACGGGGGTCACTTATTCCGAGGAGGTGAAGGAGGAGAGGGAGGACCACGGTCCGACGAGCCGTCGGGTTAAACGCCATTGCCCCGGGGCACGGGCACCTCAACACTTCGACAAATGAGGGGCTTAATGATGCTGACGAGGAGGATGAGGACAACGAGGGTCCCGCCGGTGGCCGCTACAACAGCGAATACGACGAGCCGTGGTCGTGAGCAGCGCCGAATGACGTGATGGTGACGTACGACGACGATGAGGGCAAGAACGTCCTTAAACAGGAGCTTAGCTTAGGGCCGCCAGAGTGTGATAGGGCCCCGCACTCCCAATCCTTCCCTTTGAGAGCAATCAGCCTCTTACAAGAAACCTTATTTGTCAATGAAGAGTTTCCAACTTGTTTGCCATTTCTTTGCCTACTTCATTAGCCGCATTCTCCCCTTATATGGATTTTGGCTGATCGTTGGCCTGATCAATCGCTGATGAACCGAGGGCAACGCATCTGCCTCTTAGATACCTCGAGATAGATCAGTTCGTATCCTCAAATTTCTACGAACAGACCAAGCCGGAATCGTGCACACCTTGAATCTTGAAAATCCAATCCCCTGAGCTTAATGTCAGCCTTAATCGGCAAGACTCCAGAATTGATGCCTTCAGAGGAACTATAGGACCATTGCTGAAAATCTCGATCGCCTTAAAACTTCGCAATGGATGCTTTGTCTCTTGCGGCAACAAACAGGCCCAAAGCCTATCAATTCTGATGGCTCCTTCTTCAAATCCCTTCCCAGCCAACTCCTGGTAATTTTCCTCTGCAAGAGTTCGCCACCTTTCAATATGGTTACGATGCGGAGACAGCCGATTTCAATACCATCGGCTCTTCAGAGTGAAGAATCTTCGTGGTGGTCGGTTGCCCCCGAGCCTTAGTCAAGGCGAGAACGGCGTGGACCAGCCAAAGGGCCGCTCCCGCTTCCCAATCCGAGAGCCACACTGACGGACTAAATCGCTTTCAATAGCGTGAGAACCTCCATGGTGAGTCGCTTCGAGCCATCTCCAGCCTTCTTTCATCAAAACTTGGCAGAAAGCTTACGCCCAAGGAGACAGTGCACTAGAACGGTTTTGGAAATCAGCAGCTTCCTTGAACTAAGAAGCCTCACACGCAAAGGGCTCTTGAACTCTTCCAGCTCCCATTCTCAGGTCTTGCTGCCTGACGACTCATCACCTGGTGCGTACTAATGCAGCTTTCCGGCACGATGTTCCATGAAGTTGTCACCTGGTCAAGCCCCAGAGAGATGCTCTCACAGCCAATTGAATGTCCACATTGAACTGATCTCGCATGCCACCGAGGGACTCTTCAAGAGAACCTCGCACGCACTTGGGATCGTCCATTAGGCTCCCCTGTGGTGTGTCACGGTAAAGACTTGAGTCGATGCCGTGCACGTTTTGAATTCTTAAGTCGATGTCTACGCATCGTCGTGCTCAAAAATTTCTCAGATTTTCGATTTTGCGGCTGGTTTCTGGCACGTCCCCATACTTCTGAGCTGCTCCGTTTCTGATTTTTGCGCTCCATTTTTACATATCGGGCCCCCATACTCTGAGCTGCCTCAATGACATTTTGACATCCGTTCCCAGCTTCATATCCTCGCATCTCATCCATCTATGTGCCCCCGAGCCGATTCTGCATCAAGTAATTGATGGCATCGTCTCTTCAGGCATCTGTTGGATCAATGCCGGTCACGTACAGCATGTTGAGGATAATTTGGCCGATTTAGAATCGGCCTCCTTTCCATTGCAATGTTTCGTGAAGGTTTAGTACTTCTTGGTTTTCCACTGTAGTTACGTGACATGTTGGAGATGAGATCCTTTGTTTTTCATTTTTTGGAGGGCCGATTCGTGGATCGGTTTGCCACGTATGTCCAATGTCTTTGACCTGCTACTCCGTTAGGGCCGGGTGGATAAACCAGCTCTTACCCCATTTTCTATAGTCATGCGCCACAACCCTAAACTGATCTCCAGAGAGCTGCTCTTGGTCATCTGCCTCCCACACGCTCATGGTAGCTAATGATATCTCGATTGAGTCAACGTATCAACGACTTCCACTTCATCTCCATCCCATCGGATGATGCATTGGTGCATTGTAGACGTGGATGCAATTAACACGAATCCAGTCCCTTCCCAATAGGACGGCGTAATTGCTTTTGGCTGCCAACGATGAAGAACGATAGTGGGGCGGTCTTCCCGCCCATAAATAGTTTCACATTCAGAACACCTTTTCGCTTCCGATCACTCGTTGAAGCTCTTTAATGTGATAAAGGTCTTGATCAGATCGCCGCTGGAATGCCCTAAACGATTTAGCATGAATACGTGCATTATGTTGATCATTGCCTCCGTATCAACTAACATCTACTGACAAGCGTCTGCTGATAACCTCAAATATAGGGCTTTCAGATGCTCAGAGTTTTATCTCAGGCTAAGATAACTGTCGGACCCAGGTCTAATTCGAGCCACTGAACTTCCTCTCGCCGCTTGGAGCGAATCCACGGAGTATGAATACCATGTTTGTATTAGCCGATGCCCCTAGGTATAAGCGTCAAATCAGGCATCTGCTACCGCTTTCATCTTAATACATTTATCGATCTTTCGAGCCGGCCCCAATATGCTGACAAGGTGTGTCGGTGCTTCTAATAGACACAAGCTGCCGAACCGGTATTCGCGAGCGCCACTGGGGATCCTCTAGTATAAGCTAAGCGGCATATGCATGTGACTTTTAAGCTGCTGATGCACAGATATATCCATGATAGTATGCTTCTTGAGAGGACTCAGCTCGTTTGTTATGTGGGGCGGGAGAGGTCCCAGACGCCGAAACACAGACGCGTTGGCTGCCTCCTTCGCCGCTTGCATTCTCGCGCTTTCCGATTGTTGGCAAATCGGCTCATTCCGAGTCCCAGCAATGTTTGAAGAAAGGACAGTCCCAATGCCTATCCATGTTGTCTTGCTCCCTTGACCTCCTCCAGCCGTGACGTTCTGCATCTGCCGTTGTTCCTGCTGCTCGATCGACACCCGTTTGCATCGATCAAGCCGATATCTTTCATCGTCAAGCTGCCATAGCGACGCGGTCGCATCGTTGTTCATATTTGTTGAGGAGATGCACGGATAATGGGCGTTGATACCGTATGCTTCCCCAATCTCCTCCCTAAGTAGGTATCGCCCATCGTCGCCGTGGTCGGTCGCAGGAACGGGCTCCTCTTTATCTTTTGGCAGCAATGAGAGTGGCTGTTTCCTCGCTTATGTTCAAAGCATGGCGGATCACAAACCCTGCCATATTGACATCAAAGGAAACCCTGGCTCTCTCATGGAGAGGCTTAGGTCCACCATGTTGACGCCCCGGAACGGACGATGTCTACTTCATGGCAACGTCCAAAGTTAATGGCCTCGATTTATCGCCATCTGAATTGGCGCATTACTTTGTAGCTGGTGGCGGCGTGAACGTATGATGCCATTTGCGTATGGCCTTTTGTTCATCTCCGCGCGTAGGGATCTGTGGCCTTCGGGTAGCTTCAATTGTTTCTCTTTCGCAGCATCGAAGATCTGTTCGCCTTGGTCACGTCGAAGTCCAACCCTCTTGGAGGCCCCGGCGGGTTCACCCATTTGCAGGACAGGCACGGGCGTCCGAGTCCACTCGGTTACCGCAACTTCCGATCTGCAGAATCTTCATCCTCATCAGCATTGACCGTGGGTTATCGCGCGTTTGAACTTGTCTGGTGCTCTGGATGGCGATGTTCATATAAGGTCAGTCTATTAACCAGGTGCGTCAACGAGTTGTACTCAACTTGGAACGTCAGATCCTTGAACGACGCTGCAAGGCCTGCCACGGCCAGCTCGACTGCTTCTTTTCGCTTATATGAACCGAATAGCACTTCTTGACAACAAACGCCAATGTACTCACCACTGCCTCCTCGCTTTTGCCGAACCTGTGCTAGTTCGGCAATACCAGCTTCAGTAGCTTCTGAATGGTATTGTGTAACATTCCAAATTTCAATAAAATAAACAAGAGAGATAATTCAAGAATCCAAAATTTGGAGCCAACAAAAACTTTTCTCATCATATAGGACTATGCATAATTAGCTCACCTTATTAATTTATTTGAGTGTGCTTTTGCCATGATGCTTGTTTATGTGTTACCCTCATTCCAAAACCCTAGCAATGATCACTTGATCACTCAATGTCAAATAAAAACCAAACAGAAAAGAAATAATAAAAATCAACTTCACACACACATAAGGCTTAGGCCATTTTTACCATTCTTTGATCTAGGCCAATTTGGTTTGCACCATCACTTGTAAATGGTTACTAAACACTTATTAACCCCTTTGAAATCAAGCCAACTCAATTCAAAACAAATTGGAATCAAAATGGAGCTCACATGTGATTATGGTCATATGTGCCATTTTTACCCTGATGCCCACTTTGAGTCCCTGGATTTTCACTTTTCACTTCTACACTTGGTCAAACCTTTTCACCTCATCCAACACAACATCAAGCACTCCAACTTTGCCCAAAACCATCACCCCAAATTCTTTACCAAATTCAAATGGGAAGCAAGCAAAGTGGGGACTTTTTTAGTAAAGTGAAGATCATATGCAATATGTGATTTTGCAATTCAACACCTTTTTGATCACCACCACCATCAATCTACTCCAACTATTATCCAATTCAAACCCACCAAAATTCAGCCAAAAATTTGAAAATATTTTTCTTTCGGCCATTTGGTCGAACACCTGGCAGGCAGGGATCAGATTGATGCCCATACCGAAATTTGGAGTTGGACTTGGTCCAACCCTGACCCTCTCTGCACCCTGGCACCTCCACTCACCTCTCAGCCTCAGTGCCCAGCCCTGCCATCACCTCCCCTTGCTCACAGTGACCATGGCATGACCATGCCGTGGCATGGCATGGCCACACCATGCCATCTCTCTCTCACCTCTCACCTTGGTCATGCACCATCATGTCCTCTAGCTCACCCACACTCTCCTGAGCAGCCTGGACACGAGACTGGACCCAACGGTGCACTGGACTCGCCAGAACGCGACGCGCCCAAACGTGCCCAGCGACACGCGCGCCAGCCAGAGCGTGCGTCGACCAGCGCCAGAGCACGCGCGGGCATGACGTCGCCCGGGCTCTCCATGCCACCACTTGCCACCGCCGCTCGTCAGCACCTGCGCCAAGCCACCAGGAGGCGCCCAGACACGACCGTTTGATTCCGGAGCGCCAGGGCCGCGCCACCGTCGACGAGACCCCGCCACGGCCATGCTAGCCCCCGTCAAGCTTCCCATCACCACAGAGCCCCTGCCGCGCCACGATCGCGCGCGTCAGCTTCTCCAGCACCAGCCACCGTACGCGCCCATGCCTTGCCTCTTCGCGACCTTGAACGGCGACGACGACGATGACCTTAGCTCCGCCCCTCGCCTCCCTCTGCTATAAAAGGAGAGCTCCCCTGAGCAATCCAGGCACAGATCGTCGCCACCACCACGCCTCGCCACCTCCACTCAGTCGATTAGCCACTCCCCTGGTCGTGCAAGCTCGAAGCCGCCACCGGTACACGGAGTTCGCCGGAGTAGGAGGGCCACCCCGTGGACGTCGCCACGTTGGTCAGGAGATCCGTCTTCGGCCAACGACAAAGGCGCACCCTCCGACGCTCGGCCGGAGCCCGACGCGCCCTCCGACCCCCTCCGCGCCGCCGCAAGCTCCACCTCCTCGACTGCCGTCGACGACGACGCACCCCAGCCCGGCCGGATTGGCGATCCACCCACGTCGCTCCCCTCTCCCCGTGCACCGCCCGGGCGTTACAGCTCACGTACGTGGTCCCCACCTTGTCCGCCTGGCCGCCGCGCCGGACGCAAACACGGGCCGCCCACTCTTTTTTTTCTCTCGCAGCTCAGCCATATTTTCCGCGTCAGTTCACGCTTGGAATTCAAATTTGAAAATAGGATCACACCCTAATCTGATGCTAAATTTGAAATTCAATAGGGACAAATCTACTCTACCAAATTTTACAAATTTATATTTGAACCTTAGGAATTTATCTATACAATGCCACCTGTTTGAACCCTAGAGCTGTTATAGAATTTAAATGAGAAAATAAACAAAGCAGGACTTTTCTCGCATTAGCACCGAGGTGCCGGAATCCTACAACATGCTTTTAAGTTATTCCTAACTCCTATAATTCACATTTCACTTATACGAATTGTTTTTACAAAAATATACCATGCTTACTGTGTATGATCATGTCCTAGCTAAATTAAAGGACTATATGACTATTTCTAGTCAAAGCTATTGTCCCAAAATATTAATAAGTCATATGGAATTATTTTTCTTCCATTTAAATCTAGTCATGAACAATCCAATGTGAGGTGGAGACTCTGGTCATAAAAATCTCATATGGTTTGTTGATGATATTAAATTTTTACCATGCTAAGATTAAATTGTATGAGGAGCTACACCTCATTTAAATCATTTTCTTGAATGATAAGTATGAAGAGGTTGACTTTGGTCAACCTAGGTCATATATTATTCATGAGAGAAATTAAATTTTAATAGAATAATGAGAGGAAATTATTTCCCTAAACATAAATAAAAGTGACACTCAAGATTAATATGAGAGGAAATTATTTTTCTTAAATAAGAAAAAGCACATCCAACTATTTAATGGTAATGTATGATGCTAGTTTAAGTTGTGTGAATCATGTGTGTGCTTAGTTTAGTAAATAAATTGGTGTGATGATTGTGTACTCGTATTCGTATTTTAGACGTTAGTACCGAGGAGTACCAGGAGGATGGAGGTCTACTTACAAGGAGAAGAAGACCACTTTGGCCTGCCAACCAAGGCAAGATAATACTTTGCAAAGTGCTAGCTCATCATGAGCAAAGCATCACCCATTTACTTTATGTTTATGAGCCTATTTCCCAGTTTTAATTCCAAGTTTTACTTACTGTTATTTTTGTACTGTTGATTCATATTTCAATGGGGTTAATGTTAGATTAGTACAAGAATATCAAAGTTAGCCTAGAAGCAAAGCAAAGTACTTAGCACCCCTCATCCTTAGATGCTAAAACTGAATTAAAAATGACTACTCTAGATGGGAACATGTGTGGTGAAATAATGATGATAAAGATTATGAAATGACTTTTGAAGGTGAATATGACCTAGAGAAGATAGTGATTTTTTGATTAAAAACTAATATTGGTTTGGATGCGATACCTTCCAATTTTTGATACCCCCATAATACCCGATTATGGGTAAGGGCTTAACTAGTATGTGCCTTAGTGGGTTCCCTCCGAACACACATCATAGGGGTTATGCTGAGGGCTCCGATGTTGAGAAATGATGTGAATTGAAGTGAATTGTACTAGCCAAGCCCGTGCGCTCCTGCTGACAAGCTATTCACCGGGGAGGCCAAGCCCATGGGGAGAGGCTCATACTAGGGTTAGTAAATGAAAGGCTATGGTTGATGATCCGCGTAGACGGTGTTACGATGATTCGGGGAAATCCCGACGGATGAATCAAATGCTGTGGCACAAGTGTGCAACCTCTCCAGCAGAGTGTAAACCTATTCGAATAGCTTCTCTCGGTGTCCACTACACTTTGACGCATTGAGTCCATACAAGCTTCAAAGTGTTAGAATTTGGAACATGTTGACTATATGAATGGTGAATGGTGACTTGAGTATATTGAAAACACAACAGAAGTTGTGGAATGACACTAATGTTCCCACTTGAGTTAGTTAGCACATGAATAAGTCTTTAGTAAATACTTGCAAAATAAATACTGCAAGAAACTGGTTTAAAAATTCCTCACTATAAATGCTGCAATTTACACTGCATGGTTTTGGAAATATGTAAGTAATTTCACGGCTGTGTCCCGTTATTCAAATGGCCGTACTATGAAGAGGAGCAGCAAGACGAGGAGGACGGCCGAAACAGGATCGTTCACAACAACTAGAGTCCGCTAACGTCGACGCGGTCTGTGGACTATGTAGCTTGTATCTTACGCTTCCGCTAGGAACTTGTGTTTGTGTTCGTTGATCACTTCGTTGATCATTAGATCAACTATTTGTGTATTATTGTGATTCAAATTTGTAAGACTTTATGGTTTGTAATGAATGATGATCAGATACTTAACTATTATGTCTCACAACAACAATATTCCTGGGACGCGGATGAGGACATATTAGGCATTCCAGATGTTGACAAGTTGGTATATATCAGAGCCATTGTTTGACTTGAGACCCTAGTTTAAAATGGACGGTCCTGAAAAATTTAGTTTCAAAAAGGAAATGAAGTATTTCTGAAAAACTAAGTCTTTGTCTTCTTTTTAAAGTTTTGTGTAACAAGAAGTCATGCTCTTTCTTAGTAATGTAACCAAAATTTTGCCACACTTGTTCACTCTCTAACTTAACCCTTCACTTCACTTTCAGATGGAGCTCCGTGAACACGAAGTTTTACCAGCTGGGAATGGGGGAAGCTGGATCTTCGAGCACGACTCAACGCCTTTTGTCTCACCTCACACTGATCGCCCCGCACCCGAGTTCCACGGAGCCCAGATCTCTGACCAGCCAGGAGAGGCGAACTGGCAAGGGATCATCACCGCTGACTTGAGGGGCAAAGTGGCCTCCCACTTCTGAGAGGATTCTCTTCTCCTTCATGGAGAGCAACTGGCTGACGGGGATTCTGCTCGCGCCCTTCAGAGGGACTTGACGCCAGCGGGGATGAGCGGGAGGCACCTCAAGCAATTTCTCGTTTTCACTGCGAGGCGTAATCACTGGAGAACCCATGGACAGCAGCTCACACCCCGAGCTGAAACACCATGTGGACCATCTGGATTTCATGCTGTACCACACTCAGCAGGATCTGGACAACGCGCGGTCTACGCTAACCAGACCCACCTTGCACTCAGACTGAAAGAATGAGATGTTATCAAGCTGTTGCAAAGGACCGTGAAGACGCTCCCACGGCTATAGCGTCAAGAAGGACGCCACCATTGCGCGTCTCCGCGCAAAGATAGTATCCCCGGAGGCAACTCCTAATCCATCGTACTTAGCCGGAGAGAAGAAGATGGAGAAGACACCAGGGAGGAAGAAGGGGTCGTGGCTGCCCTTGCCAATTTCTCAGGATGATGAGAACACTAGAGGGAGAAGACTACGACTTTTTGGACGATGGAGAGACGACCACACCCCCCTCGATGTGGATGACGATGAGAAGAGTAGTTTTCACTTATGCACTATCGTAGGTGTGAGTTGTATCCCGCCCATGTATCGTAGTTTGGAGAAGAAGGGGTTCTTAAAACCCTTAAGTGTGTTAGTTTGTAATGTGTGTTGTTACCATGAATGAATGTTTGTGTGTTCTGTGCCTTTCATCAAAGTCTTTAAGTTTAAACTTACTCAAAATAAGCCATAGAAAATTCCCCCTTATCTCATGATCTATCTACCTGCTCGTATGGTCTATCGCAACGCTGCACTGATGCTATGATGCAACTACCGCACCCACGCTGGGCGCATGTGTGAGACCGACCGAGCCGAACGTCAAGCCAGCCTCGCAACACTGCAGCAACTAGCCAACAACCAGCAGGCCATGGACACCATGACCATCCAGGGTCCCAACTCAAGAATTTCAATACCAACCCACCTATTTTCAGCAAGAATGAAGAGCCCTTAGATGCGTATGATTTGGCTGCAAACACTGAGGCCAACTTTGAAGAATGGAGGGATGAGAATGAGAAAAGCTGCTTACACGCACTACTCCAGTTATGACCAGCAAGAGCTTGGTGACCAGCCGCCTATGCATTAAATGCCGGACATATGATGACTTGGGCTGATTTTAAGCTTTGAAAAGTACCATGTACCACCAGGTTTGATCAAGAAGATGAGGGATGAATTCAGGGACCTGAAGCAAGGCCGGATGTCAAGCAGGTGAATACCGCTATTGAGGTTCCTCACCTCACAAGGTACGCCCGATGAAACCGACATTCAATGAGAAAAGAAGAGAGATTCTGAACGGTTCGCATCGATGAGATGCAGATAAGACGGTCAACATTCCCTTTGTCGACCTCGAAGCCCTAGTGGATTCTTCCATTCAAATGGAAGGCAAGTTGCACCAAAATGAAAACCGCAGCGCCGCATGATGAACTGTAGAGCGGGCTCAAAGAATGCCTCAAGATATCGCCTATTCTCGCTGTGTTTTGCCCTCGTAAACAACAAGCCCTGCAACTAGAGGTGTCACTGCCTTTGTGAATCCGGAGCGGAGAAACCTGGCAGGCCAGGAGTGGCCCCCACCACAACAGAATAACCACTCTATGTGCACCACAACGCAACTTAACTGAGGCCTCCGTCGCGAGCCCCAACAACAACAACAACAACACCAACACCGCACCAAGGACCGGAAGCAATGCCCATTCCAGTTGGGACCAAGGACAAGTCCACAATCGCCTGGTTGTGGACACTTCTCCAATGAGTGCCCCAAAAGGCTGGCTAAGCTCGCCGGCAATACCGCTGCACCTGCTTAGCAGCAACGCCGTGTTTCACCGCAAGAGTTCGCTTCAACAATCCTAACAATTTAGCGTCGCCTTCACATGAGCGCCGGAAGGCTCAGTAGTTCGCAGATGTGGTGCTGGGTATGTTCTTTGTTAACTCAATACCTGCAAGAAGAGTAAGTTGTTTGATTCCTGTGAGCATCACATTCATTTGTTACCGAAGATTTTGTGAGCACCAGTAAGATTCAACCAATCATCTTGAAACATGTCATTATAGTTCAAATACCTGGATCAACCACTTCAAAGTTAGAAAATTTTTGCAAAGAAGTACCCATCAGAATTCAAGAAATAATGTTTTTGGCAAACTATTGTTCCGGGAACAAAAGGATTGGAAGTACTACTGGGTATGGGATGGCTAAACATCATGGATTGATAGATTGCGCCAAGAAGGCCATTACCATGACTAGAAAGAATCAGAACAATGATGTCTGAGAAACTGCCCATAAATTTCACTTGCAACCAAGGAGTAGCCAAACCAACTCGATCGATCAGTCGTTCATTGAATATCATTGATGTGTTTCCGATGATTCATCAGATGTCCCCTGACGGATATCGAAGCTTATCATCGAAGTTAATTCCTGAACAGACCTATAGCCCGCAGAGTTTACAGCATGAACCCGGCAGTAATTAATGTAGTCAAGAAGCAATCGATGACATGTTACACAAGGTTCCATTCGACTAAGTGCTACGCTCGAGATCACCGCTGGGAAAGATTTAGATAAGAAGGATGGTGCCAATCATTTATGTTACCGCAAACTTAATGATGTCACTATCAAACACAAATACCCCTACAAAAATAGAAGACCCGTTTAGCTATCGAAAGCAATCAAGATTTCAAGACATTGACTCGAGATGTGCTATCATCACCCAAGATTCGGTGGCAACTAGATATCCCAAAGATCGTTTCACCACTCGTATATGGACTGTAAGGAGTACAATGTCATGTCATTTGGATTAACCAATGCCCTCGCTTATTTACTTGATGAACCTCATGAACAAGGTCTTCATGAACTTTTTGGATAAGCTTGTCGTTGTTTTCATCGACAATCTTATCTAATTCTAAACCAAGAGGAACATGAACAACACTGGGAAATACCTAGAAACCCTTAGGCAACACAAGTTGTATGCCACAGCAAAGTGAGTTTTGGTTGAAGGAGGTAGGACTGGACATATCTTGTCCGCAGGAGGAAATTATGCCCAGAGATCCAAGCAAGATCAAGATCAAGCTGCACGGAAAGCCCCAACCACCAGACCGAGGTCCGCGCATTTTCTGATTAGCGGGATATCGATCTATTGAAGGATTTTCCAAAGATATGCCCGACCCATGACGTAACCGTCGAAGAAGGACAAGCAGTTTAATTTTGGATCGCCAAATGTGAAGAAAGTTTCCAACAGCTCAAGAGCAGACTCACCACAGCCCCAATTTTGATCATGCCGGAGCATCAAGCCATTTGATGTCTACTGTGATGCGTCAAAGATTGGTCTTGATGTGTGTTGATGCAAGAAGGCAAAGTAATATCATACCTGTCCCGGCAATTGAAGCAACAGCATGAGCAGAACTACCCAACCTATGACCTCGAGCTCGCAGCCGTAGGTTAGCCCCGAAAGTTTGGCGTCATTACCTCATGAGCAATCGATGCGAGATCTATTCGATCACAAGAGCTCGAAGTATATCTTCACCCCAGAAAGAGCTTAAATATGAGGCAACGCAGATGGTTAGAGCTAATCAAGGATTATGATATGGAAATCCACTATCACCCCGGGAAGGCCAATGAAGATGGAGATGCCCCGAGTAGATCGCTTGGTCGGGCTAAACTCAAATGATGAAGGTCTGTACCTAGCCTATACCAAGAGTTTGGAGTACTTCGTAATGAGCTAGTTAGTAAAGGATGTTCTAGCGTGAGAATCAAGAAATTATTTTGATTGGACAGACAAAGAAGTTCGTATAAAATGCCGCATTGACGGAATCAAGAGTCAGATAGCTGCGGGAAAGCACCGTGATTCACCATAGATGAAGAAGGAGGACTTGGTACAACTGGCCGCTCGTGTGTACCGCTCTTATCTTAACTGAAGGCAAGTCATATTGAAGGGAAGCTCACTTACATCATATTCCATTCATCCTGAGGGAACCAAGATGTACCAAGACCTAGTGAACAATTGCACGGAATGAAGCTTGAGATAGAAGCATATCAAGTGTGTGAGAGACTGCCAACGAGTCATGTAACATCAACGACCGTGTGACTGTTGCAACCTTTACAGCATTCCGAGTGGAAATGGGATTCCCGCTCTGCATGGACTTTATCACAGGATTGCCCAAATCCAGCACAGGAAATGACTCCATTTGGGTTGTCATTGATAGGTTGACCAAGGTTGCACACCTCATCTGCCAAGACCACATACCAAGGCCCAAAGTTAGCTGAGTTATACATCCCAACTACAGTAGCCCTGCACGGAACCCCCGGTCAATTGTGTCATAGAGGATCATGCAGTTCACCTCAAGATTCTGGCATAAAGTGCATGAAGGACTAGGAACCCGCCTGAACTTCAGCACAGCCTATCAGAACTTTTCTTGTAGTGGGACAGACCGAGAGAGTCAATCGATACTAGAAGATATGTTGAGAGCTCGTGTGTATTGGAATATGGATCCAAGTGGGAAGACTGCTTGCCATGATGCAGAATTCCCCGCACAACAATAGCTACAAGCCAGCTTGCCGATGGCCCTCTTTGAAGTCCTCGTACGAAGAAAGTGCCGTACCCTCGAATCGGTCGGGTCGGAGGAAAGCTAAAGCCTTGGATCCGATGTTCTTCGAGAAGCCGAAGAGAAGGTGCACAAGATCCGCGTGGTGCCTCAAGACCGGCACAAATCCCGACGTAAGAGCTACGCTGGACAAAGACGCGAGAGATGACCTTCGAGATTGGAGATTTTGTCTAACTCAAGGTATCACCCCTCAAGGGAATGCAGAGGTTCCAGAGTGAAAGGGAAACTCGCGCCCCGATATGTCGGACCTTTCAAAGTTCTGAGTCGCCGAGGTGAAGTGTCCTATCAACTGGAACCCCTGAAGAAATGGCAGCTGTGCACAATGTGTTTCATCTCATCAAGCCCGAAGTGCTTCTTAGTACCGGAGAAGACCGTTATTCGAAGAATATAGATTACTGCTCGTGATATCAACACAGATTCTGACATACCGAGAAGTACCTATTCGCATCCTCGCTGGAAGAAGCATACAGAACCACCCGCACCTGAAGTATCCTGAAGATTCAGTGGAGCAATCACACCGAAGATGAAGCCACTTGGGGAACGCGAAGAAGACATGAGGAAAGAATACCCCGATCTCTTTAGTACCTAGTTTTCTCTCGATCTCGGGACGAGATCTTTTGGAAGGGGGAAGGGTTTGTAACATCCCAAATTTCAATAAAAGATAATAAAGAATCCAAAATTTGGAGCCAACAAAAACTTTTCTCATCATATAGGACTATGCATAATTAGCTCACCTTATTAATTTATTTGAGTGTGCTTTTGCCATGATGCTTGTTTATGTGTTACCCTCATTCCAAAACCCTAGCAATGATCACTTGATCACTCAATGTCAAATAAAAACCAAATAGAAAAGAAATAAAATCAACTTCACACACACATAAGGCTTAGGCCATTTTTACCATTCTTTGATCTAGGCCAATTTGGTTTGCACCATCACTTGTAAATGGTTACTAAACACTTATTAACCCCTTTGAAATCAAGCCAACTCAATTCAAAACAAATTGGAATCAAAATGGAGCTCACATGTGATTATGGTCATATGTGCCATTTTTACCCTGATGCCCACTTTGAGTCCCTGGATTTTCACTTTTCACTTCTACACTTGGTCAAACCTTTTCACCTCATCCAAGACAACATCCAAATTTGCCCAAAACCATCACCCCAAATTCTTTACCAAATTCAAATGGGAAGCAAGCAAAGTGGGGACTTTTTAGTAAAGTGAAGATCATATGCAATATGTGATTTTGCAATTCAACACCTTTTTGATCACCACCACCATCAATCTACTTCAACTATTATCCAATTCAAACCCACCAAAATTCAGCCAAAAATTTGAAAATATTTTTCTTCAACATTTGGTCGAATACCAAGTGTGCAGGGACTGATTGATGCCCAGGTCGAATTTGTGCTGGACTTGGTCCAACCTCTGGACCTCTCTCCGCACTCGGGCACCTCCACTCCACCTTCACCTCTTCGGGCACGCCTGCCATCACCTCCCTGCTCAAAGTGACCATGAGACATAATACATGGCATGGCCAACACCATGCCATCTCTTCACCTCTCACCTTGGTCATGCACCATCATGTCCTAGCTCACCCACACTCTCCCCGAAAGCAGTTCTGGACACCTAGAGACTGATTCACCTGCACCTGACTCGGGCCAGACCGCCAGATCACTTCCAACGCGCCTCCAGCTTAATATCACACATAGCCGTAGCTATGCGTCGACTAGCGCCAGAGCACGGCGCTGGCATGACGTCGGCCCGGGCTCTCCATGCCACCACCTGCCACCGCCGCCGGCCGACTCCGCGCTGCCACCCAGAGGCGCCCAGACATCGACCGTTTGACCCCGGAGCGTCGTGGGCCGCTGCTACCATCGACAGACCCGCCACGGCCATGCTAGCCCCCGTCAAGCTTCCCATCACCACAGAGCCCCTGCCGCGCCACGATCGCGCGTCAGCTTCTCCAGGACACCAGCCACCGTACGCGCCCACGCCTTGCCCCTCGCGACCTTGGAACGGCGACGACGACGATGACCTTAGCTCCGCCCCTCGGCCACCCTTCTCTGCTATAAAAGGAGAGCTCCTCCGCTCAATCCGAGCACACCCCTCGCTTCCTCACCTCACCACGCTTCTCCTCGCCACCTCCACTCCGATTAGCCACTCCCGGTCGAATTGCAAGCTCGGGGCCGCCGCCGGTACACGGAGCTCGCCGAGCAGAGGCCACCCCAGGACGCGCCGTCGCTACCAGGGAGATCTCGTCTCGACAACGACGCGCGCGACCCTCCGACGCGCTGGAGCTTCGACGCGCCCTCCGACCCCCTATCGCCGCGTGCCCACCTCTCGCGTCGACGACGACGCACAGCCGTCGATCGGCGATCTGATCGCACGGCCTCCTCTCCCCGTACCGCTTCGTGCGTTACAGCCCACAGACAGTGGCCCCCACCTTGTCAGCTGGCCCGCTGCGCTTGACGCAAGATCGGGGCGGCCCAATTTCCTTTTTCTCTGCAGCCCAGTTATTTTCCCGCCACCCACGTTGAATTCAAATTTGGAAAATAGGAAAATACCCTAATCTGATGCTAACTTTGAAATTCAATAGGGACAAATCTACTCGGCCAAATTTTACAAATTTTATATATTTGGAAACCTTAGGAATTTATCTATACAATTCCACTGGTTTGAACCCTAGAGCTGTTATAGAATTTAAATGAGAAAATAAACAAGGCAGGGACTTTTCTGCATTAGAATAATTATTAAAAATCAACCAAACATGCTTTTAAGTTAATTCCAACTCCTATAATTCACATTTCACTTATACGAATTGTTTTTACAAAAATATGCCATGCTTACTGTGTATGATCATGGCCTAGCTAAATTAAAGGACTATATGACTATTTCTAGTCAAAGCTATTGTCCCAAAATATTAATAAGTCATATGGAATTATTTTTCTTCCATTTAAATCTAGTCATGAACAATCCAATGTGAGGTGGAGACTCTGGTCATAAAAATCTCATATGGTTTGTTGATGATATTAAATCTTTACCATGCTAAGATTAGTATTGGGTGCTACACCCCATTTAAATCATTTTCTTAAATGATGAGTATGAAGAGGTTGACTTTGGTCAACCTAGGTCATATATTATTCATAAGAGAAATTAAATTTTAATAGAATAATGAGAGGAAATTATTTCCCTAAACATAAATAAAAGTGACACTCAAGATTAATATGAGAGGAAATTATTTTTCTTAAATAAGAAAAAGCACATCCAACTATTTAATGGTAATGTATGATGCTAGTTTAAGTTGTGTGAATCATGTGTGTGCTTAGTTTAGTAAATAAATTGGTGTGATGATTGTGTACCCCGTATTCGTATTTTAGACGCTAGTACCGAGGAGTATCCAGAGGAGGAGGAGGTCTATTGTCAAGGAGAAGAAGACCACTTTGACCAGTTTCCCAACCAAGGCAAGATAATACTCTTGCAAAGTGCTAGCTCATCATGAGCAAAGCACCACCCATTTACTTTATGTTTATGAGCCTATTTCCCAGTTTTAATTCCAAGTTTTACTTACTGTTATTTTTGTACTGTTGATTCATATTTCAATGGGGTTAATGTTAGATTAGTACAAGAATATCAAAGTTAGCCTAGAAGCAAAGCAAAGTACTTAGCACCCCTCATCCTTAGATGCTAGTGCTGAATTAAAAATGACTACTCTAGATGGGAACAGGTGTGGTGAAATAATGATGATAAAGATTATGAAATGACTTTTGAAGGTGAATATGACCCAGAGAAGATAGTGATTTTTTGATTAAAAACTAATATTGGTTTGGATGCGATACCTTTCCATTATTGAGTACCCCCACAATATCTGATTATGGGTAAGGGCTTAACTAGAAGTTTATGTATCTTAGTATGAGTTCCTCCGAACACACATCATAGGGGTTATGCCGAGGCTGCCTCCGTTGTTGAGAAATGATGTGAATTGAAGTGAATTGTACGGCCAAGCCCTGTGCAGTTCCCGGGTTGACAGTTGGTCTTCACCGGGAGGCCAAGCTCATGGGGAGAAGTGCCTATCACTAGGGTTAGAAAATGAAAGGTTATGGTTGATGATCCGTACTGTGTTACGATGATTGGGAAATCCCGACGGATGAAATCAAATGCTGTGGCACAAGTGTGCAACCTCTCAGAGTGTAAACCTATTCGAATAGCCGTGTCCACGGTTACGGACGATTGGAAAGGCCATACTGTTTCCAGTGTTAGAATTTGAACATGTTGACGATATGAATGGTGAATGGTGACTTGAGTATATTGAAACACAACAGAGTTGTGGGAATGACACTAATGTTCCCACTTGAGTTAGTTAGCACATGAATAAGTCTTTAGTAAATACTTGCAAAATAAAATTGGCTTATGCAAAGAAACTAGAGCTTAGCACCCCTCTACTAGAAATGTTAGCACTTACACTGGTATTAGTTTGCGAGTACATAAAGTACTCACGCCGTGTCCCGGCTATTCAAATGGGCAGACTATGAAGAGGAGCAGATGCGAGGAGGACGGTCGCAGGACGTCTACAACAACTAGGAGTCTCGCTAACGTCGACGTTGGCCCGTGGACTATAGAGTCCTTGTATCTTACGCTTCCGCTATGAACTTGTGTTTGTTCGTTGATCGTTCGTTGATCATTAGATCAACTATTTGTGTAATATGGATCATGTGATTCAAATTTGTAAGACTTTATGGTTTGTAATGAATGATGACGTGATACTTAACTATTATGTCTCGCAACAACAATATTCCTGGGATTGCGATGGAGGACATAATAGGCATCCGGACTTAAAAATCCGGGTGTTGACATATTGGGTGTGGAATAGTTCCTCCATCTGCTTCCATGATTGCACTGAATTTGGCTGCAACGAGGTGTACCATCCAAAAGCTGGACCGGTGAGGGATTGCGAAGCACCTCACCCGAGCTGATCCGATGCCGAAGCCATGCCCAGCTGGGCCAAGTATCGGCTCACGTGCTCGATGGAGCTAGATCCTTCTGCCCCACTGAATTTGTTGAAGTCCGGAAGCCGGTACTTGGGTGGTAGTGGGATCAGGTCGAACTCATTGGGGTACGGCTTGGAATAGCCGCTATCTTCTTCGGCAAGAACCGCCGATCTCTGAGAACTGCGTATCTGATCGGTGGAGGTAGTGGCAGCGAGCCCGGACTGTGCAAGTGGCTTGCAGCCGCTTGTTTCTCAGCTTCTGCCACTGCAACTCCCGCTGCGGCAGCTCTTCCTGCGGAACAATTGCTCCTGCTCCGGCAATCCCTCCTGGTGGAGCCTGGATCCGCCGGCCCATCCACGCATCCGTGCCACGTATCCGCCAGGATTTCCCGCGGCTCATGCAAGAACTCTCTCGCAGGTCACCCCCAACTTTGTGCGACTTCCGGTGAGCCTTGTTGCTGTGGAGCCGCCATTGCATACGGCAGAGGTGGCCTGGTGTGGAGTTGCATCTCTCCTGGTGAGTCCCTAGAACAGGTCCTGAAGGGGAGTACCGACGCTCCATGATCTCTTGCACCACACGGAGCGCAACGCGCTCCAAAGTGTTCACCAGCTCTCGAGTGCCGATGCAGTGAATGGGCCACCACGTAGTTGATCTCCTGTCGCAGGCTCTGGTACGTTCGAAGGAGAGACAGATCCAACCCATCGAGGATGCCTTGTGGTGCGAATCCTTTGAACCTGACGCCGTGCGACCGGGTCTTCTCAAAGGAGCCGATGAGTTCGGCCTCGTGAGGATGGCCTCAGGTCATCGTACTTCTTCTTGTGTTCCGTGGGGAGATTCTCGTACGTAATCGGTTCCTCCGCCATCTCGATGCCGATGTTGACGTGGATGTATGCGTAAGATGGTCCCACCGGCGTGCTGAATGTGTTACCCTCAAAACCCACCGACGGGCGTTGGTTAAGCAACACGAAGAGCCGGGAAGCTCCCAGGCCGCTTAGTGGATCCCCGGCACTCGCTCGTCCCGCAAATCTTGGCCAACGTCGGCGGTTGCGCGTGCCACTGACCTAGACCCGATCAGGAGGGTGTTAGTGCTTCGATTGTTCCTGCATGGTAGACACGAATGTTAAATACGAGCCCTATCGCTCTCGGGCCGTGGATCGGCTCAAGGAGCCGATCGCCCATGTTTCACGTTGGATTTACATGGGGATCCTGCTTGATCAGGACAAAGCTAAAACGATCCACGAGGTTTAGGGTTTTCACCGCATAACCGGAACGTCCTACGTGTGATCGGGCCTAGCAGCTACGAAAGACGATGCAAACCCTCCCTACGAGAGGCCTAAAAACCAACATAACGTCGATTCCCGGAACATCCCTCGCAAGGACGATGAACAACATCTAGCGCACTACCGGATCCTCCGACCCCGTAAGGCCTAACTATGCATATTAAACTAATCCTGCGGAGCAAGGAGCAACTATAACGGATCGGATCTACTAAGTAACGAACAAGCAAGATGCTGCCCTTACGTCCGGATAGACGTAGGGCTAGGTGTCGGGACGGCATTGCCATGCAGATGCACGTGAAAGCATCAATGCAAGCCCCTAAACACCTAAGGATAAATACGCTCGCCATCAACAAGGCTTCAGCACGAGCAAGTACAAGGTTGACGAATAAACGTATCGCCTAGATCGCTAGATGCGATCTTAGCAGCATGGTGCTTACCCGGGAGAAACCCTCGAAGAAAGGGGTGGCGATGCGCCTGATTTGTGTTGGTTGAACGATGATTGTCCTCTTTTTCCGATAACCCTAGATACATATTTATAGTCCAAAGGACTTTCTAATTGGGGCGTGCACCTACCGTGCACGGGCCAGACTCTATCTCTTTAATCTAAATTACAATGCTATCTACTATATTACAGATACACGGGCCACTTAGCTCAAACTCTTAGCGTGAGGCCGCTTCGAAGATGCTCCACGTGTACGTCCTTCAAGCCCATCTTCACTTACGGCCCATTTCCTGATTTGGCCAAAATCGGGTGGTAAGAGGCAGCGACGACACCTCTAGGCACCGTGCTTCTTCCTGAGGGCCTGTTGAGGTTCCGTTTCTCCCCACCCCGACCATGTTCCCGAGTGAAAACCTAAAGTCCATTGGATTGGGCGACGACGGTGCCATGGGCGTCGCTTCCTCCTTGGGGGTGTCGCTTGGGGAATTGTAGTCACCGGTTTAGGACTGCTGAGGTGGTAGGTGGCTTCTTCATCAGCGGCCGTGGCCTCTGATTGCGTTCTTCGTGGAAGCTCCTTCGGATGGTGGAAGTGCAATCCCGATGGCTTTGTCAACTTTGACTAGGTGATCCCTTTTGGGAGTTGGAAATGGTTGGTGCTGCAACCTATCCCAAGCTGTCACGACGATATCCCTCAAAGCAGCATGTGGTTTCCTCGAACATGGGTTGCTTCTTCCCCGGTGGCATCACGAGGAGGTTTCGACATCAACGTGTTGTGTTTCTTTGTTTATCTTTTGTTGTTCGTATCGGTGTGTCGTAAATGGGTTACACCTTGTATCTTTAGCCGTTTGGGGACTGGGCACTTGTACCTTATGTTTAAATGTCATTTGACCAATTATTTCAACCATGTACTACCTTTATCTATAAAAATAGATATCTTAGATCTGTTTAAATCTGGATGTATTTAGACAACATTTATGTCTAGATACATGCAAAATCAGATAAATCTAAAACATCAAGTTATAGATGGAGGGAGTAATAATTATGCTAAATTGGACATTGCACCACTTATGCCAACCTGAGTTGTGCAGAAAATTCGTACTACATTCTAGTAATAAACACGGTGTTATTTGAAAAGATTTTAGACTTGTTGTTTTTGCATCTATGTCAATGAAGGTGGTGTAGTGTGGAACTGCTCGTAGTATTAACACCATTACATGTTGTTTGGTATGTTATTTTTGCTCCAAGTACCCAGAGATCCGCATCATCAAAGAACTTCTTGAGAAAGAAGGTTTTCTGATTGTTGCTATCAATACTTATACTGAGATTTCAGACATACAATTTATCTCTACTTCATGATTGGGATTTTGAGAAAATTATATATGGGTATTTCCTCATGTATTGTTATGTCTAAATAGACTTTTGATTTGCATACAGTTGTGCCTTGTGGTATATTGTATTTACTAGCAGCTTGCCCGCGCGTTGCTGCGTAGTAGTAAAAAAATCGACCTAAAGGAACAAAAGACGGCTATGCTTTACTGTACAACAGGTTTCTCTTTGAGCCAACATGATAAGGTCCATTGAATATTAGTAGTAAACATGACATGGAACGGGAGTAGTGATGACCTATAGAACAAAAGATGAAATGAGTATAACGCTAAGGACGAGCATGTAGCTGCTGTCCAGGCCGACATGTATAGTCTATTTTCATTTGTGTGTGTGCTGTCAGTCTGTAGCATTTGTGCAGAATTAAGAAGTAACGACATATCAAAAAAAAAAAGTAACGAAGTTCATGACTGTTGTTCCGAGACAAAATTGCAACTACAAGTGCTGCTACCGCCTACTGAACAAAACGCACGGTGTATAATTAACAATACCTTGCATATTACTGTACACTACTATATTTAGCTTGGGGTGATCTGTTTGAAACTGCCCATGATTGTGAGGTCGAAGAGATGGGCATTGGTGCTGCAGTGTTCGTGCTTTGTATGTGCAGCAGCTCTTGCCGGGCCGGTGAGATACGCAGCAGCAGCAGCCATGACTTATATTGTCTCGGGCAGCTGGCTGACGCCGTGCCGGAGCAGCAGGGAGCCCGGTTAGATAAGCAGCATTGCGTGTTAGGGTCTATTGGCCTTTAGCTAATTAACATAAGGATCTAATCTCTATTTAGAACACCAACTTCAGATTATATTTTGTGTACCTGAGATGGCCAGCCGATGACCCTCTCTGCCTTTTTGTTGCAGGTTTGCTGAAAAGCTCCAAGAAGATGATCATGGGCAGCAGCTTGGTGAGGTGGAGATGTCCTGGACGCCGCAGGCACAGCCCTCCCGGTGGCCGGTGGTGGAGACGGTCTTCTGATCCCCTTAGCCCTCATTTTAGGATCGGGTTGTTAGGAGTTTTCAAGGTCCTTGACCTGTACGAATGTATCACCCCCAAAAAGGCATGGCCTCCTCTTTATATGTCAGGGCTAGGGGACAGGGACCGAAACCAAAAAATTGCATTGGATGCCCCCGATCAGGGCATGCACGTGAGTGGATGAGACTTTGTCTCCCCAATTTTTCTCATGGTTTGTTAGCCTATGAGATCAATTCCAACATTCTCCCCCTTGATCGTAAGGTTAACAAACATCATAAGACCACTCTCAATAGAAATGACATACTAAAATAAAGTGTTACGATGACCAATGAAATGTCATAGAACCTCTTTACCTATAGTACATCATTCTATATCAAAATGGAAAACATACTACTTTACGGGAGTTGGTTTATTTAGCGGTCCTTATTTCCAGGATCAAAAAGCTTCTCATCAACCCATGCCGGCAACATAAGCGTAAAATGGGTGATAGGCCTTTGACAAAACGGATCCATACACATCATATCTATATGTTTAACATCAATGGCTTGATCCTGGATTCTATCTTTCACAACATGAAACATATTGTCAATATGGTTTTGGCAACACCATTTGACTTGTTGTTACTCGCATAGAAAACTGCGTGTTCATAATGCAGTAGGTGGTTTAGAAATGTTGTCTACCACCTTAATTTCGGGAATAAAACCTTTTTGACATACAACCTGCGCAATAGCCTCTTAACATGCCACATAATACTTTGCATCATTACTAATGCCATCAATATTAATTTGGAGCTTTTCCACGCTATAGCTCCACATGCGAAGGTGAGGATTTAACATGACGTGGAAACCTTAATATCCACACACCTCACAAAAATAATGTCTAAATAACCCACGATATCGAGGTTAGTAGACATCTTATTAATAAGCATGAAACCTTTATTTTCTTGCATGTACCGCAAGACCTCTTGGCGGCTTTTCCAGCGGTCCATTGCTAGACTTATTGTGTCTTTGCCAATTATCCCGATCATAAATAGGGCGTGTTCATAGTTTAAAACACATGTTGCTTCTGACAACTGAACAATAAGGAACCGACATTATCTGATCAGTTTAAATGGTTCCTTGGACATATAAATGTCCACCTTTATCGCCCTTAACTTTAGTAGCAGGTCAGACAAAGTACCAGTGCATAATATTTTTCGTTCGTACTCCATCAACGTGTATGTCATCATAATAGAACTTATACTCCTTTTGGATTGGACTTATATCTTGGCAAAACTCAATACAATCAAGGTATGAGGCATTACCAAGACCCTTCATATCATAATAGAGAAGACTGAAATCTCTTGGATAGCCAGTAAGATTCTATCTACATAAAATAGTGAAGCTTACTCCCCCTCATCTTGAGGTACTATTGTAACAATATTTCCTTAGAGTCACATTTAGTTTTGCATAACCATATATGGCCTACCATTATTTACCTCATTTAGGAAATTCTATTAAGTTCCATACATCGGTAAAGCTCATAACCTTCATCATACATGGCAAATGTCACCAGGATAAAAATATTCACACACATTATTTATCACATAAAATTTATTGAGGCTCATGGAATTGATGCGTATGAACAAAGATCTCATGGAATTCTCCTTAAGATTCATGACCATAAGCTCAAGGTCCTCGTGATCACTTTATTTTGGAGAACATGGCTCCAAAACTTGATAATGCTTCATTTCAGTTCTAAACCACAACACCGTTGGGCAGAAGGTGGAAAGAACTTGATGAAATTAATGTGGCACATGATTATAAACGACGTTGGTCAGAATTACAATCATGAGACACATGGTACTGACAAACTTGCCACTTTTAGTGGAGCAAGACAAATGATCATAAACGACATTGGTCAGAAATAACCATAAGCCACATGCTACACCATAAACAACATTAGAATGGCAAACTTGTCACTTTAGCATTCATGTGTGTTTCGTAGTGTTCATAAGGGAGTAATATCACATTAACATGAAAAGGAGTCAAAACATTAGTGTGATTTTTCATTCATTCACTCTCCAAATAGGACTTCTCGTTGGTTCCATCATACTCGGAGAATTAATACAATATCATTCTGGCGTAAGAAAAATGAGTGTGATGACCCATATTAAATGAGACATTCCCTTTCCCCCTTCGAAATGTGGTAAACTTACCACAATTTCGACGAGATCTCATTTCTCACATTTCTTACATCATAATTGTGTCATCGCACACATAATCATTACAAAAGATACATGCCTCGAGGACACAAAAATTCTCACCACATGGTGAGACTTACATAAAATGATTGCGTTCCAAAGAACAAAATGTTCATATAAAGAAGCAAGTTATCTTACAATGCTTTATTCGTCATTATCCTCATAGAAGAACCCATTGTCCATTGCTTAAAATGGATAGCATCTTTATGAGCGTCGTTATAAACATAAACGTTAAGAAAACTTGTTATGAGACGAATCAAAACAAGGTCATTTGTTGTTCTAATCCGTATCACCGTTGGGCTGAAAACGGAAGAGAACATTATCATTCATAAAGAAATGGGTTATGACAATAATCAACGTTGGTCAGAATACTATCACATACCATATATCATACACTCATAATTAAAATCTCTATTCAAAACTTCTCGTTGGTTCCATTTTGACTAGAGAAACTTAAAATCACATAATGAGTAAAAAAAATGTTTTGCTAAATTAATAGCCAACATTAACATAAAGGATCAACATAATACAATCCATTGTATTATTAGACAATTGGATTCATAACACATCACGACTCATTCTGTCATAAGAACTATGGCAACACAACCTCAAAAACATTAATCATGTGTGCCAAAGTTATTATTAAATGACATTTTAGACATTCATGTCAACATTGATAACAAAATGTCATTTTACTGGGTAAGCATTGCAATGAATTCACAGCGAAAATAACATTAATATTACCCATCAAGATTTCCAAATAGAATTTGGACATTAAATTACATCAAGGTTCACCAAATAATTGGTAAACTACAATAATCAAAAAAATGACATTACATGACCATTATAGAAACTATAAGATTAACACATTAAAGTTCTTGAAGCAAAAGCATCTTTCTTCAAGGAATCAATATCATTTTGAGCCTTCTTCACCTTTAGTCAGTGCACGTCGAAAGACATAAAGTGCGCCAACATAATACTTTAGCATAATGACTCAACGTTATTTTTTTCGCATAGTAAGGCGCGGAAAACCGACCATGCGACCATCAACATTTTCTTAAGGTGGCCTAAGCCCATTAGTGATGATCTCGTCATTAAGAAATACCATAATAATAAGATCAACATAAAATCATTAGTATTGAGCACATCACCAAGACATAAATATCATAGTAATAAATTTCATAACGTAATATTCAAAACTTATGATAGATTACCATAATTTTGCTCAACATCATCTTATAACAATAAATTTATCCTTAAAATATATTAAGTAGAAAACATCATTAAACACATCAAGTGTTAACATGTTTTATATTCATATTTTCGGACATTATTTTCTGTTTAAAAATAGTGCAAAAACTTAAAACATAAAACATAATAGCTATTCTAAAATGCACTAAAATAGACAGGAAAGGTCATGAAACAAAAACTGCAGCCCATATTCTAATTTGGCCTGTGGCCTGTGACAAAACACTGGCCCATTAAGGCTCCCCAAGCCCACAACCTACCCGCAATGTGCTGGACCGTTGGATTTGATCCAACGGATGTCCTTGCGACGCGGTCGCACATAACGGCCAGGGGGTCAAACCCTAATCCCATTCTTTCCCTCCCCCGTTTCTCACGCAGCCACGACCAAAAGCGGCGGCGCCGAGCTCCGGGTCCATGGCGGCGCGGTGGCTCTGCTCGCCGGCGCTCGCGTGCAGCGATTGCTGCTGCGCGCAGCTCTGTCGTGCCCAGCTTCCCGTGCACAGAGCCGGCGGCGGCCGGAAGGCCTGCCCGTCCACGGCGGCGAGAGATGCCGACTTCCATGGCGTCTCGGTGGCCCCCGTTCGCCGACGGAGCGTTCCTTGGCTTGAGGCCGCGCGCTCCTCCGTCGAACGGCGGTCGCCGTGTCGTGCGGGGCAAAGGGCTTCTCCGGGAGGGTCTGCAGTCGGGCGGAGGGTCGGCACAGGCGTACGTTGCCGGTGGCGGCGACCGGTGCGGAGGCCTGCGATCCCTTCCTTCATTCCGCGCCGTGGCGCGTCCTCCCTCTCGTCCTCTCCGTCGGGAGAAGGACCGTTCGCCGGCGCCTAAAACGGCCTTTAGAAGACGATGGCGGTGCGCATGGCACAGAGACCATGCGCGTCTTGTCAATTTGTTGCGGCGCCGGCCACCATCAAGCATCTTGCCGGTGCCGAGAACGGCCATTAGGAGGCGATGGCGACGCGCATGGCATGGCGGCCGTGCGCCTCGTCATCCATGAGCTGCCGGCACTTCATACGGTAATATTTCCCGAACCCTAAACCATCGGATTTATTCTTGAATTGGGATTCTAGGGTTCAGGAACATTTGGGGAATTTCTTGATTTAACATTTGGAGTCAGGGACATTTGCAATTCCCCTCCAGATTCATCAGAACCGAGCCAGAAAAGATCCAACCAACATATTAATTTGAGACTAACAGAAACTTAACATATGATGACTTTGATCACCATGAGCTAACAGTGCAACATTAGGCATTAAAAATATGCAGTAAGCACTAAGACGACAGTTATTAGACCTTAACTTAAGTAATTAACATTGATCGTGGTCTAATATTGGTTCTAAAACGAGATTAAACTGCTCTGATACCATTGTTAGTGTCTATTGGCCTTTAGCTAATTAACATAAGGATCTAATCTCTATTTAGAACACCAACTTCAGATTATACTTTGCGTACCTGAGATGGCCAGCCGATGACCCTCTCTGCCTTTTTGTTGCAGGTTTGCTGAAAAGCTCCAAGAAGATGATCATGGGCAGCAGCTTGGTGAGGTGGAGATGTCCTGGACACCGCAGGCACAGCCCTCCCGGTGGCCGGTGGTGGAGACGGTCTTCTGATCCCCTTAGCCCTCATTTTAGGATCGGGTTGTTAGGAGTTTTCAAGGTCCTTGACCTGTACGAATGTATCACCCCCAAAAAGGCATGGCCTCCTCTTTATATGTCAGGGCTAGGGGACAGGGACCGAAACCAAAAAATTGCATTGGATGCCCCCGATCAGGGCATGCACGTGAGTGGATGAGACTTTGTCTCCCCAATTTTTCTCATGGTTTGTTAGCCTATGAGATCAATTCCAACATTGCGTACTGGAGGGGCAGCCGTCGAGCATCACTGGGAGTCTAATGGTGATGAAGAGGGCTCGCCCTCGCACTCGTACACGTGCTCGTCAACCTGCCTGGCCTGGAGCTCTACGTTTTGTAGGCATCAGGCACCGGCACCGTGCTTGGCACAATCGAGGTCGCCGTCGCGCTCGGCCGCAAGGGCAGCGCGTGCGTCCTCGGATCTCATCTCGCCAATTAATTCCATGGCGCTGGGGACGCGACAAGGACTTCGCGGCTGCCCTTGGAGGGCTACCTGCAGGTCATCTTCCCCGAGGGCACCATGACGCCCATCTGCATGTCAATGCCGCTCTTGAGATCGTCTGCGCACTTACGCCAAGGTATCCCAGGGCCGCGCACCCTGCACCGCCGCCGCCACCACAACCCCCGTGGCTGCGCTCTTCTCGCTGGGAACCCCACATACCGACGCCATCTTCCTCTTCTCTTGGTCGTCCCTGCAGTAAGCGTTGCCGTCCGGGCAGTTGGAAATTTCGATCAGCGAGACGAAACCAAACGGAGTTTAGAGAAACCTCGATGGTAACAGCAGGGGGCAGGCGTGTGAACTCCAATCATAATAGTAGGAAAAGTTGATGGCTGTAGTTGGATATCGATCCTATCTCTATGTTTTTTTCTCTTTCGTGGGGAGCCAGGAACGGATAACCGGGTTTTGACGTACGACCACCGGATCAATCGTTTCTCGAACGGATTCCAACGCGGGGACGATGCAAAGTTAGCGACAGCCAAAACAGTATAGATGGACGTACCACGGTCGCTTAGCAATTTAATAGTAAAGATTTGCTCACTGGTGGCTGATGTTCTTTCTTTCTATAATTCATTCAGTCTGGGAACTGTAACATAGACTAAAATAGTTTTCTTCTCTAAGATCCTTTTTTTTCTAATGACGCCTTCAAAATTTCTCTTCAGGTTAGGCGGGGTCCTTATATGCCCTTCAGAAAAACAAGCATTGGGTTGTTGCTGAGGCTCTCCGCAGAGCTAAGATGTATGCTCCAACACTCTACAACGAAAGCGTCTATTATGTATTTAATGTGATGCCACAACTCGTGACTCAACAAGTTGCTACCAAATCATCTACCCATTGTGAACTTTCTTGTACATGCAATGTTTAATCTGAATTCCATTGGAAGAAAATAGGCTGGCACTGCCTTTTTGTTATTGAATTTTTGGTCCAATTTTAGTTTGTTATTCCGCGCGGCCATAGGTAGTGTCATTTATTAATCGAGGCAAGTGAAGATGTAATCCACACTAGAATTTCGTTACACTTAAAAGACAAGGTGGGAGGCAATCACACCTACCCGGAAAGGCAAAGCCGCCGCCGCTGGAGTACCGCTAGGCAAGGCCCTAGCGGGGGATGATGGTAGTGTCCAGTAGTCTATATAGAGGATCAACAAGGGCCTATAGCACACTAACTTATAAGAGATCAACAAGGGCAACATACATTAGTCTATAAAGAAGTTTCAAAGTTATAAACACGATAACTAAGAGAAGCGCAACGAAGAATGAATAGAACAAACACGGGGAACAAGTTAAAAACCTCTCCAGCAAAGAGAGGAAACAATTATAGGCACCATCTAACAAAACTCTACTATATCGGAGAGTGTTTACACAACACCAACACCACATGATTTTCAATAAAGAGCAATCAACCCTAGTTGGTGTCTTATAAGATGTATTTATAGATGGAGATAACAATCCATCTATACGATAGGCCGCGCTCCGCTCGTCAGAAGTTAGTCTCCTTTATGAATTTAGATCACACCATAACATATGAGAATATATGTGATAGATTACTGGTGTTGTTTGTAGTGTTGCCCGTGGACATCTTCATACATGATATGACCGTCATGCCCTGAAAATAAAGGCAAAGCCAAGAGCCAATGCCGACATCATCCTCGGTGGGATCCTGCCCTAGGATCCTCAGCCTTCAGAGCTATCTAATCGATCAGATGGATGTCGTTTTCTCCACTTCTCGTCCCATGTGGCTAGACCCCAATTAACCCACCATATCGTACTATTTTATCTCTCTCTCTTACCAAAAACATTCCTCCTATCTTGCCGCGAGGATGTGTGGAAACCGCCGTTGGAGACGAACGTAGTTGCCAGAATAGACATAATGCCATTAGTGCGATTGGTAGTTGGCATCACCGGTGTTCCACATTCGCAGCTCTAATGCCTTGCCTTTGAAGTAGCGCCAACACGTGTTTGAAGGACTAGCGGCGTCACTTTGCACCATTGACATGCTAGCTTATCTTCACACCACTACATCCCATCTTCGCATCTCTGGCGGCCCACCTTTGCAGCCAAGCTAGTCTAGGTATGCAGCAGCACCGACTTGAGCATGGTGGCCTCACTGTGCGCCACCGATGTTTTTTAGCTACGCAGCACCAAGATTCCGTCTTCCTAGCTCCGGCGGCCTGCCTTTCCAACATACCCAACTCGGGCCTTTCTTTGCGCGAGAGAGATATAGAGGATTGAAGACGATGAGGAGGGCAAATTTCGGGGTCCATGTGGCGGCATCATTGTGTGATCGAGATGTTTAGTGGCATGGCTATCGTAGGAGGAGTCGGTGGAGATGACGGGATTGAATGCGCGAAAGAAACAAGAGGGGGGAGGGGATAGGGAGGATACCTCATTTTCCTTCACCACGGGATGTGCACGTGACTCTCACGGAAGGAAGCACATGCAGGACATGCGATCCTTGACTAGTGGGACAAAAGATTATTTCCAACTAAAAGCACTTTATTTAGACGCTCTTTTGCCTTATAAGAAAAATTCTGAAACCCAAAAGTAAACCTAACCAAACACCATATATATTCAGGCAAAAAGTTAAACTCCCTAAAATTTGAAGGGAGGTTGGTCAAAAAAAATGTTCCATCTCGATGAAAAAAGGGTATCAAGAGTTAATCTTAGAGAATCGGCAACTAAGCTATTTCGGAAGTATCTCATCGGCATCTAAAAAAAGCACGCACTCCATGTCGGGGTGATTTAGTGGTGTGACCCAACATGACAAGCCAGAGTTACATCAAGTAAACTTGAATGCTGACATTGCCCATGGATCACCGAAATTAGTCATTTCAACCAAATATTTGAGAGTTGCTGACCAACCTTGCCGGTTGGTGAATCCCGTTCCTGAAATTCAGTTTATAAATCGCCTGGATGTCTTCTTGATAAGCGATGTGGTACAAAAAGAATATTTACGGCGTGACATCCAGTTTTATAAATCGCCTGGCCTGATGTCTTTGTTTTAGGCTATGATGTAAAACCAATTTGCGGCGTGACATCCAGCCCAGGTCAAGTGTACGACGATATGGCACAGACTAAAGCCCAATAGGCCGCCACCCCTGTCGCATGTTTGCCCATCGAGGCATCCCGGACCTGTATTGCCGTCAGGCTGCACGCACGGCCGTCCATTCAGAAGCTAGTCAGGGTTTCCCGTCAAGGCGTCAACTCGTGGCCTCAACGGAGCGCAGGCAACCACTTGTCAAACTGCAAGGTATGCGCCCGCTGAGTCCAAGTGCACCTATCTCAATTGTAATCTAAATTACACCTTTCACCTATGTCTAAGCAATTTTTTTTGCATAATACATCTATTTTGCGATCAAGTTTCAGATTGTAGCAACCGAACAATCTGGTTTGCTCAGATCAAATTTGCTCACAAGAGGACTCCGTCAGAGTTGAATGGGGGTTAGAGCATTTCCACCGGCGCGCACCCCAAAGCGGCCCTAGCAATTTGGGGCAAGGAACGAAAATGGGCTCACACCAGCGCATTCCGCCGACACTTTTTTTTAGCCCAATAGAAGCGCCGGCAACCCCGTGCTGGCTCCTTGGCGAAGGCGTGAATCGGGCGCGTCGGGGCCTCGCGAGGCGGAAAATTTTGGGAGTGGGAAGTGGCGTGGCCGACGCATCAATGTCACATTTAATTTTAACTTAACCGTCGCCTACCTCGCGACGAAAGTTATTAGCTCGGAGCGGCGTGCAGTTTCCGCAGACGCGCAGCGAACCATCTCGTCGCGCCTAGCTCTCCGTGCCAGCGTTAATGAGCGTCACCGCTCCCCCGCCTCCCCCCGGCCTATAAAAAGGGCGTCTCGCATCGTCCCTCCCAAACAAACCCTAGCGCCTCTCTCCCCAACCCTAGCCGCCACCTTCTGAAGAGACGACATCATGTCTGGTAGAGGCCGAGGTCGCGGCAGAGCTGCACGCTCACCGTCGCCTGCGACGCCGTTGTCCTCATCGTTGGATTTGCAAGAGAAGGAGTGGGAAGTGTTGCTGAGGCCACCACTTCTCCTTTTCACCTTCTCGGTTCTGGGCCTTAGATCCTTTTTTCTGCTCCACCTCTTGCACTTTAGCAGCCATCCTTGCTTGGCCCTCGATTTCTTCTTGGATCTCTTTGAGGGTGGGGATCCAGCCTAGTGCGTTGCTGGAAGGTGCGGAGAAAGGTTGAGCTGAGCGCGTGTTGGAAACATACGGTGGTAGGAATAATGGTTCCGAAAAACTTGGTTCTTTTGAGCTTGAGTCCGGACTATTCGAAGAACTATTAGTATATCTAGGTGAATTAGTGGACATTTTTCCGGTTGCATGCATATGACGAAACTGTTTGAGTAGCCGGAAACTAAACTAATGTACGCTACTTCTTCTTCTACGAGTCCGGCGAACGTACCTTCAATGGCGTGGCGGTTCCCCGTCGTGCCGCCGAAGATGAGGTCGCCGGACGTGCGCTGGGCTCCGGATGACCTTGGATAAAAAAAAATACATCCATCCGGCGCTAAATACGGGCGGATTTCGGCCTTAGGAGCCCAACGGCTGGGATGCTCTAAAACTCGCCGTCCAGCCCGTCAAAACCTAACCCCTTACTCTCCGGCGCGTCGCCGCTCCGCTCCACCTCCCCAAAATTCCGACCTCCACCGTTCCCCGTGTCCCCCCGCACCTCAACACTCAACCCCTCACCCGCCTCCCACGCGCGACGTCGCCACCGCCGTTCCCGTCCCCGCTCCTTCCTCACCGCGCCGCCGCAATCGTTGGCCATTGGTTTTCAAGGTATGACCTTTTTCACCCAGCGATTCTCATAGTCAGATCCCACCGACCTGTATTTCTCGGGCACACACGGACCGCCGGCGCAGCGCCTAGATCCGCCCGCCCCTGCAGAGCTGCGAATCCGTGCGTGACTGCAGATCTAGTTTAGCTGCCTGCCATTTTTGAGCTGTTTTTGGATGATGACATACCTCTGTATTCTGCACTTCTGTAGAACTGGGTGAACGTTAGCAAGACTATTGGTCCCTCGTGAGTCTTCACAGGATAACACCCGTCGGCCACTATGCAGGTCAGTAATCCCTGATCAAAACTCACTGTATTGCTGATTCTGCCAAAAGCATTCAATTGCCATTTTACATAGAGAAATATGATTTTTTGGTAATATTTTTTTGCCACAAAGCATCTACTATCTATTATTTAGTTTAATGGGCGAACCTATTGGATATTTATACCCCGAAAATAAAAGATAGCTTACTTTTTGTGCAGTTTATTTCTTGGTCTGTTATAGTTGGTGATTTATTCTTGGCTGCTAACGGAATTGATCTAATAGTTAACTTGAACTGAAAACATGTTCTGCATGATCTTTATATCTAAACATTTGTTGTTGGATTTACCTTTTTGTTTTGCTATTGGTGGTTAGGTTCAAGTATTAGTGGCTTTGTCCTGCTAATTGTATACCGGCGGTGTCCTGCTATTGTAAATTTTGGATTGCACTATTAAAATGTTCATTTTTAAATTCAATTTACTTACTTTTTAGGAGTTACTGCGAATATCTCCAGATCTCAGTGTTCACTTGTCTTCTTTTAGCTTGCTACATCTTAAAGTGTCTTTACATTTTGACTGGTACTCCTTTAAGTTCTAACATGATTAAGTATTTTAAAGGCTAGCGACAGGTTCAACATAAATTCTCAACTTGAGCATCTTCAAGCCAAATATGTTGGAACAGGGCATGCTGACCTGACCAGATTGTAAGCATCTCTCCTTTTTTTGTCTGTATTAAAAACGTAATGGCACACTACCTGTTCAGACTTTCTTATTGTTGACATGGGCTGGTTTGGTATTAACCATTAACATTTTCTTGTACTACAGTGAATGGGCTGTAAATATCCAAAGAGACAGCTATGCATCCTATGTTGGACACTATCCAATGTTGTCATATTTTGCCATCGCTGAGAATGAATCAATTGGAAGGGAGCGCTACGAATTTATGCAGGTATGTGAACAGATTTTATTTTAACTGGTCCACTGAATTACAGCTGGAAATTGCAGATATCATAAAAGGTGTATAAACATTGGGGTAACGTATCACTCGGCTTGATTTATTAGGCTTCAGTTGTGTTCTGTTGAATTAACTTACTTGCTTGTATTAGCCTTTCACTAGTGGGTTGATAGTCTTACTTTGGTTACTTAGGCAGTTTCACTGTCTTCCATGGACCCTTTCTTTGCCTCGTATTTGGCATTTTTATTATTTTCATGTACCATGTAAGTGCGTTTATGTGTATGATATTGCAAGCTCATTAAATACCACCTTGATGCTGCTACTCTTCAAGTTGTAGCTCTGCAAGGTTTCTGTACTAAGCCATAATATATCATGTCCAGAATTTAGCTTGAACTTGTTTATTTCCAAGCTAGCAAGGAATATTTCAGGGATGTTACAGTCTGCGATACTCTCCATTTATAAGTTGACTAGTGGTTGGGGCGCCTCCTCACTGGTCAGTGGCTGCCTAATCTGAGCACCGTGATGGTCAACTAACTCACAAACCATGTAGTAAGAAATAGTACCATGTTGGTCGCTTAGATGAATGCAACAATATGAATATATAAAGATACATCAACCTGAATCGTGATTGCATTATATGGATTCAGGATTACATCAGAGTATGATACATGCACCTCACATGCTTAAAAGAAGGTATAACACATCATAAATGAGCCGGATACATCAATTTTATGCGGAGGCTGGGCCTAGGCCCTTTGTGAAAAAAAAAACACATCATAAATGGTCGATCCACATGATCAACAATCTAAAGTAATATTAGGGAATTCGACCAATGCATGGTTCGATCCTTCCCATGGTTTTAAAGGCGGCCAGGCGTCCCAAGGCGATGGGGGTGCGCCTGGACACATAGGCGCTCAAGGCGCGTTGCAAGGCGACGCCTTCGATCGAAATCGAAGCGAAGGAAAGGGCACCGGCCCAGTTTACTCAAAGGGCAAAAAAGAACTATCTCCGGCCCAACCGGCCCAACGAGACGGGGCTGGACGAGCAAATACGTGCATCTCAACCTCGACCTCTCTGTCATCCGAGATGGGGCAAGGAGGAGGAGGAGGAGGCCGGGCGGAGAGGCAGCCACCGCGGCGCCCGGCGGTGCTGCAGACTCCTAGGACGCCCGGAAGGAGATGCCCGGAAGCTTGGCCGGAGGAGGAGGAGATCTGGCGGAGGAGGAGCTGGCCGCCGGAGAAGAGAGAGCTCCTCTCTCTCTCTCAATCCACTCGATTTAGGTCACGGTGTGTTCCCCTCCTTCTCTCCTCTCTTTACCCTCTCAATCCCCTCTCAATTTCTCTCCAATTTGGCCCCAATTCCACTTTTCCCGCCGCCAGCTCCCCCATCTGCCGGCCTCCCCAACGTGAGCAGAGCGTCCAGATTCTTGCAAAGCGTCCATTTTTGCGCCTAGGCGACGCCATTGGACGCCTCAGAGACGCCTCTGGACGCCTTGGTCAGAAATCAAAGGCGACTCCGACGCCTTGCCCTCCTGAAACGCTCGGACGCTTAAGCGTCGCTTAGGCGACGCCTAGGCGACGCCTTTAAAACCATGATCCTTCCCTGCTGCAATATCTACAGAGTAAAAGCTGTGAGAAAATTAACCTCAGTCAAAGCTGGTTGCTGGCACCTGGAGGCAGGTAAGGACTTGGGAAAGAAGAACACATCCAATGCCTCTCTGAGCTACCTGTACCCCTTGTATGTCTAGAGGTCGACCTTCCTGAGGTATGGCGCCCCATCAATGCTCACCTTCAGAAAAAGCCGCTCGGCCTTCTTGGCTGCTACTTCTGCCTCTTATGCCCTTAAACCAATTAATCATGGTTAGCTTAATTACGAGTGTAGTTCAGATTCTTTAGAGATGCTTTACTGAATATCTTTTCTTACTTGGAGGCTGTGGTGCACAAGTCATCCTCCACGACGACCGTCCCAGTCCTCGACGCCCCGCTCCGGCTGTTGCCCAGCGTGTGCTTAGCCTCTTCGTCGTGTCATAACAATGACCCTGGTTACATGAGGTGTCCAGGGATATGGCCCCTGACTTTTTACTCCTTGTGCATAGAAAGGGTTTGATCCAAAAATTTATATACCTTGGCATGTGAAATATTTGACTGTTTTGTACTACTTCCTCCTTCCCAAATTAATTGACATAGATTTGTCTGCATTCACGTGTATCTAGGCTCATTTTAGTGTGTAGATACATGTGAGTCTAAACAAATATGGTCAATTAATTTGGGACAAAGGGAGTACTACATATGTGAGCATGCATGAGGGAGATCCATGATTAAGGATCACATGTGAAGGTAGGAATTCCTTGAGTAAGGATTTGAATATGGGGAACATGACCCAGGTAACATTTACATTTTACTTTATACAGTCTGTTCGTGAATTTCCAATTTAGATTTTTAGAGAAAAATACCTCAGCTAAAGAAGAAGTCAGCCAACAAACTGTCGTAGGGTGAACATGAAGCATGTTAAATTCGGTTGAGCATCCATATGTTTTGAGCACCTACAGATCATGTACATCACATCTACTAACTTGGTCGACACACCATTGTTCACATAGTTGGAAGCTCACAGAAAGTTCTTTACGGTAAAAAACCAGACGAAGACTTAAATCACCCCTCACCTTCAGAAGGAGAGAGCAGCTTAATGAGAGAAGCAGGTGTAAAGTGAATTTGAGAGCCAATCCATCTTTTAAGTAGTTGTATGCAGGCATTAAAGTAGGAGAGTAAGTCCATTTCTCTATATGGTTGAAGCTGATTACCCGTATTAAGTGTTATCTATCAAGGCGTGCGGTGGTCAATTCTTCTGGCATTTCTCCGAAAATTCCAGGACTACAGTGAAGTTATAATAGATTTTAGCTAATCATCTTCGTAACTTTTTCAGTGCAGTGATATGGTGAAATTTTCCTAATATTAGATAGTAAACAAGATAACTGAATTTTTATGTGTGCAGTTGGCGCAAATAGAAGTTTAGATTGGATACAGAAGTATAAAAAAAGGATAACCTAAGAAAAAACAAACTAACCAGAAACATAACTATCTCGGTCCTTTAATCATTGATTTCATATTCATTTGGTACCTCTTTCCTCATCCATTGCAAAAGCACGAACACTAACATGGTGCGTAGATCAACATTTAACATATGATCCATATTCAGAAGCCAATGCACAAACATTAGGTTCTTCGTGCATGATGCTAACATAATCCTTCCTACATCAAAATTAAGTAAAGAATTAGAGATCAATCTCAAACAGACAAATACGGAGCCTAGTAATGTAAATCAAGATACATCTGAAACGCGAGACTAAAGGCAAGCACAAAACACTAATTTGATAGCAGTCCAAAAACAAACGAGGGGGACATGGGCCCTGTGATGCCTATCTATATCAAATGCCTACCTAAATCAAAGTTTTGTCCAACGGCACAACCCCTGTTTACTCATCACTTGTTATAGAATAGATCAGGAGGTGAGAGTCCCTGAATGCCCTTGAAATAAGTTATGTCCAAAGATTAGTACTACAATAAAAAAAATACAATTACAATAGAACTAAGGCACATATTTTAGCAAAAGAAAATATTGACAATTAATCTAGTTACATGTTTGTAGTGAACACCAAAATATTCTATCTTGCTTTGTGGTATGGTATGAAGCTCGTACAAAGGCTTGTCAGGAGGCTGTAATTTTTGGGATATGTCATAAAAGCTTCAGTTTACACTTTACCAGCAGAAATAGTCCTTGCAGAGCCTATGATAACAACAAAAAATGGCTCTGTAAACCGATGATGAAGCATCTGAGTAGAAACATCAATGCATGGCAACCATCATCCATAACCAGGGTGTGAGTGGTACCATCCAACGACATTTGCCAACCTTCCAGCCTATCCAAGTGAAGAGCATACGCTAGTTAGTAATATTGATTATAGCATTAACAACAAAACTGCAAGTAATTATTTACTCACACATCTCAGTAACAGCATTCTCCAAATGATCATTCAACAATGTAATATTTGTGTAAATCCATATTTTCCAAAACAGATTAAACAGGCACAAATGTACAATCATGTATGTATATTGTATATATAGTGCCAACAGTAACAGCAAAAACAAGAGATTGAATTCAGAAAAAGCTATACATAAATTCAATGTTGACAGGAAAAATGAAATATGGAACCATTGGGCATTGTTCAATCCTACACAAAATGCTACGGCTCCAATAACTAATTCACACTGCTTGTGAGAAACACATATCCACGAAGGATCGCTATATTTCTGATCTACATAATGAAAAGGTGAAACACTGTCACTGCTATATCCAACTATATATATAACATTAGAAGAGAAAGCGCCACCAATATTTACTACATAATCCTAGGCCAAAAAAACTATAATCCATGAACTAAAAAAATTAGAATGCATGTACAACTTCTAGGACCCATGCTATAGCGACGGGTAAGATCTCAGCTTATGCTGTAGCCATCTGAAGTTATATTATGTCAAGTACATTACCAGCCTGGATAAGTTTGTCAGCAATTATAGATACAATAAAGCCCAGCTGCAAACTGCAAATACTGAAACCGGTTTTGGGATGCCGATTTTCAAATAAGCACATCAAACCAAATAACTAAATGTTATAAACAGGCTACCGTACCATGCCCAACAATGACTCAACGAGACCACCAGGAATCCACGATAGCCTGCTGATTAAAGGCGCATTGATTTTAATTACAATAACATGCATTTTTAGCAAAATAAATGCTAAATCTGCTGATTGTTCCTCCTTGCTCCACCTGCAGTAACTTAGGATAAGTGATACCAAGAATAAAAATATCCAACAAAAGAGAAAGAAAACCAAACAACTCTGCAAGAAAAACTATAGTTATAGGCATTAGATAGTCTCATATTGTCGTACAATGATAGAAAGTGCAGGGTTTTAACTTTTAAATCACATCCTTGGATCTAAAAGGAAAAACAGAATATATGTCAATGCGGAAGGAGATGTCTCCATGGTTTAGTCCAGAACCGCCACATCCATCTGTAATGTTTCAAGGGAAACGAAATCAACACGCATTCAGAAATCTGAGATCAAAAGCATCAAAGAAAACTATGTGTACCAGGAACACATCAAGAAGAGTGTTGTTCAATTTGGCATCCACCTCTGCCTCTGAACCATCGAGTCAACTGGCACCCACATTTGCTTCTGAAGCATCCAACGACTGAAAAATAGTGGTACACGAGATCTGGCAAGGGGAGGGTCAGTGCAAGGATGGAGATGGAAAGATAGGAGAGATGGGAAAAGGGTAAGAAGAGAGGTCAGAGGACGAGATTGGATTCACCTTGGTCCCGCACCGGCGCTGGGGAGCGCTGACAAACAATGAACACCGCCGCCGCTCCAACCACACTGCGCATGTTGAAAACGAGGCCATCGTTGCTCCCTTTGTTGCCGCCGCCGCGCTGCTCTCCGACAAGAAGTACCTGCATCGTGGACGAAGCCAACCACGCTTGCCTTTCCCTGCCGCCACTCAGGATCAATGCCGTTCCCCGTCGTCACTCAGGGCCCGCCGTTCCCCGTCGCCACACATGAGCCCGTCGGCTGCCGCTCGTCGTGCTACACCCAGTAGCTGCAGCCGCCAGGAAGGGTGAGACGATAGAGAATAGGGCTTGAGAAGAAGAGAGGTAGGAAAGGTTTGTCAGATTATTTTCCCTCGCTCGCTCGCAGTACATCGTGTTGTCCTGCAGTACAGAATCTACACATGCAGTACAAACTGGCCAGGCAGTACATCTGCTACAGTACCAAAATATTCTCCCAACGCGAACGCCCCACGGGTCTGTCGTGGAGAGCCCTAGGATAGGGCAAAGGGGGTTGCACTTGCTTATTCTCAATGTGAGATAAACCCCCTGTGAGAACTCAAGTTATGTAGCTATTTCTTGAAATCATACGAGACACTCCGGGCCTGTTTGGTTCCCGGCCACAATTTGCCAGGCCAAAGTTTGGCAATTTGGCATATGTTTGGTTTGTGCCACACTTCATTACCCATGTGGTCCATCTATCATAGAGTGAACTTTTTGCCAATATTTGCCACACTTTCTTGCACCCAATTTCTCGGCCACACTTGCCAAGTTAGGCTTGGCAAAGTGTGCTTGGGAACCAAACAGGCCCTCCATGTCTATAAATAGATGTTTCAGAATGCTTGCAATCAAAATTGCGAAGACTGATCTCTAACAAACACAAAATTTGTGACATTTTTTTCACATGCAAGAGGTATAGATTGAAGAGGTTTCACATCAACTAAATGGTCCAAATAAAAATTGCTTGTCCTTCTGTTGAATGCTGGAAGCAAGACACATACTAGACGGTTGGTTAAATTGTCTCTTTCCTGCCTTCAAACTGATGCAAATCTAGATCTGAGCCTAGCAGGCTGCAGTTTGTCAATTCAGATTTTACCCTTTTCTGTTAGATAGGCTTCAGTCTTAAAGCCTAGTAGGGTTGGTAGTTAATACGGTCTGTGATATGTACTGTAGACACGCGGAGCCAAGCTAGCTATGTGATACTTATATTTACCATTCTATTATGGACCCAGAATTTCGATGCGAGCACCTATGCTATGTTGGACCTGCAATTGGTTTGTTTTATCAAATTCATTTTGTTGTCATCTAATTTAGCATGTTTGAAGTATACCAGTACCTGAGGTAGTTCCCCTTCATAGTGGTATCTGGCCATACTACATTGTCTCCATTTGCATGTTTGTCAGCAGTTGTATCGGTGAGGTATTGCAATACAATTTATTGAACCGCTGTTTCCGGTCTTGCAGAAAATGCTGCTTCCCTGTGGCCTCCCTCCTGAGAGAGATGAAGACTGAGGAGATGTTGATGCTGTAGCTGGTATGTTCGGCTGATGTTTGTTACTGAAGTCTAAGGCATGTGTGGATTAGCCACCTCAGCGCTGTGTGTGGTCGTGTTTGAACATCCTGGACATCGTTAGCGATGTGTACCGTATTTCTACTTGTCCTCCACTCAAATGTTAAGCACTTGTTCCGTTCAGTTTAGCTATATTAATCTGGTGCTATCCAGTTGAATTTAATTTGTGGATGGCCACCGCTATCTTAGCCTCATAAAGGAGGCAATGAATCATGATGTTGTATCTGTGTCTTACGTGTGGACAATGTAGTCGAATTGCAGCAGCTCATGGCTGAAATTGGGATGTATTGGAGATGCATGCTATGTTTTTATTTTTCATGTTATAAGCCAGGCTTCATCCCCTCCACCCATGGCGCTCTACTGGTGCTGGAATCTGTTTCTTTATTCTTTGCAATGAGTAGCAAAATGGAGTTCAAATAGATTTGGTATTGGAAGCTGAGACATTTGTAGTTGGGAAGTTTGGGTCATTTTGACAGAGATGGAAGTTGCAAGTCTTGCAGCGCAAGAAGATATGTACATCTCTTATCTTATTTGTGTTTATATATTGTATTGGAATGTTCTGCTAGCACTCCTGTTTCTCTTTGCAAGCTGGAGTAGTATGTATTGTCCTCCAGAGATCGTGTATGTATTTTTTTTTATGTAATTAGACAACCTCAACAAATAAGCTGGAATCTAGTGCTTTATTTAATTTGTATATTCAGATCCAGATAATTTGAATCAGTGATCAAATTATACCCTGAAAATATTAGTTTTTTCGAATCTGAAACTTCCAGCAAAGTATAATTTTCCTAATGCGGCAAGATTTTCTTTTGAGGAAAATATGAATGAACATATGTGATGTTTGGAATAGCCATTGAATTAGTGAGTAATTATACTCGTATTCAAATTTAGACGCTAGCACCAGGAAGAGGAAGGTTGCTACCAAAAGGAGGAGGAGGATGACTTTGAGAACTACCAAGACAAGCTAATATTCTTGCAAAGTGCAAAGCCCCTTGGAGACACCATGATTCTTACCTTTCTTACTATAAGTCTATACCAAGTTTCTAACTTACAAGTTTTTACTTGTTTTCTTAAAGAGTTACTTTTATAATTAACTTTGGTCAAAGTGAAAGAAGGTTAATAGAGTAGTAAAGTTAGTCTCAAGCTAGCCAAGCAAGATTAGCACCCCTCATGATTATTGCTAGTGCTACATGTTAAAACTTGACTACTCTAGATGGGAACATGTGACTTTGAAATGAATTTGAAACCTTGGAATGAGGAGTCATTCCATTGAAGGATTTTTGAAGGTGAATATGACCAAGAGAAGATGGTGATTTTTGATATAAAACTGATATTGGTTTGAATGCAATACCTTTCCAATATTGAGTACCCCCACAATACATGATTATGGGTAGGGCTTAACTAGAAATTTATGCATCTTAGTATGGGTTCCCTCTGAACACACATCATAGGGGTTATGCCGAGGCTGCCTCCGTTGTTGAGAAATGATGTGAATTGTATGGCCAAGCTCCCAGGTTGACAGTTGGTCTTCACTGGGAGGCCAAGCTCATGGGGAGAGGTGCTCATACTAGGATTTGTAAGTGAAAGGTTATGGTTGATGATCCGCGTACTGTGTTACGATGATTCGGGGTAATCCCGACGGATGAAATCAAATGTTGTGGCACAAGTGTGCAACCTCTGCAGAGTGTAAATCTATTCGAATAGCCGTGTCCACGGTTACGGATGGTTGGAAAGGCCATACAGTGTCCGATGTCAAACTTTTGAAAATGATGGTGAAATGAATGGTGAATTTGTGACTTGACTTTGAATCACAACAATGTTGTGGGAATGACACTAATGTTCCCACTTGAGTTAGTTAGCACATGAGTAAGTCTTTTCTCAAATACTTGTGAACTAAAATTGGCTTTATGCAAATAAACTAGAGCTTAGCACCCTTACTAGAATTGTCTAGCACTTACACTAGTATTAGTTTGCGAGTACTTAAAGTACTCACGGCTTTGTCCCTGGCTATTCAAATGGCAAGAGTATGAAGATGAACAGAACTACCAAGGAGATGACCAGCAGGACGCCTACGACAACTAGGAGTCTTCCGACGTCAAGCGTTGGCCTGTGGACTAGAGAGTCCATTTATCTTTACGCTTCCGCTATGAACTTGTGTTTGTTCGTTGATCAATAGATCAACTATTTGTGTAATATGGATCATGTGATTCAAGTTGTAAGACAATATGGTTTGTAATGAATGATGACTATGATATTCAACTATTATGCCTCGCAACAACAATATTCCTGGGATTGCGATGAATGACATAATAGGCATCCGGACTTAAAAATCCGGGTGTTGACAAGTTGGTATCAGAGCCATTGTTTGACCTTAGAAGACCCTAGTTAGAATGGACGTTCAGAAAAACTTAACTTTGAAATAAAATGAAATGAATATTTGGGAAAATCTATTCACACTCTTGTCTTTGAGATCTTTTCAAAAAGTGATGAATCATGCTCTTCCTTGTTTGAATCTACTTAAAATTTTGCCACACTTGTTCACTCTCTAACTTACTCATCCATTTCGCTTTCAGATGGAGCCGAATGAACCCATCAATGCCAAGTTTTACCAGCTTGGGAACGGCGGGAGTCTGATCTTCGAGCATGACCTCAACGCCGTCTCGGACTTTCTTGGACGCCCACACCCCGAGTTCCACGGGATCCAGGTGGACGACAAGGCTGGAGGGGAGTTGCAGTGGATCATCACCGCTGACTTGAGGGGCAAGATGGAGCTTCCCACCTCGGAGAGGATCCTCTTCTCCTTCCGTGAGAGCAACTGGCTCGACGGATGTAATAACCCAGAACATAGGAACAACGAAGGGTAGATTTAGAAATGGGATGTGCATTTCATCGCAAAACGGGGGAAATTTTCGCGCCTTATTGCAACTAAACCTAAGAGGGATCGAGGTTCTCTCTCATTTTGCACTTAGGGTTAGGCAATGTGAGTTAGGGAAATTTCGACATGATCTCTTTTGTATCTTGTTGATTTGGGGAATTGATTTCATTTGACAAGTGTCAATGCATTAAACAATAAGCATTACACAATATAAATATGAATTTATAATTCAAACACAAGATAATATTCAAATCATTTTGGATTTCAAAGTGAGTATCAAATACAATATTTAATCAAGAATATACACAATACTTAATGCAAAAGCTCATAAACAAAAACTTGAGCTTTATTGATATCACAACATAAATTACATTGTCTTTACAGAATTCTTGATACAAGAATTGATGAATAATAAACAGAAATAAAAATGAAGATTACAATATAGTTCCTAAACTAAAATCTAGACTATGTGCCTTGAAATATCTCTTCATGGCCATGTCCATCTTCAAAAACCTGCAAAATAAAACATCTACACTAGCCAGAATGTTAGAGTTAGACAAATGTTCAGTTTGGACAGAACCAAGTGTCATGCACACTTGTGCTGTTCCAAAACCATGGACAGCACAAGATAAGGGCAGCAGCAGACCAAACACCTGAGCACACACAGGGGCTCAAGTTCCAGCATATGAGAGCACACATCTCAAGTGTGCTAGGCAGCAACAGCAAGGCAATGCATCAGCCTAGTCACCAAGGCAAGCCAGGCTTGTGTGTCAATGCAAGGATAGAAGTAGGGTTCATATAAAAGGGGCACAAACCCTAGAAGCCAGAACCAGTCGACTAGATCAAGATTCACCAGGTAAGGGTGAAGCAAGAACAAGCTCAGTTCATCCAGTTCTTGAGCAAGAACAGAACCAACCCATACAAAACCACTCAACCACCAGGAATCATGGTGACCTGAGGAGATCATCCAAGACCTGGAGGTGAAGAGCTGTGACACAAACCCAAGTCTGCATCAACCAAATATTTCTTTCTAGGAGCTGGAACAAGGTATACCTAGTTCCTGGAAAAGATCCTATGGATCTAATCCATCATATGCATGAGCATGGGATGAGCAGATGCTCATATGGGTAGATCATCACTTGGTTTTCACCAAGGATTATTGCCAGTCAAAAGCCACTAAAATAGAAAGCATCTAGGTACAGATCCTATGCATAGATAGCACCAGTAGATGGCAGAGATTAGCAGCTAAGACTACACAATAAATCCTAAGCATACAACCATCAGAAACCCTAGATTTCTTCACAGGCAAGTATATTGGCATTCATAGTTTCTATGATTCCCAAATATACAAGCAAAGATGAGTAGCCAACCAGATCTAGCCAACCATGTGAGCAACCAGTCAGTAGCAAGGCTACTGAGGTCACTTCACACTTAGCACCAATTGAGAGAAAGCCAAATACAAAGCATCACTATCCAGAAATGGATTCAGACTTTAATTGCTTGTTAAATAATTATGAACAGCAAATTCATATCCAAGCAAGTCATTTAAAATCATCACTGCACAAGCAGTTCATCATAATCAAATTAATACAAGCATGAATTTATCACAGATCCATGCTCAGTACTAACAGTAGCACACTATTGAGCAACACAGTTAATTTATAGCCACAGTATTAGCCAGTAAGCCATCACTGATAATCAATTGATCAATGGATCAATCATAGCAAGCCAAGTTACACAGAGAGGTTAGCCAGCAAGCAAAGAATGATCCAATGGATCATTGGCTTGCAGGAGTAGCACTGAAGCATATCACAGGCACCTCTGGCACACACACAAGTGTCACAGATGCAACACAAGTACACCTAGACAAGCAAGCATGATAGACCAGTGAGCATAAGCAAGTCATAACCAAACATAGCATGGCATAGTTAGCTCTTGAGCAAGCACAGTAGAGCATGGCAAGTATAGAGCATGCTAGGAGCAGCAGAGAAGCAAGAACAACATGAACAGCATGTCGAGCAGCATGTGCCAGTACCAGTAAATGGTAATTGGACCATGATCTTGCAATCAATCCAAGCACAGACGAATTGCATAGGAATAGCATGGCTCTGTGTGATCACAGGATCACCAGAGAGCAGAGCTTGAGAGGAAGAAGAACAGTACCAAGGGGAGGCGCACAGAGAAGAGGTGGATGCAACACTTACTTGCGCCTGGAAGCAGAGGCTAGGGCATGGCGAGGCGGTGCTCGCGCGGCCCTAACGGCTGCAAGTCCAGGGTAGGCGCCGGCGTTACGCGACGAGCACAAACACCACCACGGCACGGCACGAGACGACGGCACAAGCACTGCAAGCAGCACCTCGCAGGTCGGTCTCGGAGCGCACCGTCGTCGGCGTGGACGAGAGCTCGCCGGAGTTCGTCGGCGATTCTCCGCGAGATCCAGATCGGAGGCGATTCGCGGGAGAGGAAGAGAAGGAAAACCACGCGGACAGATCGATAGATGCTCGCGGCGGTTCTGGTTCGGTAGGTGGCTACGGCGGAGGAGCTCGGAGTCGGCCGGAGCACGGCCATGGTGGCGACGCCATCGCCACGGAGTCGCGAGAGAGAAGTTAGGGTTAGGAACGGAGAGTGAGAGGGCCGAGTGAGTGAGAGCGGTGGGCCGTTCGGCTCCACCGAGCCGCTATGGGCACGCCTTAGTGGGCTGTCCCATGGGCTTAGGTTAGTGGGCTGGGCCCAATATGGGTCCAGGGGGTATTTTAGTCTTTTCACAATTTAGAAAAAGGCCATTATTTCACCAATTTTTAATAAATAAAATAAAACTCTAAAAATCCATTAAAAATTGGATTGGTGAATGAAAAATTATTCTTGATAAGAATAAAATATGAAATAAAATTTAATAAACAAATTTAAATTTGTGAATTTTATGAATTTAAAATAAACATTTGGAATTTCAAATTATATTTCCTTGTATTAATAAATCCAGGAAAATCCCAAATAAGTTTAAATACTTATTTCTTAAACATTTCAAAATGAAATTCTATTATTCCAAGTCATTTCTATTTGAAAAGGTATTTTCCAAAGGAAGATATTCTAATCCTTTTTATTCTCAAAAATATTGAGACAACTCTATTATTTCAAATTATTTTGGAATAAATAATGAATCACCAACATAAAGTAGTTTTGCTTTGAATTATGTTACCTTGTGTGAATTAAAGTGTTTTATACATTAAAACAGTTGCAAATTACTGCCAAAGGCATAAATCTTAACTCAACCCTAAATTGTAATAACTCATCGGGATAAAGGGATTCAACATAAAATAATACATCCATGCATGCATCATTTGGATTTTATAACATTGTCCTTACCGGACAATGATGCTTCTTTACAGAACCCGAGGTCCAGGTTCCATCCAACGCATTGAACTGCACTATCTCGCAGTCCACAGGCAAGTTCACCCTTGCTCATGTCAAATTTGAGTATTTTCTATTAATTTAATGCAAAACTATATGACTTATCATTCCTGCATTGAAAATGAAATGTTACTTTTCCAATTATGAATATGACTATGTGGTTGGCAATGGAACCATGGTATGTGTTGATTGGTGGAGGTTCCATTGCAAGGGTACTATTCATCTAGGACTAAGTACCAATGCCGTCCAGTGATTCTAGCGCCGTACATATCGCGTTGACCATAAGATCTATAATGGCTCTGGGGAAGCCAGTTGTATCTTTTCCCTCTCGCATGCCAACGGATTGGTAATAAGGGTTGCCCGGAGTCTATCTTTGGTAAAGGTGGGGACATGTGGTCCTGCACGGTCTACCATTAGATACAGGAGAGGGTAGACTTATTATTGGTCTATGAAGGATTGTAAGGGTTGTCCGGATCAGTCTATCTATGGTGTATAGAACAGGGCATATAAGTTGTTCGGCTCAGTCTACCTTAATGGTATAGGAGAGAACAAGTGCCTGGGTTAGACTACCCATAGATATAGGAGAGGACAGACTTACAAAAGGGTGGGTTTGCGGGTCGCGGAGAAGGCGGTGTGGGCTTGGATCTTTATACCTGGCCTCACACCAAGGAAGTGTGAACGGGGGCAAGTCCCTGCGGATGGCAAAAGGGTGAGATCTCTTATGGGAAAAGTGTACCTCTGCAGAGTGTATTAAATTGTGGTGTCCTCCTTTCGGGAAAGGCAGCAGGAAAGGAACTCCGTGAAGTTCTAGTCAACTTTGTGACTGACGGGCATAGTTTTGAGAATAAAATAAACCTTTTGAAGAAATGATTTCGAAACATGCATTGACCTAAGATTTTCTGATCGAAGGTCGTAGCTAGTGCATCAAACACCTTTTACTCTTTTGAACTTGCTGAGTACCCCTGTACTCACTTTATTTCGACACCCTTGCTAGACTGTGATACGGAAGTGGAGGCCATGACCGATGGAGTACCAGGAGGAAGCTACGAGCTGGTCTACGAGGAACCTGATCTTTCCGGAGGAGTTGAAGGCGTAGACTATGGGATAGTCTACGGATCCGATGACATGGAGGTGGAGGAGTAGTGATATACCTGAGTAGTATAGAGCCGAGCAGCGTAGTGGCATACTTAAATAAGTTGCTGAGCTCTTTTCATATCTAAGTTGGTTTGTACTAAGTACCTTATGTTGTAGGGTGTTCTCATCGGACCTGTGAGAATACCAACTTGTTAAGACCATGATTGTAATATATATTATCGAGTGTTATGACCTGCAATGTTTCTGTTGTACCACTCTGAGGGATGTGATATTTGTGAAGAAGTCCCTTCATGAAGATCATATCAACGACTTGTATACTACAACATGCAGTGGTATGCTGGGTCACCGCAACGGACTCGCACGTGCCCTTCATGAGGCACTTGCACGTCTCTGTGGACAGAACGTGGTGCGCCTACTTGCGTCTCGCTATGCTCACCTTGTGAGGCGTGATGCCGCAGGAGTACCCATGGAGCTGCAGTCCCACCCTGAGTTGAGGCACCACGCTGAGCATCTGGATTTCATGTTGTACCACACTCAGCAGGATCTGGACAACGCCCGTGCGTACGCCAACCAGGCTCACCTTGCGTTGGCAACTCATGCCGATGCCATCAAGATGCTTGCCCAGGACCGCAAGAAGCTCCGCCTGCAGCGTGCCAAGAAGGACGCTACTATTGTGCGCCTTCGCGCCAAGATAGCATCTCTTGAGGCCACTGTCAAGGCCCAGGAGGATCAGCTGAGAGAGATGGAGGAGGACGACGGAGGTATCGACCTTCAGGGAGGAGGAGCCTTCCTGAGCGACGACTTTGAGGAGGACGAGTTCACCGAGGAGGAGGACTACGAGTTCCTGGAGGCAGGACCCGACGACTTCGTCCCCATCGACGTCGATGATGAGGAGTAGTGGCGCTAGATCACTTATGTAGGTGTGAGTTGTATCCCGTCCGTTGTATCGTAGCATGAGAAATGGTTCTTAAAACCATGGTAGTATGAGTGTGTTAGTTTGTACTATGTGATGATGAATGAATGAATGAATGTCATGTTTGTCATGAAAAGATTACAAGTTTCCAATGTTTTCAAACTTACTCAAAATACACCATAGAAATTTCCCTCTTATCTCATGATCTTCTCTATGTCCAGATGGCCCCTCATAATCGCAACAACAACGATGCGATGATGCAACTGCTGCAAACCCTGCTCGCCGACAGGGAGACTGAAAGAGCTGAATGCCAAGCTAACATCGCAACCCTGCAGAACCTTGCCAACCAGGGCCATGGAAATCATGACCATCCAGGATCCAAGCCAAAGAACTTTCAGAACACCAACCCGGCCACCGGTGTTTAGCAAGACCAAAGAACTCCTCGACGCCAACGATTGGCTCCAGACTATGGAGAACAACTTGGAAGTAGCCGGAGTAGAAGCCAATGAGAAGGTCTTGTTTGCAACCCACTACCTTGCCGGACCAGCCCGAGCCTGGTGGACTAGCACCCGTGCCATGAACGGAGGTCAAGTCATGACTTGGGCAGATTTCAAGCTCAAGTTCAGCAAGTACCATGTGCCCCCGGGTCTTATCAAGAAGATGAGGGATGAGTTCCGCGAACTCAAGCAAAGCATGACGGTGGTAGAATACGCGACAGGTTCCTTACTGTCAAGGTACGCCCGAGCGAGACCGACACCACCGAGAAGAGGCAGGAGAGATTCCTGAACGGACTGCATGATGAGATGCAGACTGTCCTTGTCCACATCCCCTTCACCGACCTTGAAGCCTTAGTGGATTCCGCCATCCAGATGGAAGGCAAGTTGAACCAAGCCAATGAGAACCGCAAATGCCGCATGATGCACCAGAGTGTGGGCCTAGCAATGCCCCGAAGTATCGCCCCAGCTCAAGCGGAGGTTTCACTCCTAGGAACAACAACAAGTCTCAGATGCAGAACTCGCGCCTCGGTTATCAGAACCGGAGTGGAGGAAACTCCAGGCCAGGAGGCCACAACAACAACAACAACTACAACAACAACAACTACTACAACCGCGCCGCCCGCCCCAACAACAACAACAACAACACCAACACCGCCCCAACCGGAAGCAACGCCATCCCCGTTGCGACCAAGGACAAGGCCACCATCACTTGTTATGAGTGTGGTGTAGTGGGGCACTACTCCAACGAGTGTCCCAAGAGGCTCGCCAAGCTCGCAGGAAACACCGCTGCACCTGCTCAGCAGCAACGCCGTGTCTCCACCGGCAAGAAGTTCGCCCCCAACAATCCCAATAACCTCAACGGCCGTCTCTACCACATGAACGCCGAAGAAGCCCAGGAAGCACCAGATGTTGTACTGGGTATGTTTTCTGTCAACCACATCCCTCAGAGTGTTGTTTGATTCCGGAGCATCTCATTCTTTTGTCACCGAAGACTTTGCATCAACAAGTAAAATTCAACCTATCAGTTTGAAGCATGTTATGATAGTTCAAATCCCCGGATCAACCACCAAAGCCAGAAAATTTTGCAAAAATGTAGCCATCAGAATTCATGAAGTAGATTTCTATGCCAATCTAATCATTCTGGGAACCAAAGGTTTGGAAGTCGTACTAGGAATGGACTGGATGTCAAAACACCATGGATTGATAGACTGTGCCAAGAAAGCCATCACCATGACTAGCAGCACCGGTATCCTAGTAGAACATATCTCTGAAAGACTACCCAGAAAATTCCTGCAACCAAAGTGTAGCCAAGCCAACTCTGGATCAAATCAGAATCATTTGTCGATATCCTGATGTGTTTCCGGATGATCTACCCGGTATGCCCCCGGATCGGGATATCGAGTTCATCATCGAGTTAATTCCCGGGACTGGACCTATAGCCCAGAGAGCCTATAGTATGAACCCCACAGAGCTTGTGGAGCTGAAGAAGCAGATCGATGACATGTTAGCCAAAGGTCTGATTCGACCTAGTGCATCCTGGAGATCACCTGTTTTGTTTGTGGACAAGAAGGATGGTGCCACTCGTTTATGTACGGACTACCGTAAGCTTAACAATGTCACCATCAAGAACAAATACCCCCTACCCAAGATAGAAGACTTGTTTGATCAGTTAACCGGAGCCAAAGTTTTCTCAAAGATAGATCTTAGAACTGGTTATCATCAGCTGAAGATTCGCGCCACCGACATTCCAAAGACTGCCTTTACCACCAGATATGGGTTGTACGAGTACAACGTCATGTCGTTTGGATTAACCAATGCCCCAGCTTATTTCATGAACCTCATGAATAAGATCTTCATGAACTTTTTGGACAAGTTTGTCGTTGTCTTCATCGATGACATTCTTATCTACTCCAAGTCCGAAGGGGAACATGAACAGCATTTGGAGACTGTCCTAGAAACCCTTAGACACTGGAGTTGTATGCCAAGTTCGGCAAATGTGAGTTTTGGCTGAAGGAAGTAGGATTCCTGGGACACATCTTGTCTGCAGGAGGAATTGCCGTAGATCCCGCCAAGATCAAAACTGTTATGGAATGGCAAGCCCCAACCACCCAAACCGAGGTCCGCGCTTTTCTTGGATTAGCCGGATATTACCCGCAGATTTGTAGAAGGCTTTTCAAGCATCGCTCGACCAATGACTCAACTGTTGAAGAAGGACAAGAAGTTCGAGTGGACTGACAAATGTGAAGAGAGCTTTCAACAGCTCAAGAGTAGACTGACCTCAGCCCTAATCCTGATCATGCCGGACACCACCAAGCCCTTTGATGTATATTGCAACGCCTCCAAGATTGGTCTTGGATGTGTGCTTATGCAAGAAGCAAAGTCATATCCTACCTTTCAAGACAGTTGAAGCAACATGAGCAGAATTATCCAACCCATGACCTCGAACTTGCAGCCGTTGTCCTAGCCTTGAAGGTTTGGCGTCATTACCTCATGGGTAATCGATGCGAGATCTACTCCGACCACAAGAGCCTGAAATATATCTTCACCCAGAAGGAGCTGAACATGAGGCAACGCCGATGGATAGAATTGATCAAGGATTACGACATGGAGATTCACTACCACCCCGGCAAGGCCAAGGTGGTAGCGGATGCTTTGAGTCGACTGCCGTGTCAGTTGAACTCCATGATCGCAATCGAGCAACCCAGCCTGTTTCAAGAGTTTGAACAGTTTAGACTTGAACTTGTTAGTGAAGGATTCCTAGCCAGCATAGATCTTCAACCCACCTTGATCAGCCAGATTAAGGAAGCCCAGAAAGGAAACGCTAGCATCGACGGAATCAAGAAGCAGATAGCGCAGGGAAAGCACCGGGATTCACCGTGGATGCCGGAGTTCTTTGGTACAAAGGCTATGTGTGCCAGCATTCGAACAAAGCAAGTCATCTGAAAGAAGCACATGACACCTTATACTCAATCCACCCGGAGGTACCAAGATGTATCAAGATCGAAGGAACAATTCGGTGGCATGGAATGAAGAGAGAAATTGGAAGCTACATCGCCAAGTGTGATATCTGTCAGAGAGTCAAGGCGGAACATCAGCGACCCGCGAGTTGTTGCAGCCACTGCAGATTCTAGAATGGAAGTGGGACTTCGTAGGAATGGACTTTATCACCGGTTTGCCCAAATCCAGCAAAGGCAATGATTCGATATGGGTAGTTGTCGATAGACTGACTAAGGTAGCTCATTTCATCGCCGTGAAGACCACATACCAAGGCCCAAAGTTAGCTGAACTGTACATCTCCAGAATTGTCGCACGGAACCCCGAAGTCGATAGTGTCGGATAGAGGATCACAATTCACCTCAAGATTCTGGCAGAAAGTGCATGAAGGACTAGGAACCCGTCTGAATTTCAGCACCGCCTATCACCCGCAGACCGATGGACAGACGGAAAGAGTCAACCAGATACTGGAGGACATGCGAGAGCATGTGTACTGGAATATGGATCCAAATGGGAAGACTGCTTGCCTTACGCAGAATTCTCTTACAACAACAGCTATCAAGCCAGCCTACAGATGGCCCCCTTTGAAGCCTTGTACGGAAGGAAATGCCGTACCCCTCTGAATTGGTCGGAAGTCGGAGAAAGCCAAGTCTTTGGACCTGATGTTCTTCGTGAAGCCGAAGAGAAAGTACACAAGATCCGCGAGTACCTCAAGACGGCGCAATCAAGACAGAAGAGCTACGCCGACAAGAGACGCCGAGAGATGACCTTCGAGATCGGAGACTTCGTCTATCTCAAGGTATCCCCCTTGAAAGGAATGCAGAGATTTCAGCTGAAAGGAAAGCTCACACCCCGATATGTCAGCCCCTTCAAAGTTCCGAGGAGAAGTATCTTATCAACTGGAGCTACCCGAAGAGATGTCGGCTGTGCACGACGTGTTTCACATCTCACTCCTCCGAAAGTGCCTTGAAGTCCCTGAGAAGACCGAAGTGTTCAAGAACATCGATCACCGATCGGTGGATATCAACCAGGACCTGACATACCGCAATGTGCCGATTCGCATCTTGGAGGAAGCTTACAGAACCACCCGCACCCGAAGCATCAAGTTCCTGAAGATTCAGTGGGAGCAACCATACTGAAGATGAATCCACTTGGGAACGCGAAGATTTCATGAAGAAGGAGTACCCAGATCTCTTTAGTACCTAACTTTCTTTTAGATCTCAGGACGAGATCTTGTGTAACCAACAAAATTTTTTATTTGCATATAGTGCCATGCATAGGACTTGTGCATTTGAGTGATATGCCATGATGATTGCTATGATGTGTATGTGATAAACCCTAAAACCCTAATGTGATCAAGTGAAAATCACCAACCAAATAAATCAAAAAGAGAAAGAAATCAAATAAGAATAAAACCCAAAAACCCTCACATATGGTTTATGCCATTTTTGCAAATCTTTACCCTAGACCATTTCGGTCTTCACCATTAGTTGTATTATGTTACTAAACACTTATTACAACTTTTGGAATCAAAGAAACCCAAAACAAATCAAATTCAAACTCAAAATGGGATCACATATGATAATGGTCAAATCTGCCATTTATAGTCTGATTCCTACTTTGAGCCCTTGCAATTCAAATTTTCCAAACTAAACTTTCTCAATTCTTTGCACCTCATCCAAGAGCACATCAAGGTGAACAAGTTTGGTAAAGACCACCATGCCAAATTCACTTTGAATCAAATTCTATGCTCATGTAAAGTTGGATCTTTTTATTATGTGGAACAATCTCACACTTAGCAAATTTTGCAATTCTTTGAATTTCTAAATTCCACCACCACCTCTCATTCTCTCTGGTCATTTACAACTCACTCAAACACACCACTTCCAAATCTTGCCACCTTTTGAACCCATTCAAATTTGGACAATATTTGCAAATTCCAAATATGGAACAATTCAACACTATAGCAAATAGTGATCTACTCAACCCTAACCTGCCCCAAACTACTCTACTTGGTCCCCTGGTTCCCTCTCCACCTAAATGCCCCATAGTAACCCTAGGGAGGCCATGCCTAGCTTGCATGCACACACCATGCCGGCCATGCCGCACCTCCCCTTCCCTCCATCGTCGACCACCATGGCCCTGGTGCCCTAGCTCGCCACCTCTCTCTTCTAACTCACCTAGCAAGGGCCATGTCGACGTAGACGTCGTAGCCACGCCGGAGAACGCGCGCCCAGTACGCGCCAACATGCCGCTCGCGTCGCGACCATGCACGTCGTGGACGCGCACTGGCCACGCGCCACCCCACCAGCACGTGCACCCCTTGCACCCTCTCTTGCCGCGTTGAGCACCGCAGCGCCACCTCAGACCCGCCAGACACGCGCAGGACAACGACCCTGGACCGCCGCCGGAGGCAGCGACACGATCCCGTAGACGCCACCGCAGACATGGAAGAAACGCGAGCTATCTAGCCGCCGCCCGACCAAGCTGTCGCCACCGTTACCTTCGCCTGGACGTGTAGAACACTGTTGCGCCATCGCCTAGCCCCAACACTCGCCGGAATCGCCGCGAGCATGTCGACCTACGCCGCAACACCCAAGCATCTCTATAAATACCAGCCTCCCCTGAGCAATCCGAGCACCGCACCATCCTCTCCTCCCATCCACGACTCTCCCCACCACCCATCGAATCGGAAGAGCAGCGCCAATCGGCGATCGGAGCGCGGAAGCCCTGGTGCAATCGCCATTGATCCGGGCCTCTCGGCTGCGCCAATGCTACGGCTTCTTCCCCTTCATCGACAACCTCGAATGAACACCACCGCCTCGCCGGACCCACGGTTCGCCCTCCGACCCCCTAGGCTCGCCGCGCCAGCAACCCTCTCTCGCCAGAAGACGATGCCGGCACCGTCCGATCTGTTTTAATCCAACGCCCTCTTTAATCCATACCGATTCGGGTTTAACGGCCGCTGACATGCGGGACCCACTCTGTCAGCAAGCCCAAGCGCACCAACTGCGTTACTAGCCGATTTGTTGTGTTTTGAATCGTTTCGGCCCAAACTAGTTTCTCGCCGGCCCTTTAATTCAAACTTAGTTTAAATCAATTCAATTCAAATCAATGGCTCTAACTTTGAAAATTCATAGAATCTGTTTGGCTTGGCCAAATTTAACAAATTTTATATTGTTGGAAAGCTATGGAAAAGTTCTACAACATGCCACTGGTCTCACTTTGAGATCTATTGTAGAACTAAAACGATAAAAAGATGAAGGCAGGGACTTTTGCACATTCTATTAAATCTTAAAAATCAACCAAAATAGATTTTTAGTTAATTCCAACTCTAATAGCTCACATTTAACTTACACTAATTGTTTCTGCAATAAAATAGTGTGGTCACCTTGTATGATCATGCCCTAGTTTAAATAATGGACAATATGGCTAGTTACTTAAGTGATATTGTCCAAAACTATTATGCAAATCATATGAAGTATTTTACTTCATTTAAATCTTGTCTCAAGTAATTTCATATGAAGTTTGAACCCCTGGTAAAATACTCTCATATGAAATACTTGGAGATTTTAAATCATTTGTAGAATTATTAAATAGTATGAGGTGGTCTACCTCATTTAAATCATTTTCTCAACTGATGATGATGAATGGTTGACTTAGGTCAACATGATTTCATGTATGATTGTTTGAGAAATTAAATCTTAAGAAGATTTCAATGAGAGGAAATTATTTCTCAAGAACCCTATGGAAACTATCATTTACATATGTAATGAGAGGAAATTATTTTTCCTCAAGCAACACAACCAATGCACCCTAATTGAATTAATTGTGTGCTTAGAATAGTTTGTGTGAACATATGTGATGTTTGGAATAGCCATTGAATTAGTGAGTAATTATACTCGTATTCAAATTTAGACGCTAGCACCGGAGAATACCAGGAAGAGGAAGGTTGCTACCAAGAGGAGGAGGAGGAGGACTTTGAGAACTACCAAGGCAAGCTAATACTCTTGCAAAGTGCAAAGCCCCTTGGGGAAAGGCACCATGATTCTTACCTTTCTTACTATAAGCCTATCCCAAGTTTCTAACTTACAAGTTTTTACTTGTTTTTTTTAAGAGTTACTTTTATAGTTAACTTTGGTCAAAGTGAAAGAAGGTTACTAGAGTAGTAAAGTTAGTCTCAAGCTAGCCAAGCAAGATTAGCACCCCTCATGATTAGTGCTAGTGCTACAAATATTAAAACTTGACTACTCTAGATGGGAACATGTGACTTTGAAATGAATTTGAAACCTTGGAATGAGGAGTCATTCCATTGAAGGATTTTTGAAGGTGAATATGACCAAGAGAAGATGGTGATTTTTGATATAAAACTGATATTGGTTTGAATGCGATACCTTTCCAATATTGAGTACCCCCACAATACCTGATTATGGGTAGGGCTTAACTGGAAATTTATGCATCTTAGTATGGGTTCCCTCTGAACACACATCATAGGGGTTATGCCGAGGCTGCCTCCGTTGTTGAGAAATGATGTGAATTGAGGTGAATTGTACGGCCAAGCCCTGTGCAGTTCCCAGGTTGACAGTTGGTCTTCACTGGGAGGCCAAGCTCATGGGGAGAGGTGCTCATACTAGGATTTGTAAGTGAAAGGTTATGGTTGATGATCCGCATACTGTGTTACGATGATTCGGGGTAATCCCGACGGATGAAATCAAATGTTGTGGCACAAGTGTGCAACCTCTGCAGAGTGTAAATCTATTCGAATAGCCGTGTCCACGGTTACGGACGGTTGGAAAGGCCATACAGTGTCCGATGTCAAACTTTTGAAAATGATGGTGAAATGAATGGTGAATTTGTGACTTGACTTTGAATCACAACAATGTTGTGGGAATGACAGTAATGTTCCCACTTGAGTTATTTAGCACATGAATAAGTATTTTCTCAAATGCTTGTGAACTAAAATTGGCTTTATGCAAATAAACTATAGCTTAGCACCCTTACTAGAATTGTTAGCACTTACACTAGTATTAGTTTGCGAGTACTTAAAGTACTCACGGCTTTGTCCCTGGCTATTCAAATGGCCAGAGTATGAAGATGAACAGAACTACCAAGGAGATGACCAGCAGGACGCCTACGACAACTAGGAGTCTTCCGACGTCAAGCGTTGGCCTGTGGACTAGAGAGTCCATTTATCTTTACGCTTCCGCTATGAACTTGTGTTTGTTCGTTGATCAATAGATCAACTATTTGTGTAATATGGATCATGTGATTCAAGTTGTAAGACAATATGGTTTGTAATGAATGATGACTATGATATTCAACTATTATGCCTCGCAACAACAATATTCATGGGATTGCGATGAATGACATAATAGGCATCTGGACTTAAAAATCCGGGTGTTGACAGATGGAGATAAAGGTACCTCCAGCAGCTGAATCCAATAGGTTCCGCGAAGAAAAATTCAGTCGTGCATAAAAGGTTTGGATGATCATCCAAGTAGTTAGTCCATGGGTAGGGCAATTCTTCACCAAAGATTTCATTCTCTCCCATGCTTGAGCAACATGTTCATTATCTAATTGCTTAAAATTCATTATGCTACTTCTCAAAGATATAATTTTAGCGGGAGGGTAATATCTACCAATAAAAACATCCTTACATTTAGTCCATGAATCAATACTATTTCTAGGCAGAGATAGCCACCATCTACATCCTTATACTTTTGCATTTCACAAAGTTCAACAAAATTATTAAGATGGGCAGCAACATCATCAGAACTAACACCAGAAAATTGCTCTCTCATAACAAGATTTAGTAAAGCAGGTTTAATTTCAAAGAATTCTGCTGTAGTAGCAGGTGGAGCAATAGGTGTGCATAAGAAATCATTATTATTTGTGCTAGTGAAGTCACACAACTTAGTATTTTCAGGAGTATTCATTTTAGCAGTAGTAAATAAAGCAAACTAAATAAAGTAAATGCAAGTAACTAATTTTGTGTGTTTTTAATATGGAGAACAAGACAGTAAATAAAGTAAAACTAGCAACTAATTTTTTTGTGTTTTTGATGTAAAGAGCAAACAAAGTAGTAAATAAAATAAAGTAAAGCAAGACAAAAACAAAGTAAAGAGATTGGATGTGGGAGACTTCCCTTGCAGCGTGTCTTGATCTCCCACATCATGCCAAAGTTTAGCTTGATACGCGTAGAGCACACGCCCGTTGGGAACCCCAAGTGGAAGGTGTGATGCGTACAGCAGCAAGTTTCCCTTAGTAAGAAACCAAGGTTTATCGAACCAGTAGGAGTCAAGGATCACGTGAAGGTCGTTGGTAACAGAGTGTAGTGCGGCGCAACACCAGGGATTCCGGCGCCACAACGTGCAGTGAGGTTGTCAATCTCACCGGCTTCTGTAAACAAAGGATTAGATGTATAGTGTGGATGATGATGTTTGTTTGCGAAGAACAGTAAAGAACAATTGCAGTAGATTGTATTTCAGATGTAAAGAATGGACCGGGGTCCACATTTCACTAGTGGTGTCTCTCCGATAAGATAAATGCATGTTGGGTGAACAAATTACAGTTTGGCAATTGACAAATAAAGAAGGCATAACAATGCACATATATATATCATGATGAGTACTATGAGATTTAATCAGGGCATTACGACAAAGTACATAGACCGCTATCCAGCATGCATCTATGCCTAAAAAGTCCACCTTCAGGTTATCATCCGAACCCCTTCCAGTATTAAGTTGCAAACAACAGACAATTGCATTAAGTATGGTGCGTAATGTAATCAACACAAATATCCTTAGACAAAGCATCGATGTTTTATCCCTAGTGGCAACAGCACATCCACAACCTTAGAACTTTATGTCACTGTCCCAGATTCAATGGAGGCATGAACCCACTATCGAGCATAAATACTCCCTCTTGGAGTCACAAGTATCAACTTGGCCAGAGCCTCTACTAGCAACGGAGAGCATGCAAGAACATAAACAACATATATGATAGATTGATAATCAACTTGACATAGTATTCAATATTCATCGGATCCCAACAAACACAACATGTAGCATTACAAATAGATGATCTTGATCATGATAGGCAGCTCACAAGATCTAACATGATAGCATAATGAGGAGAAGACAACCATCTAGCTACTGCTATGGACCCATAGTCCAGGGGTGAACTACTCACACATCGATCCGGAGGTGATCATGGCGATGAAGAGCCCTCCGGGAGATGATTCCCCTCTCCGGCAGGGTGCCGGAGGCGATCTCCTGAATCCCCGAGATGGGATTGGCGGCGGCTGCGTCTCTGGAACTATTTCCGTATCGTGGCTCTTGGTACTGGGGTTTTCGCTACGAAGGCTTTAAGTAGGCGGAAGGGAGGCAGTCGGGGCGTCACGAGGGCCCACACAACAGCGGCGCGGGCCCCTAGCCCGGCCGCGCGGCCTGGCGTGGCGGCCTCGTGGCCCCACTTATCCTCTTCGGTCTTGGAAGCTTCGTGGAAAATAAGACCCTAGGCGTTGATTTCGTCCAATTCCGAGAATATTTCCTTTGTAGGATTTCTGAAACCAAAAGCAAAAACAAACGGCTCTTCGGCATCTCGTCAATAGGTTAGTGCCGGAAAATGCATAATAATGACATATAATGTGTATAAAACATGTGAGTATCATCATAAAAGTAGCATGGAACATAAGAAATTATAGATACGTTAGAGACGTATCAGTCCTAAAGGAAGATTTTGAAAATCACACCTTTCATACACGCCTAGGCGGAAATATCCAGCTCTGCGGTTTTAGTCGGAAAACATACACGATCCAAAAATGAAAAACTAAAGGAGGTAAAAGACTCTAAGAGTGAACCATATGCTTTATTTCATTGATCATGTATCATAGATATTACAAGGTATGTAATGCAAAAATTGCTAAGTGTGGAAAGGACGTAGCTGTGCTATATTCCAGGGACGATCTGTTTCATCATAGATGTCATCCGGATCCTCTCGCTTTCGTTTCCGGTACCAGTTTGTAGGTCTATCCTTTTTTCCCGGAAATCGACGGGGTAGTTGTTGGAGATATGCCCAAGAGGCAATAATAAATGGTTATTATATATCTTTGTGTTTATGATAATGTTTACATACCATGCTATAATTGTATTAACCGAAACATTGATACATGTGTGATATGTAGACAAACAAGAAGTCCCTAGTATGCCTCTTAAACTAGCTTGTTGATTAATGGATGATTAGTTTCATAATCATGAACATTGGATGTTATTAATAACAAGGTTATGTCATTGTATGAATGATGTAATGGACACACCCAATTAAGCGTAGCATAAGATCTCGTCATTAAGTTATTTGCTATAAGCTTTCGATACATAGTTACCTAGTCCTTATGACCATGAGATCATGTAAATCACTTATACCGGAAAGGTACTTTGATTACACCAAACACCACTGCGTAAATGGGTGGCTATAAAGGTGGGATTAAGTATCCGGAAAGTATGAGTTGAGGCATATGGATCAACAGTGGGATTTGTCCATCCCGATGACGGATAGATATACTCTGGGCCCTCTCGGTGGAATGTCGTCTAATGTCTTGCAAGCATATGAATAAGTTCATAAGAGACCACATACCACGGTACGAGTAAAGAGTACTTGTCAGGAGACGAGGTTGAACAAGGTATAGAGTGATACCGAAGATCAAACCTCGGACAAGTAAAATATCGCGAGACAAAGGGAATTGGTATTGTATGTGAATGGTTCATTCGATCACTAAAGTCATCGTTGAATATGTGGGAGCCATTATGGATCTCCAGATCCCGCTATTGGTTATTGGTCGGAGTGAGTACTCAACCATGTCCGCATAGTTCACGAACCGTAGGGTGACACACTTAAAGTTGGATGTTGAAATGGTAGTACTTGAATATGGAATGGAGTTCGAATATTTGTTCGGAGTCCCGGATGAGATCCCGGACATCACGAGGAGTTCCGGAATGGTCCGGAGAATAAGATTCATATATAGGAAGTCATATTCCAAGTTTGGAAATGATCCGGTGCATTTATGGCAGGTTCTAGAAGGTTCTAGAAAAGTCCGGAAGAAATCACCATGGAAAGTAGAGTCCCGGAGGGACTCCACCTTGCATGACCAGCCAACCCTAAAGGGGAGGAGTCCATGGTGGACTCCCCTAGGGTGGCCGGCCAAACCCCCTCATGGAAAGGGGGAATCCCACCCCAAGTGGGATTCCCACCTTGGGTAGGTTTTCCCACATATGGGAGGTTTTAGTGTTGGGGTCTTATTCGAAGACTTGGACTAGAACTCTTGGTGCTTCCACCTATATAATGAGGAGGAGAGGGAGGGGGGCAGCCACTCTTTGGCTCAGCCTTGGCCGCACCCCTTAGAGGGCCGGCGCCCAACCCCCCTCTCTCCCCAAACCCTAGCGGTCTCTCTCCTCCACCACATCCCGCACGCTTTAGCGAAGCTCCGCCGGATTTCTCCACCACCACCGACACCACGCCGTCGTGCTGTCGGATTCAAGAGGAGCTACTACTTCCGCTGCCCGCTGGAACGGGGAGGTGGACGTCGTCTTCATCAACAACCGAACGTGTGACCGAGTACGGAGGTGCTGCCCGTTCGTGGCGCCGGAACCGATCGTGATCAAGATCTTCTACGCGCTTTTGCAAGCGGCAAGTGATCGTCTACCGCAGCAATAAGAGCCTACTCTTATAGGCTTTGGAATCTCTTCAAGGGTTAGTCTTGATCATCCCCTCGTTGCTACCGTCTTCTAGATTGCATCTTGGCTTGGATTGCGTGTTCGCGATAGGAAAATTTTTGTTTTCTATGCTACGTTATCCTACAGTGGTATCAGAGCCGTGTCTATGCATAGATGGTTGCACGAGTAGAACACAATGGTTTGTGGGCGTTGATGCTCTTGTTATCTTTAGTTGAGTACTTTGCATCTTTGTGGCATAGTGGGATGAAGCGGCTCGGGCTAACTTTACATGACCGCGTTCATGAGATTTGCTCCACGCTTGACATGCAACTTGTATTGCATAAGTGGCTTTGCGGGTGTCTGTCTCTCCTACTATAGTGAAGATTCAATTTACTCTTCTATTGACAACACTAGTATCACCGTTGTGGTTCATGTTCGTAGGTAGATTGGATCTTGCTCGAAAACCCTAAACCACGTAAAATATGCAAACCAAATTAGAGAACGTCTAACTTGTTTTTGCAGGGTTTGGTGATGTGATATGGCCATAATGTGATGATGAATATGTATGAGATGATCATTATTGTATTGTGGCAACCGGCAGGAGCCTTATGGTTGTCTTTAAATTTCATGTTGAGTAGTATTTCAAAGTAGTTGTAATAGTTGCTACATGGAGGACGATCATGAAGACGGCGCCATTGACCTTGGTGCTTCGCCGACAATGATGGAGATCATGCCCGTTGATGATGGAGATCATGTCCGTGCTTTGGAGATGAAGATCAAAGGCGCAAAGACAAAAGGGCCATATCATATCACATATGAACTGCATGTGATGTTAATCCTTTTATGCATCTTATTTTGCTTAGATCGCGACGGTAGCATTATAAGATGATCCCTCACTAAAATCTCAAGATAATAAAGTGTTCATCCTTAGTAGCACCGTTATCAAGTCTTGTCGTTTCGAAGCATCTCGTGATGATCGGGTGTGATAGATTCAATAAGTACATACAACGGGTGCAAGACAGTTTTGCACATGCGGATACTAAGGTGGCCTTGACGAGCCTAGCATGTACAGACATGGTCTCGGAACACGTGATACCGAAAGGTAGAGCATGAATCATATGATTGATATGATGAACACTTTGAGTGTTCGCCATTGAAATCACACCTTTTCTCGTGATGATCGGGTTTAGGTGCGGTAGATTTGGTTCGTGTGATCACTAAGACAATGCGAGGGATATTGTTTTGAGTGGGAGTTCACCTAGTGTTTTAATTATATTGAATTAAAATTTTGAACTCAATTTATCATAAACATAGTCTGAGTAGTATTTTGAATTAATTTTGTAGTATTGGCATCCGTTTACTACTATGCGCTAGTCTTGTTATTGAGATAGAAATACTGTTAAAATCTGATAAGAAACTTTACGGATTAGTACCGTATTGTTAAAGAATCAAGAATTGATTAAGTCCTATTGCAAACTTTTAGTGAAACTCACTTTGTTGATTCAGAGAGCTATGGTTTCAATTAGTACCTAAAGTTATCTTGTCTCCGTGAAACTTGAAGTTCAAATCTGTTTGAAAAGTAAGGAGCTGAAAATTTAGTTTTCAGAAATAATCAAGGTATGAGATATATGTGATATCTAAGACCTTATTGCAAGATGATAGAATATAATTTGGTGAGACTACATAAACTCATAAGTTTTATGGGAATGTATGAAGGTTGAAGACGCCAGGCGTCACAATCCTCCAACTATTGGAGCACTAACGATATTCGCATATCCATGAAGTTATCATCCTTAGTATGCACCGTTGCTAAGACTCGTCGTATCGAAGCATCACGTGATGATCGGGTGTTATAGATTCTACGTGTGCTTACAATGGGTGCAAGCCAGATTTGCACATACAAATACTAAGGTTAAACTTTATGAGCCTAGCATGTACAGACATGGTCTCAAAAAGTTGTCATGAATTGATGGATAAAATTATGAGTGAAATTGTTCATCATAGTTACTAATAAGTGAAATCTAGAACACTTGTCATATGATGAACAACTTCAAAGTAAAAACCTCAAGGTTATTGGTATTTGACCAACAAACCTAGAAGTTATTGATGTTGAAGTGTTTTTCTGAATAATGAGGAAAGCTAAAAGAGAAACTGCAAAAGATATTCTGGCAGAAATAAAGAAAAGACTAGAAAGTCTAGCTCAGGTGTATATAAATGATATACATGTTATGGATGTATTCCTAGTTTAGTCACACAATGAAATTCTTGGGTATTAGTGCTATATTGGTTGGTATGAAGTGTCATACAAAACAACACAATACAAGAATACAATGGCCTAAGTGACTGACAAGGAATATGATAGGTATGCACGTCTGGAACAAAAATAAAGTGTTATTATGTTCATCGTTGGCATTCTATCTAGCCCTTAGAATTTATAATAAAGAACTTAATAATTGTTATTTTGCTCTGGTCAAATAAAAACAATGAGTTGTTCAAATTATGACATTACTCCATGTATGATGGATAAGTTATTATAAATCTTAATGGTGAAACACACATACATAACACTGACGCTAAAATGCCATAAGGCAAATGATTTGAATTCCACTTATTTGTGGAACCGCCATTTAGGTCATGTTAGAAAGGAACGCATGAAGGAACTCCATGCAAATGGATTTTTGGAGTCATTTGATTTTTGAATCGTTTGGCGTTTGCAAATCTTTTCTAAAGAGAATGACTAAAATACCGTTCATAGGCCAAGAGTTGAAACGGGCAACTAACTTAGTGGAAATATACATGATGATGTATGTAGTTCACTGGGCATAGTTGTGTGCGGGAGATTCTTCTACTTCATGAAAACTTCCAACAATGAATTGAGTATAAATGTGGATATATTCAATAAGAAAGAAGTTTGAAACATTTGAATAGATTCAAATAAATTTCAGCATGAAGTGGAAATCATCGTAATAGAAAAGTCAAATATCTATGATTGGATCATGGTAGAAATATTTGAATTACGAGTTTTAGCGAACATCTAAGAGAGTTATGAAATTGTTCTACAACTCACATTTCTTGGAGTATCATAATGATGATATAGTATCCAAGATATGTATCCAAACCTTGTTGGATTAATGATGAGATAAAATATTATGACGCCATTATATTTTTGTGGATTATGCTTTAGTGACTACCGCTTTTACACTGAATAGAGCATCATCATGATCCGTTGAAATGACACCATACGAGTTATGGTATGGGTATAAACCCTAATAGTCTTTCTTTAAATTTTGGTCTAAGAGTTTACAACCAAAATCGGATGAATGTCTTTGTTGGTTATCCCAGAGAATTAATTGGGAATTCTTCCCACGAGACAAAGACAAAAGTGTTTGTCAATGTTTCTTATTTCCGAGAAATTGTTTCTAGTGAAGTATTTGAGTGGGAGGACAATATAATTTGATAAGGTTTATGAACCTGAGCATAATGATCAGAGTAGCGCAACATCGGAATTTGTTTCGGAAGCGGCCACGACGATCATGGCTCCCATGACTACAAAGTGTTTTAGCCATGGAGATCGAAGTACATATTGAACCTTGTAGGTATGGTTTACTTTGTGATCAAATAAATGATTTGTGAACAAAGGATTGATTTTGAATAATGATAAACCAACTACAAACAAAGAAGTTATGATGGGCCCTGACTCCGTTAAAATGGCTATACGCCATGAAATCCAAGATAGATGAATACTTTTTGAAAGTAAATGGATCTATAAAATTGATGAACTTGGATGGAATATCCTTGAATAAGCTCGACTTGTCGAAAAGTTGTTTACGACAAAGTTCAAAGAGTTGACTACGATAAGATTAGATCTTCCGTAGTAATGCTTATAGTCTATGTGGATTATTCTAGTAATCGCTACATATTTCTTTCATGAGATATGATAGTAGGATGGCAAAATACATTGCTTAACAGAAGTGTGTATTAAAGGTGTATACAAGATACAACCAAGAGTTTTGCTGGTCCGTGGAATACTAGATAGGTATACGAACTTCAATTGGATGAAGTAAGTATCACGGAGTTAGAATCTTCACCAGATGAAATAGTCAAAGAGTTTTTGATTTCATCAGAGACGATGAAGAGGCTTGCATTTGCAAGAAATTAAGTGGGAGCGCTAAGACACATTTATAATACTTTATGTAGGTGACATATAGTTGGTTATAAATGATGTAATTATATACTTGATTAAAAGGTTTCATTGAGAATTAACTTCAATGAAAGGATATGGACTGAAACAAATTTAGTGTCAAGATCTATGAAGATAGATTGAAACACATAAATAAGTTTAAGTCAAAGTACATATGATAGATATTGAAGTAGTTCAATATAGAAATATTAAGAAAATGTTCTTGTCATGTGAAGGTTTAACAAGACTTGAGTGTATCTGACACTCAATGAGTAAAAACACATGAGTGATTATAGATCACGAATAACATGTACACAATCAGATATCATGTGCTATAAAGTGTTATGAGCATATACCAGAATGATTCATATGATGATCATTGAACGACAGTAAGAATATCCTTAAGTACTTTAGAAGAACTAAGGATATATATATATTTTTTGTATGAAGAAATGACAAACAAATCGCTGTAAGGTGTTACACCGATATTGGTTTTGTCACATATAAAATATAATTTCAAATCTCAAATTAGACTAAGTGTTGTTTAAAAGGTAGCACAATGAGCTAGAAGTTGTCTATGCTAGATTTAGAAGAGTTCTAAATATTGTGATGGATTCTACAAAAGAAGGCAGAATATGTCATTGTTTATGACTAGGATTTAGAAGAGTTGAATATTGTGATGGATTCGACAAAAGAAGGCAGAATATGTCATTGTTTTGACAATGACAAAGGATGTTAAGTCAGGAGGTTCTTTGAGAATTTGGTGTAGTTCCGACAAAGTCAGAACTTTGAAGCTATATTGTGTGTGACAATATTAGTGACATATTTCAGACCGCGAAATTAAGGTTCCACCAGAGGACTAAGCATATATGCCGACTCATTTGGAAAATGAGTGATGCGTTGAGACGCAAATGAATTGCAAAATACATACGTTTCTGAGCATGTCAGATCCGTTGACTAAAACCTCTCCCGTGAGCAAAACATGATAAAGCACCAGAAGGCCAAGGTGTTATATCTTTACATATGTAAACTAGATTATTGACTCTAGTGCAAGTGGGAGACTGTTGGAGATATGCCCAAGAGGCAATAATAAATGGTTATTATATATCTTTGTGTTTATGATAATGTTTACATACCATGCTATAATTGTATTAACCGAAACATTGATACATGTGTGATATGTAGACAAACAAGAAGTCCCTAGTATGCCTCTTAAACTAGCTTGTTGATTAATGGATGATTAGTTTCATAATCATGAACATTGGATGTTATTAATAACAAGGTTATGTCATTGTATGAATGATGTAATGGACACACCCAATTAAGCGTAGCATAAGATCTCGTCATTAAGTTATTTGCTATAAGCTTTCGATACATAGTTACCTAGTCCTTATGACCATGAGATCATGTAAATCACTTATACCGGAAAGGTACTTTGATTACACCAAACACCACTGCGTAAATGGGTGGCTATAAAGGTGGGATTAAGTATCCGGAAAGTATGAGTTGAGGCATATGGATCAACAGTGGGATTTGTCCATCCCGATGACGGATAGATATACTCTGGGCCCTCTCGGTGGAATGTCGTCTAATGTCTTGCAAGCATATGAATAAGTTCATAAGAGACCACATACCACGGTACGAGTAAAGAGTACTTGTCGGAGACGAGGTTGAACAAGGTATAGAGTGATACCGAAGATCAAACCTCGGACAAGTAAAATATCGCGAGACAAAGGGAATTGGTATTGTATGTGAATGGTTCATTCGATCACTAAAGTCATCGTTGAATATGTGGGAGCCATTATGGATCTCCAGATCCCGCTATTGGTTATTGGTCGGAGTGAGTACTCAACCATGTCCGCATAGTTCACGAACCGTAGGGTGACACACTTAAAGTTGGATGTTGAAATGGTAGTACTTGAATATGGAATGGAGTTCGAATATTTGTTCGGAGTCCCGGATGAGATCCCGGACATCACGAGGAGTTCCGGAATGGTCCGGAGAATAAGATTCATATATAGGAAGTCATATTCCAAGTTTGGAAATGATCCGGTGCATTTATGGCAGGTTCTAGAAGGTTCTAGAAAAGTCCGGAAGAAATCACCATGGAAAGTAGAGTCCCGGAGGGACTCCACCTTGCATGACCAGCCAACCCTAAAGGGGAGGAGTCCATGGTGGACTCCCCTAGGGTGGCCGGCCAAACCCCCTCATGGAAAGGGGGAATCCCACCCCAAGTGGGATTCCCACCTTGGGTAGGTTTTCCCACATATGGGAGGTTTTAGTGTTGGGGTCTTATTCGAAGACTTGGACTAGAACTCTTGGTGCTTCCACCTATATAATGAGGAGGAGAGGGAGGGGGGCAGCCACTCTTTGGCTCAGCCTTGGCCGCACCCCTTAGAGGGCCGGCGCCCAACCCCCTCTCTCTCCCCAAACCCTAGCGGTCTCTCTCCTCCACCACATCCCGCACGCTTTAGCGAAGCTCCGCCGGATTTCTCCACCACCACCGACACCACGCCGTCGTGCTGTCGGATTCAAGAGGAGCTACTACTTCCGCTGCCCGCTGGAACGGGGAGGTGGACGTCGTCTTCATCAACAACCGAACGTGTGACCGAGTACGGAGGTGCTGCCCGTTCGTGGCGCCGGAACCGATCGTGATCAAGATCTTCTACGCGCTTTTGCAAGCGGCAAGTGATCGTCTACCGCAGCAATAAGAGCCTACTCTTATAGGCTTTGGAATCTCTTCAAGGGTTAGTCTTGATCATCCCCTCGTTGCTACCGTCTTCTAGATTGCATCTTGGCTTGGATTGCGTGTTCGCGATAGGAAATTTTTTGTTTTCTATGCTACGTTATCCTACATTAGTATCCGTTGTGTAGCACTTTGCTAATGACAAAAGGTCCTTCCCATAGAGATTGCAGCTTATGCTCCTTCACCTGTCGAAGGCGGAGAACCAGGTCACCTATCCTGAACGAGCGATTTCGAACTCGACCACGTCGGAGTTTCTGCTGGTATATGCTGGAGCGCTGGTCAGCTAAGATCCGAGCTTCTTCGATCAGGTCCACAGAAAGCTGTCTGGCCTCGTCAGCTGTATCATCGCGGTAGGTGGAAACTCTCGGGGAATCGTGGATGATGTCGGAGGGGAGTGATGGGATTCGTAGCATAGAAAACAAAAAATTTCCTACCGCAAGAACGAATAACAAGCCAAGATCCAATCTAGAAGATGGTAGCAACGAGAAGATCATGAGACTAACCCTCGAAGATTTCCAAAGCCTACGAGATTAGATCTCGTTGTTGCTGTAGTCGATCACTTGCCGCTTTCAAAAGCGCGTAGAAGATCTTGACGTGTTCCGGGCAAATCCGTATATTGTCATCAAACACCAAAAAGGGGGAGATTGAAAGAACATCTCTCATATTATGTTTTGAGTGTTTGATGTCAATGTACGTGATACACTAATGTTTGGTTAAGTGGTACAGGGATTATATAGATACATTTGTGTGTGTGTTGGATGTGGTCAGTGCTGTCAAAAAGAATCAGAAAAAGTTCATCAGGCCGGATAATCCGGGCCGGATATTTCCAAAATATCCGGCCCCCAGATTTTCGGCTAAGGACCTGAGGAATTGCTGCTCAGTAGATTGGGGCCGGACATTTGCCCGGATATTGTCCTGGTTTTGTCCCAGGGCCGGATTATCCGGGCCGGACATTTCAGAAATATCCGGCCCCCTCGAAAATGGCTAAGGACCTGAAGAAAAGCTTGTCTGGATAGAGGCCGGATATTTGGCCGGACATTGTCCCGGTTTTGTACCTGAGGCCGGATTATCCGGCCCTTACTTAGGCCGGAATATCCGGCCCCCCGGAAGCCCCAACGGCTGGATTTTGGGGAGGGGTATTTATACCCCTCTTCTTCTTCCTTCCTCCTTTGCTCAATCATTGCAAGAAAAATCTGCCAAGCTTCACCACCATTAGAGCCACCTCAAGAACACAAGATTTGCAAGATCTCCTTCCTCCCCCAACCAAAGCTCTTGATCTTTGGAGATTCGAAGGAGAAGCCACCGATCTACATCCTCACCGAAGCGATTTACATTTCCCCCTCATTTGTTTGAGGGCCCCCTTGCTAGTGTTCCTCTTTGGATCCCTAGTTGATTTGTGTTGATGTATTGTTGTTGATTGTTGTGTTGTTACAGATTTGGGAGCCTCCAATTCGGTTGTGGATGTGTGCCCCAAGAACTTTGTAAAGGCCCGGTTTCCGCCTCGAGGAAATCCCTTAGTGGAAGTGGGCTAGGCCTTCGTGGCGTTGCTCACAGGAGATCTGAGTGAAGCCTTCGTGGCTGTTGGTTTGGCTTGCGTAGCAACCACACTCCTCCAAACGTAGACGTACCTTCTTGCAAAGGAAGGGAACTACGGGAATCATCTCCGTGTCATCGCGTGCTACACTCTCGGTTACCTCTATCCTATTCTCTCTCCTATATATTGCGTAGCTATATCTTGCTTAGTTGATAACCTTGTCATATAGGTAAATTCACTTAGTTGCATATCTAGAGAATTTACCTTTGTGTCAAGCCTAAATTGAAAAAGAACTAAAAATTGGTTAGCACCTATTCACCCCCCCTCTAGGTGCGGCATACGATCCTTTCAATTGGTATCAGAGCCTCGGCTCTTATTTCCTTTGAATCTCGACAGCACGACGGCGTGGTGTCGGTTGTGGTGGAGATCTCCGGCAGGGCTTCGCCTAAGCACCATGGGAGAAGATGCAGGAGGAGAGAAGCTAGGGTTTGGGAGAGAGGGGGTGGCTAGGGGCGCCGGCCAGGGGGCCCCTTTGGTGGTGCGGCCAGGTCTAGGCTGCCCCCTCCCTCTCCTCCTCATTATATAGGTGGAATCCCTAGGCTTTGCCCAAAGTTTGAATAAGACCCCAATTCAAAACTTCCATATGGACGAAACCTAGGGGGACGGGACTCTCCCTTTCCCCCTCTTGGCCGGCCAAGGAGGTGGAGTCCACCATGGACTCCACCCTCCCACTTGGTTGGCTGGTTAGGGTTGGTGGAGTCCAACCGGGACTCCACCTTCCATGGTGATTTCTTCCGGAAAGTTCTAGAACATTCTAGCGCCTTCCATAAATGCACCGCATCATTTCCAAACTTGGAAAGTGACTTCCTATATATGAATCTTATTCTCCGGACCATTCCGGACCTCCTCGTGATGTCCTGGATCCCATCCGAGACTCCGAACAAACATTCGAACTCCATTCCATATTCCATATCTACTTAAACGACATCAAACCTTAAGTGTGTCACCCTACGGTTCGTGAACTATGCAGACATGGTCGATACTCCTTGATGTCTACGAGTGCTTCTATTCTTGTAGACAGTGTTGGGCCTCCAAGAGCAGAGGTTTGTAGAACAGCAGCAAGTTTTCCCTTAAGTGGATCACCCAAGGTTTATCGAACTCAGGGAGGAAGAGGTCAAACATATCCCTCTCAAGCAACCCTGCAATCACGATACAAGAAGTCTCTTGTGTCCCCAACACACCTAATACACTTGTCAGATGTATAGGTGCACTAGTTCGGCGAAGAGATAGTGAAATACAAGTAGTATGGATGTATATGAGTGGTAATAGCAATCTGAATAAAATATGGCAGCGAGTAAACATGCAGCAGAACAGTAAATAAGCGGTGTTTGCAGTATTGGAAACAAGGCCTAGGGATCATACTTTCACTAGTGGACACTCTCAACATTGATCGCATAATAAATAATAACTTCTCTCATTTGTGCTACATACACTCTTTTGTTGGATGACAAACACCATTCGTTGTGTAGGGCTACAAGAGCTCCCTCAAGCCGGAGTTAACAAGCGCCACAACATTCGGTATTCATATTTAAGTAACCTTAGAGCATAATAGATCTTTGCAAAATAAACCGAGTACTAACATAGCATACACACTGTCACCATTACACTATGAAAGGGGGAATAGATCACATCAATACTATCATAGCGATAATCAACTCCATAACCTACAAGAGATTATGATCATAATCTATGACAAGAACCACACGATGCACACACTATCACCATTACACCATGCAGGAGGAATAGACTACTTTAATAACATCACATGAGTAGCACATAACTAGTAGCGATACAAAGCTCATCATATGGATCTCAATCATGTAAAGCAGCTCATGAGATCATTGTATTGGAGTACAGAGAGAGAGATTAACCACATAGCTACGGTAGAGCCCTCAGCCCCAGGGGAGAATTACTCCCTCCTCATCATGGGAACAGCGATGGCGGTGAAGATGGCGGTGGAGATGGCTTCCGGGGGCAATTCCCCGTCCGGCGGCGTGCCGGAACAGAGACTTCTGTCCCCCGAATCTTGATTTCGCGATGGCGGCGGCTCTGGAAGGTTTTCTCGGGTTTCGTCAATCGTCATAGGGTTTTCGCGACGGAGACCTTAAGTAGGCGAAAGGGGAGCCTCGGAGGGGGCCTGGTGGCCCCACACACTAAGGGGACGCGCCCCACCCCTTGGTCGCGCCTGTAGGATAACGTAGCATAGAAAACAAAAATTTTCCTACCGCGAACACGCAATCCAAGCCAAGATGCAATCTAGAAGACGGTAGCAACGAGGGGATTATCGAGTCTCACCCTTGAAGAGATTCCAAAGCCTACAAGATGAGGCTCTTGTTGCTGCGGTAGATGATCACTTGCCGCTTGCAAAAGCGCGTAGAAGATCTTGATCACGGCGCCACGAACGGGCAGCACCTCCGTACTCGGTCACACGTTCGGTTGTTGATGAAGACGACGTCCACCTCGTTCCAGCGGGCAGCGGAAGTAGTAGCTCCTCTTGAATCCGACAGCACGACGGCGTGGTGTCGGTGGCGGTGGAGAAACCCGGCGGAGCTTCGCTAAGCACGCGGGAGCTATGGAGGAGAAGGGGGCGGCTAGGGTTTGGGAGGGGGTGGCCGGCCACTCAAGGGGGGCGGCCAGGTTGTGGTCTTGGGGTGGCCGGCCCCCTCCCCTTGGCCCCTCATTATATAGGTGGAAGCCCCAAGTGTTGGACTACAAGTCTCCGAATAAGACCCGAACCCAAAACCTTCCATGTGATAGGAAACCTACCTAAGGTGGGAATCCCACTTGAGGTGGGATTCCCCCCTTCCATGTGGGGGGGTGGCCGGCCCCATAGGGGGAGTCCACTTGGGACTCCTCCCCCTCTAGGGTTGGCCGGCCATGGAGGTGGAGTCCCTCCGGGACTCCACCTTCCTTGGTGGTTTCTTCCGGACTTTTCTAGAACCTTCTAGAACCTTCCATAGAACCTTCCGAATCATTTTCAAACACATAAAATGACATCCTATATATGAATCTTATTCTCCGGACCATTCCGGAACTCCTCATGATGTCCGGGATCTCATCCGGGACTCCGAACAAATATTCGAACTCCATTCCATATTCAAGTTCTACCATTTCAACATCCAACTTTAAGTGTGTCACCCTACGGTTCGCGAACTATGCGGACATGGTTGAGTACTCACTCCGACCAATAACCAATAGCGGGATCTGGAGATCCATAATGGCTCCCACATATTCAACGATGACTTTAGTGATCGAATGAACCATTCACATACGATACCAATTCCCTTTGTACTCTTTACTCGTACCGTGGTATGTGGTCTCTTATGAACTTATTCATATGCTTGCAAGACATTAGACGACATCCACCGAGAGGGCCCATAGTATATCTATCCGTCATCGGGATGGACAAATCCCACTGTTGATCCATATGCCTCAACTCATACTTTCCGGATACTTAATCCCACCTTTATAACCACCCATTTACGCAGTGGCGTTTGGTGTAATCAAAGTACCTTTCCGGTATAAGTGATTTACATGATCTCATGGTCATAAGGACTAGGTAACTATGTATCGAAAGCTTATAGCAAATAACTTAATGACGAGATCTTATGCTACGCTTAATTGGGTGTGTCTATTACATCATTCATATAATGATATAACCTTGTTATTAATAACATCCAATGTTCATGATTATGAAACTAATCATCTATTAATCAACAAGCTAGTTAAGAGGCATACTAGGGACTTCTTTGTTGTCTACATATCACACATGTACTAATGTTTCGGTTAATACAATTATAGCATGATATATAAACATTTATCATAAACACAAAGATATAAATAATAACCACTTTATTATTGCCTCTAGGGCATATCTCCTTCAGTCTCCCACTTGCACTAGAGTCAATAATCTAGTTTACATTTGTAAAGATATAACACCTTGGCCTTCTGGTGCTTTATCATGTATTGCTCACGGGAGAGGTTTTAGTCAACGGATCTGACACGCTCAGAAACGTATGTATTTTGTAATTCATTTGCGTCTCAACGCATCACTCATTTCCAAATGAGTCGGTATTAAATATGTTTGGTCTTCTGGTGGAACCTTAATTCCGCGGTCTGAAATATGTCACTAATATTGTCACACACAATATAGCTTCAAAGTTCTGACTCTGTCGGAACTACACCAAGTTCTCAAAGAACCTCTTGACTTAACATCCTTTGTCATTGTCAAAACAATGACATACTCTGCCTTCTTTTGTAGAATCCGTCACAATATTTAGAACTCTTCTAAATCTAGCATAGACAACTTCTAGCTCATTGTGCTACCTTTTAAACAACACTTAGTCTAATTTGAGATTGAAATTATATTTTATATGTGACAAAACCAATATCGGTGTAACACCTTACAGCGATTTGTTTGTCATTTCCTCATACAAAACTATATATATATATATATATATATCCTTAGTTCTTCTAAAGTACTCAAGGATATTCTTACTGTCGTCCAATGATCATCATATGAATCATTCTGGTATATGCTCATAACACTTTATAGCACATGACATCTGATTGTGTACATATTATTCGTGATCTATAATCACTCATGTGTTTTTACTCATTGAGTGTCAGATACATTCAAGTCTTGTTAAAACTTAACATGACAAGAACATTTTCTTAATATTTATATATTGAACTACTTCAATATCCATTCTATGTACTTTGACTTAAACTTATTATGTGTTTCAATCTATCTTCATAGATCTTGACACTAAATATGTTTCAGTCCATATCCTTTCATTGAAATTAATTTCTCAATGAAACCTTTTAATCAAGTATATAATTACATCATTTATAACCAACTATATGTCACCTACATAAAGTATTATAAATATGTCTCAGCGCTCCCACTTAATTTCTTGCAAATACAAGCCTCTTCATCGTCTCTTGATGAAATCAAAAACTCTTTGACTATTTCATCTGGTGAAGATTCCAACTCCGCGATACTCACTTCATCCAATTGAAGTTTGTATACCTATCTAGTATTCTACGGACAGGCAAAACTCTTGGTTGTATTTTGTATACACCTTTAATACATACTTCTGATAAGTAATGTATTTTGCCATCCTACTAGCATATCTCATAAAAGAAATATGTAGTGATTACTAGAATAAACCACATAGACTATAAGCATTGCTACGGAAGATCTAATCTTATCGTAGTCAACTCTTTGAACTTTGTCGTAAACAATTTTTCGACAAGTCGAGCTTCTTTAAGGATATTTCATCCAAGTCTATAGATCCATTTACTTTCAAAAAGTATTCATCTATTATGGATTTCATGGCGCATGGCCATTTTAACGGAGTCAGGGCCCATCATAACTTCTTTGTTTGTAGTTGGTTTATCATTATTCAAAATCAATCCTTTGTTCACAAATCATTTATTTGATCACAAAGTAAACCATACCTACAAGGTTCAATATGTACTTCGATCTCCATGGCTAAAACACTTTGTAGTCATGGGAGCCATGATCGTCGTGGCCGCTTCCGAAACAAATTCCGATGCTGCGCTACTCTGATCATTATGCTCAGGTTCATAAACCTTATCAAATTATATTGTCCTCCCACTCAAAAACTTCACTAGAAACAATTTCTCGGAAATAAGAAACATTGACAAACACTTTTGTCTTTGTCTCGTGGGAAGAATTCCCAATTAAATCTCTGGGATAACCAACAAAGACATTCATCCGATTTTGGTTGTAAACTCTTAGACCAAAATTTAAAGAAAGACTATTAGGGTTTATACCCATACCATAACTCGTATGGTGTCATTTCAACGGATCATGATGATGCTCTATTCAGTGTAAAAGCGGTAGTCACTAAAGCATAATCCACAAAAAATATAATGGCGTCATAATATTTTATCTCATCATTAATCCAACAAGGTTTGGATACATATCTCGGATACTATATCATCATTATGATACTCCAAGAAATGTGAGTTGTAGAACAATTTCATAACTCTCTTAGATGTTCGCTAAAACTCGTAATTCAAATATTTCTACCATGATCCAATCATAGATATTTGACTTTTCTATTACGATGATTTCCACTTCATGCTGAAATTTATTTGAATCCATTCAAATGTTTCAAACTTCTTCCTTATTGAATATATCCACATATATATACTCAATTCATTGTTGAAAGTTTTCATGAAGTAGAAGAATCTCCCGCACACAACTATGCCCAGTGAACCACATACATCATCATGTATTTTTTCACTAAGTTAGTTGCCCGTTCAACTTTTGGCCTATGAACGGTATTTTAATCATTCTCTTTAGAAAAGATTTGCAAGCGCCAAACGATTCAAAAATCAAATGACTCCAAAAATCCATTTGCATGGAGTTCCTTCATGCGTTCCTTTCTAACATGACCTAAATGGCGGTTCCACAAATAAGTGGAATTCAAATCATTTGCCTTATGGCATTTTAGCGTCAGTGTTATGTATGTGTGTTTCACCATTAAGATTTATAATAACTTATCCATCATACATGGAGTAATGTCATAATTTGAACAACTCATTGTTTTCATTTGACCAGAGCAAAATAACAATTATTAAGTTCTTTATTATAAATTCTAAGGGCTAGATAGAATGCCAACGATGAACATAATAACACTTTATTTTTGTTCCAGACGTGCATACCTATCATATTCCTTGTCAGTCACTTAGGCCATTGTACTCTTGTATTGCGTTGTTTTGTATGACACTTCATACCAACCAATGTGGTACAAATACCCAAGAATTTTATTGTGTGACCAAACGAGGAATACATCCATAACATGTATATCATTTATATACACCTGAGCTAGACTTTCTAGTCTTTTCTTTTCTTTTTGCCAAAATATCTTTTGCAGTTTCTCTTTTAGCTTTCCTCATTATTCAGAAAAACACTTCAACATCAATAACTTCTAGGTTTGTTGGTCTAATACTAATAACCTTGAGGTTCTTACTTTGAAGTTGATCATCATATGACAAGTGTTCTAGATTTCACTTATTAGTAACTTTGTAATACGATGAACAATTTCACTCATAATTTTATCCATCAATTCATGACAACTTTTTGAGACCATGTCTGTACATGCTAGGCTCATAAAGTTTAACCTTAGTATTCGCATGTGCAAATCTGGCTTGCACCCGTTGTATGCACACGTAGAATCTATCACACCCGATCATCACGTGATGCTTCGAAACGACGAGTCTTAGCAACGGTGCATACTAAGGATGATAACTTCATGGATACGCGAATATTATTAGTGCCCCAATAGTTGGAGGATTGTGACGCCTGGCGTCTTCAACCTTCATACATTCCCATAAAACTTATGAGTTTATGTAGTCTCACCAAATTATATTCTATCATCTTGCAATAAGGTCTTAGATATCACATATATCTCATACCTTGATTATTTCTGAAAACTAAATTTTCAGCTCCTTACTTTTCAAACAAATTTGAACTTCAAGTTTGACGGAGACAAGATAACTTTAGGTACTAATTGAAACCATAGCTCTTTGACTCAACAATATGAGGTTTACTAAAAGTTTGCAATAGGACTTAATCAATTCTTGATTCTTTAACAATACGGTACCAATCCGTAAAGTTTCTTGTCAGATTTTAACAGTATTTCTATCTCAATAATAAGACTAGCGCATGGTAGAAAAACGGATGCCAATACTACAAAATTAATTCAAAATACTACTCAGACTATGTTTATGATAATTAGTTCATGTTTTAATCTAATTACTAATGAACTCCCACTTAATACAACATCCCTCATAGTTGTTAAGTGGTACACGATCCAAATCCACTACACCAAAACCGATCATCACGTGAGATGATGTAGCTTCAATGGTGAACATCAACATGTTGATCATATCATCCATATGACTCGTGTTCAACCTTTCGGTTTCCGTTGTCCCGAGGCCATGTCTGTACATGCTAGGCTCGTCAAGCAAACCCAAGTATTCCGCGTGTGACCCACAAGTATAGGGGTGTATCGTAGTACTTTCGATAAATAAGAGTGTCGAACCCAACGAGGAGCAGAAGGTGTTGACAAGCAGTTTCGATGAAGGATTCACTGTAAATGCTCACAGACAAGTATTCAGGGGGTTTTGATATTGCAGATAAATAAAGTACAAGTAAATAAAATGCGAGAGAAATAATTGCAGCGAGTGGCCCAATCCTTTTTAGCACAAAGGACAAGCCGGTTTGTTTACTTATAATGACCAAACGTTCCTGAGGACACATGGGGATTTTAGTCTAGTGCTTTCGCTTCATGTAGCTAAATAATCTTCATTGTTTTGATAAGTGTTGTGTGGGTGAACCTATGCTAATGCACCGCCCTTCCTAGGACTAATACATACTTGTGATTATACCCCTTGCAAGCATCCGCAACTACAAGAAAGTAATTAAGATAAATCTAACCACAGCCTTAAACTCTGAGATCCTGCGATCCCTCCTGCATCGATATACTAACGGGGGCTTAGGTTTCTGTCACTCCGGCAACCCCGCAATTAGCAACCGAATACAAGATGCACTCCCCTAGGCCCATAAATGGTGAAGTGTCGTGTAGTCGACGTTCACACGACACCACTAGAAGAATGACACCACAACTTAAATATCATAACATTGAATATTACTCAACCATAATTCACTACTAGCATTTAGACTTCACCCATGTCCTCAAGAACTAAACGAACTACTCACGAGACATCATATGGAATACAATCAGAGGTGATATGATGATGAATAACAATCTGAACATAAACCTTGGTTCAATGGTTTCACTCAATAGCATCTACAACAAGTATAGAATAACACCGGGAGAGTTTCCCCTATCAAACAATCAAGATTTAACCCGAATTGTTACAGCGGTGACGAGGTGCAGCGGTGGTGATGGCGGTGTAGATGGTGGAGATGATGATGATGACGATGGAGATGATGTCCCGCTCGATGACGATGGCGATGGCGTCGATTTCCCCCTCCGGGAGGGAATTTCCCCGGCGGATTCCTGCCCGCCGGAGAGCTCTTTTCTCTCTGGTGTTCTCCGCCCCGCAGAGGCGGCTGTAACCCTTCGTGAGGTCCTCTCTGTGGCTTAGGTTTTCGGGACGAAGGAGTACGCGAAGAAAAGGAGGCGAAAGGGGCTGTGGGGCCCCCAGAGCACAGGGTGGCGCGGCCAGGCCTGGGCCGCGCCGCCCTGTGGTCTGGGCCCACAGTGGCTCCTCTCTGCTTCCCCTTTTGGCTCCCTCCGTCATCTGGAAAAATAGGAATTTACGTGAAATTTCCTTCCACAGTTGATCTTCCGAAATATTGCGTTCTGACGGCGCTTTTTCCAGCAGAATCCTGGCTCCGGTGCTTGATCCTCCAATGATGATGAAACATGCAAAATAGATGAAATAACATAAGTATTGTGTCCCAATATGAAATATATCAATGAATAACAGCAAATTATGATACAAAATAGTGATGCAAATTGGACGTATCAACTCCCCCAAGCTTAGACCTCGCTTGTCCCCAAGCGAAACTGAGCTCGATAAACAAGACCACATGTTTATGGAGTGAAGAGTCGATAAATAAAATACGGACAAGAAGCATCATATTCATTCACACAAGACATTCTAGTAAACAACTTCCTCATATAACTCATCTTGAAATAAGTAAAGAGAAATCACAAGTAAAGGTGCATAAGAAATCATAATTGGTGATGGCAAACTTTGTTCTTGGTCAGAGAACTACTAACGGATTGTACTTCTAAGCAAAGCTTTCATATTAGAATTTATAGCTGAGCCTTCCTATTTAAGCATGACAATCTCCTCATAATCATTGATAACTTCAAAGTCATATTCATTCAGATAAAATTGGTACTAAACAAGAAAGTATAAGAGACATGATTAACTGAATCATAGCATAAATGATTGGTTCACAACAACTCAATTGCTTGCTTGAGATAGAGGGAAATAGGTTTACTGACTCAACATAAAAGTAAAAGATAGGCCCTTCGCAGAGGGAAGCAGGGATTAAATCATGTGCTAGAGCTTTTCAAGTTTTGAAATCATATAAAGAGCATAAAAAGTAAGATTTTGAGCGGTGTTTGTTGTTGTCAACGAATGGTAGCGGGCACTCTAACCCCCTTGCCAAACGAACCTTCAAAGAGCGGCTCCCATGAGGGACGGCATCTCTACCAGCAAGGTAGATCATCCCCCTTCTCTTTTGTTTACACATGTATTTTAGTTTTATTAAGGATGACACTCCCCCCAACCTTGGCTTTCTCAATCCATGGCTAACCGAATCCTCGGGTGCCTTCCAACATTCACATACCATGGAGGAGTGTCTATTGCAAAATTAAGTTGCTTACTGATAACTCAGAGCAAAACATGTGAAGAGAATTATTAATGAAAGTTATTAATTGGGGCTGGGAACCCCGTTGCCAGCTCTTATTGCAAAATTATTGGATAAGCGGATGTGCCGCTAGTCCATTGGTGAAAGTCCGCCCAACAAGATTGAAAGATAAAACACCACATACTTCCTCATGAGCTATAAAACATTGACACAAATAAGGAGTAGTAGTTTGAATTATTTAAAGGTAGCACATGAAGTATTTACTTGGAATGGCAGAAAATACCATGTAGTAGGTAGGTATGGTGGACACAAATGGCATAGGTTTGGTCTAAGGTTATGGATGTATGAGAAGCATTCCCTCTCGATACAGGTCTTTGGCTAGCAAGGTTTGATAGCAAGCATAAAGGTTGAGGGAAACAAACAAATATACATATGATAGAAACAATCATGCATCTTTCTCATAAGCACAAGCAATTTTAACTTTAGAATACTAAGCATAGAGATAATAGAGTAGTATATCTAAGTGTATTTCTCTCTTTTATTTAAACATCAAGATGTTGTTGCTATTGACCAATGCTAAGTTTGCCAAAACCAAATAGATTTACTTGATGCTCCCAAAGTGATATCAATACTCATGTCAAGAGTAATCATATAATGGAGATTGCAAACTAAAATAAGGTGTGCAAAAAGTAAATGATAAGACTTCTCATTAATATTCCATAACGATAACTCACACCAACGGATACATAGATAACTAACTAAGAGAGATACTTCCACATTGCATACTATTCCATATGATAACTTCCCTACTCATGATATGACACTACTTGATAGTAAAAGATAAAGGTGGTGATGATGTGATACCGCGGCACTCCCCCAAGCTTGGAACAAACCAAGGGGATGCCAATACCGATGATGAATTACTCCTTTGGTGATGATGGCGATGGATTCCTCTCGCGCTTCATAAGGATCTCCTTCAGCTTCAGCTTCTCAATTTTGCAATTCTGCACCAAAACCTGAAGAGACTCATTGTTACCCGAGTGTGGCGGTGACGGCCTTGTGCTGGGATTTGAGTAATATTCCAGCATTCTGCGAAGTCGCTGGTTCTCCTCCTGAAGTATCTCCACTTCCCTTCTTAGAGCACGATATTGATCACAAAACTCATCAGCAACCCGTATTGCTTCCTCCACACAAGGGAAAGAGTCGAGGTCCAGAGCAGGCGGAAGAGCTCCCTGCAAGTTATGAGAAAAAGAACGCCCAGTATTAACCGATCCCACCAAAATTGGCTTACTCCTCGTAGTTTCCCACTCTCCTTTTGCTGATGCTATCTTCTCCTTCTCCTTATTGATCCTCTCATCCATCTCTTCCCTCCAAGGCCCCTTGTCTTTGTTGTTGGAGACCATGGTGCTTCTAGATCAAAACAAATCTGGCAGAAAACAGCTCGAAACAAAACACGACGAGAAAACGATATTACGGACCTCCAGGGGTCCGGGGGATTATATAGCAAATATTTTTACGACAAAAGGAAGGTTCCAGATCGAACCAGAGTCGGAAAGGGGCAACGAGGCGGCCAGACCATAGGTCGGCGCGGGCCCAGGTCAGGCCGCGCCGGCCTATGGTGGCACGCCCTCGTGCGTCCTTTCCACTCCGTTTCGAACTCGTAATTTTTCATATTTTCTAAAAACAGCAGAAATAATGTTCGGAAAGGTAAACGCGGACTTTTTATTACCTGTACTGTTACCTATTCAAAGTCGAGTTCTGGCGGACTGTCAATTTGTCCTTTGATGAAAGCCTCCGGTGTTTCCACTTGAATAATATCAACATCAATATTATAAGAATCACCCGAGATATAATGCTTGAGTCTTTGTCCATTCACCACTTGCGTGGCATTGCCTTGGAGAGAGCTAATTTTAATTGCTCCTGAACGATACACCTCCTCAACAACATATGGTCCTTCCCACTTCGAGAGTAATTTCCCTGCAAAGAATCTGAGACGAGACCGATACAATAGAACTTGATCTCCAACATTAAATTCTCTTTTGATGATCCTTCTATCATGCCACTTCTTAACTTTTTCTTTAAAGAGTTTAGCATTTTCATAAGCTTCACTTCTCCATTCATCTAGAGAACTTAATTGCAGCAACCTTTTATTACCGGCTAATTTAGGATCTTTATTTAGTTCTCTAACAGCCCAATAAGCTTTGTGCTCTAGTTCTAAAGGTAAATGACAAGCTTTTCCATAAACCATTTTATAAGGTGACATTCCCATAGGATTTTTATAAGCAGTTCTATAAGCCCATAGTGCTTCTTTCAATTTGCTAGCCCAATTCTTTCTAGATTTATTAACAGTCTTTCCCAAGATAGCTTTAATCTCTCTATTTGATAATTCTACTTGACCACTAGTTTGAGGGTGATAAGCAGAAGCAATTCTATGATTAATACCATACTTAGCAAGAGTTTTTCTAAAACCTCCATGAATAAAATGAGAACCTCCATCAGTCATAATATATCTAGGTACTCCAAATCTAGGAAATATAACATCTACAAGCATTTTTATAGAGGTCTCACCATCAGCACTTTTTGTAGGTATAGCTTCTACCCATTTAGTAACATAATCAACAACGACAAGTATATGAGTGTTACCGTCTGAAGAAGGGAAAGGACCCATGAAGTCGAATCCCCAACAATCGAATGGTTCAATAACAAGAGTATAATTCATAGGCATTTCATTGCGTCTGGAGATATTACCAACTCTTTGACATTCATCACAAGATAAAATAAATTTCCTTGCATCTTTGAAGAGTGTTGGCCAATAAAAACCTGATTGTAGAACCTTTTGCGCGGTTCTATCTCCAGCGTGATGTCCTCCATAAACACTTCCATGACATTTATTCAATATCTCCTGTTGTTCATATTCAGGAACACATCTTCGCATAATACCATCTACTCCTTCTTTATATAAGTGTGGGTCATCCCAAAAATAATGCCTCAAGTCATAAAAGAATTTTCTCCTTTGCTGAGCTGAAAAGGTTGGAGGCAAATACTTCGAAACAATAAAGTTAGCATAATCAGCATACCAAGGGCTCTCTCGCGAGCTCACCTTTATTACAGCCAATTGTTCATTTGGAAAACTATCATTAACAGGAACAGGATCATAAGCAATATTTTCCAATCTAGACAAATTATCAGCAACAGGATTATCAGCACCTTTCCTATCTATAATATGTAAATCAAATTCTTGCAACAGAAGTACCCATCTAATAAGCCTTGGCTTAGCATCTTTCTTTGTCATAAGGTATCTAATTGCAGCATGATCAGTATGAATTGTAACTTTCGAATCAACAATATAGGGTCTAAACTTATCACAAGCAAAGACTACAGCTAACAATTCCTTTTCAGTTGTAGCATAATTTCTTTGAGCAGCATCAAGAGTCTTACTAGCATAATGAATAACATTTAATTTTTTATCTACCCGCTGTCCAAGAACAGCGCCTACAGCAAAATCACTAGCATCACACATAATTTCAAAAGGCAAATTCCAATCAGGAGGTTCGACTACAGGAGCAGTTGTTAAGGCTTTCTTTAGAGTTTCAAAAGCTTCCTTACAATCATCATCAAAAACAAAAGGTACATCTTTTTGAAGAAGATTAGTAAGAGGCTTTGAAATTTTAGAGAAATCTTTACTATTAAATTGCAATAGGTGACTGCCTGGTGTCACACTTGGGCCAATTTTTATTTAAGCCCAATATCCGAATTGTGGTGATAATAATAATAGGCCCGTATGAGATTAGCGAGAGGTAGCTACATGGAAACGTCGCACGCGATTTAGACGTGCATTGTTAGAGTTCGTCGCGATTAAACCTACGAAGTCTGTCTCGCCCGTCTCCCTTTAATATACTTCAATCTAAAGCCAAACATACAGTCTCCCTTTTCTTTTAAAATATACGTCCAATCTAAAGCCAAACATACGCAAGTGCGACGTGGGCAACGATCGATCCGCAAGACCGCAACCGCACTTCTCCTCTTGCTACGGCTCGACGCGGTTGACAACGTGCGAGGCGAAGATGTTTTGTCTCCGCTGCCGAACGAAGCATTGCCATCATTTTGTTTTGCGTCTCGACGGGAGTAGGAAGCGTCATGGCGATGATAGGGACATGCGGCGTTGAGGGCTTCACATGGCGGCTGCCTGGACCAGCGCAACGATAGCCTCACGGGCCATTGCTCGGTCATACTTCTACGACGGAGCGGCCTCCTCTCCTCGCCGGCGTTATATCCCGACGCAGCCGCCCGCGTGGCTAGCTCCACGCAACATCGCGCCCTCGGCCCCGTTGCCGCTGCTCCGGCGGAGCGGTGCCCAGTGCGAACGGTACTCCTCGGCTTTGGCGTGGCTGTCCGGCGATTCCTCGATCCATCGGCTTTGGTTCTTGATTAAGCTAACGAGACAAGCATGTTAGGATCCTTATCCTTGTTGGAATTGGATACGAAGCAGTAGTTCTGCATGTCCACAAGGCCATGGAGGAAGGGCGTACTAACAAGATGGATGCGCTTGGGAGCAACGGAGGAGCCGCCGTCACGGTCGGGTCTTTTGCCGCGGCGCGAGCCAGTGAAACAGCGTCGCCCGGTGCTCACAATGGACCACGATTCTGCATGATCCGGTGCGCACGTTTGAGTACACGTATAATACATGTATTCTACATGACGCGGCATAATCTTAATTGACTGAGTACCACAGAATGCATGATTGGAGATAGCAGCATGCAACCGCACAGGGGTGCTAATTGGCATCGCACGATCCACACGTGGATCTCGGAGTTACGTTTTTCACTTATTTAGCGTGTTGGAATATATTTTTATGATAACCTTAATTCTTGACCGTCCGTTAAGAGACGATTCGTCTGTAAAAACTAATATAAAAATCCTTGGTGTATTTTTCCCTTATGCCCTAGATCACCGCTGCGAGTTGTCGGTGTTATTTTCTCTGTAGAGCCGCGTTCATGGTTGGGGTTCGCCAGCCTCATGTCGTCACGGCGTCCCTCATGGAGCGTGGCCTGAATGGCTCTTCCACAACAGTTGTGAGAATCCCCGAGGAAGACATGTAGGTCACATTCACGGACACGAACTGGCTTGTTTCCCTCGGCCAAACATTATTGATGCAATTTGTGCGTGGAGCCTCTTTGCGTGGCGATTAGCGATGAGTGATGCTGGTTGATATCTATCATTGACCAATTTTCTGTGGGCCTTTCAGATGACTATAATTGAGGCCGTAATTGCTGCAATAAGTGCCCATGGATTTGCTAGACAACTAATAATCATATGAGGAGGACCGGTCACCGCTTTGGAGGTGGAGCCTCACTATGCACGCTTTGGTTCTTGTGCGGGAGTGTTCGCTTTTGTGGAACATTCTATGGATTCGAGTTTATTTTAACGAAGAAGGCATCAGAGGCTGGGAGCTTCGTTCTATTTTCAAGTGAACATATTTTGCTTATCCGCAGCAACGCGCGGGCATTGTGCTAGTCTTTAATAAATCTCCTATAAAACCCAGCATGACCAAGAACACTACGAATACCTTTAACATCCCTCGGATAGGGCATCTTCTCAATTGCTTCCACTTTAGCTCTATCAACTTCAATACCTCTCTCGGAAATTTTATGTCCCAATACAATTCCTTCATTAACCATAAAGTGGCATTTCTCCCAATTAAGAACAAGGTTAGTTTCTTCACATCTCTGCAAAACTTTATCGAGGTTTCGCAAACAATTATCAAAAGAATTCCCATAGACAGAAAAATCATCCATGAACACCTCTACAATACTTTCGCAAAAACCATGAAAAATAGCAGACATGCATCTTTGAAAAGTAGCAGGAGCATTACATAAACCAAAAGGCATACGCCTATAAGCATAAGTTCCATAAGGACAAGTAAACGTGGTTTTCTCTTGATCTTTAGCTTTAACAACAATTTGTGAAAACCCAGAATAACCATCAAGAAAGCAAAAATGAGTATTTTTAGATAACCTTTCTAGCATTTGATCAATAAAGGGTAAAGGGTAATGATCTTTCTTAGTAACTTTATTAACTTTACGAAAATCAATGCACATTCTATAACCTACAACTATTCTTTGAGGGATAAGCTCATCATTATCATTAGGCACAACAGTCATTCCTCCTTTCTTAGGAACACAATGCACAGGACTAACCCATCTACTATCAGCAATAGGATATATAATACCAGCTTCAAGAAGTTTTAATACCTCGTTCCTTACCACCTCTTTCATCTTCGGAATTAGACGACGTTGATGTTCAACAACAGGCTTTGCATCTTCTTCCATATTAATAGCATGTTGGCAAATAGAAGGAGAAATCCCTTTCAAATCATCAAGAGTATAGCCAATAGCTCCTCGGTGTTTCTTCAATATTTCCAATAACCTTTCTTCCTCAATCTCTGAAAGCTTAGAACTAATAATAACAGGATATATTTTCTTATCATCAATATGAGCATATTTAAGATTATCAGGTAAAGGCTTTAAATCAAAAACAGGATCTTCCTTTGGTGGCGGTGTTGTACCCAAATCTTCCACCGGTAAGTCATGCTTGAGAATACGAAGAAAAATTTCCTCAAGCTCATCTCTTTCTTTCCTAAAAGCTTCACTTTCACTATTCTCCAAATGTTGCTGCAAAGGATTATTAGGAACAAGAACAATAGATGCACACTGCTCCATTTTAAAATCATTACTAGGCAAGTCAACTTTATAAGGAGTTTTGGTAAATTTAGAAAAGTTAAATTCATAAGGTTCACCAGCAAATCTAGTCAAAATTTTCTCTTTCTTACAATCTATAATAGCTCCACAAGTATTTAGAAAAGGTCTACCAAAAATGATAGGACAATGATCACTAGCAGCAGAACCAAGTACCAAAAAGTCAGCAGGATATTTAATCTTACCGCATAGAACTTCCACATCTCGAACAATACCAATTGGAGAAATAGTTTCTCTATTAGCCAGATGAATAACCACATCAATATCTTCAAGTTCACAAGAACCAATTTCGTGCATAATCTCCGTGTAAAGCTCATAAGGAATAGCACTAACACTTGCACCAATATCACATAAACCATAATAGCAATGATCACCAATTCTAACAGATAGCATAGGAACACTAACTTGTTTGGGTTTATTAGGATGTGAAACAATATTAGAAGCATCTTCACAGAAAATAATATGACCATCCTCCACATTTTCAGTCACAAGATCTTTAACTATTGCAACAGCAGGTTCAATTTTAATTTGTTCTTCAGGTTCTTTAGGTTTCTTTTCACTTTTATTAACCGCACTAGATATGACAGAGTACTCCTTCATTTTAGCAGGGAAAGGAGTTTTTTCAATATAAGCTTCAGGAATAACATTATCAACAGTTTCAATCACTACACATTTGTTTACAGATGAATCAACTTTATCTTTATATGGTTCATGATACTTATCAAAATTCTTCTTAGGCAATTCATAATGAGAGGCAAAAGCTTTATAAAGATTTGCAACAACTTGAGAATCAAGACCATATGTAGCACTCATATTACGAAATTTATCAGTATCCATAAAAGCTTCAATGCATTTATAATCATAAATTATACCTGATTCTCTATCTTTGTCGTTCTCCCATCCTTCAGTATTTTCTTGGATCCGATCAAGAAGGTCCCTTTTAAACTCTTCATTCTTGCGTGTAAATGATCCAGAACAAGAAGTATCCAGCAAGGTCTTGTCTTGAAAAGAAAGTCTTGCATAGAAATTATCAATAATAACATTACCAGGAAGCTCATGAATGGGGCATTTGAGCATTAAAGACTTCAATCTCCCCCAAGCTTGGGCAATACTCTCTCCATCATGAGGCCAGAAATTATATATGCGGTTCCGATCTTTGTGAATTTCACTTGGAGGATAGAATTTGGAATAAAATAAAGGCACAATGTCCTCCCAATCAATAGAATCACCATTCTTCAGCAATTTATACCAGTGCGCCGCTTTACCAGACAGCGATATAGTGAATAGTTTCTTCCTAACTTCATTCATAGAAATACCTGCACATTTGAATAACCCGCATAATTCATGCAAAAACAATAAATGATCACCAGGATGGACAGTTCCATCCCCTTCATAGCGGTTATCCATAACACGTTCAATAATTTTCATAGGTATTTTATATGGTACTACTTCCTCACCTGGCGCTTCATCCACTACCGTTGCAGTAGTAGTAGATTTCCCAAATAGAAATTGAAGAGAAGATCTCTCCATAATGACTTATAGCAGCAGGCAGAAATAAAATCAGCACAAACAGTAAATTTCCTTACCAATTCCGCTTACCAATAGCGCTTCACTCCCCGGCAACGGCGCCAGAAAATAGTCTTGATGACCCACAAGTATAGGGGTGTATCGTAGTACTTTCGATAAATAAGAGTGTCGAACCCAACGAGGAGCAGAAGGTGTTGACAAGCAGTTTCGATGAAGGATTCACTGTAAATGCTCACAGACAAGTATTCAGGGGGTTTTGATATTGCAGATAAATAAAGTACAAGTAAATTAAATGCGAGAGAAATAATTGCAGCGAGTGGCCCAATCCTTTTTAGCACAAAGGACAAGCCGGTTTGTTTACTTATAATGACCAAACGTTCCTGAGGACACATGGGGATTTTAGTCTAGTGCTTTCGCTTCATGTAGCTAAATAATCTTCATTGTTTTGATAAGTGTTGTGTGGGTGAACCTATGCTAATGCACCGCCCTTCCTAGGACTAATACATACTTGTGATTATACCCCTTGCAAGCATCCGCAACTACAAGAAAGTAATTAAGATAAATCTAACCACATCCTTAAACTCTGAGATCCTGCGATCCCTCCTGCATCGATATACTAACGGGGGCTTAGGTTTCTGTCACTCCGGCAACCCCGCAATTAGCAACCGAATACAAGATGCACTCCCCTAGGCCCATAAATGGTGAAGTGTCGTGTAGTCGACGTTCACACGACACCACTAGAAGAATGACACCACAACTTAAATATCATAACATTGAATATTACTCAACCATAATTCACTACTAGCATTTAGACTTCACCCATGTCCTCAAGAACTAAACGAACTACTCACGAGACATCATATGGAATACAATCAGAGGTGATATGATGATGAATAACAATCTGAACATAAACCTTGGTTCAATGGTTTCACTCAATAGCATCTACAACAAGTATAGAATAACACCGGGAGAGTTTCCCCTATCAAACAATCAAGATTTAACCCGAATTGTTACAGCGGTGACGAGGTGCAGCGGTGGTGATGGCGGTGTAGATGGTGGAGATGATGATGATGACGATGGAGATGATGTCCCGCTCGATGACGATGGCGATGGCGTCGATTTCCCCCTCCGGGAGGGAATTTCCCGGCGGATTCCTGCCCGCCGGAGAGCTCTTTTCTCTCTGGTGTTCTCCGCCCCGCAGACCCTTCGTGAGGTCCTCTCTGTGGCTTAGGTTTTCGGGACGAAGGAGTACGCGAAGAAAAGGAGGCGAAAGGGGCTGTGGGGCCCCCAGAGCACAGGGTGGCGCGGCCAGGCCCTGGGCCGCGCCGCCCTGTGGCCTGGGCCCACAGTGGCTCCTCTCTGCTCCCCTTTTGGATCCCTCCGTCATCTGGAAAAATAGGAATTTACGTGAAATTTCCTTCCACAGTTGATCTTCCGAAATATTGCGTTCTGACGGCGCTTTTTCCAGCAGAATCCTGGCTCCGGTGCTTGATCCTCCAATGATGATGAAACATGCAAAATAGATGAAATAACATAAGTATTGTGTCCCAATATGAAATATATCAATGAATAACAGCAAATTATGATACAAAATAGTGATGCAAATTGGACGTATCAACTACATGGCTTACACCCGTTGTATGTGAACGTTGAATCTATCACATCCGATCATCACGAGATGCTTCGAAACGACGAACTGTACAACGGTGCATACGAGGGGAGAACACTTTATTATCTTGATATTAATGTGAGGGATCATCTTATAATGCTACCGTCGCGATCTAAGCAAAATAAGATGCATAAAGGATTAACATCACATGCAGTTCATATGTGATATGATATGGCCCTTTTGTCTTTGCGCCTTCGATCTTCATCTCCAAAGCACGGACATGATCTCCATCATCAACGGGCATGATCTCCATCATTGGCGTAGCGTCAAGGTCCATGGCGCCGTCTTCATGGTTGTTCACCTCATGTAGCAACTATTACAACTACTTTGAAATACTACTCAACATGAAATATAAAGACAACCATAAGGCTCCTGCCGGTTGCCACAATACAATAATGATCATCTCATACATATTCATCATCACATCATGGCCATATCACATCACCAAACCCTGCAAAAACAAGTTAGACGTCTCTAATTTGGTTTGCATATTTTACGTGGTTTAGGGTTTTCGAGTGAGATCTAATCTACCTACGAACATGAACCACAACGGTGATACTAGTGTTGTCAATAGAAGAGTAAATTGAATCTTCACTATAGTAGGAGAGACAGACACCCGCAAAGCCACTTATGCAATACAAGTTGCATGTCGAGCGTGGAGCAAATCTCATGAACGCGGTCATGTAAAGTTAGCCCGAGCCGCTTCATCCCACTATGCCACAAAGATGCAAAGTACTCAAACTAAAGACAACATAAGCATCAACGCCCACAAAATCATTGTGTTCTACTCGTGCAACCATCTATGCATAGACACGGCTCTGATACCACTGTAGGATAACGTAGCATAGAAAACAAAAATTTCCTACCGCGAACACGCAATCCAAGCCAAGATGCAATCTAGAAGACGGTAGCAACGAGGGGATTATCGAGTCTCACCCTTGAAGAGATTCCAAAGCCTACAAGATGAGGCTCTTGTTGCTGCGGTAGACGATCACTTGCCGCTTGCAAAAGCGCGTAGAAGATCTTGATCACGGCGCCACGAACGGGCAGCACCTCCGTACTCGGTCACACGTTCGGTTGTTGATGAAGACGACGTCCACCTCCCCGTTCCAGCGGGCAGCGGAAGTAGTAGCTCCTCTTGAATCCGACAGCACGACGGCGTGGTGTCGGTGGCGGTGGAGAAATCCGGCGGAGCTTCGCTAAAGCACGCGGGAGCTATGGAGGAGAAGGGGCGGCTAGGGTTTGGGAGGGGTGGCCGGCCACTAAGGGGGGCGGCCAGGTTGTGGTCTTGGGGTGGCCGGCCCCCTCCCCTTGGCCCCTCATTATATAGGTGGAAGCCCCAAGTGTTGGACTACAAGTCTCCGAATAAGACCCGAACCCAAAACCTTCCATGTGATAGGAAACCTACCTAAGGTGGGAATCCCACTTGAGGTGGGATTCCCCCCTTCCATGTGGGGGGGTGGCCGGCCCCATAGGGGGAGTCCACTTGGGACTCCTCCCCCTCTAGGGTTGGCCGGCCATGGAGGTGGAGTCCCTCCGGGACTCCACCTTCCTTGGTGGTTTCTTCCGGACTTTTCTAGAACCTTCTAGAACCTTCCATAGAACCTTCCGAATCATTTTCAAACACATAAAATGACATCCTATATATGAATCTTATTCTCCGGACCATTCCGGAACTCCTCATGATGTCCGGGATCTCATCCGGGACTCCGAACAAATATTCAAACTCCATTCCATATTCAAGTTCTACCATTTCAACATCCAACTTTAAGTGTGTCACCCTACGGTTCGCGAACTATGCGGACATGGTTGAGTACTCACTCCGACCAATAACCAATAGCGGGATCTGGAGATCCATAATGGCTCCCACATATTCAACGATGACTTTAGTGATCGAATGAACCATTCACATACGATACCAATTCCCTTTGTCACTCTTTACTCGTACCGTGGTATGTGGTCTCTTATGAACTTATTCATATGCTTGCAAGACATTAGACGACATCCCACCGAGAGGGCCCAGAGTATATCTATCCGTCATCGGGATGGACAAATCCCACTGTTGATCCATATGCCTCAACTCATACTTTCCGGATACTTAATCCCACCTTTATAACCACCCATTTACGCAGTGGCGTTTGGTGTAATCAAAGTACCTTTCCGGTATAAGTGATTTACATGATCTCATGGTCATAAGGACTAGGTAACTATGTATCGAAAGCTTATAGCAAATAACTTAATGACGAGATCTTATGCTACGCTTAATTGGGTGTGTCTATTACATCATTCATATAATGATATAACCTTGTTATTAATAACATCCAATGTTCATGATTATGAAACTAATCATCTATTAATCAACAAGCTAGTTAAGAGGCATACTAGGGACTTCTTTGTTGTCTACATATCACACATGTACTAATGTTTCGGTTAATACAATTATAGCATGATATATAAACATTTATCATAAACACAAAGATATAAATAATAACCACTTTATTATTGCCTCTAGGGCATATCTCCTTCAGTCTCCCACTTGCACTAGGGTCAATCTCTAGTATTACGATTCTAAGGCCCTGAAAATAAGGTGGCGTTGATTTCGTCCGATTCGAGAATATTTCCTTACTAGGATTTCTGAAACCAAAAACAACAGAGCTGGCACTTCGGCATCTCGTTAATAGGTTAGTTCCGGCGCAAAACGATGTAAAGTGTGCATAAAACATGTAAGTATCATCATAAAAGTAGCATGGAACATAAGAAATTATAGATACGTTTGGGACGTATCAAGCATCCCCAAGCTTAGTTCCTACTCGCCCTCGAGTAGGTAAACGATAACAAAGATAATTTCTTAAGTGACATGCTATCATAATCTTGATCAATACTATTGTAAAGCATATGAGATGAATGAAGTGATTCAAAGCAATGGTAAAGATAATGACTAAACAATTGAATCATATAGCAAAGACTTTTCACGAATAGTACTTTCAAGTCAAGCATCAATAAGACTTGCATAAGAGCTAACTCATAAGCAATAAATTCTTAGTAAAAAGCTTTGAAACAACACAAAGGAAGATATAAGTTTCAGCGGTTGCTTTCAACTTCAACATGTATATCTCATGGATAATTGTCAACACAAAGTAATATAACAAGTGCAATAGGTAAATATGTAAGAATCAATGCACACAGTTTACACAAGTGTTTGCTTCTAAGATAGAAAGAAGTAGGTAAACTGACTCAACAATAAAGTAAAAGAAAGGCCCTTCGCAGAGGGAAGCATTGATTGCTATATTTGTGCTAGAGCTTTTATTTTGAAAACATAAGAGAGCATAAAAAGTAAAGTTTTGAGCGGTGTTTGTTGTTGTCAACGAATGGTAGTGGGCACTCTAACCCCCTTGCCAGACAGACTTTCAAAGAGCGGCTCCCATGAAATTTTTATTTTTGGGTGGCACTCCTTCCAACCTTGCTTTCACAAACCATGGCTAACCGAATCCTCGGGTGCCTGCCAACAATCTCATACCATGAAGGAGTGCCTTTTTATTTTAGTTTTATTTAGATGACACTCCTCCCCACCTTTGCTTTCTCAAGCCATGGCTAACCGAATCCTCGGGTGCCAACCAACAATCACATACCATGGAGGAGTGTCTATTTGTAAATTTATGAAAGTTAATTAGTTCGGGGCTGGGAACCCCATTGCCAGCTCTTTTTGCAAAATTATTGGATAAGCGGATGAAGCCACTAGTCCATTGGTGAAAGTTGCCCAACAAGATTGAAAGATAAACTCCACATACTTCCTCATGAGCTATAAAACATTGACACAAATAAGAGGTAATAACTTTTGAATTGTTTAAAGATAGCACTCAAGCAATTTACTTGGAATGGCGGAGAAATACCATGTGGTAGGTAGGTATGGTGGACACAAATGGCATAGTTTTTGGCTCAAGGATTTGGATGCATGAGAAGAATCCCTCTCAATACAAGGCTAGGCTAGCAAGGTTGTTTGAAGCAAACTCAAGTATAAAACGGTGCAGCAAGACTCACATATGAACATATTGTAAACATTATAAGACTTTACATCGTCTCCTTGTTGTTCAAACACCTTAACCAGAAAATATCTAGACTTAGAGAGACCAATCATGCAAACCAAATTTTAACAAGCTCTATGTAATTCTTCATTAATAGGTGCAAAGTATATGATGCAAGAGCTTAAACATGATCTATATGAGCACAACAATTGCCAAGTATCAAATTATTCAAGACATTATACCATTTACCACATGAAGCATTTCCTGTTTCCAACCATACAACAAGTGAAGCGATCAACTTTCGCCCTTGAACATTAAAAGCATGAATGAAGAACACTAGTGTTCATATGAAAAAGCGGAGCGTGTCTCTCTCCCACACATGAGCATGAATTTATTCAGAGAATGAAAATAAAAAAATAAAAATAAAAGCACACAGACGCTCCAAGTAAAGTACATAAGATGTGACTGAATAAAAATATAGTTTCAATAGAAGAAACCTGATAAGTTGATGAAGAAGGGGATGCCTTGGGCATCCCCAAGCTTAGACGCTTGAGTCTTCTTGAAATATGTAGGGATGAACCACGGGGGCATCCCAAGCTTAGGCTTTTCACTCTTCTTGATCATATATCACCCTCTTCTCTTGGCCCTTGAAAACTTCTGCCACACCAAACTTCAAGAAAACTCATTAGAGGGTTAGTGCATAATCAAAATTCACATGTTTAGAGGTGACACAATCATTCTTAACACTTCTGCACATTGCACAAAACTTCTAAAAGTTAATGGAACAAAGAAACCCATTCAACATAGCAAAAGCGGCAATGCGAAATAAAAGGCAGAATCTGTCAAAACAGAACAGTCCGTAAAGACGAATCTGGAAGGGCACTTAACTTGCTCAAACGGAAAAACTCAAAACTAATGAAAGTTGCGTACATATCTAAGGATCACACACGTAAATTTGCAGATTTTTTTAATTTTTACAGAGACTTCTGCTCAAATTCGTGACAACAAATCTGTTTCTGCGCAGCAATCCAAATCTAGCATCAACTTTACCATAGAGACTTTACTTGGCACAAAAACATGATAAGGAGAGGTTGCTACAGTAGTAAACAACTTCCAAGACTCAAATATAAAACAAAAGTGCTGTAGGGTTATCTCCCAAGAAGTTCTTTCTTTATAGCCATTAAGATGGGCTCAGTAATTTTAATGATACTCTCGCAAGAAAGAAGAGTTGAAGCAAAAGAGAACATCAAGAAGCAAATTCAAAACACATTTAAGCCTAACCCACTTCCTATGAAAAGGAATCTTGTACACAAATAAATTCATGAAGAACAAAGTGGTAAGCATAGAAAAGCAACACAAGCGCAATTTCAAGATTCTCAACATAAAGAGGGGAAACTTAATATTATTAAGATGCATATAACCATGTTTCCCTCTCTCATAATAATTTTCAGTAGCATCATGAACAAACTCAACAATATAACTATCACATAAAACATTCTTATCATGGTTCATATGCATAAGGGTATCATTATTTTTGACATAAGAAAAACTCTTCTCATTAATAGTAATTGGAGCAGGATCATTGTTAAGAATTTGAACATGGTAAACAAGTTGCATACTAAGGGAATGGTTTTTGGCAAGCCCATCATAACTATGACAAGTTTCATAAGGATAATTGTAACATGTGTCATATACATCTCTATAGCAATTATCTAAACCAGAATATGTAATATCATCATTTTCACTAAAAGTAGAGGTCTCAAATATAGGATCTTCAAGCACAACATCCCCAAGCTTAGAGCTTTCAATATCATCGTTTAAGGGGACATGAATAATGCTATCATCATTACTTTCATAATCAGTACCAAAGAGATTTCCAATATCAAAGGTAGTGTGCTCATCCAAATCATGATCACTAATATGGGTAAAGGGTATAGGAAGATCATCGTACTCAGATTCATTATCATAATAATCATTAGGAGCAACATGCTTACGGTTACCTATTGTTACCTCATACACGCGTGGATATGCCGTTACCTCTTTCTTCTTATTCCCCCTCTTCTTCTTCTTCTTCTTCTTCTTCTTCTTCTTCTTCTTCTTCTTCCCTTCTTCTTGTTTCCTTCTTTAGGAGGAAGAGGCTTGAAGGGAGGCTTCTCCACAGAACCTGATTTATTTCCAGAAACAATAGAAGAAACTTGGGAGGATTCCCCCTTTTCATTAATAAGTTTGAAACACACAGCGGTCCTATCATATTTTGGCAAAGTGTCATCTTCTAAAATATTCTGTATGTAAGTATTTGTATGGCAATTATTAATGCAATAAGAAAAACACCCATGCAGGACATCATCAATATCAAGATCCTTAATATCTAACAAAGAAATTTTTCTTGATAACTCTTCACACTTCAAAAATAAGGTAAGTTCATCATGCTGATTAGGAATAATTTCATCATCACAATACAAATTTGCAGCACTCATGGGGTTCGAATTATCATTGGAGGAGCATTGAAAATTAAAATGACCAACTCTATGGCAAAGTTCACAAATAAAAGGATAGAGGGCACACACTTTTTCACCAAGATCATCTAGAGCCCTAGACCACTTTCTAGTTTTTTCATTCCTATGATGGATACAATATTCATCTTTGATTTGATTAATTCCACAAGGTCTATGTATTCCACAAAAATTAACATGCTTATAGGAAATAGCATTTTCAGAAGTTTGAACATGTTCATTGCAATCATTAATAACAGTTTCATCCTTCATGCAAGCGTCTTTGAAAGGTTCATGATACTTATCAAAATTCTTCCTAGGCAATTCAATGTGAGAAACAAAAGCTTTATAAAGATTTGCAATAACTTGAGAGTCAAGACCATAAGTAGCACTCATATTTCGAAATTTATCAGTATCCATAAAAGTTTCAATGCATTCATAATCATAATTTATACCTGACTCTTTACCTTTGTCGTTCTCCCAATCTTCAGCGTTCTTCTGAATCCGATTAAGAAGGTCCCATTTAAACTCTTCTTTGTTGCGTGTGAATGATCCAGAACAAGCAGTATCCAGCAAGGTTTTATCTTGAAAAGAAAGTCTTGCATAGAAATTATCAATGATGATATTACCAGGAAGCTCATGATTGGGGCATTTGAGCATTAAGGACTTCAATCTCTCCCATGCTTGGGCAATACTCTCTCCATCATGAGGCCAGAAATTATATATACGGTTTCGATCTTTGTGAATTTCACTTGGAGGATAGAACTTGGAATAAAATAGAGGCACAATATCCTTCCAATCAAGAGAGCGCCCGTCCTTCAGCAGTTTATACCAATGCGCCGCTTCACCAGATAGCGACATAACAAATAATTTCTTCCTAACTTCATCCATTGAAATACCTGCACACTTGAATAACCCGCATAATTCATGCAAAAACAGTAAATGATCTTCAGGATGAACAGTTCCATCCCCTTCATAGCGGTTATCCATAACACGTTCAATAATTTTCATAGGTATTTTATACGGAATACTTTCAGTAGGTGGATTTAAAATATCACAAGCATCATTAGAGTTATCGCATATGGGAGATAAAGTATTATCAGAGCAAATTTTCTCCCCTAAAGATGGGAGGCTAAAAAGATCACAAAAACTAGCTTCCCCAAGCTTAGACTTCTCCATAGCATTAGCAGTAATTGCATTCATACTAATAACATTGCTACTAGCATGCAAATAAGGTTCCATAGGTTTTTTAATTTTTGTATCAAACAATTCTAAATCAGGAAAAAGATTAAAAAGCTCACTAATTTTTTTGTTGTTTTCCATTATGCCTAACTAGTGAAAATAAAAACAAGAAACAAAAAGATGCAATTGCAGGATCTAAAGGAAATAGCTTCGAGTACTTACAACGGCGCCGGAAAATAGCTTAGTAGCCCCGGAGTGTGAGTACCTTTTACCTTTCCTCCCGGCAACGGTGCCAGAAAATACGATGTCTACTATTCTTGTAGACAGTGTTGGGCCTCAAGAGCAGAGGTTTGTAGAACAGCAGCATGTTTTCCCTTAAGTGGATCACCCAAGGTTTATCGAACTCGGGGAGGAAGAGGTCAAAGATATCCCTCTCAAGCAACCCTGCAATCACGATACAAGAAGTCTCTTGTGTCCCCAACACACCTAATACACTTGTCAGATGTATAGGTGCACTAGTTCGGCGAAGAGATAGTGAAATACAAGTAGTATGGATGTATATGAGTGGTAATAGCAATCTGAATAAAATATGGCAGCGAGTAAACATGCAGTAGAACAGTAAATAAGCGGTGTTTGCAGTATTGGAAACAAGGCCTAGGGATCATACTTTCACTAGTGGACACTCTCAACATTGATCGCATAATAAATAATAACTTCTCTCATTTGTGCTACATACACTCTTTTGTTGGATGACAAACACCATTCGTTGTGTAGGGCTACAAGAGCTCCCTCAAGCCGGAGTTAACAAGCGCCACAACATTCGGTATTCATATTTAAGTAACCTTAGAGCATAATAGATCTTTGCAAAATAAACCGAGTACTAACATAGCATACACACTGTCACCATTACACTATGAAAGGGGGAATAGATCACATCAATACTATCATAGCGATAATCAACTCCATAACCTACAAGAGATTATGATCATAATCTATGACAAGAACCACACGATGCACACACTATCACCATTACACCATGCATGAGGAATAGACTACTTTAATAACATCACATGAGTAGCACATAACTAGTAGCGATACAAAGCTCATCATATGGATCTCAATCATGTAAAGCAACTCATGAGATCATTGTATTGGTGTATGAAAACGCAGCATAGAAAACAAAAAATTTCCTACCGCGAACACGCAATCCAAGCCAAGATGCAATCTAGAAGACGGTAGCAACGAGGGGATTATCGAGTCTCACCCTTGAAGAGATTCCAAAGCCTACAAGATGAGGCTCTTGTTGCTGCGGTAGACGATCACTTGCCGCTTGCAAAGCGCGTAGAAGATCTTGATCACGGCGCCACGAACGGGCAGCACCTCCGTACTCGGTCACACGTTCGGTTGTTGATGAAGACGATGTCCACCTCCCCGTTCCAGCGGGCAGCGGAAGTAGTAGCTCCTCTTGAATCCGACAGCACGATGGCGTGGTGTCGGTGGTGGAGAAATCCGGCGGAGCTTCGCTAAGCGTGCGGGATATGGTGGAGGAGCGGGGGCTAGGGTTTGGGGAGAGGGGGTGGCCGGCCACTAAAGGGGGCGGCCAGGTTGTGGTCTTGGTGTGGCCGGCCCCCTCCCCTTGGCCCCTCATTATATAGGTGGAAGCCCCAAGTGTTGGACTACAAGTCTCCGAATAAGACCCGAACCCAAAACCTTCCATATGGTGGGAAACCTTCCCAAGCTAGGACTCCCACTAGAGGTGGGAGTTCCACCTTCCATATGGGGGGGTGGCCGGCCCCCAAAGGGGGAGTCCACTTGGGACTCCACCCCACTAGGGTTGGCCGGCCATGGAGGTGGAGTCCCATGTGGACTCCACCTTCCTAGGTGGTTTCTTCCGGACTTTTCTAGAACCTTCTAGAACCTTCCATAGAACCTTCCGCATCATTTTAATTCACATAAAATGACATCCTATATATGAATCTTATTCTCCGGACCATTCCGGAACTCCTCGTGATGTCCGGGATCTCATCCGGGACTCCGAACAAATATTCGAACTCCATTCCATATTCAAGTTCTACCATTTCAACATCCAACTTTAAGTGTGTCACCCTACGGTTCGCGAACTATGCGGACATGGTTGAGTACTCACTCCGACCAATAACCAATAGCGGGATCTGGAGATCCATAATGGCTCCCACATATTCAACGATGACTTTAGTGATCGAATGAACCATTCACATACGATACCAATTCCCTTTGTCACGCGATATTTTACTTGTCCGAGGTTTGATCATCGGTATCACACTATACCTTGTTCAACCTCGTCTCCTGACAAGTACTCTTTACTCGTACCGTGGTATGTGGTCTCTTATGAACTTATTCATATGCTTGCAATACATTAGACGACATTCCACCGAGAGGGCCCAGAGTATATCTATCCGTCATCGGGATGGACAAATCCCACTGTTGATCCATATGCCTCAACTCATACTTTCCGGATACTTAATCCCACCTTTATAACCACCCATTTACGCAGTGGCGTTTGATGTAATCAAAGTACCTTTCCGGCATAAGTGATTTACATGATCTCATGGTCATAAGGACTAGGTAACTATGTATCGAAAGCTTATAGCAAATAACTTAATGACGTGATCTTATGCTACGCTTAATTGGGTGTGTCCATTACATCATTCATATAATGATATAATCTTGTTATTAATAACATCCAATGTTCATGATTATGAAACTAATCATCTATTAATCAACAAGCTAGTTAAGAGGCTTACTAGGGACTCTTTGTTGTTTACATATCACACATGTATCAATGTTTCGGTTAATACAATTATAGCATGGTATATAAACATTTATCATAAACATAAAGATATATAATAACCACTTTTATTATTGCCTCTTGGGCATATCTCCAACAGTCTCCCACTTGCACTAGAGTCAATAATCTAGATTACATTGTAAGATACCTAACACCCATGGCATTCTGGTGTTGGTCATGCTTTTCCCTAGGGAGAGCTTTAGTCAACGGATCTGCTACATTCAGATCAGTGTGTACTTTGCAAATCTTTACTTCTCCATCTTCGATGTACTCGCGAATCGAATGATAACGCAGCTTGATATGCTTCAGCCTCTTGTGTGACCTTGGTTCATGTGCATTGGCGATGGCACCCATGTTGTCACAGTAGATGACTAGTGGGTCCAATGCACTAGGAACCACACCGAGCTCTACAATGAACCTCTTCATCCATACCGCTTCTGATGAAGCCTCCGAAGCCGCTATGTATTCCGATTCTGTTGAGGATTTCGCCACCGTGCACTGCTTCGAGCTTGCCCAGCTTACTGCAGCACCATTCAATATAAACACGTACCCAGACTGAGACTTAGAGTCATCAGGATCAGTGTTCCAACTTGCATCGGTGTAACTTGTTACAACGAGCTCTTGGTCATGATGACCCACAAGTATAGGGGGTGTATCGTAGTACTTTCGATAAATAAGAGTGTCGAACCCAACGAGGAGCAGAAGGTGTTGACAAGCAGTTTCGATGAAGGATTCACTGTAAATGCTCACAGACAAGTATTCAGGGGGTTTGATATTGCAGATAAATTAAGTACAAGTAAATAAAATGCGAGAGAAATAATTGCAGCAAGTGGCCCAATCCTTTTTAGCACAAAGGACAAGCCGGTTTGTTTACTTATAATGACCAAACGTTCTTGAGGACACACGGGGATTTTAGTCTAGTACTTTCGCTTCATGTGGTTTAATAATCTTCATTGTTTTGATAAGTGTTGTGTGGGTGAACCTATGCTAATGCACCGCCCTTCCTAGGACTAATACATACTTGTGATTATACCCCTTGCAAGCATCCGCAACTACAAGAAAGTAATTAAGATAAATCTAACCACACCTTAAACTCTGAGATCCTGCGATCCCTCCTGCATCGATATACTAACGGGGGCTCAGGTTTCTGTCACTCCGGCAACCCCGCAATTAGCAACCGAATACAAGATGCACTCCCCTAGGCCCATAAATGGTGAAGTGTCGTGTAGTCGACGTTCACACGACACCACTAGAAGAATGACACCACAACTTAAATATCATAACATTGAATATTACTCAACCATGATTCACTACTAGCATTTAGACTTCACCCATGTCCTCAAGAACTAAACGAACTACTCACGAGACATCATATGGAATACAATCAGAGGTGATATGATGATGAATAACAATCTGAACATAAACCTTGGTTCAATGGTTTCACTCAATAGCATCTACAACAAGTATAGAATAACACCGGGAGAGTTTCCCCTATCAAACAATCAAGATTTAACCCGAATTGCTACAGCGATGACGAGGTGCAGCGGTGGTGATGGCGGTGTAGATGGTGGAGATGATGATGATGATGATGGAGATGATGTCCCGCTCGATGACGATGGCGATGGCGTCGATTTCCCCCTCCGGGAGGGAATTTCCCCGGCGGATTCCTGCCCGCCGGAGAGCTCTTTTCTCTCTGGTGTTCTCCGCCCCGCAGAGGCGGCTGTAACCCTTCGTGAGGTCCCCTCGTGGCTTAGGTTTTCGGGACGAAGGAGTACGCGAAGAAAAGGAGGCGAAAGAGGCTGTGGGGCCCCCAGAGCATAGGGTGGCGCGACCAGGCCATGGGCCGCGCCGCCCTATGGTCTGGGCCTCTCTTCTTCCCCTTCTGGCTCCCTCCGTCATCTGGAAAAATAGGAATTTACGTGAAATTCCCTTCCACAGTTGATCTTCCGAAATATTGCGTTCTGACGGTGCTTTTTCCAGCAGAATCCTGGCTCCGGTGCTTGATCCTCCAATGATGATGAAACATGCAAAATAGATGAAATAACATAAGTATTGTGTCCCAATATGAAATATATCAATGAATAACAGCAAATTATGATACAAAATAGTGATGCAAATTGGACGTATCAACTCCCCCAAGCTTAGACCTCGCTTGTCCCCAAGCGAAACTGAGCTCGATAAACAAGACCACATGTTTATGGAGTGAAGAGTCGATAAATAAAATACGGACAAGAAGCATCATATTCATTCACACAAGACATTCTAGTAAACAACTTCCTCATATAACTCATCTTGAAATAAGTAAAGAGAAATCACAAGTAAAGGTGCATAAGAAATCATAGTTGGTGATGGCAAACTTTGTTCTTGGTCAGAGAACTACTAACGGATTGTACTTCTAAGCAAAGCTTTCATATTAGAATTTATAGCTGAGCCTTCATATTTAAGCATAACAATCTCTTCATAATCATTGATAACTTCAAAGTCATATTCATTCAAATAAAATTGGTACTAAACAAGAAAGTATAAAAGACATGATTAACTGAATCATAGCATAAATGATTGGTTCACAACAACTCAATTGCTTGCTTAAGATAGAGGGAAATAGGTTTACTGACTCAACATAAAAGTAAAAGATAGGCCCTTCGCAGAGGGAAGCAGGGATTAAATCATGTGCTAGAGCTTTTCAAGTTTTGAAATCATATAAAGAGCATAAAAGTAAGATTTTGAGCGGTGTTTGTTGTTGTCAACGAATGGTAGCGGGCACTCTAACCCCCTTGCCAAACGAACCTTCAAAGAGCGGCTCCCATGAGGGACGGCATTTCTACCAGCAAGGTAGATCATCCCCCTTCTCTTTTGTTTACACATGTATTTTAGTTTTATTAAGGATGACACTCCCCCCAACCTTGGCTTTCTCAATCCATGGCTAACCGAATCCTCGGGTGCCTTCCAACATTCACATACCATGGAGGAGTGTCTATTGCAAAATTAAGTTGCTTACTGATAAATCAGAGCAAAACATGTGAAGAGAATTATTAATGAAAGTTATTAATTTGGGGCTGGGAACCCCGTTGCCAGCTCTTATTGCAAAATTATTGGATAAGCGGATGTGCCGCTAGTCCATTGGTGAAAGTCCGCCCAACAAGATTGAAAGATAAAACACCACATACTTCCTCATGAGCTATAAAACATTGACACAAATAAGGAGTAGTAGTTTGAATAATTTAAAGGTAGCACATGAAGTATTTACTTGGAATGGCAGAAAATACCATGTAGTAGGTAGGTATGGTGGACACAAATGGCATAGGTTTGGTCTAAGGTTATGGATGTATGAGAAGCATTCCCTCTCGATACAGATCTTTGGCTAGCAAGGTTTGATAGCAAGCATAAAGGTTGAAGGAAACAAACAAATATACATATGATAGAAACAATCATGCATCTTTCTCATAAGCACAAGCAATTTTAACTTCAGAATACTAAGCATAGAGATAATAGAGTAATATATCTAAGTGTATTTCTCTCTTTATTAAACATCAAGATGTTGTTGCTATTGACCAATGCTAAGTTTGCCAAAACCAAATAGATTTACTCGATGCTCCCAAAGTGATATCAATACTCATGTCAAGAGTAATCATATAATGGAGATTGCAAACTAAAATAAGGTGTGCAAAAAGTAAATGATAAGACTTCTCATTAATATTCCATAACGATAACTCACACCAACGGATACATAGATAACTAACTAAGAGAGATACTTCCACATTGCATACTATTCCATATGATAACTTCCCTATTCATGATATGACACTACTTGATAGTAAAAGATAAAGGTGGTGGTGATGTGATACCGCGGCACTCCCCCAAGCTTGGAACAAACCAAGGGGATGCCAATACCGATGATGAATTACTCCTTCGGTGATGATGGTGATGGATTCTTCTCGCGCTTCATAAGGATCTCCTTCAGCTTCAGCTTCTCAATTTTGCAATTCTGCACCAAAACCTGAAGAGACTCATTGTTACCCGAGTGTGGCGGTGACGGCCTTGTGCTGGGATTTGAGTAATATTCCAGCATTCTGCGAAGTCGCTGGTTCTCCTCCTGAAGTATCTCCACTTCCCTTCTTAGAGCACGATATTGATCACAAAACTCATCAGCAACCCGTATTGCTTCCTCCACACAAGGGAAAGAGTCGAGGTCCAGAGCAGGCGGAAGAGCTCCCTGCAAGTTATGAGAAAAAGAACGCCCAGTGTTAACCGATCCCACCAAGATTGGCTTACTCCTCGTAGTTTCCCACTCTCCTTTTGCTGATGCTATCTTCTCCTTCTCCTTATTGATCCTTTCATCCATCTCTTCCCTCCAAGGCCCCTTGTCTTTGTTGTTGGAGACCATGGTGCTTCTAGATCAAAACAAATCTGGCAGAAAACAGCTCGAAACAAAACACGACGAGAAAACGATATTACGGACCTCCAGGGGTCCGGGGGATTATATAGCAAATATTTTTACGACAAAAGGAAGGTTCCAGATCGAACCAGAGTCGGAAAGGGGCAACGAGGCGGCCAGACCATAGGTCGGCGCGGCCAGGGTGGGGGCGCCGGCCTATGGTGGCACGCCCTCGTGCGTCCTTTCCACTCCGTTTCGAACTCGTAATTTTTCATATTTTCTAAAAACAGCAGAAATAATGTTCGGAAAGGTAAACGCGGACTTTTTATTACCTATACTGTTACCTATTCAAAGTCCAGTTCTGGCGGACTGTCAATTTGTCCTTTGATGAAAGCCTCCGGTGTTTCCACTTGAATAATATCAACATCAACATTATAAGAATCACCTGAGATATAATGCTTGAGTCTTTGTCCATTCACCACTTGTGTGGCATTGCCTTGGAGAGAGCTAATTTTAATTGCTCCTGAACGATACACCTCCTCAACAACATATGGTCCTTCCCACTTCGAGAGTAATTTCCCTGCAAAGAATCTGAGACGAGACCGATATAATAGAACTTGATCTCCAACATTAAATTCTCTTTTGATGATCCTTCTATCATGCCATTTCTTAACTTTTTCTTTAAAGAGTTTAGCATTTTCATAAGCTTCACTTCTCCATTCATCTAGAGAACTTAATTGCAACAACCTCTTATTACCGGCTAATTTAGGATCTTTATTTAGTTCTCTAACAGCCCAATAAGCTTTGTGCTCTAGTTCTAGAGGTAAATGACAAGCTTTTCCATAAACCATTTTATAAGGTGACATTCCCATAGGATTTTTATAAGCAGTTCTATAAGCCCATAGTGCTTCTTTCAATTTGCTAGCCCAATTCTTTCTAGATTTATTAACAGTCTTACCCAAGATAGCTTTAATCTCTCTATTTGATAATTCTACTTGACCACTAGTTTGAGGGTGATAAGCAGAAGCAATTCTATGATTAATACCATACTTAGCAAGAGTTTTTCTAAAACCTCCATGAATGAAATGAGAACCTCCATCAGTCATAATATATCTAGGTACTCCAAATCTAGGAAATATAATATCTACAAGCATTTTTATAGAGGTCTCACCATCAGCACTTTTTGTAGGTATAGCTTCTACCCATTTAGTAACATAATCAACAGCGACAAGTATATGAGTGTTACCTTCTGAAGAAGGGAAAGGTCCCATGAAGTCGAATCCCCAACAATCGAATGGTTCAATAACAAGAGTATAATTCATAGGCATTTCATTGCGTCTAGAGATATTACCAACTCTTTGACATTCATCACAGGATAAAATAAATTTCCTTGCATCTTTGAAGAGTGTTGGCCAATAAAAACCTGATTGTAGAACCTTTTGCGCGGTTCTATCTCCAGCGTGATGTCCTCCATAAACACTTCCATGACATTTATTCAATATCTCCTGTTGTTCATATTCAGGAACACATCTTCGCATAATACCATCCACTCCTTCTTTATATAAGTGTGGGTCATCCCAAAAATAATGCCTCAAGTCATAAAAGAATTTCCTCCTTTGCTGAGCTGAAAAGGTTGGAGGCAAATACTTTGAAACAATAAAGTTAGCATAATCTGCATACCAAGGGCTCTCTCGCGAGCTCACCTTTATCACAGCCAATTGTTCATTTGGAAAACTATCATTAACAGGAACAGGATCATAAGCAATATTTTCCAATCTAGACAAATTATCAGCAACAGGATTATCAGCACCTTTCCTATCTATAATATGTAAATCAAATTCTTGCAAAAGAAGTACCCATCTAATAAGCCTTGGCTTAGCATCTTTCTTTGTCATAAGGTATCTAATTGCAGCATGATCAGTATGAATTGTAACTTTTGAATCAACAATATAGGGTCTAAACTTATCACAAGCAAAGACTACAGCTAACAATTCCTTTTCAGTTGTAGCATAATTTCTTTGAGCAGCATCAAGAGTCTTACTAGCATAATGAATAACATTTAATTTTTATCTACTACCGCTGTCCAAGAACAGCGCCTACAGCAAAATCACTAGCATCACACATAATTTCAAAAGGAAAATTCCAATCAGGAGGTTCGACTACAGGAGCAGTTGTTAAGGCTTTCTTTAAAGTTTCAAAAGCTTCCTTACAATCATCATCAAAAACAAAAGGTACATCTTTTTGAAGAAGATTAGTAAGAGGCTTTGAAATTTTAGAGAAATCTTTAATAAATCTCCTATAAAACCCAGCATGACCAAGAACACTACGAATACCTTTAACATCCCTCGGATAGGGCATCTTCTCAATTGCTTCAACTTTAGCTCTATCAACTTCAATACCTCTCTCGGAAATTTTATGTCCCAATACAATTCCTTCATTAACCATAAAGTGGCATTTCTCCCAATTAAGAACAAGGTTAGTTTCTTCACATCTCTGCAAAACTTTATCGAGGTTTCGCAAGCAATTATCAAAAGAATTTCCATAGACAGAAAAATCATCCATGAACACCTCTACAATACTTTCGCAAAAACCATGAAAAATAGCAGACATGCATCTTTGAAAAGTAGCAGGAGCATTACATAAACCAAAAGGCATACGCCTATAAGCATAAGTTCCATAAGGACAAGTAAACGTGGTTTTCTCTTGATCTTTAGCTTTAACAGCAATTTGTGAAAACCCAGAATAACCATCAAGAAAGCAAAAATGAGTATTTTTAGATAACCTTTCTAGCATTTGATCAATAAAGGGTAAAGGGTAATGATCTTTCTTAGTAACTTTATTAACTTTTCGAAAATCAATGCACATTCTATAACCTACAACTATTCTTTGAGGAATAAGCTCATCATTATCATTAGGCACAACAGTCATTCCTCCCTTCTTAGGAACACAATGCACAGGACTAACCCATCTACTATCAGCAATAGGATATATAATACCAGCTTCAAGGAGTTTTAATACCTCGTTCCTTACCACTTCCTTCATCTTCGGAATTAGACGACGTTGATGTTCAACAACAGGCTTTGCATCTTCTTCCATATTAATAGCATGTTGGCAAATAGAAGGAGAAATCCCTTTCAAATCATCAAGAGTATAGCCAATAGCTCCTCGGTGTTTCTTCAATATTTCCAATAACCTTTCTTCCTCAATCTCTGAAAGCTTAGAACTAATAATAACAGGATATATTTTCTTATCATCAATATGAGCATATTTAAGATTATCAGGTAAAGGCTTTAGATCAAAAACAGGATCTTCCTTTGGTGGCGGTGTTGTACCCAAATCTTCCACCGGTAAATCATGCTTGAGAATAGGTTGGCGAAGAAAAATTTCCTCAAGCTCATCTCTTTCTTTCCTAAAAGCTTCACTTTCACTATTCTCCAAATGTTGCTGCAAAGGGTTATTAGGAACAAGAACAATAGATGCACACTGCTCCATTTTAAAATCATTACTAGGCAAGTCAGCTTTATAAGGAGTTTTGGTAAATTTAGAAAAGTTAAATTCATAAGGTTCACCAGCAAATCTAGTCAAAATTTTCTCTTTCTTACAATCTATAATAGCTCCACAAGTATTTAGAAAAGGTCTACCAAAAATGATAGGACAATGATCACTAGCAGCAGAACCAAGTACCAAAAAAGCAGGATATTTAATCTTACCACATAGAACTTCCACATCTCGAACAATACCAATTGGAGAAATAGTTTCTCTATTAGCCAAATGAATAACCACATCAATATCTTCAAGTTCACAAGAACCAATTTCGTGCATAATCTCCGTGTAAAGCTCATAAGGTATAGCACTAACACTTGCACCAATATCGCATAAACCATAATAGCAATGATCACCAATTCTAACAGATAGCATAGGAACACTAACTTGTTTGGATTTATTAGGATGTGAAACAATATTAGAAGCATCTTCACAGAAAATAATATGACCATCCTCCACATTTTCAGTCACAAGATCTTTAACTATTGCAACAGCAGGTTCAATTTTAATTTGTTCTTCAGGTTCTTTAGGTTTCTTTTCACTTTTATTAACCGCACTAGATATGACAGAGTACTCCTTCATTTTAGCAGGGAAAGGAGTTTTTTCAATATAAGCTTCAGGAATAACATTATCAACAGTTTCAACCACTACACATTTGTTTACAGATGAATCAATTTTATCTTTATATGGTTCATGATACTTATCAAAATTCTTCTTAGGCAATTCATAATGAGAGGCAAAAGCTTTATAAAGATTTGCAACAACTTGGGAATCAAGACCATATGTAGCACTCATATTACGAAATTTATCAGTATCCATAAAAGCTTCAATGCATTTATAATCATAAATTATACCTGATTCTCTATCTTTGTCGTTCTCCCATCCTTCAGTATTTTCTTGGATCCGATCAAGAAGGTCCCTTTTAAACTCTTCTTTGTTGCGTGTAAATGATCCAGAACAAGAAGTATCCAGCAAGGTCTTGTCTTGAAAAGAAAGTCTTGCATAGAAATTATCAATAATAACATTACCAGGAAGCTCATGAATGGGGCATTTGAGCATTAAAGACTTCAATCTCCCCCAAGCTTGGGCAATACTCTCTCCATCATGAGGCCAGAAATTATATATGCGGTTCCGATCTTTGTGAATTTCACTTGGAGGATAAAATTTGGAATAAAATAAAGGCACAATGTCCTCCCAATCAATAGAATCACCATTCTTCAGCAATTTATACCATGCGCCGCTTTACCAGACAGCGATATAGTGAATAGTTTCTTCCTAACTTCATTCATAGAAATACCTGCACATTTGAATAACCCGCATAATTCATGCAAAAACAATAAATGATCACCAGGATGGACAGTTCCATCCCCTTCATAGCGGTTATCCATAACACGTTCAATAATTTTCATAGGTATTTTATATGGTACTACTTCCTCACCTGGCGCTTCATCCACTACCGTTGCAGTAGTAGTAGATTTCCCAAATAGAAATTGAAGAGAAGATCTCTCCATAATGATTTATAGCAGCAGGCAGAAATAAAATCAGCACAAACAGTAAAGGTTTTCCTTACCAATTCCACTTACCAATAGCGCTTCACTCCCCGGCAACGGCGCCAGAAAATAGTCTTGATGACCCACAAGTATAGGGGTGTATCGTAGTACTTTCGATAAATAAGAGTGTCGAACCCAACGAGGAGCAGAAGGTGTTGACAAGCAGTTTCGATGAAGGATTCACTGTAAATGCTCACAGACAAGTATTCAGGGGGTTTTGATATTGCAGATAAATTAAGTACAAGTAAATAAAATGCGAGAGAAATAATTGCAGCAAGTGGCCCAATCCTTTTTAGCACAAAGGACAAGCCGGTTTGTTTACTTATAATGACCAAACGTTCTTGAGGACACACGGGGATTTTAGTCTAGTACTTTCGCTTCATGTGGTTTAATAATCTTCATTGTTTTGATAAGTGTTGTGTGGGTGAACCTATGCTAATGCACCGCCCTTCCTAGGACTAATACATACTTGTGATTATACCCCTTGCAAGCATCCGCAACTACAAGAAAGTAATTAAGATAAATCTAACCACAGCCTTAAACTCTGAGATCCTGCGATCCCTCCTGCATCGATATACTAACGGGGGCTCAGGTTTCTGTCACTCCGGCAACCCCGCAATTAGCAACCGAATACAAGATGCACTCCCCTAGGCCCATAAATGGTGAAGTGTCGTGTAGTCGACGTTCACACGACACCACTAGAAGAATGACACCACAACTTAAATATCATAACATTGAATATTACTCAACCATAATTCACTACTAGCATTTAGACTTCACCCATGTCCTCAAGAACTAAACGAACTACTCACGAGACATCATATGGAATACAATCAGAGGTGATATGATGATGAATAACAATCTGAACATAAACCTTGGTTCAATGGTTTCACTCAATAGCATCTACAACAAGTATAGAATAACACCGGGAGAGTTTCCCCTATCAAACAATCAAGATTTAACCCGAATTGCTACAGCGATGACGAGGTGCAGCGGTGGTGATGGCGGTGTAGATGGTGGAGATGATGATGATGATGATGGAGATGATGTCCCGCTCGATGACGATGTCGATGGCGTCGATTTCCCCCTCCGGGAGGGAATTTCCCCGGCGGATTCCTGCCCGCCGGAGAGCTCTTTTCTCTCTGGTGTTCTCCGCCCCGCAGAGGCGGCTGTAACCCTTCGTGAGGTCCCCTCTGTAGCTTAGGTTTTCGGGACGAAGGAGTACGCGAAGAAAAGGAGGCGAAGCTGTGGGGCCCCCAGAGCATAGGGTGGCGCGACCAGGCCATGGGCCGCGCCGCCTATGGTCTGGGCCCACAGTGGCTCCTCTCTTCTTCCCCTTCTGGATCCCTCCGTCATCTGGAAAAATAGGAATTTACGTGAAATTCCCTTCCACAGTTGATCTTCCGAAATATTGCGTTCTGACGGTGCTTTTTCCAGCAGAATCCTGGCTCCGGTGCTTGATCCTCCAATGATGATGAAACATGCAAAATAGATGAAATAACATAAGTATTGTGTCCCAATATGAAATATATCAATGAATAACAGCAAATTATGATACAAAATAGTGATGCAAATTGGACGTATGTCACCTCCATAACAAAGAAACATATCCTTAGTTCTTTTCAAGTACTTCAGGATATTCTTGACCGCTGTCCAGTGTTCCATTCCTGGATCACTTTGATATCTGCTAGTCAAACTAACAGCATGTGCTATATCCGGTCTAGTACATAGCATGGCATACATGATAGAGCCTACTGCCGAGGCATAGGGGATCTGACTCATCCTTTCTCTTTCTTCTGCCGTAGCCGGTCCTTGAGTCTTACTCAAGACTTTGCCTGGTAACATAGGTAAGAATCCTTTCTTACTTTCGTCCATTCTAAACTTCTTTAGAATCTTGTCCAGATATGTACTCTGTGATAGCCCTATTAGACGTCTTGATCTATCTCTATAAATCTTGATGCCTAATATATACGATGCTTCACCAAGGTCTTTCATTGAAAAACTATTATTCAAATAACCTTTTACACTGCTTAATAGTTCTATATCATTCCCAATCAATAATATGTCATCTACATATAATATCAGGAACGCTACAGAGCTCCCACTCACTTTCTTGTAAATACAGGCCTCTCCATGACACTGTATAAACCCGAAGTCTTTGATCACCTTATCAAAGCGTCGGTTCCAACTTCTTGATGCTTGCTTCAGTCCATAGATTGAACGCTGAAGTTTGCATACTTTGTCAGCATTTTTAGGATCGACAAAACCTTTGGGTTGTACCATATACAACTCTTCCTCAATGTCTCCATTAAGGAACGCCGTTTTGACATCCATCTGCCAAATCTCATAATCGAAAAATGCAGCTATTGCTAACAAAATCCTCACAGATTTTAGCTTCGCTACAGGTGAGAAAGTCTCATCGTAGTCAACACCTTGAATTTGTCGGAAACCCTTTGCGACAAGTCGAGCTTTATAGACAGTAATATTACCATCAGCATCTGTTTTTCTCTTGAAGATCCATTTATTCTCGACAGCCTTTCGGCTATCAGGTAAGTCTACCAAAGTCCATACTTTGTTATCATACATGGATCCCATTTCGGATTTCATGGCTTCTTGCCATTTGTTGGAATCTGGGCTCATCATCGCTTCTTCATACGTCGCAGGGTCTTCATCATTGTTGTCCACAATCATGACATTTAGACAAGGATCATACCAATCAGGAGTGGCACGTTCCCTTGTCGATCTGCGAGGTTCAGTAGCTATCTCATTTGAAGTTTCATGATCATTATCATTAGCTTCCTCTGTTGCCGGTGTAGGCGGCACAGGAACATCTTCCGGTACTGCGCTACTCTGATCAACGAGTAGAGATTCTTCAATCTCATCGAGTTCTACTTTTCTTCCAGTCACTTCTTTAGTGAGAAATTCTTTCTCAAGAAAGGTTCCGTTCTTAGCAACAAAGATCTTGCCTTCGGATCTGTGATAGAAAGTGTACCCTATAGTTTCCTTAGGGTATCCTATGAAGACGCATTTCTCCGCTTTGGGTTCTAGCTTGTCCGGTTGTAACTTTTTTACATAGGCTTCGCAACCCCAAACTTTTAGGAACGACAGCTTAGGTTTCTTATTAAACCATAATTCATACGGTGTCGTTTCAACGGATTTTGATGGTGCTCTATTTAAAGTGAATGCGGCTGTCTCTAATGCATAACTCCAAAATGATAACGGTAAATCAGTAAGAGACATCATAGAACGAACCATATCTAAGAGAGTTCGATTACGACGTTCGGACACACCGTTTCGTTGTGGTGTTCCCGGCGGTGTCAATTGTGAAAGTATTCCGCATTTCTTTAAATGCATGCCAAACTCATAACTCAGATATTCACCTCCGCGATCAGATCGTAGAAATTTAATCTTCTTGTTACGTTGATTTTCTACTTCACTTTGGAATTCCTTAAACTTCTCGAAAGTTTCGGATTTATGTTTCATTAAATAGATATACCCATATCTACTTAAATCATCTGTGAAGGTTAGAACATAACGATAACCACCGCGCGATGCTACACTCATTGGTCCGCACACATCTGTATGTATGATTTCCAATAAGTCAGTAGCTCGCTCCATCATACCCGAGAATGGAGTCTTAGTCATTTTTCCCATCAGACATGCTTCGCATCTATCAAGTGACTCAAAGTCAAGTGATTCAAGTAATCCATCGGTATGGAGTTTCTTCATGCGTTTCACTCCAATATGACCAAGACGACAGTGCCACATATAAGTAGAATTATCATTCAATTTAATTCGCTTAGCATCAATGTTATGTATATGTGTATCACTACTATCGAGATCAGAAATAAGCCATTCTTTTCAGGTGCTCGACCATAAAAGATATTATTCATAAAAATAGAACAACCATTATTCTCAGACTTGAATGAATAACCGTCTTGCATTAAACAAGATCCAGATATAATGTTCATGCTCAACGCGGGTACAAAATAGCAATTATTTAGGCTTAAAACTAATCCCGAAGGTAGATGTAGAGGAAGTGTGCCGACAGCGATCACATCGACTTTGGATCCATTTCCAACGCGCATCGTCACTTCATCCTTTAGTAGTCTTCGTTTATTCTTTAGTTCCTGTTTCGAGTTACAAATATGAGCAACCGAACCAGTATCAAATACCCAGGTACTAGTACGAGAACCAGTGAGATAAACATCTATAACATGTATATCAGATATACCTTCTTTCTTCTTCTTGACAAGGCCGCTCTTCAGATCCGCCAAATACTTGGAGCAATTACGCTTCCAGTGTCCCTTCTCCTTGCAGTAATAGCACTCAGCATCAGGCTTAGGGCCAGTCTTAGGTTTCACAGGAGGCGTGGCAGCTTTCTTGCCACTCTTCTTGTTCTTGCCTTTAGACTTGCCCTGTTTCTTGAAGCTGGTGGTCTTGTTGACCATCAACACTTGGTGCTCTTTCTTAATTTCAATCTCAGCAGATTTTAGCATGGCGAAGAGTTCAGGTAACTCTTTGTTCATGTTCTGCATATTGTAATTCATCACAAAGTTCTTATAACTAGGTGGCAGTGATTGAAGGACACGATTAATCCCCAGTCTGTTAGGAATCACTATTCCCAAGTCACTGAGTTTCTTCGCATGCCCGGTCATGGCGAGCATGTGCTCACTAATGGAGCTGCCTTCTTCCATCATGCAGCTGAAGAAGTGTTTCGATGCTTCATAGCATTCCACGGCCGCATGAGTCTCAAAGATAGTTTTCAACTCATTGATTAACTCATGTGGATCGTGGTGCTCAAAACGTTTTTGAAGATCGGCTTCCAGACTGCATAGGATGGCACACTGAACTTGAGAGTACCGAGTTTTCCGAGTCGCGTAAACATTCTTTACTTCATCGGTTTCAGTTTCTGCAGGAGGGTCACCTAGCGGTGCATCAAGCACATATTGCAGGTTTCCGCCATTGAGGAAGATCCTCACATGACGGAACCAGTCGGTGAAGTTGCTACCGTTGCTCTTAAGCTTTTCTTTCTCTAGGAACTGGTTAAAATTGATTGGGGACGCCATATCTACAACATATTTGCAATAGTTTAGACTAATGTTTATGACAAATTGAGTTCAAATTTTAATTTAACAAAATTAAAAACTAGGTGAACTCCCACTCAAAACAATATCCCTCGCATTGTCTTAGTGATCACACGAACCAAATCCATCACACCTATGCCCGATCATCACGAGACAAGATGTAATTTCAATGGCGAACACTCAAAGTGTTCATCATATCAATCATATGATTCATGCTCTACCTTTCGGTATCACGTGTTCCGAGACCATGTCTGTACATGCTAGGCTCGTCAAGGCCACCTTAGTATCCGCATGTGCAAAACTGACTTGCACCCGTTGTATGCACTTGTTGATTCTATCACACCCGATCATCACGAGATGCTTCGAAACGACAAGTCTTGGCAACGGTGCTACTAAGGATGAACACTTTATTATCTTGAAATTTTAGTGAGAGGGATCATCTTATAATGCTACCGTCGCGATCTAAGCAAAATAAGATGCATAAAAGGATTAACATCACATGCAGTTCATATGTGATATGATATGGCCCTTTTGTCTTTGTGCCTTTGATCTTCATCTCCAAAGCACGGACATGATCTCCATCATCAACGGGCATGATCTCCATCATTGTCGGCGTAGCGTCAAGGTCAATGGCGCCGTCTTCATGATTGTTCTCCATGTAGCAACTATTACAACTACTTTGAAATACTACTCAACATGAAATTTAAAGACAACCATAAGGCTCCTGCCGGTTGCCACAATACAATAATGATCATCTCATACATAGTCATCATCACATTATGGCCATATCACATCACCAAACCCTGCAAAAACAAGTTAGACGTTCTCTAATTTGGTTTGCATATTTTACGTGGTTTAGGGTTTTCGAGTGAGATCTAATCTACCTACGAACATGAACCACAACGGTGATACTAGTGTTGTCAATAGAAGAGTAAATTGAATCTTCACTATAGTAGGAGAGACAGACACCCGCAAAGCCACTTATGCAATACAAGTTGCATGTCAAGCGTGGAGCAAATCTCATGAACGCGGTCATGTAAAGTTAGCCCGAGCCGCTTCATCCCACTATGCCACAAAGATGCAAAGTACTCAAGCTAAAGATAACATAAGCATCAACGCCCACAAAACATTGTGTTCTACTCGTGCAACCATCTATGCATAGACACGGCTCTGATACCACTGTAGGATAACGTTGCATAGAAAACAAAAATTTTCTACGCGAACACGCAATCCAAGCCAAGATGCAATCTAGAAGACGGTAGCAACGAGAGGATTATCGAGTCTCACCCTTGAAGAGATTCCAAAGCCTACAAGATGAGGCTCTTGTTGCTGCGGTAGACGATCACTTGCCGCTTGCAAAAGCGCGTAGAAGATCTTGATCACGGCGCCACGAACGGGCAGCACCTCCGTACTCGGTCACACGTTCGGTTGTTGATGAAGACGACGTCCACCTCCCCGTTCCAGCGGGCAGCGGAAGTAGTAGCTCCTCTTGAATCCGACAGCACGACGGCGTGGTGTCGGTGGTGGTGGAGAAATCCGGCGGAGCTTCGCTAAGCGTGCGGGATATGGTGGAGGAGCGGGGCGCTAGGGTTTGGGGAGAGGGGGTGGCCGGCCACTAAAGGGGGCGCGGCAGGTTGTGGTCTTGGTGTGCCGGCCCCCTCCCTTGGCCCCTCATTATATAGGTGGAAGCCCCAAGTGTTGGACTACAAGTCTCCGAATAAGACCCGAACCCAAAACCTTCCATATGGTGGGAAACCTTCCCAAGCTAGGACTCCCACTAGAGGTGGGAGTTCCACCTTCCATATGGGGGGGTGGCCGGCCCCCAAAGGGGGAGTCCACTTGGGACTCCACCCCACTAGGGTTGGCCGGCCATGGAGGTGGAGTCCCATGTGGACTCCACCTTCCTAGGTGGTTTCTTCCGGACTTTTCTAGAACCTTCTAGAACCTTCCATAGAACCTTCCGCATCATTTTAATTCACATAAAATGACATCCTATATATGAATCTTATTCTCCGGACCATTCCGGAACTCCTCGTGATGTCCGGGATCTCATCCGGGACTCCGAACAAATATTCGAACTCCATTCCATATTCAAGTTCTACCATTTCAACATCCAACTTTAAGTGTGTCACCCTACGGTTCGCGAACTATGCGGACATGGTTGAGTACTCACTCCGACCAATAACCAATAGCGGGATCTGGAGATCCATAATGGCTCCCACATATTCAACGATGACTTTAGTGATCGAATGAACCATTCACATACGATACCAATTCCCTTTGTCACGCGATATTTTACTTGTCCGAGGTTTGATCATCGGTATCACACTATACCTTGTTCAACCTCGTCTCCTGACAAGTACTCTTTACTCGTACCGTGGTATGTGGTCTCTTATGAACTTATTCATATGCTTGCAAGACATTAGACGACATTCCACCGAGAGGGCCCAGAGTATATCTATCCGTCATCGGGATGGACAAATCCCACTGTTGATCCATATGCCTCAACTCATACTTTCCGGATACTTAATCCCACCTTTATAACCACCCATTTACGCAGTGGCGTTTGATGTAATCAAAGTACCTTTCCGGCATAAGTGATTTAGATGATCTCATGGTCATAAGGACTAGGTAACTATGTAACGAAAGCTTATAGCAAATAACTTAATGACGTGATCTTATGCTACGCTTAATTGGGTGTGTCCATTACATCATTCATATAATGATATAATCTTGTTATTAATAACATCCAATGTTCATGATTATGAAACTAATCATCTATTAATCAACAAGCTAGTTAAGAGGCTTACTAGGGACTCTTTGTTGTTTACATATCACACATGTATCAATGTTTCGGTTAATACAATTATAGCATGGTATATAAACATTTATCATAAACATAAAGATATATAATAACCACTTTTATTATTGCCTCTTGGGCATATCTCCAACAAAGAGAGAGATTAACCACATAGCTACGGTAGAGCCCTCAGCCCCGTGGGAGAATTACTCCCTCCTCATCATGGGAGAAGCGATGGCGGTGAAGATGGCGGTGGAGATGGCTTAGGGGCAATTCCTCGTCCCGGTGCCGAACAGAGACTTCTGTCCCCCGAATCTTGATTTCGCGATGGCGGCTCTGGAAGGTTTTCCGGGTTTCGTCAATCGTCATAGGGTTTTCGCGACGGAGACCTTAAGTAGGCGAAAGGGGAGCCTCGGAGGGCCTGGTGGGCCCACACACTAAGGGGCGCCCACCCTTGGCCGCGCCGCCCTGGCGTGTGGGGCCCCCCTGGCTCCTCTCCGGTACTTCTTCGATGCTCTGGAGGCTTCTGATGTCTACGGGTGCTTCTATTCTTGTAGACAGTGTTGGGCCTCCAAGAGCAGAGGTTTGTAGAACAGCAGCAAGTTTCCCTTAAGTGGATTACCCAAGGTTTATCGAACTCAGGGAGGAAGAGGTCAAAGATATCCCTCTCAAGCAACCCTGTAATCACAAAGCAAGAAGTCTCTTGTGTCCCCAACACACCAAATACACTTGTCAGGTGTATAGGTGCACTAGTTCGGCGAAGAGATAGTGAAATACAAGTAATATGGATGTATATGAGTGGTAATAGCAATCTGAATAAAATATGGCAGCGAGTAAACATGCAATAAAACAGTAAACAAACGGAGATTCGATGCTTGGAAGCAAGGCCTAGGGATCCTGCTTTCACTAGTGGACACTCTCAACAATGATCACATAATAGGACTACTCTACACTCTTTTGTTGGATGATGAACGCATTGCGTAGGGTTACACGAACCCTCAATGCCGGAGTTAACAAGCTCCACAATGCAATGTTCATGTTTAAATAACCTTAGAGTGCAAGATAGATCAACATAATTACACCAAGAACTAACATAGCATGCACACTGTCACCATCATGCATATGTAGGAGGAATAATACACATCAATACCATCATAGCAATAATTAACTTCATAATCTACAAGAGATCATAATCATAGCCTATGCCAAGTACTCACACGGTGCACACACTATCACCATTACACACATGGAGGAGGAATAGAGTACTTTAATAACATCACTAGAGTAGCACATGGACAATATTCAACTAGATCACATAAAGAGAGAGATGAACCACATAGCTACAGCGGAGCCCTCAGCCCCGGGGGAGAACTACTCCCTCCTCATCATGGAGGCAGCGATGGCGGTGAAGATGGCGGTGGAGACGGCGGTGGAGACGACTCCGGGGGCAATTCCCCGTCCGGCAGGGTGCCAGAACAGAGAGTTCTGTCCCCCGAATCTTGATTTCGCGATGGCGGCGGCTCTGGAAGGTTTTTCTCCGTATCGTGGTCTCGGCGGTGTTTTTAGGTCAGGGAGGCTTAAATAGGCGCCGAGAGGGAGTCGGAGGGGCCACGGGGTGCCCAGACCATGGGGGCGCGCCCCGGCCCGCGCCGGGGTGTGGTCAGGGCCCCGGCTCCCTCTCGTCCCCCTCCGGTGCTCGGAAGCTTCCGGGAAAAATAGGAACTTTGGCGGTGATTTCGTCCGATTCCGAGAATATTTCGTTACTAGGATTTCTGAAACCAAAAACAGCAGAAAAAGAACTGGCCTTTCGGCATCTCGTCAATAGGTTAGTTCCGGAAAACGCATAATAATGACATATAATGTGTATAAAACATGTAGATATCATCAATAAAGTGGCATGGAACATAAGAAATTATAGATACGTTTGAGACGTATCAAGCATCCCCAAGCTTAGTTCTGCTCGTCCCGAGCAGGTAAAACGATAACAAATGATAATTTCTTAAGTGACATGCCATCATAGCCTTGATCATACTATTGTAAAGCACATGAGATGAATGCAGAGATTCGAAGCAATGATGAGGATAATGAGTAAACAAATGAATCATATAACAAAGACTTTTCATGAATAATACTTTCAAGCCAAGCATCAATAAGTCTTGCATAAGAGTTAACTCATAAGCAATAAATTCTTGGTAGAAAGCTTTGAAACAACACAAAGGAAGATATAAGTTTCAGCGGTTGCTTTCAACTTTAACATGTATATCTCGTGGATAATTGTCAACACAAAGTAATATAACAAGTGCAATAGGTAAACATGTAAGAATCAATGCACACAATTTACACAAGTGTTTGCTTCTAGGATAGAAAGAATAGGTAAACTGACTCAACAATAAGGTAAAAGAATGGTCCTTCAAAGAGGAAAGCATTGATTGCTATATTTGTGCTAGAGCTTTGATTTTGAAAACACATAGAGAGCATAAAAGTAAAGTTTTGAGAAGTGTTTGTTGTTGTCAACGAATGGTAGCGGGTACTCTAACCCCCTTGCCAGGCAAACCTTCAAAGAGCGGCTCCCATTTTATTTTGTTTTTGGGTGGCACTCCTTCCAACCTTTCTTTCACAAACCATGGCTAACCGAATCCTCGGGTGCCTGCCAACAATCTCATACCATGAAGGAGTGCCTTTTTATTTTAGTTTTATTATGATGACACTCCTCCCCACCTTTGCTTTCTCAAGCCATGGCTAACCGAATCCTTCGGGTGCCGTCCAACAATCACATACCATGGAGGAGTGTCTATTTTTGTTAATTAATTTGGGACTGGGAATCCCATTGCCAGCTCTTTTTGCAAAATTATTGGATAAGCGGATGAAGCCACTAGTCCATTGGTGAAAGTTGCCCAACAAGATTGAAAGATAAACACCACATACTTCCTCATGAGCTATAAAACATTGACACAAATAAGAGGTAATAACTTTTGAATTGTTTAAAGGTAGCACTCAAGCAATTTACTTTGGAATGGCGGAGAAATACCATGTAGTAGGTAGGTATGGTGGACACAAATGGCATGAATATTGGCTCAAGTATTTGGATGCATGAGAAGTATTCCCTCTCGATACAGGGTTTAGGCTAGCAAGGTTATTTGAAGCAAACTCAAGTATGAAATGGTGCAGCAAGACTCACATATAAACATATGTAAGCATTATAAGACTTTACATCGTCTCCTTGTTGTTCAAACACCTCAACCAGAAAATATCTAGACTTAGAGAGACCAATCATGCAAACCAAATTTTAACAAGCTCTATGTAATTATTCATTAATGGGTACAAGGTACATGATGCAAGAGCTTAAACAAGATCTATATGAGCACAACAATTGCCAAGTTTCACCTTATTCAAGACATTATACCAATTACTACATGTAGCATTTCCCGTTTCCAACCATATAACAATTAACGAAGCAGTTTCAACCTTCGCCATGAAAATTAAAAGCTAAGAACACATGTGTTCATACGAACCAGCGGAGCGTGTCTCTCTCCCACACAAGGATGAACTTATTCAGAGAACTAAGATAACAAAACGAAAAATAAAAGCACACAGACGCTCCAAGTAAAGTACATAAGATGTGACCGAATAAAAATATAGTTTCAAGAGAAGGAACCTGATACTTTGTCGATGAAGAAGGGGATGCCTTGGGCATCCCCAAGCTTAGATGCTTGAGTCTTCTTGAAATATGCAGGGATGAACCACGGGGCATCCCCAAGCTTAGAGCTTTCACTCCTCTTGATCATAGTATATCATTCTCCTCTCTTGACCCTTGAAAACTTCCTTCACACCAAACTTCAAGCAAACTCATTAGAGGGTTAGTGCATAATCAAAAATTCACATGTTCAGAGGTGACACAATCATTCTTAACACTTCTGGACATTGCACAAAACTTCTGAAAGTTAATGGAACAAAGAAACTCATTCAACTTAACAAAAGCGGCAATGCGAAATAAAAGGCAGAATCTGTCAAAAACAGAACAGTCCGTAAAGACGAATTTAAAAATGGCACCAGACTTGCTCAAATGGAAAAACTCAAAACTAATGAAAGTTGCGTACATATCTGAGGATCACGCTCGTAAATTGGCAGATTTTTTCGAATTTTCTACAGAGAACTGAGCCCAGATTCGTGACAGACAGCAATGCTGTTTCTGCGCAGCGATCCCAAATATAACATCAACTTTGACATAGAAACTTTACTTGGCACAAAAACATGATAAGGAGAGGTTGCTACAGTAGTAAACAACTTCCAAGACACAAATATAAAACAAAGTACTGTAGAAAAATAACACATGGGTTATCTCCCAAGAAGTTCTTTCTTTATAGCCATTAAGATGGGCTCAGCAATTTTGGTGATGCACCCGCAAGAAATAGTATTTGAAGCAAAAGAGAGCTTCAAGAGGCAATTCAAAACACATTTGAGCCTAACATGCTTCCTATGCAAAAGAATCTTATACACAAATGAATTCATGAAGAGCAAAGTGGCAAGCATAAGAGAATAAAACACGAGTAACTTAAAGATTCTCAACATAAAGAGGGGAAACTTAATATTATTAAGATGCATATAACCATATTTCCCTCTCTCATAATAACTTTCAGTAGCATCATTGATGAAATCCACAATATACCCGTCACTTAAAACATTCTTATCATGGTTCATATGCATAGAAGTATCATTAATTTTGGTATAAGAAGAGTTATTCTCATTAATAGTAATTGGAGCAAGATTATTATCAAGAATTTGAACATGGTAAACAAGTTGCATATTAAAAGAATTGTTTTTGGCAAGCCCATCATAACTATGACAAGTTTCATAAGGATAATTGTAGCATGTGTCATATACATCTCTACAGCAATTATCTAAACCTGAATATGTAATATCATCATTTTCACTAAAAGTAGAGGTCTCAAATATAGGATCTTCAAGCACAGCATCCCCAAGCTTAGGGCTTTCAATATCATCGTTTAAGGGGACATGAATAATGCTATCATCATTACTTTCATAATCAGTACCAAAGAGATTTCCAATATCAAAGGTAGTGTGCTCATTCAAATCATGATCGCTAATGTATGTAAAGGGCATAGGAAGATCATCGTATTCAGATTCATTATCACAATAATCATTAGGAGCAACATACTTACGGTTACCTAGCGTTATCTCATTCACGCGGGGATACGCCGTTACCTCTTTCTTTTTATTCTCCTTCTTCTTCTTCTTCTTCGTTCCTTCTTCTTCTTCTTCTTCTTCTCTTCCTTCTCCTCATTCCCTTCTTTAGGAGGAAGAGGCTTGAAGGGTGGCTTGTCCGCATAACCTGATTTACTTTTAGAAACAATAGAAGAAACTTGGGAGGATCCCTCCTTCTCATTAATTAGTTGAAAACACACAGCGGTCCTATCATATTTCGGCAAGGTGTCATCTTCTAAAATATTTTGTATGTAAGTATTTGTATGGCTATTATAAATGCAATAAGAAAGACAACCATGCAGGACATCATCAATATCAAGATCGTTAATATTTAACAAAGAAATTTTTCTTGATAACTCTTCACACTTCAAAAATAAGGTAAGTTCATCATGCTGATTAGGAGTAATTTCATCATCACAATACAAATTTGCAGCACTCATGGGGTTTGAATTATCATTGGAGGAACATTGAAAATTAAAATGACCAACTCTATGGCAAAGTTCACAAATAAAAGGATAGAGGGCACACACTTTTTCTCCAAGATCATCTAGAGCTCTAGACCACTTTCTAGTTTTTTCATTTCTGTGATGGATACAATATTCATCTTCTATTTGATTAATTCCACAAGGTCTATGTATTCCACAAAAATTAACATGCTTATAGGAAATAGCATTCTTAGGAGTTTGAGCATGCTTATTGCAATCATTAACAACAATGTCATTTTTTATGCAAGCCTCTTTAAAAGGTTCATGATACTTATCAAAATTCTTCCTAGGCAATTCAATGTGAGAAGCAAAAGCTTTATAAAGATTTGCAGCAACTTGAGAGTCAAGACCATAAGTAGCACTCATATTTCGAAATTTATCAGTATTCATAAAAGTTTCAATGCATTCATAATCATAGTTTATACCTGACTCTTTACCTTTGTCGTTCTCCCAATCTTCAGCGTTCTCCTTAATCCGATCAAGAAGGTCCCTTTTAAACTCTTCTTTATTGCTCGTGAATGATCCAGAACAAGTAGTATCCAGCAAAGTCTTATCTTGAAAAGAAAGTCTCGCATAGAAATTATCAATGATGATATTACCTGGAAGCTCATGATTGGGGCATTTGAGCATTAAAGTCTTCAATCTCTCCCATGCTTGGGCAATACTCTCTCCATCATGAGGCCAAAAATTATATATATGGTTTCGATCTTTGTGAATTTCACTTGGAGGATAGAACTTGGAATAAAATAGAGGCACAATATCCTTCCAATCAAGAGAGTGCCCGTCCTTCAATAGTTTATACCAATGCGCCGCTTCACCAGATAGCGACATAACAAATAATTTCTTTCTAACTTCATCCATTGAAATACCTGCACACTTGAATAACCCGCATAATTCATGCAAAAACAGTAAATGATTACTAGGATGGACAGTTCCATCCCCTTCATAGCGGTTATCCATAACACGTTCAATAATTTTCATAGGTATTTTATACGGAATACTTTCAGCAGGTGGATTTAAAATATCAGAAGCATCATTAAAGTTATCGCATATGGGAGATAAAGCATTATCAGAACAAAATATTTCTTCCAAAGCGGAGGAGCTAAAAAGATTATTTTTAGGTAAACCAGCTTCCCCAAGCTTAGACTTCTTCATAGCATTAGCAGTAATTGCATTCATACTAATAACATTGCTACTATCATGTAAATAAGGTTCCATAGGTTTTTTAATTTTCGCATCAAACCATCCATGTCTTAAATCAGGAAATAGAATAAGAAGCTCACTAATTTTTTTGTTGTTTTCCATTATGCCTAACTAGTGTAAACAAGAAACAAAAAGATGTAATTGCAGAGTCTAAAGGAAATAGCTTGAGCACACACACAATGGCGCTAGAAAAGTGTTACCTGGAACCGGAGTGTGAGTACCTTTTACCTTTCCTCCCCGGCAACGGCGCCAGAAAAGTGCTTGATGTCTACGGTGCTTCTATTCTTGTAGACAGTGTTGGGCCTCCAAGAGCAGAGGTTTGTAGAACAGCAGCAAGTTTCCCTTAAGTGGATTACCCAAGGTTTATCGAACTCAGGGAGGAAGAGGTCAAAGATATCCCTCTCAAGCAACCCTGTAATCACAAAGCAAGAAGTCTCTTGTGTCCCCAACACACCAAATACACTTGTCAGGTGTATAGGTGCACTAGTTCGGCGAAGAGATAGTGAAATACAAGTAATATGGATGTATATGAGTGGTAATAGCAATCTGAATAAAATATGGCAGCGAGTAAACATGCAATAAAACAGTAAACAAACGGAGATTCGATGCTTGGAAGCAAGGCCTAGGGATCCCGCTTTCACTAGTGGACACTCTCAACAATGATCACATAATAGGACTACTCTACACTCTTTTGTTGGATGATGAACGCATTGCGTAGGGTTACACGAACCCTCAATGCCGGAGTTAACAAGCTCCACAATGCAATGTTCATGTTTAAATAACCTTAGAGTGCAAGATAGATCAACATAATTACACCAAGAACTAACATAGCATGCACACTGTCACCATCATGCATATGTAGGAGGAATAATACACATCAATACCATCATAGCAATAATTAACTTCATAATCTACAAGAGATCATAATCATAGCCTATGCCAAGTACTCACACGGTGCACACACTATCACCATTACACACATGGAGGAGGAATAGAGTACTTCAATAACATCACTAGAGTAGCACATGGACAATATTCAACTAGATCACATAAAGAGAGAGATGAACCACATAGCTACAGCGGAGCCCTCAGCCCCGGGGGAGAACTACTCCCTCCTCATCATGGAGGCAGCGATGGCGGTGAAGATGGCGGTGGAGACGGCGGTGGAGACGACTCCGGGGCAATTCCCCGTCCGGCGGTGCCGGAGAGTTCTGTCCCCGAATCTTGATTTCGCGATGGCGGCGTCTCGAAGGTTTTTCTCCGTATCGTGGTCTCTGGCGGTGTTTTTAGGTCAGGGAGGCTTAAATAGGCGCCGAGAGGGAGTCGGAGGGGCCACGGGGTGCCGGACCAGGGGGCGCGCCCCCCGCGCCGGGGTGTGGTCAGGGCCCCCACTCCCCTCTCGTCCCTCCGGTGCTCGGAAGCTTCGGAAAATAGGAACTTTGGCGGTGATTTCGTCCGATTCGAGAATATTTCGTTACTAGGATTTCTGAAACCAAAAACAACAACAACTGGCTTTCGGCATCTCGTCAATAGGTTAGTTCCGGAAAACGCATAATAATGACATATAATGTGTATAAAACATGTAGATATCATCAATAAAGTGGCATGGAACATAAGAAATTATAGATACGTTTGAGACGTATCAGCTTCCGGTGAAAATAAGGTACAGGGCGTTGATTTCGTCCGATTCCGAGAATATTTCCGTACTAGGATTTCTGAAACCAAAAACAGCAGAAAACAGGAACTGGCACTTCAGCATCTCGTTAATAGGTTAGTTCCGGAAAACGCATCAAAACGATGTAAAGTGTGCATAAAACATGTAAGTATCATCATAAAAGTAGCATGGAACATAAGAAATTATAGATACATTTGGGACGTATCACTCCTCTCCGACCAATAACCAATAGCGGGATCTGGAGATCCATAATGGCTCCCACACATTCAACGATAACTTAGTGATCGATTGAACCATTTACATACGATACCGATTCCCTTTATCACGTGATACTTTACTTGTCCGAGGTTCGATCATCGGTATCTCCATAACTTGTTCAACCTCGTTACCGATAAGTACTCTTTACTCGTACTGTGATATGATATCCCTTGTGAACCAGTCACATGCTTGCAAGATAATTAGATATCATTCCACCGAGAGGGCCCAGAGAATATCTATCCTTCATCGGGATGGACAAATTCCACTCTTGATCCATATGCCTCAACTCACACTTTCCGAATACTTAATCCCATATTTATAACCACCCATTGACGCAGTGGCGTTTGATGTAATAAAAGTACCCTTCCGGTATAAGTGATTTACATGATCTCATGGTCGAAGGACTAGGTAACTATGTATCGAAAGCTTATAGCAAATTGAACTTAATGATGTGATCTTATGCTACGCTTATATGGGTGTGTGTCCATTATATCATTCATCCAATGACATAACCTTGTTATTAACAACATCCAATGTTCATGATCACGAAACCATGATCATCTATTAATCAACAAGCTAGTTATACAAGAGGCTTACTAGGGACTCCTTGTTGTTTACATAACACACATGTATCAATGTTTCGGTTAATACAATTATAGCATGGTATGAAAACATTTATCATAAACACAAAGATATATTACAATAACCACTTTATTATTGCCTCTTGGGCATATCTCCAACAGGGAGCACATCTTCAGATCCGTATACTAGGAAGAAGGGGGTAAACCCTGTTGATCTATTAGGGGAGTTCGTAAATTCCACAGAACAACATCTAACTCCTCTGCCCAAGCTCCAGCTGCACGACGCAATGGTTCTTCGAGGCGAGGTTTGACTCCGGCTAGTATGAGGCCATTGGCTCGCTCGACCTGCCCATTGGACTGTGGATGTGCCACGGATGGTAGGTCAAGACGGATCCCTACGTCATTACAATAATCCTTCAATTCTCCCTGAGCAAAGTTCGTGCAATTGTCTGTGATTATGCTGTGGGGGATGTCGTATCTCACTACGAGGCTGCAGGAATTTTAGTGTCGTAGCACCATTGGCTTTTCTCATTGGCTTTGCCTCGATCCACTTACTGAACTTATCAATATCGACCAAAAGGTACTCAAAACCGCCAGGAGATGATTTTTTCAATTTCCCAACCATATAAAGCCCCAAGACCGCGAACGGGCATGTGATAGGGATGGTCTTGAGCTCCTGAGTTGGAGCATTTGGTTGAGTAGCATAGTACTGACAGCCTCGGTAGGTTTTCACTAATTTCTCAGCATCTTCTTTCGCTGTGAGCCAGTAAAATCCTTGCCGAAAAGCCTTTGTAACGAGGGACCTCGGAGCGGCGTGATGCCCGCAATCGCCAGCGTGAATCTCTCTGAGGATTTCAATGCCATCTTGATTTGAGACGCATTTCATAAATACCCCGTTTACTTCGTTTGTAGAGCTGTCCATCAACTATTGTGTAGGATCTTGCTCGTCTGATGACCTGTCGCGCGAGGACTTCGTCTTCTGGCAACTTGTTACGGTCCATGAGGTAATCCAGGAAAGACTGAGTCCAAGCCGGAGTGATTACCATCACCTCCTTAGCCGGAGATACTGCCACATCTGGGTTTTCCGGGTTAGCGCCCTTTACCGAGGGTATCCGTAAGTGCTCAAGGAAGATTCCGTGGGGAATGGGTTTTCTGCCGGATCCGAGCTTGGATAGCATATCTGCCGCTGTGTTATCGTCTCTCCTGACGTACTTGACTTCGTATCCGAGGAAGCACTTGGCGATCTCATCAACTTCGTCTCTGTAAGCCGCCATAAAGGAGTTTCTCGCGTTCCAGGTTCCGGCTACTTGTTGTGCTACCAGGTCGGAGTCTCCACAGCATATGATGTGTTTGATCCAAATTTCCTTGGCGATGCGCAATCTGTGTAGTAGAGCCTCGTATTCCGCCATGTTGTTTGTAGCTTTGAAGTGAATCTGCGAATGCAGTTCTTCTCCGGTAGGGGACTTCAGGGTGACTCCGGCTCCTGAGCCTTGACGCTGCTTGGATCCGTCAAAGTGCATGACCCAAGTTTCAGGTTCTGGCTCCAGTTCGACATCCGGAGCTTCTGCCCAATCAGCGGCGAAATCCGCCAAAATTTGGGACTTGATCGCAGTCCTGGCTTTGTAAGTGATGTCGAAGGCGGATAATTCTATGCCCCACTTTGCTATGTGTCCTGTTGCGCCAACGTTGTTAAGAATCGTTGACAATGGAGCCTTGCTTACAACTGCCATGGGGTGTTCTTGAAAGTAGTCTCTCAACTTCCGGCTACCTAGGAACACGCCGTAGGCTAGCTTCTGAAAATGAGGGTATCTTTGTTTGGATTCCATCAGTACCTCGCTAATGTAATAGACTGGCCTCTGGAATCCATATTCGAGACCTTATTCCTTTCGCTCCACCACGATAACGAGACTGATGACCCTGTTGGAAGCTGCCAGGTAGAGGAGCATAGGCTCGACTCTTCGGAGCTGCTAGAATAGGTGGGGAGACGAGTATTTCCTTCAACCCGAAGTGCTGCATCTGTGTCGTCCCAGACGAATTTGTCTGTTTTCTTCAGCAGCTTGTATAGAGGTAGTGCCTTCTCGCCAAGACGGCTGACGAACCTACTGATTGCTGCAACACAACCAGTTAGGCGCTGCACATCTTTGAGACAAGTTGGCCTTTTGATGCACAGGTTTGCCTTGATTTTTTCTGGGTTTACTTCAATGCCTCTATGAGAGACGATGAAGCCAAGGAGTTTCCCGGCTGGCACGCCAAAGACGCACTTCAGCGGATTTAACATTATCTTGTACCGTCAGAGGTTCTCAAAGGTTTCTGTGAGGTCGCTGATCAAGTCGGATCCTTTCGGGGTCATGACCGCGATGTCGTCGACGTAAGCGTGCACGTTCCGGCCAATCTGGTCCTTCAAGCACCGCTGCATCATACGTTGGTAGGTGGCACCTGCATTTTTCAAACCAAAGGGCATGGTGACATAGCAGTAAGTGCCAAAAGGTGTGATGAACGAGGTCGCCTTTTGGTCGGACTTCTTCATCCGGATCTGGTGATACCCGGAATATGCGTCAAGAAACACAGAAGTTCCGCCCCTGCCGTCGAATCAATGACTTGGTCAATGCGCGGCAAGGGGAACGGATCCTTCGGACAATGCTTATTCAAGTCGGAGTAATCGATGCACATTCTTAGTATTTCAGAATTCTTTTTGGGTACAAGGACGGGGTTTGCGACCCAATCAGTATGGATAACTTCTACTACAAGACCTTCCTCTAGTAACTTTGCTAATTCCATCCCTATGGCATGGCGCTTCTTATCTCCAAAGCGTCGCATAGCTTGCTTCACCGGTTTAGCCCCCGGATTTATGTTGAGGTAGTGCTCGGCGAGTTCCCTTGGTACTCCGGACATGTCAGAAGGTTGCCATGCGAAGATATCCATGTTAGCGCGGAGGAACTCGACGAGCGCGTCTTCTTATTTCGGGTCCATGCTGACTCCGACTGACACCTGCTTAGAAATGTCTCCTATCTTGAGGTCGACTTTCTTGGTGTCTATCGCGACTTTGAACGAGTTTTTCTGTTTGGAGATCTGCTTCTTGAAGGGCACGACCTCAAACGTGATCATCTCTTCACGGAAATTATTAACATCGCCGAAGGCCACGGGAAGTCTGATGCTGCCCAGGGAGTTTGCTTTTTTTACCCGAACCACCCCGTGGAATTTGTGTTGCTGTGCTTGAGCAGTTCCTTGGTAAGCTGCATTCTCTCCAGAGTCTCCAGGTACATGATGTTCAAGCTGGCTCCGCCATCCATAAGGCACTTGGAGAAATCATACCCGTCAATGCGGGGACTTACAACCAAGGCGTAGCACTCCTTTGGAATGATGGTGGGGTGATCCTCCCTATCAAACGTACACGGAGTTTCCGACCACCTGACATACTGCGGCACAGCCGGCACTGTGGCGTCCAGGATCCGGAGAGCTGACTTGCTGGCGCGGATTGTCGGGGTTCCGAGGAAGGTGTGATATGCACCAACACTCTTTTTGACGAAGGGATTGGACAAGTTAGCTGCGGAACCCTCCTTGGGATCCGGCGAAGCATCATCCTCGTCCATCGCCTCGGAACTGTCTTCCTCCTTGTCCTTGTTCTTGCCCTTGCCTCCTTTGCCGCGTGGGCGGTGCTTGCGGGCTCGCTTGTATCCTGCTTCCGGGTCAGTCTTGAGATCATTGACCCACTTGTAGTTGTGATTGGTGTGAGAGGACTTGCCAGTAGCCGGATCTATGTGGGCTAAGCAAGGCATATCTCTGTACTCTTCGTAGATTTGGGGAGCGCGAGTTCCGGCAACGGTGACCTCATCACCACACTGCTGGCCCCTGCCGGCTCCGCCTCCACGACCGCGACCTCTTCCGCCCCCTTGACCTCCGCGTTGGAAGCCATGGCGACCAAGTCGGATCCGCCGCTTCTTTGGTCATCAGGGGGATTTTTCCGCTTGTTGCCGCTGCTGCTGCCACCATTGTCGCGGTTTTTCTTCTGCTGATGCAGGGGTATGGCTGTGGCTGCGAGGTCTCTGCATGCGTCGTCATCGGCGGCGGTGTGGTTGCTGGCGATGTTGATCATGTCATCCAAGGTCAGCTTATTTTCATTGACCAAGCAGGTAAGCTTATGCCGAAGCAGTCCTCCCCTTTGCAATCCACCTATAAAGGTGTGCATAGCTGTGCGGTTGTCAACGTTTTCGCACTCGTTTCTGGTTGCCAACCAGCGGGTGAGGAAGTTCCTTGATGTTTCACCTTTCTTCTAGATACATGCCTGTAGGTTGCTTGTCGTGGAAGGCCTTTTGTAGGTTCCTCTGAAGTGCTTCTCGAAGGCGTTCTTCACATCAAACCAGCAAAAGATGGAGTTTTTCTCGAGGTCATTGAGCCAGATATGGGCTTGACCCACAAGGTACAACTGGAGCATGCGTCAGGCTATGTTGGGGGTTCCTCCGGCGAAGGTCAATGCATTTTAGTAATCCTCGATCCAGGTATCCGGCCTTTCACTGCCATCATAGTGCTTCAGATTTCCGGGTAGCTTGAGGTTCAAGCTCTTTGGCTTTGGTTCCTCTCGAATCATCCTGCCAAAGCAATTTGGGCCAATGTAGTCAGATATGTACTCGTTGAGGCGTTCCCTTGCGTCGCGTGAGCCATTGCGCGGGGATTTTGAGCGGGAGCGAGATCTCCGGCCTGCGCCTCCGCCTCCACCTCCGCCACTGGGTGGTGGGGAGGGAGATCTGCGAGGGGGTCGATGCGATCTTTTGCTTCCACCTTCAGCTTCCCCGCGTCCGTCGCGTTGCTGACTCCGGCTTCGGTGGCTACCTTCACCTTGGTGACGATCGCCTCCATCGTTCCGGCTTCTGCGGGTTCCGGCTCGCGCTCCTCGTTCCGGCTCCGATGAGGTTCCGGCGTGCGCTCCGTGTTCCTATTCCTCTGAGGTGCCACGTTGTCGTGGATGTTGATTCCACCAGGCCCTTGGGGCCTAGTGTTTCCGGCGGGACTACGACGGCGAGGTGGGGGAGGACGCGGGTACCCGTTGGGCGGAGGTGACGGGTTCCGGTACTTGTCTCTTCCAGTATACATCGGATCCTTTCCCTTCTTGGGGTCCGTCGAAGGTGTTTTCGAGGGAACCGGGATTGGATTTGGGTGTTCTCTAATTCTTCTTCTACGCTCCGACGATCCGGTACGCGATTCATCATCACGGTGAGGCCTTCCGGAGGCGTCCTTCTGCGCAGTGGACACACAGTGTTCCGGGTTGGATTGCAACCGGCGCGAAATGTCTGCCTTGCTCTGTTGCTTCATTGCTAAAGCTACCAGTGTGCGGAGGTGTGTGATGTCGATTTCGTCGTCTTTTTTTGCCAAGATTTCCGCGGCCTTCTTTATATTGTCCTTGGGAGTGGGAAGGGGTTGCTGGTTTGAGGGGGTTGTGAAGTTGATCTTTCGGGGGCCGATGGCTTCCCTACGGATCCTATCTGCCTCTTTATCAGCGTCCTCCATCATGGTTTCCCATTTAGCTCGGAGTTTTTTAGCCTCTGCCAGACATGTTGTGGCTTCGCGTTCTCTCTTGAGGAAATTTTCCATTACTTCGGCAGCTTCTTGCCTTTCCTCCAGCATTGCTGCTGCAGTGTTGGCAATCACCTTGGCGGTGCTCAGCATCTCCTTTATTGTTGTTTCTAAAGCTTCAGGATCTTCCGCATCGTCCGGAGTTATTGGCTTGTTGAGGAGTTCCGAGTGTGCGATAGCACCCCGGCCAGCCTGCTCGACGAGCTCCTCCGCGGATAGGTACTCCTGGCTCCCGGAGACGTGTCCTTCTCTGGAATCCGGCACGGCGCGCCGGCGAGGGCGCGTGGGCGGAGTCTCCAAGGTGGATGGTCCTAGGAACCCAACGTCAGTCGGAGTTTCTTCGTCCTCAGCGTCCTGCTCCAGCCCAACTATGGTCGCTAAGACCTCTTTAGGCGGAGCGGATTCCGCTTCAGCTGCCTCCTCATCTTCCAATTCCTTCAAGGCCTTGTTGTACTCTTCCGTGTTCATGGTTGAAACATCGTCTGGGGTGGGGCTAAGGTTGCCAGGATTGACTCCTCTTTTTCTCTGGCATCCTCTTGCTGATCCGGGGCTTCGCTGTCTCTAGCAACCTCTTGCTGATCCGGGGCATCGCTGTCTCCGGTAGATTCAACCTGCATGGGTCCAGCTCCTTCCTGAGGAAGGGCGGTTCCTGCGGTATGCGCGAGAAAGTGCAAGAAGTGACACCTTTGCTTCTCTAGCACCTGGGAGACCCAGGCGGATCTGCATTGGTCTTCCACCGTAGTTTCCTGCTCAGGGGCGGATTGGGTGGGTTTTGAATTTTCCAGATCTAAGGTGGAATCTTCCTTAGGAAGCTCATGCATCTCGATCGGATTTTTGCGACTGCGGCTCACGGCGGTCGCGTCAGCGTTACTTACCAGGGCGTTTCCGTCGGAATCGACGGTCTCGTCGATGAAGATGTGAATGCCGCCAATTGGGACGATGGAGAGCTTGACGGGGTCGGTCCTAGCCGGAATCCAGCATCGTCCTGTGGGACGATCGGAAAGTTCCGGCGTAAAGAACACGCTCCACAACGATGGATTCGTCGTAGCTTCCTATGGCGGAACCCTCCCGGTTCTGGCCTGGACGCCTGGCCCCACGGTGGGCGCCACCGTCGTTGCCTATTCGACGGTACCTCGGAGGAGGGATCCTCACGAGGGGAGAAGAAGTAGGGGCCATAGGGCGGAGAGTCCCTCGGGACGGTGGTACACAATTTCCCCTTCGGAACACCCGCTCGAAGACAGGGCCTACGCTTGTGGAATTATACTGGGCGCTTTCGCGTTGTTACAATGAGTTGTGGTTGTGCCTCTAGGGCTCCGGGATCCGGCTTATAAAGACGCACGGATCTAGGGTTTACATGGAGAGTCCTAACCGGAATACAAGTTGCCTAACTACTGTACAATATCTTGCCGTGTACGTCAAGGATCCGCCTTCCTTCATGGTCGTGTTGGATCCGGATACTTCATGGGCCTTCACGGATCCGGCCTCCTTCGTAGGTCGGTTGAGATCCGACTCCTTGCTCCTGGGCTGGACTTCATCCTTCACGATCTACAGCAACTGGGCCACCCGATGGGCCACATGCCACATCACCATCTGTGGGTCACCCGGGCTTGCCGGATCTAGGCCATGCCGTTGATATACCCATAAAGTATACCCACAACACCGACTTAATGCATGCCACCGCCCCTCGGATGCCTCCGGTGGGCCGTGAGGCGCATCCGTTCCCTCACACAACCCTAGTCGCTTCCCCAATCCCCAACCCTAGCGCCGCCACCCACCTTCTCTCCATCCACATTATCCCGCGAGCTACATTGCGGGTCCTAGTGGCCTAGGTCGCGGCCAAGGACGTCGTGGAAGGGGCTGGGGCGGCCGTGATGGATCTACCACGGTTGCACGCTCGCGGTCGCCGTCACGCTCTCCCTCCCATGCGGATCGGGAGTGCCTGCATGCCATGTACTTCGAGTTCGTCGTCCACATCATGGTGGTAGGAAGAGACTTCCCGACAAGTTCGCGGAGTTTCTCGCCGGCCGGGAGCCGACTAAGGTGCACCTGCGGGAAGCCAACTGCGACGTTTGCTGCTGGCCTGTCGAGGTCCTATTCGACGGGCAAGGAACCATGTACCCCGACCGGGGCTTCGACAAGTTTTCCCGCGACCACAACCTAGAGGTCGGATGCCTGCTGCACTTATTCTACGAAGCTGAAGGCGAGATGAGCGTCAAGGTGTTTGACGAGTCGTGCTGCCGACTCCGGCGACAACAGCATCAACAACGGCGGCGGCGAGGACCGGCTATAGGTTGTAGGGTGTTCTTTCTTTGCATCAAAGATGGAAAATGCCAGTTGAAGCCACTAGTGTAGGTTTTTTTGGATGTTCTCCCATCGAAGCTAGTGTAGCGAGGACGGCACAACCGCCTCTAGTTTGGGTGATTTGGGTGTTTTTTCTTCGCAGCGGAAAATGCGAAGGCCAACATAAACCCCTAGTTAGATTTTCTCAATTTGCAGTGTTTTAAATTTATCCTAAAACATATGTAATGTCATCTATTAATAAAAAACTAGTTCATAAATAGTGAAATATGTCCCGCCGCTAGGAGCATCCCAGACAAAACAGTTAAGCTGTTCAAATGGACACACGTGGTTAATTTTAGCGTCTGAAATATATCGGGCCGCAGCCCGCTGGAGATGCCCTTAATTTTAGCGTCTGAAACTTAATTTTACTAGTCACAATGGGAAGTATCATACACTAGTATCATGCACATGATACTAGTTTATAATACTACCCCCACAATGCATAGTATCATAAGATAGTATCATAGTATCATTATATTTAATGTTTTGCAGAATCTCAATGCAAATGTGTGTACATGATGTGTTTGTCATTAAGTTTTCTAGTTTTACATGCTAGTATGATACCGTATCATATCATGATACCACTCTCATCTCTCACCTCATTTATTGGTGTGCTACATCAGATTTTTACCAACATAAAATACATGATACTACTTATGATACTTCTATTGTGACTAGACGCATCTTGGCGCTCATATCCCAAAGCATCCGCTGCTAGCCAATCTTTCAACCCCCGACATCTACTCACATCTCCCACACAAACTCAATTTTTTTTTCAATGAATCTCGTAAAAAGAGAAGTCCAGTGGCATCTCCCACGCAAGCTCATTTTTTCAGAATGAATCTCGTAAAAAGAGAAGTCCACTGGCCTCCCCATGCAACTTGGAGTTCTAAAATTGGACCCCAATCAATCGCTAAAACGAGTCAATGTACGCACTAACTATGTCTAAATACATGTGACAAGTATTATGTATCCAAGGGAGTACACAGGATGTCAAACACATCTGGGTACACTTTTTAGCTACTCATCTACGAAATCGCTATATCATGATGTCATAGTACAAGTCAAAGGTAAAAGGCCACACCTTTTTTTTTTTTTTTTTAACCTGGACTACGGCGGGCTTACGCCAGCCTGAACACTTTATATCATCATACCAAGCATACAAGGTCTGTTACAAATATTTTGGAGGGCAGCGAGATAGAAAAAGAAAGAAGCTCAGGGGGGGTCATGTCCGTTACACCAGTTATTAAGAAGAGAGGTAGAGGAAGGAGAGTGACATCGGTATGCCCAAAGTCTAATGTCCTCGATACATCGTCGAACAGCCGTGAGAAGATCTTCATCGAGTCCGTTAAAGGCCAGGGCGTTCCTTCGCTTCCAAATGGTCCAGGCGATGGCGGTGTTGATAGTAGTCTCTTCGTAGGTGCGGCAGTGCAAGAGCCAAAGATCGTCAAAGGTGTTGAAGTGCATGTCGTCGAAGCCTTGGTAGAAATGGCGCCAGACCTGCCTGGCGCGGGGGCAGAGCAGAAGGAGGTGATCCAAGTCTTCATCCAGAGGACAGGCGAGGCATGTGGCAGAGTTGGTAAGGTGGTGCCTGAAGCGCCGCTCATTGGTTGGAAGACGCTTTCTCCGAGCCAGCCAGCAGAAGATCCTGCACTTAAGGGGGGCAGCACTCCTCCAAATTTTGGTCGCCACATCATCGACCTGCAGATGGCTGAAAGTAGAGGCATAGAGGTTTTTGTTTGAAAGCGGTTTGTTCGTGAGACGGCAGACTCTAATATCCGGGTTGCTGAGGGTCAGACGCACCGAGCGAAGCTCAACAGAAAGGTCTCGAAGCTCAGCTGTGGCAGCTTCAGAGAGGCGGGGGACCAGAAAGCGAGCTAGGCCATGCGGGAGGACAGAGGCGACATTGACGTTGAGGCGGGCAGAGTGAGAAAACAGAATAGGGAAGCGGGCATGGAGCGGCGAGTTACCCAACCAAAGATCGAACCAAAAAGCAGTTGAGTGCCCATTTCCAATGGTCACTCGAGATATGGCGCGAAACTTGTCCATGCCGGCGAGGATGTCCTTCCAGACAGGAGTGTCTAGATAGTGTTGGTCCCCCATATCGTGTTGCCCATTCCAGCCATATTGACGCCGGAACCAGGCAGCCCACGGAGCAGAGGAGTCGGAGTGCAGCTTTGTGAGGAATTTAGTGAGTAGAGCGGAGTTTTGGGCTTGAATAGAGAGGACGCCCAGGCCACCAAGTTTTTTAGGGGTGCAGACGTCAGTCCAGGCAACCTTGCACTGCCCACCATTGCAGTTTTCGTCCCCAGTCCAGAGAAAGGCGCGCCTCCGCTTGTCAATGGCCTCAATGACGCCAGCTGGAAGAAGGCCAGCGCTCATGGCGTGGGCGAGCATCGCAGTAAGGACAGAGTTAACAAGAAGGAGACGCCCCCCAATCGGGAGGCACCTGCCGCGCCAACCAGAGAGCCTCATGTCACTCTTGGATATGATGGGCGCGAAATCTGCGAGGCGGAGTTTATGCGTAGATAGGGGGAGGCCAAGATAGGTCTGAGGGAAGGAAGAAACGGCGCATCCAAAGATGGACGCCATATCCATGGCAGAGTCTTGGTTGGTTTTGATGGGCACAAAGGTACTTTTGTGGAAGTTAATGGCCAAACCAGTGGAAGCAGAAAAACTGTCAAGAACAGCTTTGAGGTTGGCGACATGCTCCGGAATAGCCCTGATGATAATGAGAGTGTCATCGGCATATTGGAGAACGGGGCAAAGAAGGTCGTCTACCAGAGGGTGGAGAAGGAGCCCATCACGGGAAGCTTGAAGAAGCATTTGTTGAAGAACATCCGCAACAATGTTGAAAAGGAAGGGGGACAACGGGTCGCCCTGGCGCAGCCCTCTGCGGCACTGAATCCAGGGTCCAGGAATGCCATTGAGCAGGACCGCAGTCTGACTAGTGTGGTTCAGCATTTTAATCCAATCTCGCCAGAGAGGGGGGAAGCCCTTGGCCTCAAGAATCCGGTCAAGAGCATCCCAACTAATGGAGTCGAATGCCTTGCGGAAGTCCAGCTTGAACATGGCGGTGGGGGCATTGCGCCTGTGACAAGCCTGGACAATGTCGGCAGCGTAGACAAAGTTTTCAGCTATGGAGCGACCGGAGATGAACCCAGTTTGGTCAGGGTGGACGAGGAAGGGGATGAGACCCCGAAGGCGAAGGGTAAGGCATTTGGTGTGGACCTTAAGGCAACAGTTTTGGAGGGAAATAGGGCGGAATTTATCAGGAGTATTCGCACCCTCTTTCTTAGGAAGCAGAACAATGTAAGATTTGTTGATGGGTCTGAGGTCAGTTTTGAGAGAGTGGAAGTCCTCGAGGGCCGCATGCAGGCAGTGTTTGACCATGTTCCAGTTGTGCTTGTAGAAGGACGGACCAAAGCCGTCCGGGCCAGGGCTAGAATTATCTTTCATGGAGAAAAGGGCGGTTTTTATTTCCTCCATGGAGAAAGGGGAAACAAGGGAAGCAGCTTGGGAGGGGGCGATGGAGGTGGGGGCCACCAGGGAAGCGAGGTCGGGGATGGTGTCAGCGGCAAGAGGGGTGCCAAGGAGGCCTTTGAAGAAGGTGTGCAAGACGGAAGCTTTGGCATGGTGGGAGAAAACAGGGTTGCCGCTTTCATCATTCAAGTTTTTAATCTGGTTCTTCTGTAGCCGGCCCGAGGCACAGAGATGAAAATAGCGAGAATTTTCGTCGCCAAGAAGGCAGTGCTTTATTTTGGCCCGTTGCCGCCAATACGTAGCCCGATCAGAGTTTTTGTTACTAAGATTGATCTTGACAAGAGAGCGGAGATTTTGCTCAAGACGGGAGAGGGGGCGAGTCTCCTCAATCCTATCCAGGAGAGAGATAACGGTTCGGCAGTTGAGCAAGTAAACCGAGGGAAGCTTGCGAGTCCGAGCCCAAGCCCGGGCAGCAGACCTAACTCTTTTGAGCCTGAGGCAGAGGCTGCCAATATGGGAGAGGTGGGCGTGGGAGGGGCCAACGCTGTTCCAGTTACAAGAAACGAGAGGCGAGAAGGAGTGGTGGGAGAGCCAGGAGTTCTCAAGGCGAAAGACGGTACTCCTAGGCGCCTTGGAAGAGGCCGCCAGATAAAGAGGGACATGGTCAGACGTGGGCCTAGCGGTGGAGGTGAGAGTGGTGTCAGGAAGAGCGAAGCTCCATTCTGGGTTTACGAGGACCCTGTCCAATCGAGCAAGGATAGGAGGATCCTGCTGGTTGGACCAGGTGAACTGGCGGTCCAGGAGAGGAATTTCAAGGAGGCCGAGGGTATTGATGAAGTCGTTGAAGCAGCCAGCTTCCTGGAAGTTTATGTTCCCGTTCGACTTGTCGCGGGGGGCACGAACCAGGTTGAAGTCACCCATGATGGCAGAAGGGCCCGAAAGGGTCATGAAGACATCAGAGAGGGAGTTGAGAAAAGGCTGCTTGAGGTCATGGAGACAAGGGCCATAGACATTGACAATGGAGAAAGATAGGTTATCAGCCTTCATGGCAAAAGTAGTGGTGACCGAGAAGTCATCTATGGAGTGGGCGACAAGCTGAAGAAGCCGATCATCCCAGGCTGTGATGATGCCACCCGAAGCCCCTTCGGAAGGTTTGTAGACGAAGGAGCGCAGGGAAGGCGGGAGAAAGGAGGCAGCGAAGAAGGGGGTGATGTTATCCAACTTAGTCTCCTGAAAGCAAAGGATCGCGGGTAGGTTGGAATCAAGAGAAGCCCTAACATCGTCGCGCTTACGACGCGCGCCAAGACCGCGAACATTCCAGCATTTGAAAAGGAGCTTAACTAACATAGTTAACCCAGAAACACCATGGGGACAAATAAGGGAAACTGTTAAGAGCTTGGGCGCAGTTCAGCCAAGCGACAGTACAGTTACAAGGGTACATCAGACCCTGAATAAAAAAGGAACTAAGCGGAGAACAGCGTAATTTGCTCAGATGGGCCGCACAGGACATGGGCCTAGGAACCAGCCCACGTCGCCCAGAGTTGGCAAGCAGAGCAAAATGCCAGGCTAGGGGAACAGCGATGAAGGAGGCGGCAAGCGAGGAACAGCAGCCAATCATGGAGAGGCAGGGATCGCCGATGAGGATGCAGGTGCAAGGTCGAGGGAGTCCGGGTCGACGTCACAGGCTCGAGCGAGCACCTGGGCGTCCTCCACAAGGAGAGGGTGGCCTTCCTCGAGCGCGACAGCGATAAGGTCTTCCACCGGCAGCTCGCCACGACGCCGAGCAGCGCCACCGAGCCCTTCGTTCTTCTCTTTCTGGCGCAGCAGCGCTTTGTCCACAATGGAGACGTAGGCCGCTGTGGCGAGCCTGGAGCAGCGGCGCACCGGAGGCGCAACTGGCGAGGCGTGCCAAACGGCAGGCCGAACCGGAGAAACCTCCGAGGCGATGGTGGCGACGGCAGTGCGGCGGCCCGTGGCTGAGACCGGCGCAGCAGAGGCAGGGGAACCAAGGAGCGGAGGCTCAGAGGCCCCGTCAGACTCCGGCGCTAGCCCCATGACCAAGGCATTGGCAACAGCCAGAGGGGCAGAGCAGCCCATGGGCTCTCCGCGAGCGAGCACGTCGACCAGCAGCGTGGGGCGCCGCAGGGGCCCAACCTCGGCAATGCAGTCAATGAGGCCAACAGAAGCAGCAGCGAAGTTAGCCACCATGAGGCCCTTGGAGCCTGGATCAGCACCAGCCCGACGCAGCGGGAGGCAGTAGAGGGCGCGTTCGCCGTTCTGCCCCGTGACCCAAACCTCGAAGAAGCCGAGCCGGAGCTTGATAGCCACCTTGGAAGGCTTGGTGTAGATGGGGCCGCCGCGAACGACCGGGAGCGGCGGAGCATTGGCGAGGGCGCGCTCAATGGTGGCCGCGGGAGCGGCGCCGTGTGGAGCACCATGAGGAACGGCAGGTGCAGGGATGCCCAGCGCCTGCATCATGTCAGGGTAGCCTGCGCCGCCTTCAAGGAGAATGTCAGCATCCTCGCCCTCAAGGTCGACGCCGTCAGCAGCAGGGTCCGGGGCAGGCCCGTCCGGGCCGACAGGGGCAGCTTCGAGATCCTCAAAATCAATGATCGAAATGTCACCAATGGACCCTTCCCCGCAGTGATTCTTGACAGTAAGGTGGAGAGGGATGGACGAGAGAGTCTCAGCCTTGACCGTGATGAGCACAGAGTGGAAGTCGACACCCGCGAGGCAAATTGGGTCAATGGCGTGAGGGTTGGCGTAAGGCACAGAAGATTGAGTGATGTGGGAGCGGAGCCAGAATTCCATGGGGTACTTGGCAACCGCCAGGGCAGCCATGGCCTCATGCCCAAAGAGGAAGCGGTTATCAGTTTCATCGTGGCGACGGAAATAGACAGAGGCCTCCCGCGCGATGAACGGCCCATTATTGACGGCATTCTCACGATCGGCGGGGGCAGAGAACACAGCAAGGCGGGTGCCAAAAGAGGAAGGAAAAAGGGAAACACGGTCCGGGCCACAGGCGAGGTCGGCAGCCTCACTGATGAAGGCGTCGGCGTTGAGGAGGTTGGGGTGGAGGAAGGCAAAAGCAAGGTGATCAAACTGGCGCATGTTGACAGCGGGCATGTAGGCGTCGATGTATCCTGGGCGCTCAGCCTCCTGAGGTTCCTCCGACTCAGGCCCAGAGTCAGAACCGTCCAAGACAGGAAGGAAGCCATCCCCGCCCGAGCCAGCCTCGTCAGCATCCTCATCGCTGCTGGGGTCAGCGAGGGGGACGGCATCCTCATCGCTGCTGGGGTCCGCGAGGGGGATGAAGACTTCCTCCGGCAGCGCAGGAACTCCACCAGGAGCCTCGACCGCATCGCCAACACCGTCCGCAGCCGGGGCGGCGAGGCCGGCAGCGGGCAGCCCCTCCACAGCAACCTGGGCAGCGGGAGCAGCGGGGGCAGGGGAGACGAGACGGCACGCGGCCCGTCGGTGGTCGTCCGCGAAGCAGAGGGAGCAGAAGAGGCGCACATCAGCCCCGGCGGCATCACTCCCAGGAGCAGCCATGGCAAACCTGGCGTCAAAAAGAAGAGGGGACTGAGAAGGAGAGGCGCGGACAGGAGAGACTGGGGCAGAGAAGGAGCGAGGTGGAAGCTTACAGGTCCTCTCCCGATGGCCGGAGCAGCGGCACCGGCGGCAGCACACGGGATCTCGGCAGGCGGCGACAAGGTGGCGCGGAGAGAGGCAGCGGTGGCAGCGTTTGGTGGCAGGGTTGAGCGGTGGTGGAGTGGAGGGAGGCCGCCTCGGGGAGGGATTAGAAGGGGAGGCAGCCACCTGAGAATAGGAGGGGGGCGACGGGCCATCCCCATTAGCGCGAGGTCCAAGGGCGCCGGAGAAGGAAAGAAGGCCAGTGCGCAGCGGGGAGAACAAAAGGGGAAAGGGCAGAGGGGTGGAGCTGGAGGTGGGAGACGGAGCCGCGGCAGCGACAGAGGGAGGGGAGGTTGGGTCACGGGCGCAGTGCGTAGGCCACGGGAGCGGGCCGGCGGGGCGGGGCAGGATTCCCGGGGAGAGGAGATCGAGGCAGAGAGGAGGGCGGCGTCTCCTAGCGGCGCGAGTGGGAGGCAGGAGGGGAGGGGCTAGGTCAGAAGAAACAGCGGGTGCGGTCAAGGCCGGGGGAGAGGATAAGTCAGCGCCGTCCCCGGACCGGGCCAAAAACGCAGCAGGCCCAGAAGAGACAGAGGCAGAGCAGAGATGCAAATGGGACAAGCTAGCACAGATCAGCCCAGCAGGAGGCCCAGCATGCAACAGGGGATCCAAGGCCATCGGCAAGGAGAACAGCAGCATCAGCTGGCCATGGCGAAGAGCGTCGAGCGAGACGATGAAGTTAGCAAGGCGCGACGAAGCCACAGTTAGCCGGAACATGTTGCAACCAATCTCACGAACGTCAAGCTTTTCAAAACGAGACCCCAGCCAGAACTGCAGCGATCTGGAGACCAAGGAGAGGGACGCGGGTTGGGCGGAAACCTGCCTCGCCGCGATGTGCACCGATGAGGGTGCAAACAGCGGGGAGCCAGGGTTTACCGGAGTGCATACCAGGGTGCCGAAGCTTTGCAGGACGTACTGAAGAAAGGCGTCTCCCGGGGTGTTGAACGGCGGCGGCAGGGCATTGGTGTCGAGGGCGAGCTCCCCCGGCGTGCGCGACGAGAGGAAACCCTGCCGCGGCGCCGCCGCACCGAGCGCGAGGGCGAGGCTCTCTCCGGCGGTAGAGGGGGGCAGCGGCAGGTTGTAGTGGCTAGTCCTAGGGCTGGAGGGTGGGTTGCCGGAGGTCGGAGGGGCGGGCGGCGCAGCAACGTCGGGGTCGCCCCGCGCGTCGCCAGACACCTCGCTCATTCGCGGCCCTCCCCTCTTTTGTCCGATTCTCGCCGCCGCCACAATGGAACGTGAGTCTCACTGTCACGAAAGGAAAATTTCTTGTTCGTAAAGCGGAGCATCTCAATCAATCTGCCCAGTCTTGGGTCGAGTAAACTGTCAAAGGCCACACCTTCATCCCCACGCTACTCGAACAGCAGTAGAATCAGAATATCATTCATGTGTAGTCATGTTGAAATTTATGCAGTTAAATACATGTATTTGTCTAAATTTTTAATTATTTGTACATACTTTAAGCTTATATTGTCAAAATACTGTGTAGTCAAATGACTACACAACCTAGGTAAGGCTCCGCCACTGTATTTGCATATCTAGAGATTCTTATATTTTCCATTGTACCATGTGAGATCCTGGATTCATGTGGTGTGGATGATCTACCGCTCTACGAAATCACGATTCCCTCTGATTTTATGAGAATGGTGTTTTTATGAGAATGGCGTAATTTTTCTGGCAGGTGGATTAAGGATCACTTGCGTGCGTGATTTCAAAACTGGTTTTCCCCTGATAATTCTCTCCAATAGCGCTGCACTTGAATGCGTGACATCGCTGCAAAATCGGTTTCCCATTTATTAAAGCTGATTCTATGTTTGCATTGTAGTCTTCGTTAGACTACTCATAGTGGGAGTAACTTCACTAGTAACTAAGTGTACAACTCAGCAAATTTGCTTATGTGGCAGTGAGTTAATGAGGAGTGAGAAGAATGGAGTAACATAGCTAGTTACTGTAACATCACACTTCCCAAGATACAATGAGTCTATAAGCTAATTAATGAACACATCTATGATACTACTTTGATGTTACTAACCACTATAAAGGTAGTAACATAGAGTAGTAACATGTGCATGTTACTACTCTATGTTACTTCCCACTATGACTAGTCTTATCGGTTTGCAAGTATTACACATAGTTTAAAAAATAATTAGCCATAAATTTGGTCAATAAAATAAAAATTATACTATGAGATTCATATTCAAAGTATGTTTACAATGGTACAATTTTTTGTTACATAGAATTCATATTTTGTTGACTAAAACTACGATCAATTTTTTTCTTAAACTATATGTAACCCTTATAAATTGGTATGTAGTGAGTAGTATGTATCATCAATGGGTCGATGTGAGGTACTCCCTCTGTTACATATTAGTAGTCGCCATGTGAAATGCAACTACTCACGGAAACGGAAAATATATTTGCAATTTCATTGAAAATATGGCAATTTAACTTGTCATTGTTTCAGATGGTGCAGAGAGCTTGATCACATGTCTCACTTACATGGCGGACTGGCCGGGCACCATTGAGTTTTAAAGCAGTCGATCCTGCCATCTGGCCGGGCACCATGAAACGTCGGTGTGTGAAACTTGCAGGCAGCATTGCGCATCTTCAACGCTGCGACTCAAACGAACGCGCTAGACAGTCTGGGTGGCCGCGCGGACACCCGAACAGCGGCCCACGTCCGCGTGTCCATTTAGGTCGCACGCTGCGCCCAACGCGGCGATCCAAATAGCCGCCACGTGGTTCGTCTTCCCTGGACGGCGCTGCGCCACGGTAGGCTTCGACGTGACAACAATGGCGGGCGGGAGAACGCGCGCACCAGGGTTTCCCATGCGCGTGAAAAGGCCATGGACGCGCGCTCACGCCAAAGTTTCCCACCAAGGCCGCCGGCTATAAAAGACGACGCCGGCCTCGCAGACCTCACACCCGCTCTTCCGTCCTCTCCCCCCTCTACCTTCTCCGGCGCCCTCTCCACCTCCTTCGCCATGCCGCGCACCCTGCAGACCACGTGGGCCAAGCTCTCCCTCGCCGCCCGGGCCAGGTTCCCGCGGACGGAGGAGGAGGAGTGGCAGGACGCGCGTTGGGTCGCCGATGACGAGGCGATCCGCGTCGGGGCCCGAGGGCAGCGAAGAAGGAAGAGGACGCGGAGCTGGTGGAGGCGCCCGCGGATGGCTGGCACGAGGCCGCGGAGGAGGAGGCGGAGCCCGCCGCGGAGGAGGAGCGCGTCGATGAGGAGGACTACTTCGACGACCTCGCGATGGCGAATATCAACGCCGCCATCGAGGAGCGTCTCGCCGACCTCACGCGCGTGACGAAGGAGCACGAGGCCACCTGCCAGGCCGGCCGCCGCCGTTTAGGCGACCTCCTCGGCCAGAAGAACCAGCTCCTCGCTATGCGAGCAGCCCACCACCTCATCCATCTGCCCTCGCCCGAGCGGCGCGCCCGGCAGGCTGCTGCGTCGGCGGAGCGCGGCCGCCAAGAGCGCATGCATCGTCGGGAGGGGAACCACGAGGCCAAGGCCGCCGGCCGCGTCCCCTTGGAGGCATAGACCGCCGTGCAACGCGCCGCTGCGCAGGAGCTCGGCTTGTGCGGAAAGCGGATGCTCACGCCGCAGGAGGCGGAGCGCGAGCGTGCCCAAGCTGCGCAGACGGAAAGGAGGAGGACGGCCGCGGAGGAACGCCGCAAGAGGGCCGCCGCCGAGCCACCCAGCTGGTAAGCTGGAGTGGAATCCTCACGCGTACAGGCCGCCCGCGTCGAGTGAAATCCACGGCCCCGGCGGCGAGTCGCCGGCGAGGCCGCCGCAGCTAGACTAGTAGTAGTTAGATTTAAGAAAAATGTAATAGCTAATTTTAATGAAAAAAGATGCTATCTCCCTATGACACACGGGTCAGGGGTGGACAAGGGACGGACACGAGCGGCCAGCGATCGGCGTCCGCGGCCACGCAAACGTGGCCCAGATTTAGGCCGGCTTTGGATTGTCCTGGACGCCACGGTCATTCGTATTTACGATAAGTCCGCGCGCTGGGCCAGATTTTTGTCCAATTCAACCCGTCCGGATGTGCGGGTGTGGGATGGGTCGGCATGTTGGAGATGCCTCCCGAGATCGTGGACATATCGGGTACCCGGACATATCCGGATGTGCATGTGATCAAATGGGTACTAGGTTATAGGAAGTCAACCGTTTAGGGTGTCAGACACGGCGCTCTGGCCAGACACCATCTCTCTCTATATAAATGGGAGAGGTAGCTCAAGCTCGATGGAGAAGAAGAGCTAGCAAGTAGGTCCTGTAGTCCACCATATTCACATCGATCTCGATCGATCAGAGGTAGCTGGCTAGGGCGAGCATGTCCACCATGGTGAAGCTTGGCGTCCTTATCCTGGTCGTCGCCGCTGTCGCCGGCACCGGCAACGGCGCCGGTTTCCTCGTCCCTGGCAGCGAGCTGTGCGACTACAAGTTCGAAATCAAGACAGGAACCGGGGGCACCGACGCGACCGTCACAGTCGGTGCGTACAGCTCGAACTGGAACAACGCCGGCTGGACGGTAGCGCAGGGCGGCAGCGGCGAGGCGTTCAACCCGGGCAACACCTACACATTCTTCGTCTACGGCAAGGCATGCATGGACCCTTGCCGCCTCACCCTCGCAATTTCCGCAGGATCCCCCTGGTACCCTGAGTACGTCTCAATCTCCGGCATGCCGGCAGGGTATTATCCTGGCGGCAGCGTGGCGGGCGGCGGACAACCGTTCCTGAAATATTTCCGGTCTTTTGGTGTGCGCCAGTGGGTGTATGGTAGCTACCCCGCCATCCAATTCCTCAAGTGTTAGTGGGCAAGTGCAAGCAGCAGTACCAATGTCTTGTTGCCGCAGCCGCGCGTGGGTCTTTTGCTTTCATTGTTGTTTACTTGTTTGTGGGTGTGTTTTACCTGTTTCTCGTATCATTTTGTTTACCCCATATAGCGATCGAGTCGTCGGTTTTTTAACCACCACTCGCACATGAATAAAATTACGCGGCTGGGGCAGTTGTTTATGTGTCTTTCTTCTTGTTGCTCCAAGCTATTTCCTTTATTCCATATTAATTGACTTAGTTTTGTTAGATACACATGCATCACTAAAACTTAATGTATCTGGATAAAGTTAAGTCAATTAATTTAAGAGCGAGAACAGTATTATCACTTTGTTACCTTCAAGATGATAAGACATGACCGGGCACTACAAGAAATTAAATCTTTGCCGAGTGGGCAAAAGATTCAGCAAAACTTGTTCAGAACTCGACAAAGGCTTTGCCGACAAAAGGAGACGACAACAGTCTTGTTGGGAAACAAGGTTTGTTGTTGCCAGGGCACATCGTCTCGTTCCGACAAACTATATCATGGGTTAAGGTCCTCATTTGCCCTCAAAGTCATGTATCTTTCGTACGTGCTAGCTTATTTTTGTGAAGGTTATTTGATATAATTGTCGTTTTCAAAGATTTTTTTCCTCGCAATTAGGTCACATAAAATGACAATGTGTGAATGTTTTCCTTTCTTTATTGACTTTTTTTTTGAATTAGCTGTACTCAAATTGGGACTCACATTTAGGACGCACCGCTGGAACTAGCTCTGGGAGGCACGCCTGAAGGAATATCGCGAAACTAGCATCATATCTCCATTGAATAACACACACCTAAAAATGATTTTATGCAAAAAGATATGGAATAATCGAAATATGACTTGTAGTTCAAATTTTGCCTGGTTCCTACTAAATCCTAAAGTAAGTACGAGAAATTCCAAGAAATGTTGAGTCATCAGCAAGTATTTGAACCGCTGTAAAGTGCTCTACTATTTTTTATTGATAGAGTTTGCACAAGTCCGCATTGCACTTCTTGTAGTTCACTACCAGAAACTGGTCATTTCCCCACGGCTAAGCACCTACAGGAAATTACCAAATACCGTCAGGGTAATTGTTCCTGTCAGTTCACCGACAGGAAAATACCGCCAGGGATAAATTGACAGGGAAATTCTAAATGCCTGACGGTTGGCTGACAGAAAACTATTTCCTGTCGGTTCTTCATTTTTCCTGAAGGTGTTCTGTAGCTAACAGCAAAATGTTCATGTCAGGCATAGTAAACAAGGAACATATATATCCTGTCAGGACTAACCGTCAGGAAAAATAAGGAAGGATTAACAAAAAAAAAATAGGAAAGCAGAATCATGTTTCTATATAACTATGCCGGTACTTGGCATATACAAAAGAATACACATCAAACCAGTCGCTTCCATGAACAGTAGAGTTATGAAATCACATTTATTGTCATACAATTCCATAGAATTTTCGTACATGCATCAAATCTCAACATAAACACAAGTTCAACCATTTCAAAACGCACAGGTGCATCAAGTAAATATTCAGTAGAGGAGATCTTATGTTCCATGATGCTTTTTCTGCAACTTGGGTTTTAAGGTTCTCTTTATGATGATCCTGCAATAGATATAATTGAACTTTTAAAAGTGTGCCAAATGTCACACTAAACAGTTCAAAGTTGCAAAGGTTGCTACAAAAAGATAGCAGGAAGCAGAAATAATATCTACAAGATATAATCAGCAGAATCTACTTGGCACCTCAGTTCCTCACATCAACTTTGGCATATACACCTAACTTATTTCAGCAAAATTACGATGTAGCAATATCAGTTTTAACCAAGATGATTCTGTGAGAAATAGTAGCAGAAACTTCAAGTTGAAATAGACTAGTTTCAGCAAAATTACGATGTAGCAATATCAGTTTTAACCAAGATGGTTCTGCGAGAAATAGTAGCAGAAACTTCAAGTTGAAATAGACCAGTTTCAGCAAAAAAAAATTACAATGTAGCAAGATCAGTTTTAACAATGTTGGTTCTGTGAGAAATAGTAGCAATATCAGTTTTAACCAAGTATGACACGAGAACTGACACAAGAACATAGGTGAACCTAGACATGAGCACCTAGCTAAACCAGTTAATAACAGAGTTAAGTATCTGCATTTTAGCTTCTCAAAATGATTAAGATATCACTGATGCTGGGGATTGACTAGTTGGGTGACAGTAGGAAACTGTACCTCTTCCTGTTGAAGGATAACCAGAGTTCTTGTACTGATGATATTCCCTGCCCTTGCCATAGAACTGTGCAATGCTTCCCCAATCCTAACATAAGGAAAATAAAATAGAAAGTTACAGGAAAAGCAAGAATACGATGAGTTTAAATAGGAAGTGTACATAACTATGAAACATTATTCATGGTATATATCTCGAGACAGGTAGAAAATGAAAGTATAAAGCATACTTTGATAAGGGCAGAGGATATTACACCTCTCTTATCGATAGGTACTGAACCTTGGATCTTACTCGTAATCTCCAAAGTATGAGAGGTACCTTATTAATTCTGCCTTGCACTTGACTGCAATTACACAACACAATTCCTTCCGCTTTGCACGAACATTTCTGAAGATGCAAAACAGCAGCTACAAGAGGATATCACAATTATTCAAACGCAATACTTATATTTCCACGTAAAGAGATAACTAACTTGCTTCTAAACCTAAATGCTTACCGTTTAATTTTTTGTCGAGGGTGGCAAAAGGCAGAAGTTGTATCAACGGGCTGCACCTTCCATAATAGCTCAGGACAGTATGAAAGATTCAAAGCTAGATCCTACCACCATGCAGCACATCAAGCTTGAAAAAAAGAATCAATATGTCACATATCCAATGCCATTCACTTGAATATAATCTGACAAAATTTACTTAACTAACAATTAGAAAAGAAAGGGTATCATGTTCACAAACACTTTACTCATGTTGATTGGATCACAATATTTGCCATACTTCCAACCAACATCGCTTGAGTTGCCGGTCAATACCATTGGCACCTCAGGCACCGACCAACCCGCACCCGGATCAATGTCCGTTTCTTGACAGTACCTACAAATTGCAAGCAAATCTTAGCACCACACCAACTCACATACACACAACAGCACATCAGTAGCACATGCACCTGAAGGAGAATAAAAGGATTAAGGAATACCTAAGGGCTGAGGCGCAACGGACAGATGGCGGCGACAAGGTCGACCTCAATCTAGGGCGGAAACCCTATCTTCTACTCTTCCCTCCCACCTACCCTCAATTTTTTGTTTTGCCGCCGGCAACCATGGATGCTCAGCACTGCACTTTTCTTCGCTTCTGCCCGCTTCCGCTCGCTTAGGCGACACTCAACACCTAATCGGGCTCCTAAATCTTTAAGATACAAAATAGAACAAAGCTATCTCTTGCGTCATGAAAACAAAATAATCAATACGGGCAAACAAATGGCCCTAGTTTTCTGACAAGTATGGCTTATATTTTCAGCTAAAATGAATCTGAGCTAGCTAGCCAATTTCTATCACAGATAATGCAAACCAGGCTATCCTCAAATGGTTTGGAATGCAGCCACACGGCCACCCATCCTGCTCTTTCCTTTTCTTCTAAGCAAATCAATACATGCATGAATTAGCTAGGTACTTCACCGTGCAGCACATCAAGTATGGATAATAATCAATGCGGTACTTACCACACCAAAAACGAATCTGCTGAAAAACGGAAGAGGAATTGCCGGTTGCTGTCAAGATCGACCGAGTGGAGCTGGGCGACGGCTGCAGACGGATAGGATTCGGACAGACTTCCGGCCGCGAATGGAGGTGGGAGGAGAAGGCAGGGGGCGGCGCTCGCGGATGGAGGTGGGGACGGTGGTCGCGGGGCTCGCGGACGGACCTAGGAGCAGGCGGTGGTGGAGGTCAGGGATACATGAGTGGCGGAGCTCTAGGTCGGAGATGGGATCTGTCCGCGCAGGGATATGGTAGCAGTATGCGGTGGAGGACGGAGCAGATGGGATGCCGGCGGCGCTAGAACGAGGAGGCTGCAGAGGATGCCGGCGGCCAACAATGGCGAGGAGCTGGGCTGAGGGCGGCGGCGATGAGGATGTGGAGAAGACAAAGAATGGGGAAATTTTCAGGGCTTGCCTTATCTGCTCATTTCTTTTTTTTCCTCTCGCGCGACGTGGCGGGAACAGTCTAGAGTTGGCGCGGAGATGAAAATATTGGCGTGTAATTTGCCTCTACTGTAAACATTTTCCTGTGAGTTGAGCCGCACACAGAAAAACGTATTTTCCTGGCGGGCAAGTCAAAACCCACATTAAAATACAGTGTTTTCCTGTGAACTACTTCGGACCTCACAGGAAAATTGACAGCCGAAAGGAAATTGCTGGTTTCTGGTAGTGGTTGCTTCACAAAAAACCATGTTTTGGCACTTTGAAAATGAAAGAATGATTTTTCATGCAAAGAAATTCAAACTTCCTCCTTCAATATTGTTCGCCATTCCAAGCTACACATGTGTGCACAATATGGGATTGTTCCGACAAAGTACTATGCCATTGTTAAGGCCATGTGTCTTCGTACGTGGTAGATCATTTATGTGAAACGTTCTTTTTTAAGAATAACCTTCGTATTTTAAGTTTGTTAGTTTATCCTGCAACTAAGTCACGCAAAATGTCAATGTGTGACCTCTCCATTTTTTAAATTAATTTTGCTCAAACTGGGACTCACATGTAATGACGCAACGCCATAACGAGTGTTGTGGGGCATACCGGAGGGGGAGGGAATAGTACGAAACTAACATCCTATCTCCATTGAAATAACATACTGTGCACATAATAATGATTTTAGAGTAAATAGAACAAACGAAAAATGATTGTAGTTTTAATTTGGCCTACTTTAAGTCGGCAAGAAACCGTACAAAATACGAGAAATTCCTAGAAAGCTAGCATCATCAGCGCATATTTGAACCACCGTATAAAACGGGTCTACTATTTTTCATAATAGGGCTTGCACAAGCTCAGATTAAGCTCCACCCGGTGGCGCTGGAACATGGTGGAGTGGTGGCGGTGGTTCCGTGCACTTGTAGTCACATAATATATTAGGGGCAAAAGAGTCTTTTCACCTTCTTATGTAGCACCATTAGGGCATGTACAATGGGGTGACGTCATACTTTCCTTACGGTCACCACGTCAGATTTTTGCTTTGTTGAAAGAGAGAGAATGAAGAAAGAGGATGTTGCCTTCCTAATGGATGATACCTTAGAAACTAAGAGAAGACTATTTTCTCAATTGAACCATGTCTCTTCCCTTATCACAGTGTATTACTAAAATTAATTGATTCTCATTAATTACTAGAGATGACAAGTAAGAGATAACACATCGTACTACTTATATTTAGTCTCTCCTCTAAATGACGTGGACTGCTTAGAGAAGAAGATGATATTTATCTACCATTGTACATGCCCTTAGTCCTCAAAATGCACCATATACTATTATATTGGAGTTGGTCATTGGTCACTCAATGTATTTGATTATCGTTATTGGGATCATACAGACCATCCAATCACCCAACATATCCCCCTCATTGTTTGATTGCTTTTGGCGTTTGGAAGGCACCCTATGTTCCGTCATTAGCGCTAACTAACGATTGTATTTTAATCAAATAATACTTGCCAATTATTATATGTTTTGTCTCCATTCCCTGCTCTATCTCTTTCCTCATTAGGGCTAATTAAAGGCATGTACAATGGGTTGATGTCAGCCTTCCCTTACGCTTGTTACGTTAGATTTTTTGCTTAGTTGGAGGAGAGAGAATGAAGGGAGAGAAGATTGTCTTCCTTTAGCTAAGTGATGATCTCTTATGAAATAAGAGAAGACTATTTTCCCCATTGTACGACTTGTCTTCCCTTATTCACATAATTTCCTATTAAAAATAATTAATTATCATTTATTGTAAAGGATGATAATAAGAGATAATGCATTGTACCAATTATATTTATCATCCTTTCTAGATGACATGGACTGCTAAGAAAAGACGCGCCTTCCCTACCATTTTACATGCCCTAAGGACTGCATAAAATCAAATAACATTTGCCAACTATTATCTAATTTGTTTCCTTACTTTGTTCTTTTATGCGTTTATATTGCACGTGAAAAATAAGGATGTTATTATTTTGGAAATATTATATGGTTATCTATTTCTATACACGTGAATTTCTACATATACTATGTTTATATGTGTGATAAAAAAAAACTATAGCAACGCACGGTCATTTAACTAGTAGTGCTAATGTATGAAAAAATATCTAAATTTATATGTTAAGTTGGAAAGAAAAAATTCTAAAATCAAATAGTAGTAGCCTAGTAGGAAAGATAATTTTAAAGTAGTGTGTCAACCAAGGAATTTTCTCCAAAACCTTCCAACGGCCGATACAATCACAATTGACCCCGCAACCGACGGCCCTGATGCGTCCTTCCACCCCCTTCCTCTTCCTCTTCCTCTTCCGGTGGCCATCTCTCCTCCCCGCTCCGCCCCCACTGCCCACGCTTTTGTGCTCCCCTCCCCCAAGATCCCATCCATGGTGGCGGCCTCGACGCCTCTCTTCCGGATCTGAAATCCTCCGCAGCCATTGCGGGATCTGTACCTGGCTGCGGCGACCAACCCGGTTCGTTCGTTGCCTTGCAAGATTTGCTTTGCCGCTGCGTGTCCTGTATGGGTGGTAGGTAGTGGGTTACTTCTCCCTGCTCCGTCCTTGGCTCCTTGAAATGGGTGCCTGACGCCACGAGGTGTTTGCTGCCGCCATGTGGAAGGGGTTCATTGGCAAGCTCTCGGGGAAGGCGCCCAAATCCGTCGGCGGCGGCGGCGGAGGGTGGGGCTCCCCTCCTTCCAAGTCCCCGACGTCGTACGGCGCCAACGGGGGGCAGTGGGACCCGATGAGGTCGTCGCCTCCGCTCCCGGTGGTCGCCGGGGCAGAGGGGGACACCAGGGAGGACGTGTTCCTCCGGAAGGTGACCGTCTGCTGCGTGCTGTTCGACTTCTCCACTGACCGGGTAGGCCGGGACTCCCCCGAGAGGGAGCGGAAGCGGCAGGTGCTGATGTCGCTCGTCGACTGCGTCGGCGCGGCGGAGGAGCCCCTCACGGAGGCGATGGTCTCGGCATGCGTGGGCATGTTCGCCATCAACCTGTTCAGGGTCTTCCCGCCCAAGGTCCGGCCAGGCGCCGGGGGAGCTGCGGAGGCCGACGAGGACGACCCATTCTTTGACCCCTCGTGGTACCACCTACAGGTCGTGTACGAGCTGCTCCTCCGGTTCGTCATGTCTCCGGTTGTCGATGTCAAGGTGGCTCGCAAGTACGTGGACAATTCCTTCATCTCTAGGCTGCTTGATTTGTTAGATTCCGATGATCCTAGAGAAAGGGATTGCTTGAAGACGGTCTTGCATAGGATATATGGGAAATTCATGGGCAATCGGCCCTTTATCCGCAAGGCTGTGAGCAATATCATATACAGGTTTGTATCTGAAGACGATCATCACAATGGGATTGCCGAACTCTTGGAGGTGTTTGGGAGCGTCATTAGCGGGTTTGCAAAGCCACTGAAGGAGGAGCATAAGTTATTTCTGTGCAAGGCGTTGATTCCTCTTCATAAGCCAAAGGCAGTAGGCATGTATCTGCCGCAGTTGACGTACTGCATTACACAGTTTATCGACAAGGAACCAAAGCTCTCAGGTACTGTGATCAGAGGCCTGTTGAAGTACTGGCCAGTGACCAACAGTCAGAAGGAGATGATGTTCTTGGGGGAGTTGGAGGAGGTGCTGGAATTGACAGAAATGCCTGAGTTCCAGAAGTGTATGGTTCCATTGTTTCGCAGGGTTGCGCACTGCCTCAATAGCTCTCATTTTCAGGTAAAATTTCGTCCAGATTTATCAATAAGCAATAGTCTATTGCCCAACACAATTTTGTTTCTGCAAGTTTCTATAATAGTTCATAGCTCTCATTGCTGGTTGTCAAAACACTCATTTAGTTCAGGAAGTTATTCCAATCGAGAATCTGTTGATTCATTACATTTTTTGTGTGACATCTGTATTTGGAAACCTGTACCTCATTTACAGCCAAAGTGATTTTGAAACTATAGTTTGATCACAGAATTCCATATGGCCATTTGCTTTCAAGAAATGAATGAAGCTGCAAGTTAATTGGTTGTAAAGGGAAATGCTAATTAATCACACCAATGTAAATAGTACATTATTTGCCTTTTCTTTTTGCTGTCCATTTAAGATTGTTTTCGTTCATATGCCTATATAAAGCTTTACACTTGTATGTGTCATTCAACAAAGTGGGATTTGATGAATGGAGAAATCTGGCGCTGTTTGTCACATTGTTTACTCTATAATCTGTACACCCCTGGTTATCCTATAAGCTCAAGAATATTGCTCTTGCTAACAGGTTGCTGAAAGGGCCTTGTACCTGTGGAACAATGAACATGTGTTCAATTTGATCTCTCGAAACCACCAAGTTATCTTGCCGATCATATATCCAGCCCTGGAAAGAAATGCTCGTTTACACTGGAACCAATCGGTTCTGAATGTCACAATGAATGTCAGGAAAATGTTCTTTGACATGGATCAGAAATTGCTGTTAGCTTGCCAGAAAAAATTTCAAGAGGAGGAAGAGAAGCAGGCCGAATCTGAGGAGCGGAGAAGGCTTATATGGGAGCACCTGGAGAGGAATGCCGCGTTCCATCAAGTAACTGGAGACATCAGCTTTTCTGTTGTTACTAAATCTGCTCCTCTGGTAGCTCCCACTATGACATGATATGTTAATGTGTTCAAATGTGCTCCATTCCACTCCATCCATAGCGCTATGGGCAACTTGTGCAGGGCATTTTATTAACTTTGTTGCCCATTGTTCCAAAGTCTGTAATTAATATTTTCTCGTCTGAGGATAAACCTTGATTCTTTCATGGTGTACTCTCAAGTGATGGACATTTCACTATCTGAAAAGATAATGCCCAAAGTCGAGTTGATTCAGCTCAAAAGAAAAATTGAAGTTGATTGTTCAATGAAACAGCTGCGGAGATGGGAGACAGAAAATTCAGCTGGTGTCATGTAGATGACATGACGTTTTGCTGATTACAGGTTCTGATGAATCTGCTCTCCAGACTTGATGTATGAACAGGTCAGTCCACAGTGCTTTCCATGATTTGATAACTCAACTACATTGTGTCTTTGCCTGCTCAGAATAGCAAATTTGATATTGCGCATCTTACCAATTCATGACAAGATCATCACTGCATAATTAAGGAGGATTCGCCTCTGCGTATGTGTGCCCGTGATTGTTTCTTTACTATTAAAACACAAATGACAGTATATGTCATGATTCTCTTCTCATTGTCAGCACTAGTTTCATGACTAATTCTTCTGAGCATGGATGATGTTGGCCTTGATGCATAACAGACGTAGTTGATGAAACCAAGTATGGTCCCTGGTGCAAGTAGCAACCACCTACTAATGAATGCAAGGGGGACCTAATACACCTAAATATTCAATGGTAATCAATTCCATCCAGCTACAAGTTCAGTGCACAATTCTGTCAGATGGATACTCACATATGAAAGATGTCTGACTCATGGCGCCACTATGGATTTGGTCCCATCCAATAATGATGTAAACCTGACTAGTTATCCACAAAAAAAGGTACTCTTTCAGGTTTTTGTGTGATAGCTTGATAGTCAGTACAATACTTAATACTGATGTCATTGCCTTGAGTACTGATTCCAAGGATCTAAAAGTACATATACTGGTAAAATCAAGAGATATTTTATGGTGCTATTTTCCATACATTTACTTATTGAAAAAGAATTGTATTATATAAGACTGTTTACTATTTAAAAAAATGCTATATCTATTGCACTGACAAGTAACACATCAACCACCACAATTTTGTTTAGCCTGGTCAAGTCCTTGCTGTTTCCACTGGTGCTTGAAAGTGAATCTGACACTCTGCGAGCTCTAGTTTGGACTCTATAAAAGAAGGCCTCACAGGCTTACACCCAGACAGATAGCTACTGTCCACTCCATATATCTTCCTGCCTTTGTTCTCCAGATAGATCAACATGTACAACCCTCCGAGTACGCAGGACATGTCCTACTATGGTCATGTTCAGAAGCGCCATGAGGAGAAAGGTTGCTTATATGCATGGTAACCTTTCTGTTATGATATAATTCTGGATAGCTCTCGTTACTCTATTCTTCTTGTTGACATATTTTGTAATGCATACATTAGAAATCACAAAGTTTTAAACTTGCTTTGAGCACCCGAGTATCTGAATGGAGTAAAATTTCATGATATAGCTTTTTTTTTTGGTGCAACAAACATGATATGATCTCAAAGTTCTTTACAAAGAAGTATATATATACCGACTTGTCACTAACCTATTTGAAGTAACACATACAAGATTTGTATCAAAAGTGTCAACATATGTATGAAGACTAATATGTAGTCAGTTTGCATCGTGTAATTTCTCATAATTTCCGAGATCCTCATCTTGTTATTAAATCTAGAGTTAGCGGTGCCTATCTCTTGGACAAATAAACCAGTATGATTAGGGGCCTCTTCCATTCAAAGGAATATATTCCTTATGAACTACTTCAGAGCTTGTTTAATTTGTATGGTCGAAAGCACATAAATATTTCCTATGGACTAGTTCACATGCAACTTCAAAAGAAAAATACTATTGAGTCCAATCTCATGGTTTTTTTTGTGTGCCAAGGACAACCATGCCAAACACCTAATCCCTTCAGAAAACTTTTGTGGTCTTCCTGTGATGCAACCTAACTTCTACTACAACATATTTCTATGTTTAAAATTCCTGTAGAGTTCTACATGGCATGGCATCTAATTCCTTCAATTTTGTTGTATTCGTAAAATTTTAAATCATACGAAACAAAGAGGCCCTAGCAGATGCCACACACTAATTCAAAACTTTTCTAGTTCTCAACCGAAAATTTCATTATTGTGTTTTTCTCAGTCTTTTAGGATTCAGAACACGGTGAAAATGATTAAGGTAGGATTCTGATGTGAGGGAGGAGATGGTTTCCTTAACTTTAGTCCTTACAAAGCTTTGTTCCTATAAGGAAACTAATTAGCCCAATTGCTCAACTCTTCATCATTCACTTCCTCTTTGGCATGCTTTCTTTTGACAAAGTTAATTCTTACTTTCTGTGAGGATGAGCAACAAAAAGCTTCTAGCATCTGTATCATCTTGAAGCCTTCTGTTTGGTGAGAGATTGCGATTCGTGGAGGTAGCTAGTGATATTTTCCTTTATTCCTGAAAGGGATATCTACCAAACATGTGACCCAACTATATGCTACCTTTGGCTTGTTTTATCATTTGGAAAATGACATGCTGTGGGCAAGTGGTAGTTAGTAGTTACGGGTCGTCTTCATGTAACTTTGCCTGGACCTTGTCTTTCACACTCCAGCACGTTGAATCTAATGACATCATCGAATCAGGTTGGGATTCGCTCCAATATGAAAGTAGTTTCAGATATTTCTCTAGGAAACTGTGCACTATACCCTCAGTTAAGTTTAGGAGCCGGTTCTGATGCGCTTCGTCATTTTTGGTTAAAGAAATCTGTGGATTTTACATTGGAAGCTTGTTGTTTGCAGCCTGTTTACACTGTGTTGCTGCTTCTGCTGCTACGAGACCTGCGAGTGCTGCATGGAGTCCATTTGCTGCTGCGGTTAGTTTAGCTCGACGGAATCATCCTGGAGACGTATGGCCAGCTCGACATTCATCGCTATCTGTAGATGATGCCCGTGTCGTTGCACCGTCGGCAAACAGCCAGTGCTGCTTGCTCAAATAAAAACTGGCGACTGCGTTGTCGTATATGTGGTTGTTATTGTTGATGTGTGTGTGTTTTCCTTTGATGGTGAAATGCTCTGCCAAGTGCTCTTGTTTGTAAGAGAGGTCCTCCAGTATATACGAGTACTTTGTAAAATTTTCAATTACATAAGCGCTCAGCTCCTGTTTTCTTGGTCCATCGAACACAAATTCCACACCGTTTACCATGCGAACAGCTTGCATTTCACCAGAGACCATGAATTCCACCATTTCTTCCCCAAGTCCCGGGCCAAGCCATTGTCGAGAGTTGCATCCGCGACTTCGAGCTCTTTGATTGCGTGCTGTTTACCTTCGAATAGAACGTAGGGTCGATATCCCGAATACGCTGTCCCTCGAGCAAAGCGCGAACTGTTCGTCCACAACTGAATCTGCATCCACGCACTTGAGCTGCCTTCCAAGGCAATAGGTTGACGCCATCCCTCCTACTAACCTCCGTCTATAAAAGGATGTCTCAACTTAGGACAAATTTGAATGTATCTAGATACTAAAATGGGTCTAGATACATTCAAATTTTGACAAAGTTGAGACATCTATTTATAGACGGAGGGAGTATTTACGACACTCCCTCCCTTTGGGTTCGCAGATCTTGTGCTTAGATCGTCAATTTGATTAACATAGTATTACTACAACACTTACAAAACATCTATATATAGCAGAAATTCAATTCGGCTCCCAGGTGCGTATGCTCCCTCTAATAAAAAATTATATTTCGAAATGTCGAAAAATTTGGACAAAAAATTCTACATGTACATCTTCATAATATACGTGCGTTCGTCAAGTTTCACGAAAAACCAATATTTTGTGTGGTCTATATAAAAAAGAGAAAGTTTATCTTGTGAAAAGCATTTTTTTACACTGAATTTTGTCTTTTTACACACGTCACATGACAAGTCGATTTTTTATGAAACGACTTTGTGAGCACGTAGCACGTGAAGATGTACGTGCGAACTTTTAGTTACAATTTTTTTGAAAAATTAAAATGTATGTAAGATGCATTTCGAAATATAGAGAGCATATGGACCCATGTTCCAAAACACCTCTCCCGAAATTTCAGATGTTTCGTTTTAATATTATAAATTTTGTGTTATACAATTATATTTGTTAAATCGACGGATACAGGTGGGACAGGACCGAGGGAGTACTAGGATACGCATCGATGCCCTTCACACATCTTTTTTTCTCGATAAAGGACACTTTATTACTTAAAAATGCAAGCATTACACCCAACCTGTGCATAACTAAGATGCACACAGCCGTTCAAGTATCAAGTCTGGAAACAAATAAGTTATAAAGGCAGACAAAAAGAGCCAACTAGACTAAACTTCGTTGGCTTCAATCCACCTAATATGCAACTCCTTAATCATATTCTCCAACCGTGTAGACACCTCCATAAAAAGGTCTTGGTCCTCCAAACGTTGAAGTCTCCGTCTGTCTAACGATCTCCTAGCTACTCCTCTAAAGGCACAACACATGAAACATCACCACCCCGTAGTCCAACGAATCCATGGCCCAGCCCGTCATGCGCCACTAGCCCCATTGTTGTTCGAGCCGATGGAATCGGACTAAGTTGGGGGACGCAGCGACCGGTGTCATCCACAGGCGGGAGTCAGTCACGTATGTATACATGACGCCATAATGGCCATGCGAACCTCCTAACTGCCGGTCGCGAGCACTTCCTAGTAGAGAACTATGGACCGCTTCCTCAGGAGACAACAACCGTCCAAAGAGCAGCAGAGCCCAGGCAAGATGTGTTGCCGTCCTTCGCTCGCCGGGGTGCTTCTTCGTGTGCTTCTGATGGGTTCCACGTATTCCACTGCCTGCTCCCTCGGTCTGCTTGCGGTGTGGTTTTTCTCCGGAGTTGCTCGCCTTGCGGTCGGCATGAGGTCCTCAAGGTGATGTCGGGTTTTGGCTTTGTGTCGCTTGCGCTTGTGGCGTGACTCGTCTCTGCATCGCCCTTCGACCACGGGGTCGGCACACCGGTGTCGTCGCCCCAGTCTCGGCTATCCGACGCCCTTCGACTGTGCCTGGTCTCGGTTCTGCAGGTCTTTGTCACCGTCCTTCGCTCGCCATGCCAAGTCGCAATGACTGTCCTTTGTGGAGCTGACCTCCCGGGGGATTCGGTTGGCTCCGGTTGCTAACCTCCCCCTCCCTTTGTGTTCCCTTTTCTAGTTTTCTTTTTTCTGTATTTTTATTGTCTTCTTCTCCCCTGTATCCCCGTGTATCTCCCCACATCTGTTGTAAGAACATGTCATATCTCACAAATGCACACATATGCATGGAGAGAATATATACGATTTGGAAACTATTTGAATTCGTATATGTTCATTGTCTTTGCTGTTTAAACTTGCATCCAAAATTGATATAAAATCTTATAGAGATACACATGTCACTAAATGCCACAAATAAGAATTGCATTTTGTTTATTTGTTTTCTTTCCAGCCAAAGAAATAAAGAAAAAATTAAATAAGAAAAATATGGCACATAGCATGAGATGGGCTTGATTCAGACCTACACAACACAACGACACCACTCTATGTTTGGTCTGAAAGGATCAAAATGCTTACCGGGATGCTTGCATCATTATCTTCAGTGCTAATGCCCTCCTCGCCTGAAAATCTTCCACCCGCACATACTGAGAGAATTGATGGTGCTGCAAACACCACAATGCCGCTTACAACAAAGGTGGGCCCAGCTACATCTGTCCCAGTGATGGCAACGACAGTCACCGCTTCCCTCAATCTAGTACAATATATATAATTATACTAACTTTTATAACTTTTAACATTTTAACAATTAATATTGATCATATCGTGGTATTATCAAATAAATTGTATATCATTTAGTTCTCTTTATTAGCCACACAAATGTTTGGTGAAGGTTAATTGTTGTTTTCTTTGTTATATAGTTGCAATATATAGCATTGGGATTGCAAACGAGTAGCGCCAAAAGTTTTCCTTCCCGAGACATTGCCACTTAACAAGAGAGTGAAATTAAACAACTTAAATGTGGAAAAAAAGGCCGGAAAGCTTGCAAGCCTCTATGGATAGTTTACAGTTTATGAATTGCGTTTTGCACATGTATATTTTGGTGGAAATATTCTTCTCTATTTAAACATGGCAACGCAGCCTAAAAATCTTAATAGAGATTTGTAGCGCCTGGTTTGGTAAATAAATTTGGTGTAACTTCTAGAGTATAAATTGTCATAGACTCCCTACACCATGGTGGTCTCTCCTTCTGGAGCCTATAGCATCCATCGAAACCATTGCCTCTACAACTCACTCGTTGATTCTTGGGATTTATCCAGCGATGGTCTGACCTACGTTACCAATGCGACGTATGGTGGAGTGTATGTATTTGTGTATTCTTCTTTAGCACCCTTATCGGTGGCTTTGTAGTTGTGGTCGGGGCGGTAGTTGTGCACCTTAACTTGTCGAATGGTAGTAATGTGAAGCGACCAAAGGGTCAGGTCTTTGTGCTTACAGCGTTAGTCTCTGGATCAACTCATTAGCACAAAGCTAAAGATGTAATAGAATGAAACGAAGATCCTAAGCTATTACACCGATGATCTAAATATGAGAATACAACTTCCGTATCTGACCGGCTAACTTAACACAAATAAAAATCAGCAACTGAAAGCAAATAAACATATGGAGTCTCATTCAGGGCTATAGGCGAAACATCTTGAGTACACACGTGTGTACGTACGATCACTACGGGAAAAAATGCAGTTGCCGTGCATTGCATCTTTGCCATGTGTTTCCGCACGGCAAAGATTTCTTTGCCGTGCGCACGTAGAAAAACGCACGGCAAAGATTTTGGCCACGGCAAACAGAGACACGAGCGCATGGCAAAGATTTGATTCACGGCAATGACGGAAGAGAGCGCACGGCAAAGAAAGTTGCACGGCAAAGGACCAACATAGCGCACGGCAAAGATAGACTACACGGCAAAGACGTTGGCACACGGCAAAGCACAAAAGGCATCGCCGTGCACACCTTTGCCTGGTGTTTTTAACAAACGCACGGCAAAGCAAGTCTTTTCCTAGTGTTTTTAACAAACACACGGCAAAGCAAGCCTTTGCCTAGTGTAAGCGCACGGCAAAGATGTAAAAACTGGATTTCCTCTCAGCTCAAAAGGTGTGGCGTTGTATAGTTATCAACAAACGAACGCTTAGCTCAGTGGCAAGTTTGCACGCTTTAACTACTCTGCGTCCTAGGTTCGAATCCCAGATCGATCAGTTTGGTGTTTTTTTTAGATAAAACATATTTAGCACACGGCAAAGAAGCGACCTTTGCCGTGACTTTACCGTGCGGTCTTTGCCGTGCGGCGACACACGGCAAAGCCTTTGCCGTGCATATAAGACCCTTTGCCGTGCAAATAGTTGCACGGCAAAGACAGTTTTTCCCGTAGTGGATAAACTCATTTGTCGTCGGTGCTAACAACATTATATGTTCTAGGCAATATTTTGAATGTATAGGGAAGCATCGCTACCAAAGTATAAGAGCATCTCTAGTCGCGTCCCCCAAACCATGCCGGATTGAGCGTTTGGGGGACGTGTTTTGTTCGTGCCGCGTTTGGGGGACGTCGCTCCCCAGCAGCGTCCCCTAAACGCCGCCCCCAAACATTAAAAATATTTTTTTTAACACATAATCATTTATCAAATATAGCATATGAATAAAAATGTTTGCGAGGATTGTTTTCAAATTAAAATATAAAAAACAATAAAACAAGTAAACAAATATAATAAATAGGGCTAGATGCTAGATCAAGATGCCACGGTATTTCCTTTGATACTCCACAAATGCTCAACGAGATCAGCTTGAAGTTGACATGAACATTGCTCGTCCTCCAGCAGCAGGGCAAGCATCTCATCGTCGTTGTCCATGTCTAAAGCAAAATCAATGGTTAAAATTGCGCCGAGGCAGACGATGCAACGAACAGCGGCCAATCGCGCCTACCTGGCAAGTCGTCGAGCACCTTGTGTGCGCGGAGGTGGGGCGGATTTGACGCCTTCTGGGACGCTGGCGAAGCGGCGGCGGCGATACGATCGGCGGGAGCGCCAGCCGCGACGACGGTGCGACTCTCGAAGAGATCAGACGTCGAAACAGCCGGGAAATCCAGCGGGGCGGAGGGGTGGGAGGCGCGGGAAGGAAGGAGCGACGAGAAAAAAGGCGCGAACCAACGATTTATGCAAATAGTCGCCAACATGTGGGAGCCCGCCTCGTTTTTCGTTGTGTCCGGCATGCCCGGAGCGTCTCCTGTGGGACGGGGACGGGCTCGGGGCGCCGGACACCGTATCGGGGCGCGCCGGATAAAATTGGGCTTTGAGGACGCGGCTGGAACCAGTTTTTGATCCGGCGCGCCCCAAATTGCTTTGGGGGACGCTTTGGGGGACGCGATTGGAGATGCTCTAAAAGACCTATCTTGTACATGCATATTTGGTTAAGGGGGGTTTAGGACTTTCTTAGCGAAAAGCAATTATAGTTTTGTCCATCTTCCAAAGTTGTTTAACTTTCAAACTCCACTAGTGTACACTCATGTTAGTAAGTCAGGTCCAAGGCTCCTACCATGTCACTCATCAATCAAATATTCTCCATCGTTTCACATGTGCACATGTTAGTAAGTTAGGCTCAAGGCCCTTACCATGTTACTCGTCAATCGACTGAGCTCCACCTTCCACTATTACACGAGTCTGTAAGTTAGGCTCAAGGCCCTTACCATGTCACTCATCAACCAACTAAGCTATATCGCCGACTAGTGCACATGAATGTTGCCAGGCCTAAGGCTTGTGCCATGTCACTAAACCTAAAATCTTCGCTACCAATCCACCCAATATTTCATTAGATCAAGTAGCTTCGGTCAAATTAAAATATACTTTTCCACCAAGGTATAACCATGACCTGATTGCCATGGTATTAAGGGATGTATTTAGCAAAACTGATGTCCATTGTAAGCACTGTTAAACGTTGTCCCAAAACTGGAGAATGGTCAAGCACGTCCCGCTTGCTTGTCAACAATGTCTCGCTGACAAGTGCGGCCCACTACTGCCGAGCCATGCATTTTCTTTATATGGGCCCTTTGTGCATACACGGCCCAAATACATGGTCGCACTTGTCCTGGAGCCCATAAACAAACCCTAACCGTCACTTAATTATCAGCTCCTTTTGCTATATAATACAGCAAACACTTAGCCCCCACCACCAACTCTCCACTCCCCTCTCCGTACCCTACCACATTCACAGTAATCCACTCCCATGAACGCAAGATCAAGTCGGAGATCTCATCAACTCACAAACTCCCATATTTTTTACTGAGTGTCCTCCTCTTGTCGTGGCAAGGATATGAAGCCATAGTTGGAGAGCTGAAGGCTGTCATGTCGGATTCTATGTCCCGATCTGGTGCAGCCTCCGCGTCGTAGTCCTCTACCTTCGTTTCCGGTTCTAAAGTATGGTCTTCATCTCTTGTATAAACCGTGTTGCACCTCATTATTTCACTTCCATCTCTGTTCCCGAGTCTAATCTTTCTTTTGCATCTTTCAGATCCAAGAGTACGCGCGGGATGGTGGGCATCTGGACATCGTCGTCCGTGTTCGGTGCACAGAGGATGGTGGGCATCTGGTGTGCATGGAGGAAGCCGTCCATGTCGGTCATAGTACCGTGTGCGGAGGAAGCCAAACATTTCGCTGCCGTCGTCATAGTACTGTGTGCGCACGATGTTGTCCATGTCTCCGCCGCCGTCATAGTATAGTGCTTGTAGAATCTCACGGGATTGGGGCTGGTTGTGGCGATCTCCGGATCTCACATCTAGTCCTAGCAGCGAGTTGGGGATGCACGGCTGTCGGTGCAAAACCGTTCTCCGATCCTGGTCGTGGCAGGCGATGGCGATGTCACGCGTCGTATCCTTCTTGAAGGCATCGCCGTCGCAGTCTGTGTCTTCTCACTCGTGCCGCTCCAGGGAAACCCTAGATCCGGGTCTCCCGGATCGGATGATGACGGTGCCTCCGGTCGTTCTACCTCTTGAGGCATTATTTTTTGGAGCCGCTGCTGGATGGAGGTGGATGTTGGTGGAGTAGTGTTCATCTACCACGTTGACGTCGATGATTTTCGGTGGCGTGGAGCTGCAAGGTATCGAAGACGGGCGGGACTTCGGACGAGTGCAGGATGGTGGAGCTGTCAAGGCCATGGTGACATCGACAGGTCTGGCAAGATCAATGCGGTGATCCCTCTTGAAGATGGGTGCGAGGAAGATGGCGGTAGCGATTTCTGTGGCGTGTGTATTGGCGTGCGCTCAGGGTCCGCTTGACTGGTTGTGCTTCTCACCCGCCAATGGGTGGCTTGAAAAGGCATTCAATTTTAGATGATGTGCGTTGGTGCATTGTCAGGGTAATGGCCCTGTTCATGGTCAACCCCTTCATCGCTCTTGTAGGCATAGCGAGTTGTCGCTGGAAATGTGGCTTCGAGTTGATCTTTATATCTCCCTTGTAAGGCTTTGCGAATAATTTAATAAATAAAAGTTGTGTGCATCCTTTGGATGCAGAGGCTGGGGCGATGCTCCCATTTCAAAAAAAAAAATCTCACAGAATAGCGAGGTGCTCACGATTAGATTAAAAATATAGAAGAATTAGTGGAGAAATCTATTAGATTTGTTTGCAATTTATTCTTTGAACATTATGAAATTAGCATCTTGATGAAATCGAAATTACAAAATCAAAATTAATGTCTTGATGTCAAAATTGACCCCTTGATTATGAATTATTGATTATGATTAATTTAGTTGCCATAAAAGATATACCAATAGTTTTACGCCGCACTTTCCCTTGTCACGACATTAAACGATATGCAGTATATTCATGTACCGAGATGTTTCAGTTGTGGTGTCACGTACGATAGAGCGTGTGTAAGGGTACATTAATTTCCCCTATGTATGGTTTTGGTAATTAATGTCAATTCTTATGGACTAATATTTTCATTGAGTTTATATGAAGGAATATTTCATAGGTAATTCTTGTAGTCCATATGTTGAATTCAAGTGTGGATGGCATGAAGATAAAGATATACCTTAAGTATTGACATCATCGATTTGAAGAGAAAAATATTATATGATTAAAGTCTTGAGATATTGATTTCAAGAGAAGAATTTAAGATATAGCTCTAAGCCGGTGTCATGATAGTCTCATGAGTTAAGCTATGGTTGACTAAGATTTAGAGCATGCAATCAAACGACCTCAAGATATTATGATAAGCATGAGGAGATACAAGGTTGACCAAGGCTAAGAGCAAATATTGAACTTAAGTTGGTCAACACATGAAGCTTAAAGATTATACCACTTTGGATGATATGATTTTGTGGTTGGGTAAACTTTATTAACTAGATGATACCCCGCGCGTTGCTGCGGAATATGTTGATATATCTTTGCAGGATTCGTAAAGTAAAGAACATTGCATATTTAGTAACTGCTGTATCAGTTAAGCTAAAAATATATTATCATGCTAATCACCCCGCAGAAAGCTGCAATGAATCCCATATACTATATTTATTTATTCGTTGCAAGTGAATCCCATATATATTTAGAAAGTAGAGAGCTTGAAATAACACTAATGTAGTACAAAATAAAAATAAGTTAACCATTGGCAGATTCCGACTCAACCTTACAAATTAAGCCCATTTAGTCAATATCATATACTAATTTCAGATATGTGATGCTCACCGATAAGTATTTTGACAGGTGCAGAAATATATATATATCGTTGGTTTGTGTTGTAAATTTAGTCTGGACACTATTAATATCTAGGATATGCTAGTCCCCATGCCAATGCATTATGAGGCAAGGTCTAAGGGTCATGGAACCATGGGGGAGGATATTGAAATCAATGCAGTGATCAGTAGTAAGATGAAGTAACTCAGAAAACTGAGTAACTGCTTATGTTTTTTGCAACAAAACTGCAAGGGAAACATCTACACTATGGCAATTACCTATGTTGAGCAGGATGCCTATTCATTTCCACATGCTAAGTCATTGTGCACCCATTGAACCGCAATTTTCATTGTTCCTTAAATAACATCCTTGTTTCTCAATTTGTCTAACATATAGATTAGCTTGGAAATATTATCTAAACAATCCTAGTCTAGGAAACAGACAATGCAGAAACTTGTTTCAGTATGGTTCATCAGTTTTCCAAGTTGCCATACTACCTGAAACAATGATTATCCAATATTCTGTTCTCAAATCACACTTAGCGCTTCTAATACATACGGTTAGACTATATGACTCTCAAGAGCATAAGTAATCCAGAGCGTCTACCTCACACATTGAATTTGACTCCATGTGAATAAGCACGAGACCATCTGATGTCTACTCACGCTTCTTTTCCTGTAGACAGTGTTGGGCCTCCAAGAGCAGAGGTTTGTAGAACAGCAGCAAGTTTTCCCTTAAGTGGATCATCCAAGGTTTATCGAACTCATGAGGAAGAGGTCAAAGATATCCTCTCAAGCAACCCTGCAATCACGATACAAGAAGTCTCTTGTGTCCCCAACACATACACTTGTCCGATGTATAGGTGCACTAGTTCGGCGAAGAGATAGTGAAATAGAAGTAGTATGGATGTATATGAGTGGTAATAGTAATCTGAATAAAATATGGCAGCGAGTAAACATGCAACAGAACAATAAGCGGTAATTCATGTTTGGAAACAAGGCCTAGGGATCATACTTTCACTAGTGGACACTCTCAACATTGATCGCATAATAAATAATAACTTCTCTCATTTGTGCTATACACTCTTTTGTTGGATGACAAACACCATTCGTTGTGTAGGGCTACAAGAGCTCCCTCAAGCCGGAGTTAACAAGCGCCACAACATTCTGCATTCATATTTAAGTAACCTTAGAGCATAATAGATCTTTGCAAAATAAACCGAGAACTAACATAGCATACACACTGTCCACATTACGCTATGAAAGGAGGAATAGATCACATCAATACTATCATAATGACAATTAACTCCACAACCTACAAGAGATCATGATCATAGCCTACGACAAGAACCACACGATGCACACACTGTCACCATTACACCATGCAGGAGGAATAGACTACTTTAATAACATCACATGAGTAGCACATAGACTAATAGCGATACAAAGCTCATCATATGGATCTCAATTATGCAAGCAATTCATGAGATCATTGTATTGGAGTACAGAGAGAGAGATTAACCACATAGCTACGGTAGAGCCCTCAGCCCAAGGGGAGAATTACTCCCTCCTCATCATGGGAACAGCGATGGCGGTGAAGATGGCGGTGGAGATGGCTTCCGGGGGCAATTCCCCGTCCCGGCGGCGTGCCGGAACAGGGACTTATGTCTCCCAAATCTTGACTTCGCGATGACGGCGGCTCTGGAACTTTTCTCGTATCGGGGCTCTCGGTACAGGGGTATTCGCGACGAAGGCTATATGTAGGCGGAAGGGTAGGTCAGGGGGCCACACGAGGGCCCCACACACCAGGGCCGCGCGGCCAGGGCCTGGGCCGCGCCGCCCTGTTGTGTCGGCGCCTCGTGGCCCCACTTCCTTTCCCCCTCGGTCTTCTGGAAGCTTCGTGTAAAAATAGGACCTTGGGCGTTGATTTCGTCCAATTCCGAGAATATTTCCTTACTAGGATTTCTGAAACCAAAAACAGCAGAAACAGCAACTGGCACTTCGGCATCTTGTTAATAGGTTAGTGCCAAAATGTATAATAATGCTGTAAAGTATGTGTAAAACATTCAAGTATTGTCATAAAAGTAGCATGTAACATAAGAAATTATAGATACGTTTGAGACGTATCAAGCATCCCCAAGCTTAGTTCCTACTCGCCCTCGAGTAGGTAAACGATAACACAAATAATTTCTGAAGTGACATGCTACCAACATAATCTTGATCAACATTATTGTAAAGCATATGAGATGAATGGAGTGATCTGAACAAAAGATTGCTAACAAAGATAATGACTAAACAAATGAATCGTATAGCAAAACTTTTCATGAATAGTACTTTCAAGACAAGCATCAATAAGACTTGCATAAGAGCTAACTCATAAGCAATAAATTCAAAGTAGAATGCATTGAAGCAACACAAAGGATGATTAAGTTTCATCGATTGCTTTCAACTTGTAACATGTATATCTCATGGATATTTGTCAACCTAGAGTAATATAACAGGTGCAATAAGTAAACATGTAAGAGTCAATGCACGCAGTTAACACAAGTGTTTGCTTCTAAGATATAAAGGAGTGGGTAAACTGACTCAACAGAAAGTAAAAGAATGGCCCTTCGCAGAGGGAAGCATAGATTACTATTTTTGTGCTAGAGCTTTTGTTTTGAAAACATAGAAACAATTTTGTCAACGGTAGTAATAATTCATATGTGCTATGCATAATACTTCCTACAAGTTGCAAGTCTCATGCATAGAGTACTAGTAGTGCTCGCACCTTGTCCTAATCAGCTCGGATAACACGGATTATCATCACATGACATATGTTTCAACCAAGTGTCACAAAGGGGTACTCTATGCCGCCCGTACAAAGGTCTAAGGAGAAAGAACGCATTGGATTTCTCGTTTTGATTATTCTCAACTTAGACATCCATACCGGGACAACATAGACAACAGATAATGGACTCCTCTTTTAATGCTTAAGCATTCAACAACAAATAATATTCTCATAAGAGATTGAGGTTGTATGTCCACACTGAAACTTCCACCATGATACATGGCTTTAGTTGGCTGCCCAATGTTCTTCTCTAACATATGCATACTCAAACCATTTGATCATGAAATCGCACTTACTTCAGACAAGACGAACATGCATAGCATCTCACATGATATCCAACAAAGGTAAAAAGTTGATGGCGTCCCCAGAAACATGGTTACCGCTCAACAAGCAACTTATAAGAATTAAGACACATAACTACATATTCATCACCACAATAGTTTTTAAGCTATTTGTCCCATGAGCTATATATTGCAAAGATAAAGGAATGAAATTTTAAAGGTAGCACTCAAGTAATTTACTTTGGAATGGCAGAAAAATACCACATAGTAGGTAGATATGGTGGACACAAATGGCATGGGGTTTGGCTCAAGGTGTTCGGATGCACGAGAAGCATTTCCTCTCAGTACAAGGTTTGGGCTAGCAAGGTTGTTTGAAGCAAACACAAGTATGAACAGGTACAACAAAACTTACACAAGAACATATTGCAAGCATTATAAGGCTCTACACTGTCTTCCTTATTGTTCAAACATTTTACCCGAAAATATCTAGACTAAGAGAGACCAATCATGCAAACCAAATTAAACAAGCTCTACGGTAGTTCTTCATTAATAGATTAAACTACATGATGCAAGAGCTTAAATATGATCTATGAGAGCTCAAACAATTGCCAAGTTATTCCAAACCATATGCAGCATTTTCTGATTCCAACCAAATAGCAATTTAACGAAGCAATTTCAGCCTTCGCCATGAACATTAAAGCACAATTAAGAACACAAGTGTTCCATATGAAAAAGCGGAGCGTAATATCTCCAATATAAGAATGATGGGATCCAACTTTATTCAAACCAAAACGAAAATAAAAGCAAACCGACGCTCCAAGTAAAGAACATAAGATGTGACCGAATAAAAATATAGTTTCAATAGAAGAAACCTGATAAGTTGATGAAGAAGGGGATGCCTTGGGCATCCCCAAGCTTAGACGCTTGAGTCTTCTTGAAATATGCAGGGATGAACCACGGGGCATCCCCAAGCTTAGACTTTTCACTCTTCTTGATCATATATCATCCTCCTCTCTTGACCCTTGAAAATTTCCTTCACACCAAACTTAGAGCAAACTCATTAGAGGGTTAGTGCATAATTAAAATTCACATGTTCAGAGGTGACACAACCATTCTTAACACTTCTAGACATTGCACAAAGCTTCTGAAAGTTAATGGAACAAAGAAACTCATTCAACATAGCAAAAGCGGCAATGCGAAATAAAGGCAGAATCTGTCAAAACAGAACAGTCCGTAAAGACGAATTTTGCAGGGGCACTTAACTTGCTCACATGGAAAAACTCAAAACTAATGAAAGTTGCGTACATATCTGAGGATCACGCACGTAAATTTGCAGATTTTTTTGACTCCTCTACAGAGAGATTTGCGCGAATTCGTGACAGACAACAATTCTGTTTCTGCGCAGTAATCCAATTCTAGTATCAACTTTACCATAGAGACTTTACTTGGCACAATAACATGATAAGGAGAGGTTGCTACAGTAGTAACAACTTCCAAGACACAAAAAAACAGTAGCAAAATAAACACATGGGTTATCTCCCAAGAAGTTCTTTCTTATTAGCCATTAAGATGGGCTCAGTAATTTTAATGATGATGCTCTAAGGATGAGAGTCGCAGCAAAGAGAGAATCAAAAAGCAAGTATGAAGCAAATTTAAGCCTAACCCTCTTCCTATGAAAAGGAATCTTGTACACAAATAAATTCATGAAGAACAAAGTGACAAGCATAAGAAGATAAGACACGAGTAACTTCAAGATTCTCAACATAAAGAGGGGAAACTTAATATTATTAAGATGCATACAACCGTGTTTCCCTCTCTCATAATAACTTTCAGTAGCATCATTGATGAAATCCACAATATAACCATCACTTAAAACATTCTTATCATGGTTCATATGCATAAAGGTATCATTTTTGACATAAGAAAAACTCTTCTCATTAATAGTAATTGGAGCAGGATCATTATCAAGAATTTGAACATGGTAAACAAGTTGCATACTAAGGGAATGGTTTTTGGCAAGCCCATCATAACTATGACAAGTTTCATAAGGATAATTGTAACATGTGTCATATCCATCTCTATAGCGATTATCTAAACCAGAATATGTAATATCATCATTTTCACTAAAAGTAGAGGTCTCAAATATAGGATCTTCAAGCACAACATCCCCAAGCTTAGAGCTTTCAATATCATCGTTTGAGGGGACATGAATAATGCTATCATCATTACTTTCATAATCAGTACCAAAGAGATTTCCAATATCAAAGGTAGTGTGCTCTTCCAAATCATGATCACTAATATGGGTAAAGGGTATAGGAAGATCATCGTACTCAGATTCATTATCATAATAATCATTAGGAGCAACATACTTACGGTTACCTATTGTTACCTCATACACGCGGGGATATGCCGTTACCTCTTTCTTCTTATTCTTCTTCTTTCTTCCTTCTCCTCGTTTCCTTCTTTAGGAGGAAGAGTCTTGAAGGGAGGCTTCTCCAAATAACCTGATTTATTTCCAGAAACAATAGAAGAAACTTGGGAGGATTCCCCCTTTTCATTAATAAGTTTAAAACACACAACGGTCCTATCATATTTTGGCAAAGTGTCATCTTCTAAAATATTCTGTATGTAAGTATTTGTATGGCAATTATTAATGCAATAAGAAAGACACCCATGCAGGACATCATCAATATCAAGATCGTTAATATTTAACAAAGAAATTTTTCTTGATAACTCTTCACACTTCAAAAATAAGGTAAGTTCATCATGCTGATTAGGAATAATTTCATCATCACAATACAAATTTGCAGCACTCATGGGGTTCGAATTATCATTGGAGGAGCATTGAAAATTAAAATGACCAACTCTATGGCAAAGTTCACAAATAAAAGGATAGAGGGCACACACTTTTTCTCCAAGATCATCTAGAGCCCTAGACCACTTTCTAGTTTTTTCATTCCTATGATGGATACAATATTCTTCTTCGATTTGATTAATTCCACAAGGTCTATGTATTCCACAAAAATTAACATGCTTATAAGAAATAGCATTTTCAGAAGTTTGAACATGTTCATTGCAATCATTAATAACAATTTCATCCTTCATGCAAGCGTCTTTAAAAGGTTCATGATACTTATCAAAATTCTTCCTAGGCAATTCAATGTGAGAAGCAAAAGCTTTATAAAGATTTGCAACAACTTGAGAGTCAAGACCATAAGTAGCACTCATATTTCGAAATTTATCGGTATCCATAAAAGTTTCAATGCATTCATAATCATAATTTATACCTGACTCTCTACCTTTGTCATTCTCCCAATCTTCAGCGTTCTCCTGAATCCGATTAAGAAGGTCCCATTTAAACTCTTCTTTATTGCGCGTGAATGATCCAGAACAAGCAGTATCCAGCAAGGTTTTATCCTGAAAAGAAAGTCTTGCATAGAAATTATCAATGATAATATTACCAGGAAGCTCATGATTGGGGCATTTGAGCATTAAAGACTTCAATCTCTCCCATGCTTGGGCAATACTCTCTCCATCATGAGGCCAGAAATTATATATTCGGTTTCGGTCTTTGTGAATTTCACTTGGAGGATAGAATTTAGAATAAAATAGAGGCACAATATCCTTCCAATCAAGAGAATGCCCATCCTTCAGCAGTTTATACCAATGCGCCGCTTTACCAGACAACGACATAGAGAATAATTTCTTCTTCACTTCATCCATAGAGATACCTGCACACTTAAATAACCCGCATAATTCATGCAAAGAGAGTAAATGATCTCCAGGATGGACAGTTCCATCCCCTTCATAGCGGTTATCCACAACACGTTCAATAATTTTCATGGGTATTTTATACGGAATACTTTCAGTAGGTGGATTTAAAATATTGATACGTCTCAAACGTATCTATAATTTCTTATGTTCCATGCTACTTTTATGACAATACTTGAATGTTTTATACATACTTTACAACATTATTATACATTTTCCGGCACTAACCTATTAACAAGATGCCGAAGCGCCAGTTCTGTTTTCTGCTGTTTTTGGTTCAGAAATCCTAGTAAGGAAATATCTCGAATTGGACGAAATCAACGCCTGGGTCCTATTTTTACACGAAGCTTCCGAAGACCGAAAGGGAAACGAAGTGGGGCCACGAGGCGCCGACACAGCAGGGCGGTGCGGCCGCCCGGCCGCGCGGTGTGTGGGGCCCTCGTGTGGCCCCCTGACCTACCCTTTCGCCTACATATAGCCTTCGTCGCGAAACCCCCTGTACCGAGAGCCACGATACGGCCGGAAAACCTTCTAGAGACGCCGCCGTCGCGAATCCCATCTCGGGGGATTCAGGAGACTCCTGCCGGAGAGGGGAATCATCACCGGAGGGGCTCTACATCATCATGCCAGCCTCCGGATTGATGCGTGAGTAGTTCATCCTTGGACTATGGGTCCATAGCAGTAGCTAGATGGTTGTCTTCTCCGCTTGTGCTATCATTGTTTAGATCTTGTGAGCTGCCTAACATGATCAAGATCATCTATTTGTAATGCTACATGTTGTGTTTGGCGGGATCCGATGAATATAGAATATTATGTTAAGTTGATTATCAATCTATCATATATGTGTTGTTTATGTTCTTGCATGCTCTCCGTTGCTAGTAGAGGCTCTGGCCAAGTTGATACTTGTAACTCCAAGAGGGGGTAATTATGCTCGATAGTGGGTTCATGCCTCCATTGAATCTGGGACAGTGACAGAAAGTTCTAAGGTTGTGGATGTGTTGCTACTAGGGATAAAACATCGATGCTTTGTCTAAGGATATTTGTGTTGATTACATTACGCGCCATACTTAATGCAATTATCTGTTGTTTACAACTTAATACTGGAAGGGGTTCGGATGATAACCTGAAGGTGGATTATTTAGGCATATATGCATGCTGGATAGCGGTCTATGTACTTTGTCGTAATGCCCTGATTAAATCACATAATAATCATCATTGATATGTATTGAATCTTTATTTTTCAATTGCCCACCTGTAATTTGTTCACCCAACATGTTAGTTATCTTATTGGAGAGACACCACTAGTGAACTGTGGACCCCGGTCCATTCTTTTACATCTGAATACATTCTACTGTTTTTACTGTTCTTTGCAAACAAACACCATTTTCCACTCGATACGCTTAATCCTTTGTTTTCAGCAAGCCGGTGAGATTGACAACCTCACTGTTACGTTGGGGCAAAGTACTTTGATTGTGTTGTGCAGGTTCCACGTTGGCGCCGGTTTCACTGGTGTTGCGCCGCACTACACTCCTCCACCAACAACCTTCACGTGCTTCTTGGCTCCTACTGGTTCGATAACCTTGGTTTCATACTGAGGGAAACTTGCTGCTGTGCGCATCATACCTTCCTCTTGGGGTTCCCAACGGACGTGTACATCTACGCACATCAAATATCACAAGCATCATTAGAGTTATCGCATATGGGAGATAAAATATTATCAGAGCAAATTTTCTCCCCTAAAGATGGGAAGCTAAAAAGATCACAAAAACTAGCTTCCTGATACGTCTCAAACATATCTATAATTTCTTATGTTCCATGCTACTTTTATTACAATACTTGAATGTTTTATACATACTTTACATCATTATTATACATTTTCCGGCACTAACCTATTAACAAGATGCCGAAGTGCCAGCTGCTGTTTTCTGCTGTTTTTGGTTTCAGAAATCCTAGTAAGGAAATATTCTCGAATTGACGAAATCAACGCCCAGGGGCCTATTTTTACACGAAGCTTCCGGAAGAGAGGAAACAGTGGGGCCACGAGGCGACGACACGCTAGGGCGGCGCGGCCCAGGTGCTGGCCGCGCGACCCTGTTGTGTCGCCACCTCGTGTGGCCCCCTGACCTACCCTTCCGCCTACTTAAAGCCTATGTCGCGAAACCCCCTGTACCGAGAGCCACGATACGGAAAACCTTCCAGAGACGCCGCCGTCGCGAATCCCATCTCGGGATTCGGGAGATCGCCTCCGGCACCCTGAGAGGGGAATCATCACCGGAGGGGCTCTACATCATCATGCCCGCCTCCGGATTGATGCGTGAGTAGTTCATCCTTGGACTATGGGTCCATAGCAGTAGCTAGATGGTTGTCTTCTCCGCTTGTGCTATCATTGTTTAGATCTTGTGAGCTGCCTAACATGATCAAGATCATCTATTTGTAATGCTACATGTTGTGTTTGGCGGGATCCGATGAATATAGAATATTATGTTAAGTTGATTATCAATCTATCATATATGTGTTGTTTATGTTCTTGCATGCTCTCCGTTGCTAGTAGAGGCTCTGGCCAAGTTGATACTTGTAACTCCAAGAGGGGGTAATTATGCTCGATAGTGGGTTCATGCCTCCATTTAATCTGGGACAGTGACAGAAAGTTCTAAGGTTGTGGATGTGCTGTTGCTACTAGGGATAAAACATTGATGCTTTGTCTAAGGATATTTGTGTTGATTACATTACGCACCATACTTAATGCAATTATCTGTTGTTTACAATTTAATACGGAAGGGGTTCGGATGATAACCTGAAGGTGGATTATTTAGGCATAGATGCATGCTGGATAGCGGTCTATGTACTTTGTCGTAATGCCCTGATTAAATCACATAGTAATCATCGTTGATATGTATTGAATATTTATTTGTCAATTGCCCGCCTGTAATTTGTTCACCCAGCATGTTAGTTATCTTATTGGAGAGACACCTCTAGTGAACTGTGGACCCCGGTCCATTCTTTTACATCTGAATACATTCTACTGCTTTTACTGTTCTTTGCAAACAAACACCATCTTCCACTCGATACGTTTGCAAGCCGGTGAGATTGACAACTCACTGCATTACGTTGGGGCAAAGTACTTTGATTGTGTTGTGCAGGTTCCACGTTGGCGCCGGTTTCACTGGTGTTGCGCCGCACTACATTCCTCCACCAACAACCTTCACGTGCTTTGATGCGCGTAGATGTACACGCCCGTTGGGAACCCCAAGAGGAAGGTATGATGCGCACAGTGGCAAGTTTCCCTCAGTAAGAAACCAAGGTTTAATCGGACCAGTAGGAGTCAAGAAGCACGTTGAAGGTTGATGGTGGCGAAATGTGATGCGGTGCAACACCAGGGATTCCGGCGCCAACGTGGAACCTGCACAACACAACCAAAGTACTTTGCCCCAACGAAACAGTGAGGTTGTCAATCTCACCGGCTTGCTGTAACAAAGGATTAACCGTATTGTGTGGAAGATGATTGTTTGCAAAGAAAACAGTAAAGAACAATTGCAGTAGATTGTATGCGATGTAAAGAATAGGACCGGGGTCCACGGTTCACTAGAGGTGTCTCTCCCATAAGATAAAAGCATGTTGGGTGAACAAATTACAGTCGGGCAATTGACAAATAGAGAGGGCATAACAATGCACATACATGATATGATAAATATAGTGAGATTTAATTGGGCATTACGACAAAGTACATAGACCGCTATCCAGCATGCATCTATGCCTAAAAAGTCCACCTTCAGGTTATCATCCGAACCCCTTCCAGTATTAAGTTGCAAGCAACAGACAATTGCATTAAGTATGGTGCGTAATGTAATCAACAACTACATCCTTAGACATAGCATCAATGTTTTATCCCTAGTGGCAACAACACATCCACAACCTTAGAACTTTCTGTCACTGTCCAGATTTAATGGAGGCATGAACCCACTATCGAGCATAAATACTCCCTCTTGGAGTTAAGAGCAAAAACTTGGCCAGAGCCTCTACTAATAACGGAGAGCATGCAAGATCATAAACAACACATAGGTAATAGATTGATAATCACCATAACATAGTATTCTCTATCCATCGGATCCCGACAAACACAACATATAGTATTACAGATAGATGATCTTGATCATGTTAGGCAGCTCACAAGATCCAACAATGAAGCACAATTAGGAGAAGACGACCATCTAGCTACTGCTATGGACCCATAGTCCAGGGGTGAACTACTCACTCATCACTCCGGAGGCGATCATGGCGATGAAGAGTCCTCCGGGAGATGATTCCCCTCTCCGGCAGGTGCCGGAGGCGATCTCCTGAATCCCCCGAGATGGGATTGGCGGCGGCGGCGTCTCTGGAAGGTTTTCCGTATCGTGGCTCTTGTACAGAGGGTTTCGCGACGAAGTCTTTAAGAGGCGGAAGGGCAACGCGGGGGCCACACGAGGGCCCCACACTGGCCTTGGGTAGCAAGGCCAAGTGGGCGTTGATACGTCCAAAACGTATCTACTTTCCCGAACACTTTTGCTATTGTTTTGCCTCTAATTTGTGTATTTTGGATACAACTAACACGGACTAACGCTGTTTTCAGCAGAATGCTCTGGTGTCTCGTTTTTGTGCAGAAATCCAACTTTCGGGAAAATCCTCGGAATTTATGCAGAAGGCCCTATTTTACCAGAATATTGACGGAGCCAGAAGGGCAAGAGAGGTGGAGGCCCGAGGGCCCCACACCATATGGCGGCGCGGCCCAGGGGGGGCCCGCGCGGCCATGTGGTGTGGCCCCCTCGGCCGGCCTCCGACGCCCCCCTTCGGACTACTTATCGGGTTCGACCTAAAAACGCACGGAGAGAAGTCGAAGTCGCCAGAAACCCTCCAGAGAGCCGCCACATCACGAAACTCCGTCGCGGGAGCCAGAAGTCTCCGTTCTGGCACTCCGCCGGGACGGGGAATTGGAGGAGATCTTCACCGCCATCACCGCCAACGCCTCTCCATCGACCAGCCATGTTTCCCCCATCCATGTGTGAGTAATTCGTAGGCTGAAGGGGATGGTAGGGATTGGATGAGATTGGTCATGTAATAGTCATAAGATTGTTAGGGCATAGTGCCTAGTATCCGTAGATGTCACTTTTATGATATTGTTGCAACTTGTTATGCTTAATGCTTGTCACTAGGGCCCGAGTGCCATGATCTCAGATCTGAACATGTTATTGATTCATGAAGATATTCGTTGTTTATGATCTTACCTGCAAGTTGTATACACATGTCGCTGTCCGGAACCAATGGCCCCGAAGTGACAAGAATCGGGACAACCGGAGGGGATGGTAGTGATGTGAGGATCACATGTGTTCACGGAGTGTTAATGCTTTGCTCCGGTACTCTATTAAAAGGAGTACCTTAATATCCAGTAGTTTCCCTAGAGGCCCGGCTGCCACCGGCTGGTAGGACAAAAGATGTTGTGCAAGTTTCTCATTGCGAGCACGTACGACTAAATATGGAACACATGCCTATTGATTGATTAGTACTTGGATACCGTTTTATTATTATCTGCAAATGCCCCTGCTTTGATTGTTATATGAGTTTCTCTCATCCATGCAACGCCCGTTAATCCGTCCCTGTGCCTACAGTATTTTAATCCTGCTGTTTACTATAATCACTACTGCTGTCTTTATTTCGTCGTGCTGTTATTTCGCTATTTCCACGCCATAGAACTGTTACTACTGATAAACTCTTGCGAGCAAGTCTATTCCAGGTGCAGCTGAATTGACAACTCCGCTGTTAAGGCTTACAAGTATTCTTTGTTTGTCTCTTGTGTCGTGTCGAATCAATAAATTGGGTTCCCCTCGAAGTTGCGATCCCTATACTTGTGGGTCATCGGGCGCCCTCGTGGATTTCCCCCTCGGTCTTCTGGAAGCTTCGTGCAAAAATAGGACCCTAGGCGTTGATTTCGTCCAATTCCGAGAATATTTCCTTACTTATTGAAACCAAAACAAGCAGAAAACAGCAACTGGCTCTTCGGCATCTTGTTAATAGGTTAGTGCCGGAAAATGCGTAAATACGACATATAATGTGTATAAAACATGTAGATATCATCAATAATGTAGCATGGAACATAAGAAATTATCGATACGTCGGAGACGTATCAGCATCCCCAAGCTTAGTTCTGCTCGTCCCGAGCAGGTAAACGATAACAAGGATAATTTCTGGAGTGACATGCCATCATAACCTTGATCATACTATTGTAAGCATATGTAATGAATGCAGCGATCAAAACAATGGTAATGACATGAGTAAACAAATGAATCATAAAGCAAAGACTTTTCATGAATAGTACTTCAAGACAAGCATCAATAAGTCTTGCATAAGAGTTAACTCATAAAGCAATAAATCAAAGTAAAGGTATTGAAGCAACACAAAGGAAGATTAAGTTTCAGCGGTTGCTTTCAACTTATAACATGTATATCTCATGGATAGTGTCAATGTAAAGTAATATAACAAGTGCAATATGCAAGTATGTAGGAATCAATGCACAGTTCACACAAGTGTTTGCTTCTTGAGGTGGAGAGAGATAGGTGAACTGACTCAACAATAAAAGTAAAAGAAAGGTCCTTCAAAGAGGAAAGCATCGATTGCTATATTTGTGCTAGAGCTTTTATTTTGAAAACATGAAACAATTTTGTCAACGGTAGTAATAAAGCATATGAGTTATGTAAATTATATCTTACAAGTTGCAAGCCTCATGCATAGTATACTAATAGTGCCCGCACCTTGTCCTAATCAGCTTGGACTACCGGATCATCGCAATACACATGTTTCAACCAAGTGTCACAAAGGGGTACCTCCATGCCGCCTGTACAAAGGTCTAAGGAGAAAGCTCGCATTTTGGATTTCTCGCTTTTGATTATTCTCAACTTAGACATCCATACCGGGACAACATGGACAACATATAATGGACTCCTCTTTAATGCATAAGCATGTGGCAACAATTAATATTCTCATATGAGATTGAGGATATATGTCCAAAACTGAAACTTCCACCATGATTCATGGCTTTAGTTAGCGGCCCAATGTTCTTCTCTAACAATATGCATGCTCCAACCATTAAGGTGGTAGATCTCTCTTACTTCAGACAAGACGGACATGCATAGCAACTCACATGATATTCAACAAAGAATAGTTGATGGCGTCCCCAGAAGCATGGTTATCGCACAACAAGCAACTTAATAAGAGATAAAGTGCATAAGTACATATTCAATACCACAATAGTTTTTAAGGCTATTTTGTCCCATGAGCTATATATTGCAAAGGCGAATGATGGAATTTTAAAGGTAGCACTCAAGCAATTTACTTTGGAATGGCGGAGAAATACCATGTAGTAGGTAGGTATGGTGGACACAAATGGCATAGTGGTTGGCTCAAGGATTTTGGATGCATGAGAAGTATTCCCTCTCGATACAAGGTTTAGGCTAGCAAGGTTATTTGAAGCAAACTCAAGGATGAACCGGTGCAGCAAAACTCACATAAAAGACATATTGTAAACATTATAAGACTCTACACCGTCTTCCTTGTTGTTCAAAACTCAATACTAGAAATTATCTAGACCTTAGAGAGACCAAATATGCAAACCAAATTTTAGCAAGCTCTATGTATTTCTTCATTAATGGGTGCAAAGTATATGATGCAAGAGCTTAAACATGAGCACAACAATTGCCAAGTATCACATTATCCAAGACATTTTAGAATTACTACATGTAGCATTTCCCGATTCCAACCATATAACAATTTAACGAAGAAATTTCAACCTTCGCCTTGAATATTATGAGTAAAGCCTAAGGACATATTTGTCCATATGCAACAGCGGAGCGTGTCTCTCTCCCATACAGTGAATGCTAGGATCCATTTTATTCAAACAAAAACAAAAACAAAACAAACCGACGCTCCAAGCAAAGTACATAAGATGTGACTGAATAAAAATATAGTTTCAGGGGAGGAACCTGATGATGTTGTCGATGAAGAAGGGGATGCCTTGGGCATCCCCAAGCTTAGACGCTTGAGTCTTCTTAAAATATGCAGGGATGAACCACGGGGGCATCCCCAAGCTTAGAGCTTTCACTCCTCTTGATCATAGTATATCATACTCCTCTCTTGACCCTTGAAAACTTCCTTCACACCAAACTTCAAGCAAACTCATTAGAGGGTTAGTGCACAATTAAAAATTCACATATTCAGAGGTGACACAATCATTATTAACACTTCTGGACATTGCACAAAGCTACTGGACATTAATGGATCAAAGGAATTCATCCAACATAGCAAATACGGCAATGCGAAATAAAAGGCAGAATCTGTCAAAAACAGAACAGTCCGTAAAGACGAACCTGAAAGGGGCACTAGACTTGCTCAAATGGAAAAACTCAAAACTAATGAAAGTTGCGTACATATCTGAGGATCACGCTCATAATTTTGCAGATTTTTTCGAATTTTCTACAGAGACTTATGCCAGAATTCGTGACAGACAGCAATGCTGTTTCTGCGCAGCGATCCCAAATATAACATCAACTTTAGCATAGAAACTTTACTTGGCACAAAAACATGATAAGGAGAGGTTGCTACAGTAGTAAACAACTTCCAAGACTCAAATATAAAACAAAGTACTGTAGTAAAAACATGGGTTGTCTCCCATAAGCGCTTTTCTTTAACGCCTTTCAGCTAGGCGCAGAAAGTGTGAATCAAGTAACATCAAGAGTAGAAGCATCAACATCATAACTTGTTCTAATAATAGAATCAAAAGGCAACTTCATTCTCTTTCTAGGGAAGTGTTCCATACCTTTCTTGAGAGGAAATTGATATCTAATATTACCTTCCTTCATATCAATAACAGCACCAACGGTTCGAAGAAAAGGTCTTCCCAACACAATAGGACAAGATGCATTGCATTCGATATCCAAGACAACAAAATCAACGGGGACAAGGTTATTGTTAACCGTAATGCGCACATTATCAATCCTCCCCAAAGGTTTCTTTTTAACATTATCGGCAAGATTAACATCCAAATAACAATTCTTCAATGGTGGCAAGTCAAGCATATCATAAATCTTTTTAGGCATAACAGAAATACTTGCACCAAGATCACATAAAGCATTACATTCAAAGTCATTGAATTTCATTTTAATGATGGGCTCCCAACCATCTTCTAACTTTCTAGGAATAGAAGTTTCAAGTTTTAGTTTCTCTTCTCTAGCTTTTATGAGAGCATTTGTAATATGTTTTGTAAAGGCCAAATTTATAGCACTAGCATTAGGACTTTTAGCAAGTTTTTGTAAGAACTTTATAACTTCAGAGATGTGGCAATCATCAAAATCTAAATCATTATGAGCTACAGCAATGGGATCATTGTCCCCAAGGTTGGAAAAAATTTCAGCAGTTTTATCACAAGCAGTTTCAGCAGTTTTAGCAATTTCAGGCAGTTTTGTTCGCTTTGCACTAGGAGTAGAAACATTGCCAACACCAATTATTTTACCATTGATAGTAGGAGGTGCAGCAACATGTGAATCATTATCATTACTAGTGGTGGTAATAGTCCAAACTTTAGCTACATTATTCTCTTTAGCTAGTTTTTCATTTTCTTCTCTATCCCACCTAGCACGCAATTCAGCCATTAATCTTATATTCTCATTAATTCTAACTTGGATGGCATTTGCTGTAGTAGTAATCTTATTATCAATATCATTCATTGGGCATAACTTTCAATTTTAATAGATCAACATCAGAGGCAAGTCTATCAACTCTAGAAGCAATAGTATCAATTTTATCAAGCTTTTCCTCAACAGATTTGTTAAAAGCAGTTTGTGTACTAATAAATTCTTTAAGCATGGCTTCAAGACCAGAGGGTACACTCCTATTATTGTTGTAAGAATTCCCATAAGAATTACCATAACCATTACCATTAGCAGAAGGATATGGCCTATAGTTATTACCAGAATTGTTCCTATAAGCATTGTTGTTGAAATTATTATTTTTAATGAAATTCACATCAACATTTTCTTCTTGAGCAACCAATGAAGCTAAAGGAACATTATTTGGATCAACATTAGATCTACCATTCACAAGCATAGACATAATCACATCAATCTTATCACTCAAGGAAGAGGTTTCTTCAACAGAATTTACCTTCTTACCTTGTGGAGCTCTTTCCGTGTGCCATTCAGAGTAATTTATCATCATATCATCAAGAAGCTTTGTAGCCGCCCCCAAAGTGATGGACATAAAGGTACCTCCAGCAGCTGAATCCAATAAATTCCGCGAAGAAAAATTTAGTCCTGCATAGAAGGTTTGGATGATCATCCAAGTAGTCAGTCCATGGGTTGGGCAATTCTTTACCAAAGATTTCATTCTCTCCCATGCTTGAGCAACATGTTCAGTATCTAATTGTTTAAAATTCATTATGCTACTTCTCAAAGATATAATTTTAGCGGGAGGATAATATCTACCAATAAAAGCATCCTTACATTTAGTCCATGAATCAATACTATTCTTAGGCAAAGATAGCAACCAATCTTTAGCTCTTCCTCTTAATGAGAAAGGAAACAATTTCAATTTAATAATATCACCATCTACATCCTTATACTTTTGCATTTCACAAAGTTCAACAAAATTATTAAGATGGGCAGCAGCAGCATCATCAGAACTAACACCAGAAAATTGCTCTTTCATAACAAGGTTCAGTAAAGCAGGTTTAATTTCAAAGAATTCTGCTGTAGTAGCAGGTGGAGCAATAGGTGTGCATAGGAAATCATTATTATTTGTGTTTGTGAAGTCACACAACTTAGTATTTTCAGGGGTATTCATTTTAGCAACAGTAAATAAAGCAAACTAGATAAAGTAAATGCAAGTAACTAATTTTTTGTGTTTTTAATATAGAGAGCAAGACAATAAATAAAGTAAAACTAGCAACTAATTTTTTGTGTTTTGTTTAAGTGCAGCAAACAAAGTAGTAAATAAAATAAAGCAAGACAAAAACAAAGTAAAGAGATTGGGAAGTGGAGACTCCCCTTGCAGCGTGTCTTGATCTCCCCGGCAACGGCGCAGAAATTTGCTTGATGCGCGTAGATGTACACGTCCGTTGGGAACCCCAAGAGGAAGGTATGATGCGCACAGTGGCAAGTTTCCCTCAGTAAGAAACCAAGGTTTAATCGGACCAGTAGGAGTCAAGAAGCACGTTGAAGGTTGATGGTGGCGAAATGTGATGCGGCGCAACACCAGGGATTCCGGCGCCAACGTGGAACCTGCACAACACAACCAAAGTACTTTGCCCCAACGAAACAGTGAGGTTGTCAATCTCACCGGCTTGCTGTAACAAAGGATTAACCGTATTGTGTGGAAGATGATTGTTTGCAAAGAAAACAGTAAAGAACAATTGCAGTAGATTGTATGCGATGTAAAGAATAGGACCGGGGTCCACAGTTCACTAGAGGTGTCTCTCCCATAAGATAAAAGCATGTTGGGTGAACAAATTACAGTCGGGCAATTGACAAATAGAGAGGGCATAACAATGCACATACATGATATGATAAATATAGTGAGATTTAATTGGGCATTACGACAAAGTACATAGACCGCTATCCAGCATGCATCTATGCCTAAAAAGTCCACCTTCAGGTTATCATCCGAACCCCTTCCAGTATTAAGTTGCAAGCAACAGACAATTGCATTAAGTATGGTGCGTAATGTAATCAACAACTACATCCTTAGACATAGCATCAATGTTTTATCCCTAGTGGCAACAACACATCCACAACCTTAGAACTTTCTGTCACTGTCCCAGATTTAATGGAGGCATGAACCCACTATCGAGCATAAATACTCCCTCTTGGAGTTAAGAGCAAAAACTTGGCCAGAGCCTCTACTAATAACGGAGAGCATGCAAGATCATAAACAACACATAGGTAATAGATTGATAATCACCATAACATAGTATTCTCTATCCATCGGATCCCGACAAACACAACATATAGTATTACAGATAGATGATCTTGATCATGTTAGGCAGCTCACAAGATCCAACAATGAAGCACAATTAGGAGAAGACGACCATCTAGCTACTGCTATGGACCCATAGTCCAGGGGTGAACTACTCACTCATCACTCCGGAGGCGATCATGGCGATGAAGAGTCCTCCGGGAGATGATTCCCCTCTCCGGCAGGGTGCCGGAGGCGATCTCCTGAATCCCCCGAGATGGGATTGGCGGTGGCGGCGTCTCTGGAAGGTTTTCCGTATCGTGGCTCTCGGTACAGAGGGTTTCGCGACGAAGTCTTTAAGTAGGCGGAAGGGCAACGCGGGGGCCACACGAGGGCCCCACACACCAGGGCCGCGCGGCCAGGCCGCGCCGCCCCCTAGTGGCGGCGCCTCATGGCCCCACTTCCTTTCCCCTCGGTCTTCTGGAAGCTTCGTGCAAAAATAGGACCCTAGGCGTTGATTTCGTCCAATTCCGAGAATATTTCCTTACTAGGATTTCTGAAACCAAAAACAGCAGAAACAAGAACTGGCTCTTCGGCATCTTGTTAATAGGTTAGTGCCGGAAAATGCGTAAATATGACATATAATGTGTATAAAACATGTAGATATCATCAATAATGTAGCATGAAACATAAGAAATTATCGATACGTCGGAGACGTATCATGCTTCTTGGCTCCTACTGGTTCGATAACCTTGGTTTCTTACTGAGGGAAAACTTGCTGCTGTGCGCATCACACCTTCCTCTTGGGGTTCCCAACGGACGTGTACATCTACGCGCATCAAGACCGTTTCTGGCGCCGTTGCCGGGGAGATCAAGACACGCTGCAAGGGGAGTCTCCACTTCCAATCTCTTTACTTTGTTTTTGTCTTGCTTTATTTTATTTACTACTTTGTTTGCTGCACTTAAACAAAACACAAAAAAATTAGTTGCTAGCTTTACTTTATTTACTATCTTGTTCTCTATATCAAAAAACAAAAAAATTAGTTACTTGTCTTTACTTTATTTGCCTAGTTTACTTTACTACTATTAAAATGAGTAATCCTGAAGTTGAAGTTCGTTCTTTTAAGCAACAAGGTGGAGAAAGTTTTAAAGATGCTTGGTACAGAATTAGTAATGCTCATCATAGGTGCATTAAGAAACACTCCACTACTATCCTTCTTAGGAACTTTTATGTTGGCTTATCTAGTTGGAATAGGTATGTTCTTGATACTCTTTCGGGAGGTAATTTCCTAGGTACTCCCGCTTTAGAAGCTAGTTGCATCATTGAGAGTCTAGTTGGAATACCACCTGTTAATGAAGTTAAAATTGAAATCTCTCTTGAGGATGTTATGAAAAAATTGGAAACCATAGAGAAAAATTTTCCAAGTGTTGAAACTAAATTGGAAATGTTATTTGATAAAACTGATGAACTTGATAAATCCCTAGGAGGAATTGATGAAAGAATTAGTGTCCTAGGAACTTGTGTTGTCCATGATAATCAAACCAATAGGATTGATGAACTTGAAAAAGCTATGGGAACCTTGGGTTCAACTTTTTCTTCTCTCAAGTATAAGGAGAAAGCTTATGTGGGTAAAGAGCAAAAATTCATGTATGCCTCTAAGGTGCCTAAACAAAAGAATTATTATAGGCCTAAAATTGCTAAAACCCCTAGCACCACCATAGGAAATTTAGATAATGGAGCATCTAAGGTACCCTCTGCAACAAGTTGTGTTTGTAAGAAAAATAATAATGTTGATGCTCCATCTCTTGATGTTACTTGATTTGCACTTTCTGCGCCTAGCTGAAAGGCGTTAAAGAAAAGCACTTCTTGGGAGATAACCCAAGTTTCATTTTATTTACTGTATTGTTGAGTCTTGGAAGTTGTTTACTACTGTAGCAACCTCTCCTTATCATATTTTTGTGCCAAGTAAAGTTTTTATGCTAAAGTTGATGCTATATTTGGGATCGCTGCGCAGAAACAGCATTGCTGTCTGTCACGAATTCTCGCAGAAGTCTCTGTAAAAAAATCGAAAAAATCTGCAAATTTACGAGCATGATCCTCAGATATGTACGCAACTTTAATTAGTTTTGAGTTTTTCCATTTGAGCAAGTTAAGTGCCCCTTCCAGATGCATCTTTACGGACTGTTCTGTTTTTGACAGATTCTGTCTTTTATTTCGCATTGCCGCTTTTGCTATGTTGAATGAGTTTCTTTGTTCCATTAACTTTCAGAAGCTTTGTGCAATGTCCAGAAGTGTTAAGAATGATTGTGTCACCTCTGAATATGTGAATTTTTGGTTATGCACTAACCCTCTAATGAGTTTGCTTGAAGTTTGTGTGAAGGAAGTTTTCAAGGGTCAAGAGAAGAGGATGATATACTATGATCAAGAAGAGTGAAAGGTCTAAGCTTGGGGATGCCCCGGTGGTTCATCCCTGCATATTTTAAGAAGACTCAAGCATCTAAGCTTGGGGATGCCCAAGGCATCCCCTTCTTCATCGACAACATTATCAGGTCACTTCTAGTGAAACTATATTTTTATTCCATCACATCCTATGTTCTTTACTTGGAGCGTCGGTTTGTTTTTATTTTTGTTTTGTTTTGAATAAAGTTGGATCCCGCCATTCTTATATTGGAGATATTACGCTCCGCTTTTTCATATGGAACACTTGTGTTCTTAATTGTGCTTTAATGTTCATGGCGAAGGCTAAATTGCTTCGTTAAATTGCTATTTGGTTGGAATCGGAAAATGCTGCATATGGTTTGGCAATTTGGCAATTGTTTGAGCTCTCATTAGATCATGTTTAAGCTCTTGCATCATGTAGTTTAATCTATTAATGAAGAACTACCGTAGAGCTTGTTTAATTTGGTTTGCATGATTGTTCTCTCTAAGTCTAGATATTTTCGGGTAAAGTGTTTGAACAACAAGGAAGACAGTGTAGAGCCTTATAATGCTTGCAATATGTTCTTGTGTAAGTTTTGCTGTACCTGTTCATACTTGTGTTTGCTTCAAACAACCTTGCTAGCCCAAACCTTGTACTGAGAGGAAATGCTTCTCGTGCATCCAAACACCTTGAGCCAAAAACCCATGCCATTTGTGTCCACCATATCTACCTACTATGTGGTATTTTTCTGCCATTCCAAAGTAAATTACTTGAGTGCTACCTTTAAAATTTCATTCCTTTATCTTTGCAATATATAGCTCATGGGACAAATAGCTTAAAAACTATTGTGGTGATGAATATGTAGTTATGTGTCTTAATTCTTATAAGTTGCTTGTTGAGCGGTAACCATGTTTTCTGGGGACGCCATCAACTTTATCTTTGTTGGATATCATGTGAGATGCTATGCATGTTCGTCTTGTCTGAAGTAAGTGGACTTCATGATCAAATGGTTTGAGTATGCATATGTTAGAGAAGAACATTGGGCCGCTAACTAAAGCCATGTATCATGGTGGAAGTTTCAGTTTGGACATACAACCTCAATCTCTTATGAGAATATTAACTATTGTTGAATGCTTAAGCATTAAAAGAGGAGTCCATTATCTGTTGTCTATGTTGTCCCGGTATGGATGTCTAAGTTGAGAATAATCAAAAGCGAGAAATCCAATGCGTGCTTTCTCCTTAGACACTTGTACAGGCGGCATAGAGGTACCCCTTTGTGACACTTGGTTGAAACATATGTTATGCGATGATAATCCGTGTCTTCCGAGCTAAGTAGGACAAGGTGCGAGCACTATTAGTACTCTATGCATGAGACATGCAACTTGTAGGAAGTATTATGCATAGCACATATGAATTATTACTACCGTTGACAAAATTGTTTCTATGTTTTCAAAACAAAAGCTCTAGCACAAAAATAGTAATCCATGCTTCCCTCTGCGAAGGGTCATTCTTTTACTTTATGTTGAGTCAGTTTACCCACTTCTTTCTATCTTAGAAGCAAACACTTGTGTTAACTGTGTGCATTGATTCTTACATGTTTACTTATTGCACCTGTTATATTACTCTATGTTGACAAATATCCATGAGATATACATGTTACAAGTTGAAAGCATTCGCTGAAACTTAATCATCCTTTGTGTTGCTTCAATTCATTCTACTTAGAATTTATTGCTTATGAGTTAGCTCTTATGCAACTCTTATTGATACTTGTCTTGAAAGTACTATTCATGAAAAGTTTTGCTATATGATTCATTTGTTTAGTCATTATCTTTGTTAGCAATCTTTTGTTCAGATCACTCCATTCATCTCATATGATTTACAATAATGTTGATCAAGATTATGTTGGTAGCATGTCACTTCAGAAATTATTTGTGTTATCGTTTACCTACTCGAGGACGAGTAGGAACTAAGCTTGGGGATGCTTGATACGTCTCAAACGTATCTATAATTTCTTATGTTCCATGCTACTTTTATTACAATACTTGAATGTTTTATACATACTTTACAACATTATTATACATTTTCCGACACTAACCTATTAACAAGATGCCGAAGTGCCAGCTGTTTTCGCTGTTTTTGGTTTCAGAAATCCTAGTAAGGAAATATTCTCGGAATTGGACGAAATCAACGCCCAGGGGCCTATTTTTACACGAAGCTTCCAAGTCCGAAGAGGAAACGAAGTGGGGCCACGAGGCGACGACACGCTAGGGCGGCGCCTGTGCCGGCCGCGCGGCCTGTTGTGTCGCCACCTCGTGTGGCCCTGACCTACCCTTCCGCCTACTTAAAGCCTCCGTCGCGAAACCCCCAGTACCGAGAGCCACGATACGGAAACCTTCCAGAGAGTTGATACGTCCAATTTGCATCACTATTTTGTATCATAATTTGCTGTTATTCATTGATATATCTCATATTGGGACACAATACTTATGTTATTTCATCTATTTTGCATGTTTCATCATTATTGGAGGATCAAGCACCGGAGCCAGGATTCTGCTGGAAAAAGCACCGTCAGAACGCAATATTTCGGAAGATCAACTGTGGAAGGAAATTACACGTAAATTCCTATTTTTCCAGATGACGGAGGGAGCCAGAAGGGGAGAAGAGGGGAGCCAAGGTGGGCCCAGACCACAGGCCGGCGCGGCCCATGGCCTGGCCGCGCCACCCTGTGGTGTGGGGGCCCCACAGCCCCTTTCGCCTCCTTTTCTTCGCGTACTCTTCGTCCCGAAAACCTAAGCCACAGAGGGTACCTCACGGAGAGTTACAGCCGCCTCTGCGGGGCGGAGAACACCAGAGAGAAAAGAGCTCTCCGGCGGGCAGGAATCCGCCGGGGAAATTCCCTCCCGGAGGGGGAAATCGACGCCATCGCCATCGTCATCGAGCTGGACATCATCTCCATCATCATCATCATCATCTCCACCATCTACACCGCCATCACCACCGCTGCACCTCGTCACCGCTGTAACGATTTGGGTTGGATCTTGATTGTTTGATAGGGGAAACTCTCCCGGTGTTATTCTCTACTTGTTGTAGATGCTATTGAGTGAAACCATTGAACCAAGGTTTATGTTCAGATTGTTATTCATCATCATATCACCTCTGATTGTATTCCATATGATGTCTCGTGAGTAGTTCGTTTAGTTCTTGAGGACATGGGTGAAGTCTAAATGCTAGTAGTGAATTATGGTTGAGTAATATTCAATGTTATGATATTTAAGTTGTGGTGTCATTCTTCTAGTGGTGTCGTGATGACCCACAAGTATAGGGGATCGCAACAGTCTTCGAGGGAAGTAAAACCCAAATTTATTGATTCGACACAAGGGGAGGTAAAGAATACTTATAAGCCTTAACAACTGAGTTGTCAATTCAGCTGCACCTGGAAAAGCACTAGTAACAGGGGTGATGTGAAAGTAGCAGTAATATGAGAGCAGTAGTAACAGTAACACAGCAGCAGTAATAGCAATATGAGAGCAATGGCACCAGAAAATAGTTGATACTACTTCCAATGACATGTAGAACAAGTATATGATGATGAAAGATGGACCGGGGTTCCCAGCTATCTACACTAGTGGTAACTCTCCAATAACAAGTGTTGGGTGAACAAATTATAGTTGGGCAATTGATAGGATTGAAATAGCATTAAGACAGAATATCAAGATTATTAATCATGTAGGCATGTTTTCCATATATAGTCATACGTGCTCGCAATGAGAAACTTGTACAACATCTTTTGTCCTACCAGCCGGTGGCAGCCGGGCCTCTAGGGAATCTACTGGAAATTAAGGTACTCCTTTTAATAGAGCACCGGAGCAAAGCATTAACACTCCGTGAAAACATGTGATCCTCATATCTAAGCCTTTCCCTCCAGTTGTCCCAATTTCTGTCACTTTGGGGCCTTTGGTTCCGGACATAGACATGTGCATACAACTTGTAGATACAATCTAAGCAATAATTATAGAGCTCAAATCTAAGATCATGCCACTCGGGCCCTAGTGACAAGCATTAAACACAACAAGATTGCAGCAACAATAACTTCACAAACTTATATAGATAGACTAATCATAATGTAACAATCCATCGGATCCCAACAAACACAACACCGATTACATCAGATGAATCTCAATCATGTAAGGCAGCTCATGAGATCATTGTATTGAAGTACATGGGGGAGAGAATACCAACTAGCTACAGCTAGAACCCGTAGTCCATGGGGGAACTACTCACGGAGCATGATGGAGGCGATGGCGTTGATGGAGATGGCTTCCGGGGGCACTTCCCCGTCCCGGCAGGGTGCCGGGACAGAGACTTCTGTCCCCCGAATTGGAGTTTCGCGATGGTGGCGGCGCCCCTGGAGTCTTTCTGGAGTTTCGTCAAGAGGTACGGTGTTTTTAGGTCGAAAGGGATTTTATAGGCGAAGAGGCGGCGCAGGGGGGCACCTGGGGGCTCCCCACCACAGGCCGGCGCGGGCCCAGGCCAGGCCGCGCCGCCCTATGGTGTGGTGGCCCTCTGGCCCCTCTCCGACTCTTCTTCGGTGTTCTGGAGCCTTCCGGGAAAAATAGGAGGTTTGGTCTTCGTTTCGTCGAATTCCGAGAATATTGCCCGAACAGCCTTTCTGGAACCAAAAACAGCAGAAAACAGGAACTGGCACTGTGGCATCTTGTTAATAGGTTAGTTCCGGAAAATGCATAAAAACATCATAAAGTGCAAGCAAAACATGTAAGTATTGTCATAAAACAAGCATGGAACGACAGAAATTATGGATACGTCGGGGACGTATCAGCATCCCCAAGCTTAGTTCCTGCTCGTCCCGAGCAGGTAAACGATAAAAAGAATAATTTCTGTAGTGACATGCTACTTACATAACCTTGATCATACTATTACAAAGCATATGAAATGAATGAAGTGACTCAAGGCAATGATCTATAGTTGCTAACAAATAGATAACATATAGCAAAACTTTTCATGAAGAGTACTTTCAAGACAAGTATCAAAAGTTTTGCACAAGAGTTAACTCATAAAGCAATAAGTTCAAAGTAAAGGCATCGAAGCAACACAAAGGAAGATATAAGTTTCAGCGGTTGCTTTCAACTTGTAACATGCATATCTCATGGATAATTGTCAACACAAAGTAATATGATGAATGCAAATAAGCAAGTATGTAAGAATCAATGCACAGTTGACACAAGTGTTTGCTTCTAAGATGGAAGGAAGTAGGTAAACTGACTCAACATAAAGTAAAAGAATGGCCCTTCAAAGAGGAAAGCATCGATTGCTATATTTGTGCTAGAGCTTTGGTTTTGAAAACATAAAGAGAGCATAAAAGTAAAGTTTTGAGAGGTGTTTGTTGTTGTCAACGAATGGTAGTGGGCACTCTAACCCCCTTGCTAGACAAACCTTCAAGAGCGGCTCCCATGAATTATTTTTATTTTTGGGTGGCACTCCTTCCAACCTTTCTTTCACAAACCATGGCTAACCGAATCCTCGGGTGCCTGCCAACAATCTCATACCATGAAGGAGTGCCCTTTTATTTTAGTTTTATTATGATGACACTCCTCCCCACCTTTGCTTACACAAGCCATGGCTAACCGAATCCTCGGGTGCCGTCCAACAATCACATACCATGGAGGAGTGTCTATTTTTGTTAATTAATTTGGGACTGGGAATCCCATTGCCAGCTCTTTTTGCAAAATTATTGGATAAGCGGATGAAGCCACTAGTCCATTGGTGAAAGTTGCCCAACAAGATTGAAAGATAAACACCACATACTTCCTCATGAGCTATAAAACATTGACACAAATCAGAGGTAATAAATTTTGAATTGTTTAAAGGTAGCACTCAAGCAATTTACTTTGGAATGGCGAAAATACCACATAGTAGGTAGGTATGGTGGACACAGATGGCATAGGTTTTGGCTCAAGGTTTTGGATGCACGAGAAGTATTCCCTCTCAATACAAGGCTTAGGCTAGCAAGGTTGTTTGAAGCAAACACAAGTATGAACCGGTACAGCAAAACTTACATAAGAACATATTGCAAGCATTATAATACTCTACACTGTCTTCCTTGTTGCTCAAACACTTTTACCAGAAAATATCTAGACCTTAAGAGAGATCAATTATGCAAACCAATTTCAACAAGCTCTACAGTAGTTCTCCACTAATAGGCTTAGACTACATGAAAAAAAACTTAATCATGATCTACTTGAGAGCTCAAAACAATTGCCAAGTGTCAGATTATCCAAGACATGATGAGGCATTTTCTGTTTTCAACCAAATATAAATAAGTGCAATAGCTTCCAACTTTTATCATTGAACATTAAAAGTAAAACGAAGAACACGAGTGTTCATATGAAAAAGCGGAGCGTGTATCTCTCCCACACAAGGATTGCTAGGATCCGAATTTATTCAAACAAAACAAAAATAAAAGCACACAGACGCTCCAAGTAAAGCACATATGATGTGACCGAATAAAAATATAGTTTCAGGGGAGGAACCTGATAAGTTGATGAAGAAGGGGATGCCTTGGGCATCCCCAAGCTTAGACGCTTGAGTCTTCTTGAAATATGCAGGGATGAACCACGGGGGCATCCCCAAGCTTAGACTTTTCACTCTTCTTGATCATATATCATCCTCCTCTCTTGACCCTTGAAAACTTCCTTCACAACAAACTTCTCATAAACTTCATTAGAGGGGTTAGTACTCAAAAAATTTGAATCCACCTTGGTCCTGTAGTGGCACATTGCAAGAACTCAATAAAACATTAGCTACAGCTCTCCACGTCTAGAAAACCTCGCTTAAAGTCCACAAGAGACAATGCAAAAAACAGAGACATAATCTGCCAAAACAGAACAGCCAGTAAAGACGAATTTTAATAAAATACTTCCGTTGCTCAAATCAGAAAACTCAAAACTAACGAAAGTTGCGTACATATCTGAGGAACACGCACGTAAATTGGCTTAATTTTCTGAGTTACCTACAGAGAAAACAGCCCAGATTCGTGACAAATAGAAATATGTTTCTGCGCAGAAATCCAAATCTAGTATCAACCTTCGATTAGAGGCTTCACTTGGCACAACAAAACACAAAACTAAGATAAGGAGAGGTTGATACAGTAGTAAACAACTTCCAAAACACAAATATAAAACAAAGTACTGTAGCAAAATAACACATGGGTTATCTCCCAAGAAGTTCTTTTCTTTATAGCCATTAAGATGGGCTCAGCAGTTTTAAATGATGCACTCGCAAGAAATAGTATTTGAAGCAAAAGAGAGCATCAAAAAGCAAATTCAAAACACATTTAAGTCTAACCCACTTCCTATGCATAGGAATCTTGTACACAAATAAATTCATGAAGAACAAAGTGATAAGCATAAGAAGATAAAACAAGAGTAACTTCAAAATTTTAAGCATATAGAGAGGTGTTTTAGCACCATGAAAATTTCTACTACCATATTTTCCTCTCTCATAATAATTTTCAGTAGCTTCATGAATAAACTCAACAATATAACTATCACATGCAGCATACTTTTCATGATTTCCAAACACATAATTTTTATCAAGTTCAAGAATAGTGGAATTAAAACTTTCAAACTTACTTTTATTAATAATATAACAAGGTAGGTGATCAATCTCAATAGATATGGGACTCATAGAATAAGTCAAGAACTCTCCAATCCCATTTTCATTAGTAGTACAATTAATATTATCAAGTAACATAGGACCATCATCTAGAGATTTATCATAAACATTTGCTAAACAAAACTCTTTAGTACCATGCATTTCAACATCAGGCACAAACAAAGCATTATCATAAGATTTATCAAAGTAGCATGGATTATCATAAATAACAGTAGCATAATCATTCTCACAAGTATTACTCATAGGTACTATTTCAAGAGAATCCACAGGAACATAACATTCAACCTCTTCCGGTAAGCATGGAGGACAATCAAATAGTGTAAGAGATAAAGAGTTACTCTCATTAGAAGGTTGACATGGGTAGCTAATCCATTCTTCCTCCTTTTGTTCGTCGCTCTCTTCTTCTTTTTCATCCAATGAGCTTTCAAGTTCATCAATTTCCTCCTCTTTTTCATCCAATGAGCTTTCAGGTTCATCAATTTCTTCTTCCACCGGTTCCTGCAAATTGTGAGTGCATTCTTGTGCATTAATGTGTCTCTCTTTATAATCAAGGATATAAGGATTCCTACTGTAGCATTCTATGCAAGAATTAAGGATAGTAGAGACATAATCTTTAAGGCCCTTACAAACAACACAAGTTTCATAATTCTCAACCATGAAGGATTCTATCTCGGAGGCTCCCATAAATAAGACAAATTGTTCTACCTCTTCGAACCCATAATGAATATAGCAATTCCGATTATAGTTCTTAATTAAAAATTCCTCACTAAAGCCACATTGAAATTTAAGATGTTTAGTATCCTGTTGAGAGCAACAGTTTATATTATGGCGTTCAAGCAAGATTTCAGCAATTGTATTCAATTTTTCTATCATAGCACTCATTATTTTACCAGTTCTTGATTCTCTATAATTATTATAACATTCTATAAGCTCCAAGTAGGTTGTAGGTTCTCCCATAACAGCAGTTTTTAATTTTTAGATTTTTCAAATTTTTATGGATTTTTGGGTATATAGGAAAAATAAAACTAGACAAAAGTAAACTAAGCAAAATAAAACTAGACAAAACAAAATAAAATAAAAGCAGAGAGAGAGGTAGAGTGTACTCCCCAGGTGAACTTATGAGTAGAGCTATGCCTCCCCGGCAACGGCGCCAGAAAATAGTCTTGATGACCCACAAGTATAGGGGATCGCAACAGTCTTCGAGGGAAGTAAAACCCAAATTTATTGATTCGACAAGGGGAGGTAAAGAATACTTATAAGCCTTAACAACTGAGTTGTCAATTCAGCTGCACCTGGAAAAGCACTAGTAACAGGGGTGATGTGAAAGTAGCAGTAATATGAGAGCAGTAGTAACAGTAACACAGCAGCAGTAATAGCAATATGAGAGCAATGGCACCATAAAATAGTTGATACTACTTCCAATGACATGTAGAACAAGTATATGATGATGAAAGATGGACCGGGGTTCCCAGCTATCTACACTAGTGGTAACTCTCCAATAACAAGTGTTGGGTGAACAAATTACAGTTGGGCAATTGATAGGATTGAAATAGCATTAAGACAGAATATCAAGATTATTAATCATGTAGGCATGTTTTCCATATATAGTCATACGTGCTCGCAATGAGAAACTTGTACAACATCTTTTGTCCTACCAGCCGGTGGCAGCCGGGCCTCTAGGGAATCTACTGGAAATTAAGGTACTCCTTTTAATAGAGCACCGGAGCAAAGCATTAACACTCCGTGAAAACATGTGATCCTCATATCTAAGCCTTTCCCTCCAGTTGTCCCAATTTCTGTCACTTTGGGGCCTTTGGTTCCGGACATAGACATGTGCATACAACTTGTAGATACAATCTAAGCAATAATTATAGAGCTCAAATCTAAGATCATGCCACTCGGGCCCTAGTGACAAGCATTAAACACAACAAGATTGCAGCAACAATAACTTCACAAACTTATATAGATAGACTAATCATAATGTAACAATCCATCGGATCCCAACAAACACAACACCGATTACATCAGATGAATCTCAATCATGTAAGGCAGCTCATGAGATCATTGTATTGAAGTACATGGGGAGAGTACCAACTAGCTACAGCTAGAACCCGTAGTCCATGGGGGAACTACTCACGGAGCATGATGGAGGCGATGGCGTTGATGGAGATGGCTTCCGGGGGCACTTCCCCGTCCGGCAGGGTGCCGGGACAGAGACTTTCCCGATGTGGCGGCGCCCCTGGAGTCTTTCTGGAGTTTCATCAAGAGGTACGGTGTTTCGAAAGGGATTTTATAGGCGAAGAGGCGGCGCAGGGGGGGGGGCTTGATACGTCTCCGACGTATCGATAATTTCTTATGTTCCATGCCACTTTATTGATGATACCTACATGTTTTATGCACATTATATGTCATATTTATGCATTTTGGAACTAACCTATTAACAAGATGCCGAAGAGCCGTGTTTTCTGCTGTTTTTGGTTTCGAAGTCCTAGTAAGGAAATATCTCAGAATTGGACGAAATCTTCGCCGGGTCCTATTTTTGCACGGAGCTTCCAGAAGACCGAAGAGGGAAAGAAGTGGGGCCACGAGGTGGCCACACCATAGGGCGCCCAGGCCCCGCGCCGCCGTGGTGTGGGCCTCGCGCCGCCTCTTGACCTGCCCTTTCGCCTACTTAAAGCCTCCGTCGCGAAACCCCCGGTACCGAGAGCCACGATACGGAAAACCTTCCAGAGACGCCGCCGCCGCGAATCCCATCTCGGGGATTCAGGAGATCGCCTCCGGCACCCTGCCGGAGAGGGGATTCATATCCCGGAGGACTCTTCATCGCCATGATCGCCTCCGGAGTGATGAGTGAGTAGTTCACCCCTGGACTATGGGTCCATAGCAGTAGCTAGATGGTCGTCTTCTCCTTGTTGTGCTTCATTGTTGGATCTTGTGAGCTGCCTAACATGATCAAGATCATCTATCTGTAATACTATATGTTGTGTTTGTCGGGATCCGATGGATAGAGAATACTATGTTATGGTGATTATCAATCTATTGTTTATGTGTTGTTTATGATCTTGCATGCTCTCCGTTATTAGTAGAGGCTCTGGCCAAGTTTTTACTCTTAACTCCAAGAGGGAGTATTTATGCTCGATAGTGGGTTCATGCCTTCATTGACACCTGGGACAGTGACAGAAAGTTCTAAGGTTGTGATGTGCTGTTGCCACTAGGGATAAAACATTGATTCTATGTCTAAGGATGTAGTTGTCGATTACATTACGCACCATACTTAATGCAATTGTCTGTTGCTTAGCAACTTAATACTGAATGGGGTTCGGATGATAACCTGAAGGTGGACTTTTTAGGCATAGATGCAGTTGGATGGCGGTCTATGTACTTTGTCGTAATGCCCAATTAAATCTCACTATATTTATCATATCATGTATATGCATTGTTATTCCCTTCTCTATTTGTCAATTGCCCGACTGTAATTTGTTCACCCAACATGCTTTTATCTTATGGGAGAGACACCTCTAGTGAACTGTGGACCCCGGTCCTATTCTTTACATAGCATACAATCTATTGCAATACTTGTTTACTGTTTTCTTTGCAAACATCTTCCACTCGATACGTTTAATCCTTTGTTACAGCAAGCCGGTGAGATTGACAACCTCACTTCGTTGGGGCAAAGTACTTTGTTGTGTTGTGCAGGTTCCACGTTGGCGCCGAATCCTGGTGTTGCGCCGCATCACATTTCGCGACCATCAACCTTCAACGTGCTTCTTGGCTCCTACTGGTTACCTTGGTTTCTTTCTGAGGGAAAACTTGCTACTGTGCGCGCATCATACCTTCCTCTTGGGGTTCCCAACGAACGTGTGAGTTACACGCCATCAAGCTCTTTTTCTGGCGCCGTTGCCGGGGAGATCAAGACACGCTGCAAGGGGAGTCTCCACTTCTCAATCTCTTTACTTTGTTTTTGTCTTGCTTTATTTTATTTACTACTTTGTTTGCTGCACCTAAACAAAACACAAAAAAAAATTAGTTGCTAGTTTTACTTTATTTACTGTCTTGCTCTCTATATCAAAAACACAAAAAAATTAGTTACTTGCATTTAATTTATTTTGTTATCATGTCTAGTCCTGTACTTGTTTTTATTTTCACTAGTTAGGCATAATGGAAAACAACAAAAAAATTAGAGATCTTTATGAAATTTATCTTGAATTAGGACATGATGTGTTTGAAGAGAAAATTAAAAAACCCATGGAACTTTGTTTGCAAAATAGTTGTAGCAAGGTTATTAGCATGAACTCTTTGAACACCATTATTGCTAAAGCTATGGAAGAATTTAAGCTTGGGGAAGCTGGTTGTGATATTTTTAGTCCCCCAAGCATGGAGGAGAAAATTTACTTTGATGATACTTTACCTCCTATATATGATGCTTGCAATGATGAATATGATATTTTTAGTCCACCTACTATTGAGGAGAAAATTAATTATGATTACAATATGCCTCCTATGTATGATGATTATGGTGATGAGAATAATAATGATAGCTATTTTATTGAATTTGCTCCCACTACAACTAATAAAATTGATTATGCTTATGTGGAGAGTAATAATTTTATGCATGTAGCTCATGACAAGAATGTTGTATGTGATAGTTATATTGTTGAGTTTGTTCATGATGCTACTGAAAGTTATTATGAGAGAGGGAAACATGGTTATATGCATCTTAATAATATTAAGTTTCCCCTCTTTATGTTGAGAATCTTGAAATTGCACTTGTGTTGCTTTTCTATGCTTGCCACTTTGTTCTTCATGAATCTATTTGTGTACAAGATTCCTTTTCATAGGAAGTGGGTTAGGCTTAAATGTGTTTTGAATTTTCTTCTTGATGCTCTCTTTTGCATCAACTCTTATTACTGAGCCCATCTTAATGGCTATAAAGAAAGAACTTTTTGGGAGATAACCCATGTTTTATTTTATTTACTGTATTGTTGAGTCTTGGAAGTTGTTTACTACTGTAGCAACCTCTCCTTATCATGTTTTTGTGCCAAGTAAAGTTTCTATGTCAAAGTTGATGTTATATTTGGGATCGCTGCGCAGAAACAGCATTGCTGTCTGTCACGAATCTGGGCACAGTTCTCTGTAGAAAATTCGAAAAAATCTGCCAATTTACGAGCGTGATCCTCAGATATGTACGCAACTTTCATTAGTTTTGAGTTTTTCCATTTGAGCAAGTCTGGTGCCAGCTTTAAATTCGTCTTTACGGACTGTTCTGTTTTTGACAGATTCTGCCTTTTATTTCGCATTGCCTCTTTTGCTATGTTGGATTCATTTCTTTGATCCATTAATGTCCAGTAGCTTTATGCAATGTCCAGAAGTGTAAAGAATGTTTGTGTCACCTCTGAACATGTGAATTATTAATTGTGCACTAACCCTCTAATGAGTTTGCTTGAAGTTTGGTGTGAAGGAAGTTTTCAAGGGTCAAGAGAGGAGAATGATATACTATGATCAAGAGGAGTGAAAGCTCTAAGCTTGGGGATGCCCCCGTGGTTCACCCCTGCATATTTTAAGAAGACTCAAGCGTCTAAGCTTGGGGATGCCCAAGGCATCCCCTTCTTCATCGACAACATCATCAGGTTCCTCCCCTGAAACTATATTTTTATTCAATCACATCTTGTGTTCTTTACTTGGAGCGTCGGTTTGTTTTTGTTTTTGTTTTTGTTTGAATAAAATGGATCCTAGCATTCACTTTGTGGGAGAGAGACACGCTCCGCTGTTGCATATGGACAAATATGTCCTTAGGCTTTACTCATAATGTTCAAGGCGAAGTTTCTTCTTCGTTAAATTGTTATATGGTTGGAATTGGAAAATGCTACATGTAGTAATTCTAAAATGTCTTGGATAATGTGATACTTGGCAATTGTTGTGCTCATGTTTAAGCTCTTGCATCATATACTTTGCACCCATTAATGAAGAAATATATAGAGCTTGCTAAAATTTGATTTGCATATTTGGTCTCTCTAAGGTCTAGATAATATCTAGTATTGAGTTTTGAACAACAAGGAAGACGGTGTAGAGTCTTATAATGTTTACAATATGTCTTTTATGTGAGTTTTGCTGCACCGGTTCATCCTTGAGTTTGCTTCAAATAACCTTGCTAGCCTAAACCTTGTATCGAGAGGGAATACTTCTCATGCATCCAAAATCTTTGAGCCAACTACTATGCCATTTGTGTCCACCATACCTACCTACTACATGGTATTTCTCCGCCATTCCAAAGTAAATTGCTTGAGTGCTACCTTTAAAATTCCATCATCCACCTTTGCAATATATAGCTCATGGGACAAAATAGCCTTAAAAACTATCGTAGTATTGAATATGTACTTATGCACTTTATATTTTATTAAGTTGCTTGTTGTGCGATAACCATGCTTCTGGGGAACGCCATCAACTATTGTTGAATATCATGTGAGTTGCTATGCATGTCCGTCTTGTCTGAAGGATCTATCATTTTAGTGGTTGGAGCATGCAAAATTGTTAGAGAAGAACATTGGGCCGCTAACTAAAGCCATGAATCATGGTGGAAGTTTCAGTTTTGGACATATATCCTCAATCTCATATGAGAATAATAATCATTGCTACATGCTTATGCATTTAAGAGGAGTCCATTATCTGTTGTCCATGTTGTCCCGGTATGGATGTCTAAGTTGAGAATAATCAAAAGCGAGAAATCCAAAATGCGAGCTTTCTCCTTAGACCTTTGTACAGGCGGCATGGAGGTACCCCTTTGTGACACTTGGTTGAAACATGGCATGCAAAGATCCGGTAGTCCAAGCTAAGTAGGACGAGGTGCGGACACTATTAGTACACTATGCATGAGGCTTGCAACTTGTAAGATATAATTTACATAACTCATATGCTTTATTACTACCGTTGACAAAATTGTTTCATGTTTTCAAAATAAAAGCTCTAGCACAAATACAGCAATCGATGCTTTCCTCTTTGAAGGACCTTTCTTTTACTTTTATTGTTGAGTCAGTTTACCTATCTCCTTCCACCTTAAGAAGCAAACACTTGTGTGAACTGTGCATTGATTCCTACATACTTGCATATTGCACTTGTTATATTACTTTATGTTGACAATATCCATGAGATATACATGTTATAAGTTGAAAGCAACCGCTGAAACTTAATCTTCCTATGTGTTGCTTCAACACCTTTACTTTGATTTATTGCTTTATGAGTTAACTCTTATGCAAGACTTATTGATGCTTGTCTTGAAGTACTATTCATGAAAAGTCTTTGCCATATGATTCACTTGTTTACTCATGTCATTACCTTTGTTTTGATCGCTGCATTCATTACATATGTTTACAAATAGTATGATCAAGATTATGATGGCATGTCACTTCAGAAATTATCTTTGTTATCGTTTTACCTGCTCGGGACGAGCAGAACTAAGCTTGGGGATGCTGATACGTCTCCGACGTATCGATAATTTCTTATGTTCCATGCCACTTTATTGATGATACCTACATGTTTTATGCACATTATATGTCATATTTATGCATTTTGGAACTAACCTATTAACAAGATGCCGAAGAGCCAGCTGCTGTTTTCTGCTGTTTTTGGTTTCAGAAGTCCTAGTAAGGAAATATTCTCGGAATTGGACGAAATCTTCGCCTGGGGTCCTATTTTTGCACGGAGCTCCAAGACCGAAGAGGAAAGAAGTGGGGCCACGGTGTGGCCACACCATAGGCGGCGCGGCCGGGCCCTGGCCGCGCCGGCCCGTGGTGTGGGCCCCTCGCGCCGCCTCTTGACCTACCCTTTCGCCTACTTAAAGCCTCCGTCGCGAAGCCCCCCCGAGAGCCACGACGGAAACCTTCCAGAGACGCGCGCCGCGAATCCCATCTCTGGGGATTCAGGAGATCTCCGGCACCCTGCCGAGAGGGGATTCATCTCCCGGAGGACTCTTCATCGCCATGATCGCCTCCGGAGTGATGAGTGAGTAGTTCACCCCTGGACTATGGGTCCATAGCAGTAGCTAGATGGTCGTCTTCTCCTTGTTGTGCTTCATTGTTGGATCTTGTGAGCTGCCTAACATGATCAAGATCATCTATCTGTAATACTATATGTTGTGTTTGTCGGGATCCGATGGATAGAGAATACTATGTTATGGTGATTATCAATCTATTGTTTATGTGTTGTTTATGATCTTGCATGCTCTCCGTTATTAGTAGAGGCTCTGGCCAAGTTTTTACTCTTAACTCCAAGAGGGAGTATTTATGCTCGATAGTGGGTTCATGCCTTCATTGACACCTGGGACAGTGACAGAAAGTTCTAAGGTTGTGATGTGCTGTTGCCACTAGGGATAAAACATTGATTCTATGTCTAAGGATGTAGTTGTCGATTACATTACGCACCATACTTAATGCAATTGTCTGTTGCTTAGCAACTTAATACTGAATGGGGTTCGGATGATAACTGAAGGTGGACTTTTTAGGCATAGATGCAGTTGGATGGCGGTCTATGTACTTTGTCGTAATGCCCAATTAAATCTCACTATATTTATCATATCATGTATATGCATTGTTATGCCCTTCTCTATTTGTCAATTGCCCGACTGTAATTTGTTCACCCAACATGCTTTTATCTTATGGGAGAGACACCTCTAGTGAACTGTGGACCCCGGTCCTATTCTTTACATAGCATACAATCTATTGCAATACTTGTTTACTGTTTTCTTTGCAAACATCTTCCACTCGATACGTTTAATTCTTTGTTACAGCAAGCCGGTGAGATTGACAACCTCACTGTTTCGTTGGGGCAAAGTACTTTGGTTGTGTTGTGCAGGTTTCACGGCGCCGGAATCCCTGGTGTTGCGCCGCATCACATTTCGCGACCATCAACCTTCAACGTGCTTCTTGGCTCCTACTGGTTCGATTAAACCTTGGTTTCTTTCTGAGGGAAAACTTGCTACTGTGCGCATCATACCTTCCTCTTGGGGTTCCCAACGAACGTGTGAGTTACAGCCAATCCACCACAGGCCGGCGCGGCCCCGGCCAGGCGCCGCCCTATGGTGTGGTGGCCCTCTGGCCCCTCTCCGACTCTTCTTCGGTGTTCTGGAGCCTTCCGGGAAAAATAGGAGGTTTGGTCTTCGTTTCGTCGAATTCCGAGAATATTGCCCGAACAGCCTTTCTGGAACCAAAAACAGCAGAAAACAGGAACTGGCACTGTGGCATCTTGTTAATAGGTTAGTTCCGGAAAACGCATAAAAACATCATAAAGTGCAAGCAAAACATGTAAGTATTGTCATAAAACAAGCATGGAACGACAGAAATTATGGATACGCCGGGGACGTATCAGTGTCGTGTGAACGTCGACTACACGACACTTCACCATTTATGGGCCTAGGGGAGTGCATCTTGTATTCGATTGCTAATTGCGGGGTTGCCGGAGTGACAGAAACCTAAGCCCCCGTTAGTATACCGATGCAAGAGGGATCGCAGGATCTCAGAGTTTAAGGCTGTGGTTAGATTTATCTTAATTACTTTCTTGTAGTTGCGGATGCTTGCAAGGGGTATAATCACAAGTATGTATTAGTCCTAGGAAGGGCGGTGCATTAGCATAGGTTCACCCACACAACACTTATCAAAACAATGAAGATTATTTAGCCACATGAAGCGAAAGCACTAGACTAAAATCCCCGTGTGTCCTCAAGAACGTTTGGTCATTATAAGTAAACAAACCAGCTTGTCCTTTGTGCTAAAAAGGATTGGGCCACTCGCTGCAATTATTTCTCTCGCATTTTACTTACTCGTACTTTATTCATCTGTTACATCAAAACCCCTTGAATACTTGTTTGTGAGCATTTACAGTGAATCCTTCATCGAAACTGCTGCCAACACCTTCTGCTCCTCGTTGGGATCGACATTCTTACTTATCGAAGATACTACGATACACCCCCTATACTTGTGGGTCATCAAGACTATTTTCTGGCGCCGTTGCCGGGGAGTGAAGCGCTATTGGTAAGTGGAATTGGTAAGGAAAACCTTTACTGTTTGTGCTGATTTTATTTCTGCCTGCTGCTATAAGTCATTATGGAGAGATCTTCTCTTCAATTTCTATTTGGGAAATCTACTACTACTGCAACGGTAGTGGATGAAGCGCCAGGTGAGGAAGTAGTACCATATAAAATACCTATGAAAATTATTGAACGTGTTATGGATAACCGCTATGAAGGGGATGGAACTGTCCATCCCGGTGATCATTTACTGTTTTTGCATGAATTATGCGGGTTATTCAAATGTGCAGGTATTTCTATGAATGAAGTTAGGAAGAAACTATTCACTATATCGCTGTCTGGTAAAGCGGCGCATTGGTATAAATTGCTGAAGAATGGTGATTCTATTGATTGGGAGGACATTGTGCCTTTATTTTATTCTAAATTCTATCCTCCAAGTGAAATTCACAAAGATCGGAACCGCATATATAATTTCTGGCCTCATGATGGAGAGAGTATTGCCCAAGCTTGGGGGAGATTGAAGTCTTTAATGCTCAAATGCCCCATTCATGAGCTTCCTGGTAATGTTATTATTGATAATTTCTATGCAAGACTTTCTTTTCAAGACAAGACCTTGCTGGATACTTCTTGTTCTGGATCATTTACACGCAACAAAGAAGAGTTTAAAAGGGACCTTCTTGATCGGATCCAAGAAAATACTGAAGGATGGGAGAACGACAAGGATAGAGAATCAGGTATAATTTATGATTATAAATGCATTGAAGCTTTTATGGATACTGATAAATTTCGTAATATGAGTGCTACATATGGTCTTGATTCCCAAGTTGTTGCAAATCTTTATAAAGCTTTTGCCTCTCATTATGAATTGCCTAAGAAGAATTTTGATAAGTATCATGAACCGTATAAAGATAAAGTTGATTCATCTGTAAACAAATGTGTAGTGATTGAAACTGTTGATAATGTTATTCCTGAAGCTTATATTGAAAAAACTCCTTTCCCTGCTAAAATGAAGGAGTACTCTGTCATATCTAGTGCGGTTAATAAAAGTGAAAAGAAACCTAAAGAACCTGAAGAACAAATTAAAATTGAACCTGCTGTTGCAATAGTTAAAGATCTTGTGACTGAAAATGTGGAGGATGGTCATATTATTTTCTGTGAAGATGCTTCTAATATTGTTTCACATCCTAATAAACCCAAACAAGTTAGTGTTCCTATGTTATCTGTTAGAATTGGTGATCATTGCTATTATGGTTTATGTGATATTGGTGCAAGTGTTAGTGCTATTCCTTATGAGCTTTACACGGAGATTATGCACGAAATTGGTTCTTGTGAACTTGAAGATATTGATGTGGTTATTCATCTGGCTAATAGAGAAACTATTTCTCCAATTGGTATTGTTCGAGATGTGGAAGTTCTATGTGGTAAGATTAAATATCCTGCTGACTTTTTGGTACTTGGTTCTGCTGCTAGTGATCATTGTCCTATCATTTTTGGTAGACCTTTTCTAAATACTTGTGGAGCTATTATAGATTGTAAGAAAGAGAAAATTTTGACTAGATTTGCTGGTGAACCTTATGAATTTAACTTTTCTAAATTTACCAAAACTCCTTATAAAGCTGACTTGCCTAGTAATGATTTTAAAATGGAGCAGTGTGCATCTATTGTTCTTGTTCCTAATAATCCTTTGCAGCAACATTTGGAGAATAGTGAAAGTGAAGCTTTTAGGAAAGAAAGAGATGAGCTTGAGGAAATTTTTCTTCGTCAACCTATTCTCAAGCATGATTTACCGGTGGAAGATTTGGGTACAACACCGCCACCAAAGGAAGATCCTGTTTTTGATTTAAAGCCTTTACCTGATAATCTTAAATATGCTCATATTGATGATAAGAAAATATATCCTGTTATTATTAGTTCTAAGCTTTCAGAGATTGAGGAAGAAAGGTTATTGGAAATATTGAAGAAACACCGAGGAGCTATTGGCTATACTCTTGATGATTTGAAAGGGATTTCTCCTTCTATTTGCCAACATGCTATCAATATGGAAGATGATGCAAAGCCTGTTGTTGAACATCAACGTCGTCTAATTCCGAAGATGAAAGAGGTGGTAAGGAATGAGGTATTAAAACTTCTTGAAGCTGGTATTATATATCCTATTGCTGATAGTAGATGGGTTAGTCCTGTGCATTGTGTTCCTAAGAAAGGAGGAATGACTGTTGTGCCTAATGATAATGATGAGCTTATTCCTCAAAGAATAGTTGTAGGGTATAGAATGTGCATTGATTTTCGAAAAGTTAATAAAGTTACTAAGAAAGATCATTACCCTTTACCCTTTATTGATCAAATGCTAGAAAGGTTATCTAAAAATACTCATTTTTGCTTTCTTGATGGTTATTCTGGGTTTTCACAAATTGCTGTTAAAGCTAAAGATCAAGAGAAAACCACGTTTACTTGTCCTTATGGAACTTATGCTTATAGGCGTATGCCTTTTGGTTTATGTAATGCTCCTGCTACTTTTCAAAGATGCATGTCTGCTATTTTTCATGGTTTTTGCGAAAGTATTGTAGAGGTGTTCATGGATGATTTTTCTGTCTATGGGAATTCTTTTGATAATTGCTTGCGAAACCTTGATAAAGTTTTGCAGAGATGTGAAGAAACTAACCTTGTTCTTAATTGGGAGAAATGCCACTTTATGGTTAATGAAGGAATTGTATTGGGACATAAAATTTCCGAGAGAGGTATTGAAGTTGATAGAGCTAAAGTTGAAGCAATTGAGAAGATGCCCTATCCGAGGGATGTTAAAGGTATTCGTAGTGTTCTTGGTCATGCTGGGTTTTATAGGAGATTTATTAAAGATTTCTCTAAAATTTCAAAGCCTCTTACTAATCTTCTTCAAAAAGATGTACCTTTTGTTTTTGATGATGATTGTAAGGAAGCTTTTGAAACTCTAAAGAAAGCCTTAACAACTGCTCCTGTAGTCGAACCTCCTGATTGGAATTTGCCTTTTGAAATTATGTGTGATGCTAGTGATTTTGCTGTAGGCGCTGTTCTTGGACAGCGGGTAGATAAAAAATTAAATGTTATTCATTATGCTAGTAAGACTCTTGATGCTGCTCAAAGAAATTATGCTACAACTGAAAAAGAATTGTTAGCTGTAGTCTTTGCTTGTGACAAGTTTAGACCCTATATTGTTGATTCAAAAGTCACCATTCATACTGATCATGCTGCAATTAGATACCTTATGACAAAGAAAGATGCTAAGCCAAGGCTTATTAGATGGGTACTTCTGTTGCAAGAATTTGATTTACATATTATAGATAGGAAAGGTGCTGATAATCCTGTTGCTGATAATTTGTCTAGATTGGAAAATATTGCTTATGATCCTGTTCCTGTTAATGATAGTTTTCCAAATGAACAATTGGCTGTAATAAAGGTGAGCTCACGAGAGAGCCCTTGGTATGCAGATTATGCTAACTTTATTGTTTCGAAGTATTTGCCTCCAACCTTTTCAGCTCAGCAAAGGAGGAAATTCTTTTATGACTTAAGGCATTATTTTTGGGATGACCCACACTTATATAAAGAAGGAGTAGATGGTATTATGCGAAGATGTGTTCCCGAATATGAACAACAGGAGATATTGAGTAAATGTCATGGTAGTGTTTATGGAGGACATCATGCTGGAGATAGAACCGCGCAAAAGGTTCTACAATCAGGTTTTTATTGGCCAACACTCTTCAAAGATGCAAGGAAGTTTATTTTATCTTGTGATGAATGTCAAAGAGTTGGTAATATCTCTAGACGCAATGAAATGCCTATGAATTATACTCTTGTTATTGAACCATTCGATTGTTGGGGATTCGACTTCATGGGTCCTTTCCCTTCTTCAGAAGGTAACACTCATATACTTGTCGCTGTTGATTATGTTACTAAATGGGTAGAAGCTATACCTACAAAGAGTGCTGATGGTGAGACCTCTATAAAAATGCTTGTAGATGTTATATTTCCTAGATTTGGAATACCTAGATATATTATGACTGATGGAGGTTCTCATTTTATTCATGGAGGTTTTAGAAAAACTCTTGCTAAGTATGGTATTAATCATAGAATTGCTTCCGCTTATCACCCTCAAACTAGTGGTCAAGTAGAATTATCAAATAGAGAGATTAAAGCTATCTTGGGAAAGACTGTTAATAAATCTAGAAAGAATTGGGCTAGCAAATTGAAGGAAGCACTATGGGCTTATAGAACTGCTTATAAAAATCCTATGGGAATGTCACCTTATAAAATGGTTTATGGAAAAGCTTGTCATTTACCTTTAGAACTAGAGCACAAAGCTTATTGGGCTGTTAGAGAACTAAATAAAGATCCGAAACTAGCCGGTAATAAGAGGTTGCTGCAATTAAGTTCTCTAGATGAATGGAGAAGTGAAGCTTATGAAAATGCTAAACTCTTTAAAGAAAAAGTTAAGAAATGGCATGATAGAAGGATTATCAAAAGAGAGTTTAATATTGGGGATAAAGTCCTATTGTATCGGTCTCGTCTCAGATTCTTTGCAGGGAAATTACTCTCGAAGTGGGAAGGACCATATGTTGTTGAGGAGGTGTATCGTTCAGGAGCAATTAAAATTAGCTCTCTCCAAGGCAATGCCACACAAGTGGTGAATGGACAAAGACTCAAGCATTATATCTCGGGTGATTCTTATAATGTTGATGTTGATATTATTCAAGTGGAAACACCGGAGGCTTTCATCAAAGGACAAATTGTCAGTCCGCCAGAACTCGACTTTGAATAGGTAACAGTACAGGTAATAAAAAGTCCGCGTTTACCTTTCCGAACATTATTTCTGCTGTTTTTGGAAAATATGAAAAATTACGGAATCGAAACGGAGTGGAAAAGACGCGCGAGGGCCCGTCACCATAGGCCGGCGCGGGCCCACCCTGGCCGCGCCGACCTATGGGGACAGCCCCTCGGCGTCCCGTTTCTACTCGTTTTCGGCCTGGAACCTTCCTTTTATCGTAAAAATATTTGCTATATAATCCCCCGGACCCCTGGAGGTCCGTATATCGTTTTCTCGTCGCGTTTTGTTTCGAGCTGTTTTCTGCCAGATTTGTTTTGATCTAGAAGCACCATGGTCTCCAACAACAAGGACAAGGGACCTTTGAAGGAAGATATTCAAGACCCGGAACTGAAGGAAGAAGACGCAAGTGAGGATGAGGAAGAAGTGGAGGAAGCTCCGCGAGTACACCAGCGTGCCACCGTTGCAAGTATTGGCGTGATATCAAATCCATCCAACACCAAGAGGAGTGCACGAATCGCTACCGGAGGAGCGGTTCCACGTCATTACTTGGCTCCAAGGACATCTTCTCCGAGCAATTACAACCCTTACCGCAATCTAATCTACGATCGTCAAACTGAAAGGACCCCCAAGGTAGTGTTGCCAAGTGGTTGGGATATAGATCGTTCTAACATTGCAGGAGAGATGAAATCTGAAGCTGAAGGATGGGGAAACAACTCTAGGAGTTGGGATTCACCACCTGACATGATTATGAGCCGCGTTGAGCACAACTCGGAACTGATTCGCAACCTCACCTATGAGATTGAAGATTTAAAGGAGCTTGTTAAGAAGCTTGTCGAGAGGAATCCATCACCATCATCACCGAAGGAGTAATTCATCATCGGTATTGGCATCCCCTTGGTTTGTTCCAAGCTTGGGGGAGTGCCGCGGTATCACATCATCACTACCTTTATCTTTTACTATCAAGTAGTGTCATATCATGAGTAGGGAAGTTATCATATGGAATAGTATGCAATGTGGAAGTATCTCTCTTAGTTGGTTATCTATGTATCCGTTGGTGTGAGTTATCGTTATGGAATATTAATGAGAAGTCTTATCATTTACTTTTTGCACACCTTATTTTAGTTTGCAATTTCCATTATATGATTACCCTTGACATGAGTATTGATATCACTTTGGGAGCATCAAGTAAATCTATTTGGTTTTGGCAAACTTAGCATTGGTCAGTAGCAACAACACCCTGATGTTTAAATAGAAGAGAGAAATACACTTAGATATATTACTCTATTATCTCTATGCTAATGAGTTTAGTATTCTGAAGTTAAAATTGCTTGTGCTTATGAGAAAGATGCATGATTGTTTCTATCATATGTATATTTGTTTGTTTCCCTCAACCTTTATGCTTGCTATCAAACCTTGCTAGCCAAAGACCTGTATCGAGAGGAGATGCTTCTCATACATCCATAACCTTAGACCAAACCTATGCCATTTGTGTCCACCATACCTACCTACTACATGGTATTTTCTGCCATTCCAAGTAAATACTTCATGTGCTATCTTTAAATAATTCAAACTATTACTCCTTATTTGTGTCAATGTTTTATAGCTCATGAGGAAGTATGTGGTGTTTTATCTTTCAATCTTGTTGGGCAACTTTCACCAATGGACTAGTGGCACATCCACTTATCCAATAATTTTGCAATAAGAGCTGGCAACGGGGTTCCCAGCCCCAATTAATAACTTTAATTAATAATTCTCTTCACATGTTTTGCCCTGATTTATCAGTAAGCAACTTAATTTTGTAATAGACACTCCTCCATGGTATGTGAATGTTGGAAGGCACCCGAGGATTCGGTTAGCCATGGATTGAGAAAGCCAAGGTTGGGGGTAGTGTCATCCTTAATAAAACTAAAATACATGTGTAAACAAAAGAGAAGGGGGATGATCTACCTTGCTGGTAGAGATGCCGTCCCTCATGGGAGCCGCTCTTGGAAGGTTCGTTTGGCAAGGAGGTTAGAGTGCCCGCTACCATTAGTTGACAACAACAAACACCGCTCAAAATCTTACTTTTATGCTCTTTATATGATTTCAAAACTTGAAAAGCTCTAGCACATGATTTAATCCCTGCTTCCCTCTGCGAAGGGCCTATCTTTTACTTTTATGTTGAGTCAGTAAACCTATTTCCCTCTATCTCAAGCAAGCAATTGAGTTGTTGTGAACCAATCATTTATGCTATGATTCAGTTAATCATGTCTTTTATACTTTCTTGTTTAGTACAAATTTTATCTGAATGAATATGACTTTGAAGTTTCAATGATTATGAGGAGATTGTTATGCTTGAATATGAAAGCCCAGCTATAAATTCTAATATGAAAGCTTTGCTTAGAAGTACAATCCGTTAGTAGTTCTCTGACCAAGAACAAAGTTTGCCATCACCAACTATGATTTCTCATGCACCTTTACTTGTGATTTCTCTTTACTTATTTCAAGATGAGTTATATGAGGAAGTTGTTTACTAAAATGTCTTGTGTGAATGAATATGATGCTTCTTGTCCGTATTTTATTTATCGACTCTTCACTCCATAAACATGTGGTCTTGTTTATCGAGCTCAGTTTCGCTTGGGGACAAGCGAGGTCTAAGCTTGGGGGGAGTTGATACGTCCAATTTGCATCACTATTTTGTATCATAATTTGCTGTTATTCATTGATATATCTCATATTGGGACACAATACTTATGTTATTTCATCTATTTTGCATGATTCATCATTATTGGAGGATCAAGCACCGGAGCCAGGATTCTGCTGGAAAAAGCACCGTCAGAACGCAATATTTCGGAAGATCAATGTGGAAGGAAATTTCACGTAAATTCCTATTTTTCCCGATGACGGAGGGAGCCAGAAGGGGGAGAAGAGGGAGCCAAGGTGGGCCCAGACCACAGGCCGGCGCGGCCCATGGCCTGGCCGCGCCACCCTATGGTGTGGGGGCCCCACAGCCCCTTTCGCCTCCTTTTCTTCGCGTACTCCTTCGTCCCGAAAACCTAAGCTACGAGGGTACCTCACGGAGAGTTACAGCCGCCTCTGCGGGGCGGAGAACACCAGAGAGAAAAGAGCTCTCCGCCGGGCGGGGAAATTCCCTCCCGGAGGGGGAAATCGACGCCATCGCCATCGTCATCGAGCTGGACATCATCTCCATCATCATCATCATCATCTCCACCATCTACACCGCCAACACCACCGCTGCACCTCGTCACCGCTGTAACGATTTGAGTTGGATCTTGATTGTTTGATAGGGGAAACTCTCCCGGTGTTATTCTCTACTTGTTGTAGATGCTATTGAGTGAAACCATTGAACCAAGGTTTATGTTCAGATTGTTATTCATCATCATATCACCTCTGATTGTATTCCATATGATGTCTCGTGAGTAGTTCGTTTAGTTCTTGAGGACATGGGTGAAGTCTAAATGCTAGTAGTGAATTATGGTTGAGTAATATTCAATGTTATGATATTTAAGTTGTGGTGTCATTCTTCTAGTGGTGTCGTGTGAACGTCGACTACACGACACTTCACCATTTATGGGCCTAGGGGAGTGCATCTTGTATTCGATTGCTAATTGTGGGGTTGCCGGAGGATGAAACCTAAGCCCCCTATACCGATGCAAGAGGGATCGCAGGATCTCAGAGTTTAAGGCTGTGGTTAGATTTATCTTAATTACTTTCTTGTAGTTGCTTGCAAGGGGTATAATCACAAGTATGTATTAGTCCTAGGAAGGGCGGTGCATTAGCATAGGTTCACCCACACAACACTTATCAAAACAATGAAGATTATTTAGCCACATGAAGCGAAAGCACTAGACTAAAATCCCGTGTGTCCTCAAGAACGTTTGGTCATTATAAGTAAACAAACCGGCTTGTCCTTTGTGCTAAAAAGGATTGGGCCACTCGCTGCAATTATTTCTCTCGCATTTTACTTACTCGTACTTTATTCATCTGTTACATCAAAACCTCTTGAATACTTGTTTGTGAGCACTTACAGTGAATCCTTCATCAAAACTGCTGCCAACACCTTCTGCTCCTCGTTGGGATCGACATTCTTACTTATCGAAGATACTACGATACACCACCTATACTTGTGGGTCATCAGACGCCGCCGTCGCGAATCCCATCTCGGGGGATTCAGGAGATCGCCTCCGGCACCCTGCCGGAGAGGGGAATCATCACCGAGGGGCTCTACATCATCATGCCCGCCTCCGGATTGATGCGTGAGTAGTTCATCCTTGGACTATGGGTCCATAGCAGTAGCTAGATGGTTGTCTTCTCCGCTTGTGCTATCATTGTTTAGATCTTGTGAGCTGCCTAACATGATTAAGATCATCTATTTGTAATGCTACATGTTGTGTTTGGCGGGATCCGATGAATATAGAATATTATGTTAAGTTGATTATCAATCTATCATATATGTGTTGTTTATGTTCTTGCATGCTCTCCGTTGCTAGTAGAGGCTCTGGCCAAGTTGATACTTGTAACTCCAAGAGGGGGTAATTATGCTCGATAGTGGGTTCATGCCTCCATTTAATCTGGGACAGTGACAGAAAGTTCTAAGGTTGTGGATGTGTGTTGCTACTAGGGATAAAACATTGATGCTTTGTCTAAGGATATTTGTGTTGATTACATTACGCACCATACTTAATGCAATTATCTGTTGTTTACAACTTAATACCGGAAGGGGTTCGGATGATAACCGAAGGTGGATTATTTAGGCATAGATTCATGCTGGATAGCGGTCTATGTACTTTGTCGTAATGCCCTGATTAAATCACATAGTAATCATCGTTGATATGTATTGAATCTTTATTTGTCAATTGCCCGCCTGTAATTTGTTCACCCAGCATGTTAGTTATCTTATTGGAGAGACACCTCTAGTGAACTGTGGACCCCGGTCCATTCTTTTACATCTGAATACATTCTACTGCTTTTACTGTTCTTTGCAAACAAACACCATATTCCACTCGATACGTTTAATCCTTTATTTTCAGCAAGCCGGTGAGATTGACAACCTCACTGTTACGTTGGGGCAAAGTACTTTGATTGTGTTGTGCAGGTTCCACGTTGGCGCCGGTTTCATGGTGTTGCGCCGCACTACATTCCTCCACCAACAACCTTCACGTGCTTCTTGGCTCCTACTGGTTCGATAACCTTGGTTTCTTACTGAGGGAAAACTTGCTGCTGTGCGCATCACACCTTCCTCTTGGGGTTCCCAACGGACGTGTACATCTACGCGCATCACTTCCCCAGCTTAGACTTCTCCATAGCATTAGCAGTAATTGCATTCATACTAATAACATTGCTACTAGCATGCAAATAAGGTTCCATAGGTTTTTTAATTTTCGCATCAAACAATTCTAAATCAGGAAAAAGATTAAAAAGCTCACTAATTTTTTTGTTGTTTTCCATTATGCCTAACTAGTGAAAATAAAAACAAGAAACAAAAAGATGCAATTGCAGGATCTAAAGGAAATAGCTTCGAGCACTTACAACGGCAACAGAAAATAACTTAGTTACCTGGGACCGGAGTATGAGTGCCTTTTACCTTTCCTCCCGGCAACGGCGCTAGAAAATAGTTTGATGTCTACTCACGCTTCTTTCCTGTAGAACAGTGTTGGGCCCAAGAGCAGAGGTTTGTAGAATAGCAAGTTTTCCCTTAAGTGGATCACCCAAGGTTTATCGAACTCGGGAGGAAGAGGTCAAAGATATCCCTCTCAAGCAACCCTGCAATCACGATACAAGAAGTCTCTTGTGTCCCCAACACACCTAATACACTTGTCGATGTATAGGTGCACTAGTTCGGCGAAGAGATAGTGAAATACAAGTAGTATGGATGTATATGAGTGGTAATAGTAATCTGAATAAAATATGGCAGCGAGTAAACATGCAACAGAACAGTAAAAATGGTAATTCGATGTTTGGAAACAAGGCCTAGGGATCATACTTTCACTAGTGGACACTCTCAACATTGATCGCATAATAAATAATAACTTCTCTCATTTGTGCTACATACACTCTTTTGTTGGATGACAAACACCATTCGTTGTGTAGGGCTACAAGAGCTCCCTCAAGCCGGAGTTAACAAGCGCCACAACATTCGGCATTCATATTTAAGTAACCTTAGAGCATAATAGATCTTTGCAAAATAAACCGAGAACTAACATAGCATACACATTGTCCACATTACGCTATGAAAGGAGGAATAGATCACATCAATACTATCATAATGACAATTAACTCCACAACCTACAAGAGATCATGATCATAGCCTACGACAAGAACCACACGATGCACGCACTGTCACCGTTACACCATGCAGGAGGAATAGACTACTTCAATAACATCACATGAGTAGCACATAGACTAATAGCGATACAAAGCTCATCATATGGATCTCAATTATGCAAGCAATTCATGAGATCATTGTATTGGAGTATAGAGAGAGAGTAACCACATAGCTACGGTAGAGCCCTCAGCCCTGGGGAGAACTACTCCCTCCTCATCATGGGGGAACATGGCGGTGAAGATGGCATGGAGATGGCTTCCGGGGGCAATTCCCGTCCCGGCGGCGTGGCGGAACAGAGACTGTCCCCCGAATCTTGACTTCGCGATGACGGCGGCTCGGAACTTTTCTCGTATCGGGGCTCGGACAGGGGTATTCGCGACGATGGCTATATGTAGGAAGGGTAGGTCGGGGCCACACGAGGGCCCCACACACCGGGCCGCGCGGCCAGGGGCCTTCGCCGCCTGTTGGCGCCGCCTTGTGGCCCCACTTCCTTTCCCCTCGGTCTTGAAGCTTCAAAAATAGGACCCTGGGCGTTGATTTCGTCCAATTCCGAGAATATTTCCTTACTAGGATTTCTGAAACCAAAAACAGCAAAAACAAGACTCGCTGCATCTTGTTAATAGGTTAGTGCCGGAAAATGTATAATAATGCTGTAAAGTATGTGTAAAACATTCAAGTATTGTCATAAAAGTAGCATGGAACATAAGAAATTATAGATACGTTTGAGACATATCACCATCGTCATTGCCAGTCTGCAAATGAGTAAAATAAATAACAAAAATTATAGAAAAGATGGAATATAATAAAAATGATAGAATATATGTCACATTAGAAATTTGGATCCACGATAATAATTAATTTCATCATCCCACTTTACTCCATGAAAAAATAAAAATGGCCATGGAGTATCCAATATATAACTTCTCCTTTTCTTGAACACATTGTCGGGAAAATAGAAGGGAAATAGGCAGAGAATCACACTGCATCTATAGAAGCATGTCTCACATAAAATTTCTTAACAAAAAATGCCTTAGATCAAATTAATGGTCCACTTAAACACGTGCATTTCCTTTAGTACTACAGAATGAAAAAAGGTAATATACATGTACCAGTAACAGGGGGGCGTGTTGGATGCTAGCTAGATAGGAGTCGCCACTTCGCTTGTTCAGCTTGTGGTGGGCTTCAGTCTTCTTTCTTGGTGCTCGTATGCGGCATTGGATACGGGAGAACCTGGACTCAGGAATAGTTGAGTGAGGAGCATGGCTCCGGCGGCGGGCAGGCAGGGCGTTCATGGGTGGCGTACTGCAGATCTATAAAGAAGAAAATCATATGAAGTAATAAGATAGGAAATTTAATCGTATATACAACACCCTATCGAAATTTAGCCGAGCTTGAGAAGCTGTGACGAAGAGGAAAACGTTGAAGATGCCCACAGGTACCGAAGGACAATGGGAGAAGGTTGATGGAGCTCGGAGTTTAAATGGGGGAGAAACTGAATGGACTCTTCATATGCATGTATACGTTTCTTGATCTTGAAGGAGAGAAGAGAACGCACTATCAGATCAGAGAAATTAATGAGATTAGAAGAGCAACCGGTAATGGGTGTTATTGTTTGCAGAGAAGAATAACAGTGGTGGGCCTTTAGTTAAGCATTGAAGAGGATGGAGTAATGGGCTGCATTTTGTTTTCATGAAGTAACGGGACTGCATGGTTCATCACATTTTGTTGAAGACTAAACGGAAACCGGGGATAGAAAACGAAACCAAGCTGGACACGCTGTGTGGTAACACTACAAAAAGGAGGTGACGTGGACACAGTGGATGACATGGTGAATGATGGTGTAAGTCTTGCATGACTTGACAAGTTAGGATTGGTCAAAGATGTTTGATGAGGTGGATAGGCGGCATGTGAAGAGAAATGGGATCACCTATTAAGAATAAGAATAGAAAAAATATGCTTTGTGAACTAACCTATCATATATGTGTATTTGTATTGTTTATATGGTTAGGTATCCCAAGAATTAGAGCATCTCCAGCCGTCTCCCCGACAGGCCCCCAGGATGCCTTTTTTTCATCCGGATGGACGAAAACGGCTCAGTCGCACCCCCGGCTCCTCGTTTTCCCCTCGGATTAGGCCTTTCATCCATCCGGAGAGCCCAGGCCATCTCCGCCCCCCTCCCCCCAGGGTGCGCTCGGGTACTCCAGACGAAACGAAAGCGCGGAAAACACCGAGAAAACTTCCCGCGCGGCTGGTGGCCCCGACCTGTCGGCGAGAGAGACCGATCGTCATCCTCATCGCATCGTCTTCCGCGCGTTATAAAAGCCTGCCGCCGGTCAGTCTTCGCCGGACGCGTAGCTTCCACGCGGCGAGTTAATGTCGTCGTCTCGGTTTCACGCGATTTATCGCCGAACTACCACGTCTGGCCGCATTCACCATGCCGTCTCCCTGTTCTCAATCTTCCCCAATCTTCCCCAATCTCGAGCGAGCTAGCGGCGATCAAACACGATGGCGCTTCCAACAATGGCTTCGGCCGCCGCTCTCTCCACCAATGGGAGGGGCGGCTCCTCCACATGGCGGGCTACCCGGTGCCGCCGGACTTCCGCGCGCTGGGAGGATGTCGACTCAGCGCGGGCGGCGTCCCGATCCCGCCGCCGCCGATGGGTCGCGCCGCCCTGGAGGCGGAGATCGACGCGGTGCTTGTCACTCTCAGTGACGAGCAGTGCGCGGAGGAGCGCTTCTAGCCGGACAACTACGTAGCATGGACGGAGTTCTTCCGACGAAGGTACGAGCGCGAACTCGCCGCGTACGACGGCCCTCCTCCTCCTCCCGCTAGGAACAACACCGCCGGCGCCACCGGTGGTGGAGCGCGCCTGGCCGCTCCCTCGCCAATGTGCTCGCGCACATCGAGGGTGGGAACTCCCTCGTTCTGGGGATGCCGCCTTCGGAGGCGGCCACCGTGTCGCGTCGGCATGGGAGCTCCTGGACACCGAGGAGGATGGCGTCGTCCTCCTCCTCGTCTGGGTCGAGGTCCGCATCCAGGTCCGGCGAATCGGCTCCTCCGCCGTCGACACCACGCATCGTCAAGAAGGAGCCGGCGTCTCCACCGCCGACCAGAGGGCGCAGCAGCGGAGCCCTCGTCATCCGCGACCAACCCTCCTCTCCATCACGCGGGCGGAAGAGGAGGTCGTTGAAGAAGGAGGCCACCGCCGCCGCTGTGAACCAGCTCACCGAGGAGGAGGCCAAGCGCGCCGAAGTCGCCGCGGTGGCGGAGGTGATCGCCAGGTCGCTCAACGACCTGGTCCACGCCGACAACACGCTCCCATCGACACCGCGCTCGACTGGTCCAGCGATACTGGGAGCGGCAGGAGGCGGAGCAGCAGCGTCAGCTGATGGACATGGCTGTCGCGCGGCAACGCGTCGTCCGCGCCCAGGCCCGTCCCGCTGATCAAGCTCGAGGAGAGCAGCGACGACGACCTCTACCGGCCGACGCTGCCACGCGCCGGCGACCCTGGCCAGGGTTCTAGCCGCTGGTACGAGGCACCGCCGCCCGAGGACGCCGGGAACTTGAGCGACGACGGCGGCGGCGACTACACGGCCTTCTACCGCCATTTCGGCATGTAGAAGGCCGCTATTTAGTTTAAGTTTATGTTTGCCATCGCCGAATACGAACTCGCCTATATATGTTATATAATTTCGCTTATGTTTGAACGAGTTTCGCCTAGTTTTGTCTGAATTCGCCGTATTTTATCAAAAGTTTTCATCCATTCTGAGCTCGCCACTTGAAAAATGGGCCTCCCTAGACCAAAAAAAATACATCCATCCGACGCTAAATTGCGCCGGATTTTGGCCTGGGCAGCCCCAACGGCTGAAGATGCTACTTGAAACGTTGTTCAGCTGAAAAAGTGGAGGCAGCAACGTGCATTGAGAGTTTGAGACTGGCTCATCTTCACGGGTGATAGCCGATTCATTCTCGAAATGGATAATTCCGGAGTAGCTGCTGTTATAAACTCTGATCAATATATCAATCGGCTTTGTGGTATCTGTTCGGTTAGGACAGAGTTAAAAGAAGCTGCGCATGGTTGCAGGGTTACCTACAGTTGTAGAAGTTGTAACCAAGAAGCTGCGCATGATTTTCGTCAACTCCTTCCTTCGCGTTGGAGGTGGCCTTGCAAGACTGTAGTTAGATCTTTCAGCTATCAACATGTCTCCCCTGTTCAAACGATTCCGAAATTGAACAGCTGCTATATACGTTGCAGGTTGCAGTATTTCAGTTTCGTACTTGGTGACAGTTTAGGGTACTCTGTGATAATTTAGGGATTTTGCATCAGAGGAGGTTTAGGCAGACCGTATATACAGCCGCTGACATCTCACTCCAGAGTTGTGGAACGACTGAACGAGCAATCTCATACTTCCACAGCTAGATTCGAGTTAAAATAACAGTGGAGTCGTCAAGATCCCAAACCAGATAAAACGAGTCCCGCTCAAAGCAAAACCAAGCCAGACACACATTTTACATTGTTTGCTTCACCAGATGACCCAGATGCGTAGCCTTTCTACAGGTCTGGTCCCCATGCATTCAGGTTTTCAGGAGTGCGACCTGCGCCACCTGGCCACCGTCGGCGTGCCCGTCACCGGCACCGACCCCGCAGCGGCGGCGCGGGCCTTCTTGGTCCCGCTGAGCGGCGTCCTTTCCATGCCGCTGTCGGAGTCGTCCACCCTCGCCGCGTCCGCGCCAATACTGCCGCCGAACAGGAACGCGCCCCACTTGAACAGCCCCCGCCGCCGCCTCTCGGAGCCCAGCCGCTCCACCTGCGCCTGCAGCGCGTGGCACTGCACCTGCACCCGCGTACGCATCAACATGTGAGCACAGCAACGTCGATCGATCGATCACTTGATTTAATGCTGCAGTCTGCAGAAGATTATGGTCATGGACCTGCAGCCTGGCGACATCCTCGCGGAGGCGGCGCATTTCGTGGTGCTGCGAGACGACCTCTCGCTTGGAGGGGCACCGGGCGGCGGCGGAAGAGAGGTCGAGGGCGGCGGGGCTCCTGCTCTGCAGGGACCGGAAGGAGCCGCTCCAGTCTGCGAGGCGGCTGAGCTTGCTGCCGTGCTCCGAGAAGAGCACCTGGACCACGCAACGCACCGGCAGGCGGTCGTTCTGCACGGCGTGCGCCGCCGCCTCCGCCGACAGCTTGCGCGCGTCGATCACCCGGCACAGCGACCGCCGCTCCTCCTTGCTCGCCTGCGGGTGCGCCTGCATGCACGCCATACGTGTCACAAATTAACGGCCGTTACCGTAGGTGCCCAAATGTTAGCGATCAGAATCGACGTGCAGCATGTCCACAATGTACGTGTACCACCAACAACATAATCAGGTCCGATCTCCATGTTCGTTCAAGGACAGGACATGTAAGTTTTTTTTTTTGGTGGAGGGAAACAAGGATAAGTAAGTTTTTGTTGTATTGCGCCTGTAGATCATGCAACAGGTAGCTCACATGATCACTGTTCTTCGTTTCTAGATGCAAATATACCTACACCTTTCAGAAAAAAAAAACCACACATATTCAAATGTGGCTACTAAACATAGTCACTTGCAGGCAAAATAACAAGGCTCACTTTTCAGTTCATTTAATTTCTGATGTGACTGGACTACATGAATTTGGGAAGGATCCAAATACATTTTTAGTTTCTGATGTGACTAGAGTATGTGAATTTGGAATGGATCCAAATATGTTGGTGTAGATTTGAACTGCTGGACCTTACTCCCATCGTGCAAAAGACAAACGAAGAGAATGATCCCACGGGAACGGGTCGGTGTTGTTGGTGTCTCATTTATTCACTTGCTTTGATGATTCAGCTGGTGCAAAGGACAAATGAATCGCAAGAATGATCAAATTCACGCCTTGCTTGGTTGGCAGGATTCTTGGAGCAGAGGGGCAGAAAAACTCTAGAATTAGAATGTCATGATTAATTGAATTTTATCGTATTTTGAACTTACAAGAAAATTTTCTGTAGGAATTTTCTAATTACGAATTGTAGGAATTCCAGAAGGATGAAAATCGTATTTTCTAAGAATGCAATCCTACAAGTCAAACGGTGCATTTAGAAAAAGGTCTAAGGGTGAAAATCCTAAAAAATATTTATTGCATTCCTTTAAATCAAACAAGCCCTCACCTCTTAACAAAAAGTACAACAACGAAATTCACAAGCTCCTAAGGGCATGTACAATAGAATAGCCTGCAGACCCCATCTCCTCCCGCACGGAGTTTAGTAGGAACAGATCCCATCTCCTCCCGCACCCGCGCGCTGGCCCCCCCAGCGACTCCCCTCCTCCTCCTCCCCAGCGACTCCCCTCCTCCCGCCGCCGCCGCCTGAGGCGCCGCCGGGCAAAGCCCTGGAGGCGTGGCGGCGGCGAACTTCCTCGGCCACGACATCCGTGGGGGTGCGGGTTCGCGTCTCCGGCAGCGGCGATCCGCATCGGGCTGTCGACAGCGGTGCCATGGAGCGGCGGCGACTAGAGGAGGAAGAGGATCTCCATTGTTTGGCGGTAGGCGACGGTGGTTCGGGTCCGATCTGGGTCCTGGCGGGCTCGGGTGGGCTGCGATCTTACTGCTGCGGTCACAACGATGCCGGCTTCGTGCAGGTTTCTGGGTTCGTTCCGAGGCACGAGGACGCCATGGGCGACTGTCCTTGGCATGGTGGTGGCGGCCTCCTCCTTCGCCGGAGGTGGTCGGGTGGTTGCTGGGGTGGCGGATCTCAAGATCTGGCTACTCCGGCGATGAAGATCTAGTTGACGACGAGCTAGCAGTGAAGGGGCCACCGGTGAAAACTGCGCCTTGACATCGTTCTTGGCGGATGATGGCGGCGGCTATTGCCGTCGTTCCCTTGCGAAGGCATCATCTTTGTTGGCCTCTACGCTGGCTCTTGCCGAGTAGGGACTAGCGGCTGTCGGTGAAAACCGTGCCACGATTGATGAGCGATGGCGGCGTTAAGCATCGCTTCCTTCTTGAAGGAATCGTCGTCGCATTCTGCAGCTACTCACTCGTGCTACTCTGTGGAAAACCCTAGATCCGGGTCTCCCGGATCGGATGATGACGGCGCTTCCTGCGTCGTTCTACCTCTTGGGGCATCATTTTTGGAGCAGCGGCTGTATGGAGGTGGATCTTTGGTGAAGTGGTGTTCATATGCCACGTTGACGTTGATGATTCTCGGCGGCGTGGAGCTGCAGGGTATCGAAGACGGGCGCGGACCGCATGACACGTGCAGGATGGTGGAGCTGTTTGGTGTCATGGTGACGTCGATGGCAGGTCTGGCAAGGTCAATGCGGTGATCCCTTTTGAACATGGGTACGAGGAATATGACGGTAGCGATTTCTGTGGCGTGTGTGTTGACGTGCGCTGAGAGTCTGCTTGACAGGATGTGCTTCTCACCTGCTATTGGCCTTGGGAAGGCATTTGGTTGTTTCGATGATGTGAGTTGGTGTATTGTCACCCTTCATCCCTCTGTAGGTTTAGCGAGGTGGTTTCGAGTTTGATCTTTTGTATTTCTCTTGTAAGATGTTGCGAATAATCTAATAAAAAAAGTTTTGTGCATTCCTTGGATGCAGAAACTGGAGCGATTTTTCCCCATTTCGAAAAAAAATGAACAATAGAATTAATGGAAGGTGCATAAAGAAGTGCTTAGAAAAAATAACCAACTGTATCTAAATATTGGTGCTCATTTGTACATGAGAGGTGTCTAGTTATGGCATGTACAATAGAAGCTGCTTAAAGAGATGCTTCGAAAAATAAACCAATTTTGTCTAAACACTTTCGATGCTGCAGAAGATTACGGTGCAAAAGAATTAGAAAACCAACAACACCCGTGCTTATTTTACTAGACAAGTGTCTAACTAAGCATCTTCTTCTTGCGGAGACTGAGTGTAATTGGTATCTCTTGATATTAATACATAAAAAATTAAGCATCTTTCATGTACAAATAAGCACTAATACTTAGTAATAAGCTTGATTTATTTTTCTAAATATCTCCCTAAACACTTTCCATTGTATATGGGCTTACTCATGAGCCTAGTCATCTCCCACGTATAAATAAACATCAGTGCGTAGCAAAAAACTTTATTTCTCTAAACACTCCTCTAAACATCTTGCACTATATACATGGCCTAATAACTACTGTATAGAGCGCGAATTCTACTGCTCCTACGCAAATGATTCGGTCCAAGCTGAATTACCATGGTCAAACGCACAGAAACATGTGTGTACTGCCTCTCTTACTTCGATGGATTGTTTACCTGCAGCGTCGCAATGCGTCCAACACAATCACATCGGCCAACGTACACAGTTCCTATGCATGAAACCACGTGCGCTCAGAAAAGCTGCCTTGCCCTTTTTGGCCTATCGCATCGACAAAGCCAACGGTGAGTGGAAAGGGGCATCACAAACTTGCACGTACGCTGTATGATTGCCACGCTCGAATGATATGTAACGTTTTGCCAAAGAGAATGATTTGTATCTCGATGAGCGACACATTTTCCGTTACCAAATTTTGACCTGTCGGTCTCAATCTTTCTGAGACATTGACAATCACAAAAACTAAATATGTATGGAACAAGAAAGAGTTTGAAGACCTTGAAGATTTTTTTTCACACTTTGTTTTGTAATACTTGAAAGTTAGCTAGTATCTCATTACCTTATACAATTTGTTATTATAAATATAGCAATGATGAGTAGAGGTGGGCAAAACTCAAACAATCAAAAACCGTCCAAATCGGTAAATGAGGAGGGAGTTCATTTTGCTTCACAAACTAAATCAAAACTTCCTATCTAATTTTAAAAATGAACTAGATGAAACCTGCTAAACCAGTCAAACCGTGTGCCCCCCCCCCCCCCCACCCTTAACGATGAGCATGCGAGTTAGACAAGGGCCAGGCAGGTGTAGATCTGGCAGCTGATTTGCGGGCTCGTTCTGGCCTCAGCTCTAAGGTCGTTGCGCCGGCGTGATCACCCTCCTATTACGACCGCTTCGTCCATCACCTATGTGCGGCAGCCTCACGAGCTTATTGGCCAATGGCTTGGGATCTTTTGGGTTGTGTAGTAGGAGCGCATGAGAAATCCATGCCGGCATGTACAAGGTAGTTGTGGAGGCGCCCGGGCATCTCCATTCCTCATTCAAGGGCGTGAATGTTACCTCCCTCTATGCTATGTTGTTAGCGTCACGGGAAACCCTAGGACTAGCTTGCTTATCTGAGAAATAGCAGCATGGATGTCGCATCCCTTCTTGAAAATGCGGCTTTGATACTCTTTGATCCGTGATCTTTAAGTGTGGTGGTGGGAGAAGTTTGGAGGGCACAATGGAAGTTGGATTCTGCTGATCTGTGATTTTCTTTGTTGTTGGGCATGTTTGTGTTGTTGCCTCAATATTTTCTTGCTTTTAAAATTTATGTACGGTCATGGTTGCCTTATTTGCAAAGCGGGGACGAAAGCATATTTTAAGGTGAAATTTTTAGATGCGTAACTGTTGTTTTTAAAATCTCAAATGTCTGAATTGTACTGTACTATTCATCCAACAAATTGTTGGTGGCTCTACTGGTTTGTTCTAATCTGCAGTAACGCTGTAGTTCTGCATGCTGGAATACTGCTTTTTATCAGCATGCCAATGATTCTCCAGTTTCCCTGATCATTCTAAAGATCAAAGGCACGCGTGAACAGTCTTGACGCATGTACAACCCACGGCATGATGGGATAGCACTACTGCCATGAGCCCATGACGATGTACGGTCGGGATTAACTAACCGATCACAGCGTAAACATCCACCGGTCGGAATTAATTAACCGAACGCAGTTGCATTGTACTGACCTTGAGGTAGGTGTCGACGGCGCGGTACAGCCCGTCGTCGGCGGCGCGTGCGTGCGCCGGCACGGCGCGCGCGAGCTCCTCGAACTCCGCCGGCCGCAGCCCGGCCTCCAGCGCCGCCTCGGCGAGGTACGCGTCCACCAGCTTCGCCACCCTGGCCGCCGCCGCGCCGCCGCCGCCCGCCTTGGCGCCCTCCCGCAGGAACCCGCGCACCAACCGCAGCACGAGGTGCACGTCCAGCAGCGTCGTTGTCGTCGCCCGGTGGTGGTGGTGGTCGCGGGCGGTGGTGCCTCCGTTGCCGAACGCCGGGATCATCACGGCGCCCAGCGACGCCTGGTCGAGCCGCCGCGCCGCGCGGGCCTCGAGGTCGCCCAGAAGCGCCGCGTCCGCGCCCACCATGCTCCCCGCGCGGAGCAGGCGGAGGAGGAAGTCGCACGCGATGCCGTCGTCCCTGTCGTCGCCGTCATCGGGCGGGAGCGCGGCGACGAGGGACTCGAGGAGGAGCCGCTTCTTGAGCCACGTGGCGGTGGGGCTCTCTGGCGGCGGCAGGAAGCGTCCCGAGGGGGACGACGCAACGACGTCCGGGAGCCACCTTGCCGCGTAGTGGGACAGCACGGAGGCCAGGTGGTCAGAGGAGGACGGTGAACTGTCAGCCGGGGGCTTGGACCGGATGGCGGCGATGGTGCGCGCGAAGGCGTCGACGTCGTTGATGACGACGCACGCGTCGTCGCTGGCTCCCCTCGGGGGAGTAGTGACGGCGGTGGCAGCGGAGGTGCGGCGTGGGTCCGGCGAGGAATAATGGGCGGCGGTAGGATCGCCGGCGACGCGCGGCGGCGTGCCGACGATGCCAGAAGAGGTGCGCCGTGGGTCCGGCGAGGAATAATGCGCTCCGGCAGGTTCGGCGGTGGCGGACGGGGACGGAGAGCTGGGGCATTGGGCTGGCGACGGAGGCTTCATCTTCCTTTTGCTTGGCGTGCTCTGAGTCCGAGCTGAAGCTGAGCTCGAGCTCTTGTGTTGGAACTTGGAGCAAGTGTGCTATGTGCAACCACGCTGGCAAGGCGAGGTGCCATAAGAGCATCTCCAACAGGCGCGCTATATCGCGGCACGCTAAAACCAAGAATCCGCGCGCGGTAAACAGATATGGCGCGCGGTGCCGTTTTTTCCTCCGCCGGGCGCGGCAAAATACAGCGCGTGCGCGCGCAGGAAAAATGGTCCTCCGCCGGGCGCGGCAAAATACAGCGCGCGCGGGCGCGGAAAACAGATTTCTAGTCTATTTTGCATTCACAATTCATGAAAAAAATGACACAATTCATGAAACAAATGACACAAAGTGCAACAACATCACATAGTTCAACAAGGACACACAAAATGACGTAGTTCAACAATGACACACGACATATGATTCAAATGACAAAGTGAAACAATGCATATCACAAATGCATATCACACTTCCGCATTTTCCAAGTCAACACCTTCTTCTTCGTCCTCGTCATCTTGGGTTGAAGGAGGAATAGTAGCATTCATGGAAGACACGAAGCCTCCCGGTGGTGCCCCCATACTCCCGTACACACCACTCACGGAGCCTCCCATGGTCCCTCCAAACACTCCTCCATAGCTTGATCCTCCCATGCCGGCCATGCCTCCATAGCCTCCCATGCCGGCCATGCCTCCCATGGAGGGCATGGGCATGCTTCCCATGCCGCCCATGCCTCCCATGGTGGGCATGGGCATGCTTCCCATGCCGCCCATGCCTCCCATGGTGGGCATGGGCATGCTTCCCATGCCGCCCATGCCTCCCATGCCTCCTCCAAACATGCCTCCTCCAAACATGCCGGTGGTGGAAGTGTTCATGTTGGCTACCAACAATCTCTTTTTGGCCAACACTTCATCGCGAAGAAGGTTGACGTACTCCTTTTGCCTCTCATCCATATGGGAAGTATCCATCAAGAAAAGCTTCCTCTCCTCCTCCGCTAGGCGTGCATGCTCCTCGGTGGCTTGCCTCTTCTCCTCCAAAGCCAACTTCCTCTCCTCGTTGGCGGCAATCCTCTCCTCCAAAGCGGCTCTCCTAGCTTCAATAGCATCCATAGCCTCTTTCTCCAAGTTTCGTTGCATCTTTCTATCTTCATTTGCTTGCAACCTTGCATTTGCAATCCTCTCCATAGCCATGGCAATGTCATCATCTCCGGCCTTCCTTCCCTTCATTTCCTTGGCGGTCTTCCTACCGGGCACATTCCTCCGCCCATTGTTGATGGAGTGAGGAGTGGAGCTTCTCTTCTTCCCTTCATCACTTGAATCATCATCATCGATGATTGTTGCATCACCGGTAGCATTGGCCGCCATAGTTGCCGCATCCAACTTGCCGCGCGTCTTCCACTTCTCTTCATTCCCTAGCACTTCATAGCAATGATGCAAGGTGAATGGCTTGCCAAGAATCTTATTGCCTTTTTTGTTCTTCTTTCCCACATCCCTAAACAATCCTTGAGCCATGGAGTTCTACACATATGCGGAAAAGAAAATAGATGAGCCATGAAGTACAACCCTATCATATGAGCCATATGGTGAACATAGTAGAATGACTTACCCTATCATTCTCATTAGTGCCACTTGGATTGAGAACATCGATGTTGGCTTGCACGCCCGCCCATTTTTGGCAATCGGTGTTGATACCGGACCAACGGGACCGAAGTGAGCGCATGGTTCGCTCGATCCCACTTGTGTTTGTGTTGAAGTAGTCCGTCATCCTCACCCAATAGGTTTCTCTTGTTTGATCGGTACCGGTTGTTGGATCCATTCCAATTGTCAACCACGTCTTGCAAAGCAACTTGTCCTCCGCTATGGTGTAGTTGGCGGCACGGCCGGGATGGCGAGGTTCAATCAACCCTTCTCCTTCCTCATCTACATCCTCATATTCCTCCTCCCCATCGGCGGCTTCATCGTCATGCAAGAACGAGGATCCAACATTCATTGTCTCCATGAATGCCGCATCATCCACTCTACATTGCAATGAAATTCATTACCATCGGCTAGGTATGCATCTAAACCACAATTCGACAAAAAAGAAGTGTTTTTTACCTCTCGAGCATTTCACCATCCACCATATGTGCGCCGCGTTGCGGACGGAGGCGCGGCGGGTCGGCGGAGGAGGAGGAGGAGAAGGCGCCGGTTCGGCGCCGGAGGAGGAGGCTGTCGCGGGGGACGGGCGCCTTCGCTTCTTCGGTGCCGCGACGGCGGCGGGGCCGACGTGAGGCCGTTTCGTTGACGGCGCCTTCCCCTCCTGCGCGGGCGCGCCGGTGCCCTGCGCGGCCATCTGCGCCGCGTGTAGTGCCCCGCGCGGCGGGACGAACAGCGCCCGCGCAGCAGCCGTTGGGTTCCCGGCGTCGGCGCCTCCGCTAGGGTTTGCGCTGGCGCGGCGGAAGTGGCGGCGGCGGCGGAGGGTGTGACAGAGTAGGGAGGGGTCGCCGGGTTGCCGGAGGGGTCGTCCATCGTCGGGATCGCCGGCGGCGCGCGGAGACGACGGATTGGGCTCGGGGCAGCGACGCGGAGGAGGAAGTTTCAGCGCGGGGGATTTTTCGCGGTTGGACGAGCGATGCCGCGCGCTGTAGCCGACGCGCCAGATATGCCGCTCCGGATTGTGCAAAACGCCGCGCGCCCTAAAATTTTACAGCACCGCGCCGTCCCGCGCCGATTCTGTCCCGCGCGCGCTATATCGGACGTTTTTATGCCGCGCGGCCTATATAGCGCGCCTGTTGGAGATGCTCTAAAGCTTCTTGTAGTAGCAGCATGGTGTGGTACATATGGAGGTAGAGAGTGGAGAGGGCGACGGGCATGCCGATGGTCCAAAAGTTGCTCGCTGACAAACACATTACATCGAAGGGGGGAAAAGTTCTCACTAGATTCTACCTCAAAACAAATACGGAATAACGTGTATATTCATTTTCACCACATTACGCTACGGTTAAATTTCATAATACAATGTGTTGGGGCATCTTCACCATCGAGGCATCGACCCCCAAACGATCGGGGACACAAAAATCCGACCCATTCCAACCTAAATGGGCACGAGGGCGCGGATGTTTGCATTGTTTGGCTAAATTTAGGTTTTGAAATGCGGCAGCGTGGATGCACCGAGACTGCCCGGCTATCCATGTCAGTCTCGTAAGTCAGCGAAAAGAAGATAGGTAGAATTATATTTCAATAGACTCAGATATAGTTTATTACACGGATTTTAAATCTAAATTACGTATCTCTACTCGTCACTATGCGTCCTATGACAACACGTCTACCTCTCGCCATTGCCGGCCCGGACATGCCCGAAGGGGCCGCCCTCGTTGACGTGCACCTCTACCACTCGACACGACGCTGCTAAGGTGGCACGTCGACCCTCGATCTTGCGCATCTTATAAGCTCTATCCTCCTACTCACCCTCCTTCCAGCGTTGCAACCCCACCGCCATTTCGGCGCCTAGCAGGCTCTATCCCTCATTGTTGCCACCGCCATGTCGGCGTCGAAGCGGGCTCTATCCCTTTCCGCCGCCCGTTCCATTTCTAGGTTATCCGTTCGACATCCTCATGTTGGCTCTGCCTCGATCTCCTCCTACCGGCCTTGCCTCGCCTTCACCTCCGCCTCGCACGCCTAATGGGGCTTTGCCGCTTGGGAGCCAATGTCGCACATGTCATGGTTGGTAGCTACCTAGGGTTTGTCGATCCACGCCGCAACATCGTCCGTCTTATTTCCCACGCGCATGGCTAGAAACGAGCTCCGGCCTATGTTCTTCACTTCATTTGGCAACTTGGCTTGCATCACTAGGGCCAAAAACGTCTCGGTGATTGGTTGGTTGCACGCAAACCAAATTTCCTAGGTGATGGAATGCGGTGACCCAGCATACCACTACATATTGTAGTATACAAGTCGTTGATATGATCTTCATGAAGGGACTTCTTCACAAATATCACATCCCTCGTAGTGGTACAACAGAAACATTGCAGGTCATAACACTCGAGATTATATTACAAACATGGTCTTAACAAGTTGGTATTCTCACAAGTCCCATGAGAACACCCTAAGATACTACTAAAGTATATTACAACCTAACATAAAGATCCAACTGAGCTCAGCAACTTATTTAGGTAAGCTACTATGATGCTCGGCTCTAAGATGTTTAGGGTAAGACACTACTCCTCCGCCTCATTGTTGTCAGCTCCGTAGACTATTCCGTAGTCCACGCCTTCCACTCCTCCGGGCAGATCAGATTTCTCGTAGACCCGCTCGTAGTCTCCTTCGGGTACTCCGTCGTTGGCCTCCACTTCATTGTCACAATCTAGCAAGGGTGTCGAAAGAAAGTGAGTACAGGGGTACTCAGCAAGTCCAAAAGAGAAAAGGTGTTTGATGCACTAGCTACGCCCATTGATCAGAAAATCTCAGGTCAATGCATGTTTCGAAAACATTTCTTCAAAAGGTTTATTTTATTCTGAAAACTATGCCCGCTAGTCTTCACAGGTTGACCAGAACTTCATGGAGTTCCTTTCCTGCCGCGTTCGTAGTTCCCTTCCCGAACAGGGAGTGACAGCCACAATTTAATACACTCTGCAGAGGTGCGTTACTTTTCCCATAAGAGAACTTATCCTTGATAACTACCGACGCGTTTCTCGTCCACACTTCCTTGGTGTGGGGCCAGGTGTAAGGTCCAAGCCAATCACTGCCTTCTCCACGACCCTACATAACCACCCTTTTGTCCTTCCGCACATCCCTGGTAGACATCTCCCGTTCATACGGCTTTACACTCGATGTGCTACGGAAAATCCATCATAGACGATAGAGCGCTCTCATCCACTTGGATGGGGATTTAAAAGGATTTCCCAACCTACTGCGGTGTTATCACAACACCCAGCCAGGCTCTATCAAGTCCGTTGATATGGAGAAGGAAAAGGATACAGCTGACATCCCCAGAGCCATTATAGATCTCATGGTTAACGTGAATTGTACGGTGCTAGAATCACTAGACAGCATTGGTGATTAGTCCTATATGGGTAGAACCCTTGCAATAGAACCTCCAACATATCAACACATACCATGGTTCCATTTCCCACCACATTGTCATATTCATAATTAGAAAAGTAATATTTTATTTTCAATGCAGGAATGGTAAGTATAGTACTTTTGCGAGTAAATTGATAGTAAATAATCAAGATGACATGATCAAGGGTGAACTTGCCTGGTGACTGCGAGATAATGCAATTCGATGTGTTGGATGGAACTTGGACCTCAGGTTCTGTAAAGAAGCATCATGTTCCGGTAAGGACAATGTTATAAAATCCAAATGATGCATGCATGGGTGTATTATTTCATGTTGAAACCCTTACCCCGGAGTATTTATTCAGATTTAGGTTTGATTACATATTTATGCCTTTGGCAGTAATTTATAAGTTCTTTAAATCCTTAAACATGGTTTTCTTTAAAAAGAAAAGGACTTAAGAGTAACGGAATTTTCCTTTGGAAAATATTTATTTCAAATAAATAATTTGAAATAATAGAGTTTTCCTCTTTTTGGAGATAAAAGAATTTTGGAATATTAGAATATTTCCTTTTTTGAAAATATTATTCCTTTAAAAGAAAAGACTTGGAATAATAGAATTTATTTTGAAAATATTTGATAAACAAATATTTGAGTTCATTTGGAATTTTCCTTGATTTTTATATTAAAGGAAAATTGCAAAATTTAAAATTCCAAGTTTATAATTAAACTCAAAAATTACAACATTTGAATTTGTGTTGTTAATTCCATTTCTTATTTTATTCTGGTTGAGAATTATTTTTAATACACTAATCCAATTTTTCTTGAATGTTTAGAGGTATTTATCATTATTTGTAATTTTGTAAAGTTCAAGGGTTATTTAAAATGTGAAATGGCCAAAATACCCCTGGGACCACCAGTCAGATCAACCAAATGGGTTGAACCAGACCGGCCCAGGCGGTCGGTCGGCCCACCGGCCACTCTCTCTCTCACTCCCACTCACGCGCGAAACCCTAACCCTAACGCTTGGCGATTCCCGTGGCGATGGCGTCGCTGCCACAGTCGCCGCCAAACTCCGGCCGTCTCCGGCGGTTCCAGGGCTCGCCGTTCAGCGCGTTCGATGCAGCGCGCGCCGCCGCTCACTTCCATCCGCGTCGATCTGGTTTTCCCCTCCTCTGCTGAGCGTGCGCGTGCTCGCCCGTGCCAGACACCGATGAGTTCATCGACGAACGTCGTCGATCTGCACCTCCTAGGCACACCCGCTTGTTCGCCGCCTCCTACGCTGGTGGTGCGTGGTTTGGCACCGGCCTGGCCACGGTTTAGCGCCGCTGTGGCTGGCCTATGCCACCGTGCCCCCATGGACGCCAGGTAAACTCGCATCCCTCTGCTACTCCTCTCTACTCCATCTCCATCTGCTCCATTTGCTTGAGCTCTACCTACTGATCCCTCTCATGCGTATGCTGCTGCTGCTGTTGTGCTGGTTGTGCTTGCTTGATGCCCTGCTTATGCCTACTGGTGCTATGTTCTTGCCTATCCATGCCTACTGATGCTATGCTAATGCCTGTGTAATTCATACTGGTCAATTGTGCTATGCTTACCATATCTGTTCATGTCCTTGTGTTGCACATATGCTTGTTGGTGCTTGTGTTCATCCTATCCTATCTATTTATGTCTCTGTGCTACTCCAAATGCTTATTGGTGGCCTTGTTGTTGACAGAGGCTACCATTACTGACACTTGTGGTGCCAGTGATGCTCTCCTGTGCCCTGTGCTTGATCCATTTGATCCAATTGGATCAATAGATGCTAGTGGTGCTCTTATGTCAACAATTGTGCTCTTCTGTGCCTTGTGCTTGATCTATTTGATCCATTTGATCCATTTGATCAACAGATTCTAGTGGCTAGGTTACAGGGTTAACTATTGGCTAATTGGTGTGTTTGCCCTAGCTACTGCTATGGTTAATACTTGCTCTAGCTGATGTTCATATATGTGTGTGCTGCTGTTGCTGTCCATAGCACATTGGACAAGATCCAATGGCTAGGATGCAATTGGTCAAGCTACTGGTTACCTCTCAATGATGCTGTTTCTTGTAAATGGCTAGATTATCTTGTATAATTGCCTGGATGGATTATTTATGGATGAACTGCTTAAGTGGTGTTGATTATATGTATTGCTTTGTATAAAATGTTATCTCTAATATCAATTGGGAGATAAATCAAGTCCGAATCCATTTCTGGATAGTGATGACTTATTAATTTGGCTAAATGGATGGATTTGTGGTTGATGTGACCACAGTAGCCTTGCTACTGCTTGGGTTGCTCTCACTGTTGGATTAATTCTTGTTGGCTACTCATATTTGCTTGCACAATAGGGTATCAAAATTAATTTGAATGCCATTGTGTTTGCCTGTGAAGAAATACATGTATAATCTGATGGTTTATTGGCTAGGATCTTGCTAGGTGGTCTTTGTAGATTCTAGTACCTATGTATCACTCTACTGGTTGCTATCTGTGCATCTATGCTTGTCTATTTGCACAAAATAGTGTTTGGATGATATCTAGCTCTAGTTGCTCTATTTCTGCCAATAATCCTTGCTCAAACCAAGTGATGATAAACCCCCATTAGATCCATTGGATCCACTCCAGGTATAAGTTATACCTTGTTCCAGCTCCTAGATGGCTATGCTTAGTTGCTGTTGAGTTGCTGCTTGATGGTTTTGTTCACTTGCCCTTCTCATCCTAGCTCCTGGATGATCTTGCTTAAGTTCCCATGTCTCTATTGGGTTTTGGTTGGTTGATTTAGATGGATGGTTTCTGTGGTTGGTCTTGATGTTCTTGTGCAAGAACAGGATGAACTAGCTACTGTTCATGGTTGGTTGCTGGTGAATGCTTATCTGGTCGACTAGATGAATTGTTTTTGCTGGTTATACCCTTTTATACTATCTGATGGTTTTCCATGGCAACGACACACATACATGTGCCATTCTTGGTGACTAAGCCATGGTGGATTGTTGTTGAGCATGCACAGCAGCTCTGTGAGCTGTGTGTGTGCTTGTGGTGGAACTTGAGCTCATGATTGCTCCAGTTCTGGTCTGCTCGTGCTTATCTTGCTTTTGGCAAGGAATTTGGACAATGACAAGTGTCCTGGACACTTGTAGTAACCCTCTGGCTAGTTCTTTTCCTTATTTGCAGGTTTCCAAGTCAATATGATCCAGGGACAAAGCATTACAAGACATTTAGTTTAGGATTTTTGTATTTGATCCAACACTTGCAATCTTATTTTGTTTTATTTATTATTTTGTCAATTCTTGTATAATGAATATTGTAAAGATAATGTAATGTGTGTGTATGATCAATAAAGCTCAAGGTTTTGCTTATGACCTCTTTTGTAAATTTCTTATTCACTTGTGAATTATTTGTGTATGTGTGATGTGATTTGAATTATGAATTCATAATTCATTATATATTTTTTACTTATTACTTCTTTTGTTTGAATTCATATATGAAATGCCAATTCAAATAATCCCCCAAAATCTCTAAGTTTCAAAAGAGGTCATGTCGAAATTCATAACACTCACATTGCTCTAACCTTAATAGCAACGAGAGAGGAACTTCGATCCCTCTTAGGTTTTAATGCAATAAGGCACGGAAATTTCCCTCGTTTTGCGATGAAATGCACATCCCATTTCTAAATCTACCCTTCGTTGTTCCTATGTTCTGGGATATTACATGGAATGTAGGTTGTTTGGTAGCATTAGCATCCAATCAACGATTGTGGTCACTTCTTCTTTCTACTAGTAGATCTTATCATACCACATCGCCATCATACACAAATACACAAGCAAGCAAATATCACTTCATCAGTTCACTGATACGTCTCCGACGTATCAATAATTTCTTATGTTCCATGCTACTTTATTGATGATACCTACATGTTTTATACACATTATATGTCGTATTTACGCATTTTCCGGCACTAACCTATTAACAAGATGCCGAAGAGCCATTGCTGTTTTCTTTTTTTTTTTTGAAATCCTAGTAAGGAAATATTCTAATTGGACGAAATCAACGCCCAGGGTCCTATTTTTGCACGAAGCTTCCGTAAGACCGAAGGGAAGTGGGGCCACGAGGCACCGCCACACTAGGGCGGCGCGCCTTGGCCCGCGCGGCCCGGTGTGTGGGGCCCTCGTGTGGCCCCCGCGTTGCCCTTCCGCCTACTTAAAGTCTTCATCGCGAAACCCCTCGTACCGAGAGCCACGATACGGAAAACCCACCGAGACGCGCCGCCGCGAATCCCATCTCGGGGATTCAGGAGATCGCCTCCACCCTGCCGGAGAGGGGAATCATCTCCGGAGGACTCTTCATCGCCATGATCGCCTCCGGAGTGATGAGTGAGTAGTTCACCCCTGGACTATGGGTCCATAGCAGTAGCTAGATGGTCGTCTTCTCCTTATGTGCTTCATTGTTTGATCTTGTGAGCTGCCTAACATGATCAAGATCATCTATCTGTAATACTATATGTTGTGTTTGTCGGGATCCGATGGATAGAGAATACTATGTTATGGTGATTATCAATCTATTACTTATGTGTTGTTTAAGATCTTGCATGCTCTCCGTTATTAGTAGAGGCTCGCCAAGTTTTTGCTCTTAACTCCAAGAGGGAGTATTTATGCTCGATAGTGGGTTCATGCCCCATTAAACAGGGACAGAAAGTTCTAAGGTTGTGGATGTGCTGTTGCCACTAGGGATAAAATATTGATGCTATGTCTAAGGATGTAGTTGTTGTTTACATTACACACCTTACTTAATGCAATTGTCTTGCTTGCAACTTAATACTGAAGGGGTTCGGATGATAACCTGAAGGTGGACTTTTTAGGCATAGATGCATGCTGGATAGCGGTCTATGTACTTTGTCGTAATGCCCAATTAAATCTCACTATATTTATCATATCATGTATATGCATTGTTATGCCCTTTTCTATTTGTCAATTGCCCGACCGTAATTTGTTCACCCAACATGCTTTTATCTTATGGGAGAGACACCTCTAGTGAACTGTGGACCCCGGTCCTATTCTTTACATCGCATACAATCTACTGCAATACTTGTTTTACTATTTTCTTTGCAAACAATCATCTTCCACACAATACGGTTAATCCTTTGTTACAGCAAGCCGGTGAGATTGACAACCTCACTGTTTGGGGCAAAGTACTTTGGTTGTGTTGTGCAGGTTCCACGTTGGCGCCGAATCCCTGGTGTTGCGCCGCATCACATTTCGCCACCATCAACCTTCAACGTGCTTCTTGGCTCCTCCTGGTTCGATAAACCTTGGTTTCTTTCTGAGGGAAAACTTGCTGTTGTGCGCATCATACCTTCCTCTTGGGGTTCCCAACGAACGTGTGAGTTACACGCCATCATTCACCCATACCTATTATGGATACTTAATTAAATATGGTCTCTAGCTAATAAGAATGGTAGTTTATCATTTTTGTTCCTAGCTATTACAAATAGTAGTTTATCATCCGAAAATTCATTTTGGAGCTCGAGCTATATAGAGCTTGGTTTTTTTCAAAATTTGAAACCACAATTTTAAAGTTTCAAAAAAGTTCTGGAAATTGATTGTAGGTGTACACAATAACATACTCTATAAGCACACAAAATCTCAATCCAAAATGACTTACATTATGGGTGTAACAAAAATGAAAAATTCAGACATAATTTGGATTGAGTTTTTTTGCACTATTCACTACTTTAGATGTCAGATTTTGGCATTTTTGTCCATCCCAAAATATGGGATATTTTGAGTTGAGACTTTTTCGAATAGGTAGAATACGTTGTTTTCTACAGCTAGAATTTTTGGTCGAAATTTGTTGAAACTTCAAAATGTTATTATTGAATGGTTCAAAAAAAGAGGCTATGCTTGACTCGGGTTGTGAAAATCCGCACTCTGCAGTATGATATAATCAAAGAGGGGTTCACCAAAGGGGGGTCAAAGGGAGAGTACAACAAAGGGGTTTAGACATCAAAGGGGTAGTTGTTGATGTTCTTCTTCCAGCCTTCATTGTGGCCGTGCTCCATGGCATGACCAGTCTCAACTTCATCAGGCACAAAATAATTCGGTAAATACGGTTTCATACAAAAATACTATATGATTTCGGTAATAACCATAAAATATTGGCTCGGTAATAACCAAACACTGTTCAAAAATCGGCTGCGATACCGATTTATCGGTTGATTTATCGTGAATCGGGTGGTTGATGGGTTCGTTGCATAAAAACAAAAAATTTCTACCGCAAAGACAAATAAATCCAAGATCTAATCTATGGAAAAACCAAGATCTAATCTATGAGATCGGAGCAACGAGATGAATATGAGACTAACCCTCGAAGATTCCAAAGCCTACGAGATAAGATCTCGTTGTTGGTGTAGACGATCGTCCCGGTGCTGCAATCCGGCAGCACTTTCGTACACGGTCGCGCGTACGGTGTCGATGAAGCCCGTCCTCTCCCCGTTCCAACGGGCAGCAGAGGTGTGGTAGATCTACTCGGAATTCCAGCAGCACGACAGCATGGTGGTGGTGGTGGAGGAGGAAAACTTGTGGCTTCGCCCAGCCGTTGGAGGAGGAGGAGAGGGGCGGCCAGAAGAGGTGGCTAGGGTTGGGGTGTGCCCCCTGCCCCTCCCCTCTTTATAGGGGGGGAGGGTGGGGTGGCCCCCGCGCCCAAACCCATCTAGGGCCGGCATAAGGGGAAGGGGAGAATCTTGCCCCAAGTTGATCCCCTTAGGGTTTTGGGGAAACCCTAAGGGGTGGCCGGGCCTTTGAGGCTTGGTGCGCCTGGCCCATTAGGGCTAGGCAGCACCCTCGGCCCATGTGGGCCACCCTAGGTCGTGGGCCCCATGGTGGACCCCTCCGAACCTTCTAGAACCTTCCGGTCTTTCACCGGAAAAATTCCGAACTTTTCCGAAACCTAGAAATCAACTTCCCTTATATGAACCTTATTCTCCGAACCATTCCGGACCTCCTTGTGATGTCCTGGATCTCATCCGAGACTCCGAACAAACTTCGTCTCCATACCATATTCCAAATCTACTTATGCGACATCGAACCTTAAGCGCGTCACCCTACGGTTCGCGAACTATGGAGACATGGTCGAGACTCCTCTCCAAGCAATAACCAATAGCGGGATCTAGAGATCCATAGTGGCTCCCGCATATTCAACGATAACTTAGTGATCGATTGAACCATTTACATACGATACCGATTCCCTTTGTCACGCGATACTTTACTTGTCCGAGGTTCGATCATCGTATCTCCATACCTAGTTCAACCTCGTTACCGACAAGTACTCTTTACTCGTACCGTCGTATGTCATCTCTTGTGACCCACCACATGCTTGCAAGCTAATCGACGACATTCCACCGAGAGGGCCCAGAGTATATCTATCCGTCATCAGGATGGACAAATCCCACTATTGATCCATATGCCTCAACTCACACTTTCCGAATACTTAATCCCATCTTTATAACACACATTTACGCAATGGCGTTTGATGTAATCAAAGTACCCTTCCTGTAAGTGATTTACATGATCTCATGGTCGAAGGACTTAGGCAACTATGTATCGAAAGCTTATAGAAAATTGAACTTAATGACTTGATCTTATGCTATGCTTATTTGGGTGTGTGTCGATTATATCATTCAATTAATGACATAACCTTGTTATTAATAACATCCAATGTTCATGATCACGAAACCATGATCATCCATTAATCAACAAGCTAGTTATACAAGAGGCTTACTAGGGACTCCTTGTTGTTTACATAACACACATGTATCAATGTTTCGGTTAATACAATTATAACATGGTATCCAAACATTTATCATAAACACAAAGATATTATAATAACCACTTTATTATTGCCTTTTGGGCATATCTCCAACAGTCTCCCACTTGCACTAGAGTCGATATTCTAGATTACATTGTAAGGTACCTAACACCCATGGCATTCTGGTGTTGGTCATGATTTTCCCTAGGGAGAGATTTAGTCAACGGATCTGCCACATTCAGATTTGTGTGTACTTTGCAAATCTCTACTTCACCATCTTCGATGTACTCGCGAATCGAATGAAAACGCAGCTTGATATGCTTCAACTTCTTGTGTGACCTTGGTTCCTTTGCATTGGCGATGGCACCCGTGTTGTCACAATAGATGACTAACAGGTCCAATGCACTAGGAACCACACCAAGCTCAACAATGAACCTCTTCATCCATACCACTTCCGATGAAGCCTCCGAAACCGCTATATATTCAGATTCAGTTGAAGATTTCGCCACCGTGCACTGCTTGGAACTGCTCCAGCTTATGCAGCACCATTCAATATAAACACGTACCCAGACTAAGACATAGAGTCATCAGGATCGGTGTTCCAACTTGCATCGTAACAAGTTACAGCGAGCTCTTGGTCGCCTCCATAACAAAGAAACATATCCTTAGTCCTTTTCAAGTACTTCAGGATATTCTTGACCGCTGTCCAGTGTTCCATTCCTGGATCACTCTCATATCTTCTGGTCAAACTAACAGCATGTGCGATATCCGGTCTAGTACACAACATGGCATACATGATAGAGCCTACTGCCGAGGCATAGGGGATCTTGCTCATCCTCTCTCTTTCTTCTGCCGTAGTCGGACCTTGAGTCTTACTCAAGACCTTACCTGACAACATATGCAAGAACCCTTTCTTGCTTTCATCCATTCTAACCTTCTTTAGAATCTTGTCCAGGTATGTACTCTGTGAAATCCCTATTAGGCGTCTTGATCTATCTCTATAAATCTTGATGCCTAAAATGTACGCTTCACCAAGGTCTTTCATTGAAAAACACTTATTCAAATAACCTTTAACATTGCTTAATAGTTCTATATCATTCCCAATCAATAATATGTCATCTACATATAATATCGGAACGCTACAGAGCTCCCACTCACTTTCTTGTAAATATAGGCCTCACCATGAGTCTGTATAAACCCGAAGTCTTTGATCATCCTATCAAAGCGTCGGTTCCAACTCCGGGATGCTTGCTTCAGTCCATAAATGGAACGCTGAAGTTTGCATACCTTGTTAGCATTTTTAGGATCGACAAAACCTTTGGATTGTACCATATACAACTCTTCCTCAATATCACCATTAAGGAACGCCGTTTTGACATCCATCTGCCAAATCTCATAATCGAAAAATGCAGCTATTGCTAACAAAATCCTCACAGACTTTAGCTTCGCTACAGTGAGAAAGTCTCATCGTAGTCAACTCCTTGAATTTGTCGGAACGCCTTCGCGACAAGTCGGGCTTTATAGATAATATTACCATCAGCATCTATTTTCTCTTGAAGATCCATTTATTCTCGACAGCCTTGCGGCTATCAGGTAAGTCTACCAAAGTCCATACTTGGTTATCATACATGGATCCCATTTCGGATTTCATGGCTTCTTGCCATTTGTTGGAATCTGGGCTCATCATCACTTCTTCATACATCGCAGGGTCTTCAACATTGTTGTCCACAATCATGACATTTAGACAGGGATCATACCAATCAGGAGTGGTACGCTCCCTCGTCGATCTGCGAGGTTCAGTAGCTTCCTCGTTTGAAGTTTCATGATCATCATCATTTGCTTCCTCTCCATCGGCCAGCTGCACAGAACATCTTCCGCACTGCGCTACTATGATCTACGAGAGAAGGTTCATTAACCTCGTCGAGTTCTACTTTCCTTCCAGTCACTTCTTTAGTGAGAAACTCCTTCTCAAGAAAGGATCCGTTCTTGGCAACAAAGATTTTGCCTTCGGATTTGTGATAGAAAGTGTACCCAATTGTTTCTTTAGGGTATCCTATGAAGACGCATTTCTCTCTTTGGGTTCTAGCTTGTCGTTGTAACTTCTTTACATAAGCTTCGCAACCCAAAACTTTAAGAAACGACAGCTTAGGTTTCTTTCCAAACCATAATTCATATGTCGTTTCAACGGATTTAGATGGTGCCCTATTTAAAGTGAATGTGGCTGTCTCTAATGCATAACCCCAAAACGATAACGGCAAATCGGTAAGAGACATCATAGATCGAACCATATCTAAGAGAGTTCGATTACAACATTTGGACACACCATTGCGCTGTGGTGTTCCCGGCGGTGTCAACTGTGAAAGTATTCCGCATTTCTTTAAATGCATGCCAAACTCATAACTCAGCTATTCGCCTCCGCGATCAGAACGCAAAAATTTAATCTTCTTGTTACGTTGATTTTCTACTTCACTTTGGAATTCCTTAAATTTATCGAAAGTTTCGGACTTATGTTTCATAATGTAAATATACCCATATCTACTCAGATCATCCGTGAAGGTTAGAACATAACGATAACCACCGCGCGATGCTACACTCATTGGTCCACACACATCGGTTTGTATGATTTCCAACAAGTCTGTAGCTCGCTCCATTGTACCAGAAAATGGAGTCTTAGTCATTTTTCCCATTAGACATGCTTCACATCTATCAAGTGACTCAAAGTCAAGTGACTCAAGAAGTCCATCGGAATGGAGTTTATTCATGCGCTTCACTCCAATATGACCAAGACGACAGTGCCACATATAAGTAGAATTATCATTTAATTTAATTCGTTTAGCATCAATGTTATGAACATGTGTATTACTACTATCAAGATTTAACAAGAATAAACCATTCATCTCAGGCGCATGACCATAAAAGATATTATTCATATAAATAGAACAACCATTATTCTCTGATTTAAACAAATAACCGTCTTGCATTAAACAAGATCCAGATATAATGTTCATGCTCAACGCAGGCACCAAATAACAATTATTAAGGTTTAAAACTAGTCCCGGAGGTAGATGTAGAGGGAGCGTGCCGACGGCAATCACTGATGGCGCGTGATGCACACGTCCGTTGGGAACCCCAAGAGGAAGGTGTGATGCGCACAGCAGCAAGTTTTCTAAAGAAATCAAGGTTATCGAACCAGGAGATAAAGGCCACGTGAAGGTTGTTGGTGGAGGAGTAGGCAACACCAGGATTCCGGCGCCAACGTGGAACCCGCACAACACAATCAAAATACTTTGCCCCAACTTAACAGGAGGTTGTCAATCTCACCGCTTTGAAAACAAAGGATTAAACGTGTGGTGTGGAGAATGATGCTTGTTTAAGAACAGAGAGAACAGAGATTGCAGAGATTGTATTTCAGATGTAAAAGAAAGGACCGGGGTCCACACACTAGTGGTGTCTCTCCAATAAGATAAATAGCATGCCGTGTGAACAAATTACATGTGGGCAATTGATAATAGAGATTCATATACATATCATGATGACTACTATGAGATTTAATCAGGGCATTACGACAAAGAACATAGACCGCCATCCACATGCATCTATGCCTAAAAAGTCCACCTTCAGGTTAGCATCCGCTTATTAAGTTGCAAACAACACAATTGCATTAAGTATGGTGCGTAATGTAATCAACACAAATATCCTTAGACAAAGCATTGATGTTTTATCCCTAGTGGCAACAAGACATCCACAACCTTAGAACTTTCTGTCACTGTCCCAGATTCAATGGAGGCATGAACCCACTATCGAGCATAAATACTCCCTCTTGGAGTTACAAGTATCAACTTGGCCAGAGCCTCTACTAGCAACGGAGAGCATGCAAGAACATAAACAACACATATATGATAGATCAATTAATCAACTTGATATAGTATTCAATATTCATCGGATCCCACCAAACACAACATGTAGCATTACAAATAGATGATCCCGATCATGATAGGCAGCTCGAAGATCTAAACATGATAGCACAAGAGGAGAAGACAACCATCTAGCTACTGCTATGGACCCATAGTCCAAGGATGAACTACTCACGCATCAGTCCGGAGGCGGGCATGGTGATGTAGAGCCCTCCGTGATGATTCCCTCCGGCAGGTGCCGGAGGCGATCTCCGTAATCCCGAGATGGGATTGACGGCGGCGGCCTCTAACTTTCTCGTATCGTGGCTCTCGGTCAGGGTTTTCGCGATGGAGGGATTAAGTAGGCGAAGGGCAGCCTCGGGGGCCCCGAGGGGCCCACACCATAGGGGCGCGCCCCGCGCCGCCTTGTGGGGTGGAGCCCCTTGGCCCTCTCCGTCTCTACTTCGATCGGTGCTCGGAACCTTCCGTGGAAAATAAGACCGTGGGCTTTTGTTTCGTCCAATTCCGAGAATATTTCCGTGTAGGATTTCGAAACCAAAAACAGCAGAAACTAGAACTGGCGCTTCGGCATCTTGTTAATAGGTTAGTGCCGGAAAATGCATCAAAACATCATAAAGTGTGAACAAAACATGTAGGTATTGCCATAAAACTAGCATGGAACATAAGAAATTATATATACGTTGGAGATGTATCAAGCATCCCCAAGCTTAGTTCCTACTCGCCCTCGAGTAGTTAAACGATAACAAAGAATAATTTCTGAAGTGACATGCTACCAACATAATCTTAATCATACTATTGTAAAGCATATGAGATGAATGAAGTGACTCAAGGCAATGATCTATAGTTTGCTAACAAATAGATAACATATAGCAAAACTTTTCATGAATAGTACTTTCAAGACAAGCATCAAAAAGTCTTGCATAAGAGTTAACTCATAAAGCAATAAATTCTTAATAAGAGGTTTGAAGCAATACAAAGGAAGATTTAAGTTTCAGCAATTGCTTTCAACTTCAACATGCATACCTCATGGATAATTGTCAACACAAAGTAAAATAATGAGTGCAATAAGTAAGAATGTAAGAATCAATGCACAGTTGACACAAGTGTTTGCTTCTAAGATAGAAAGAAGTAGGTAAACTGACTCAACATAAAGTAAAAGAAAGGCCCTTCGCAGAGGGAAGCAGGGATTAAATCATGTGCTAGAGCTTTTCAAGTTTTGAAATCATATAGAGAGCATAAAAGTAAAATTTTGAGAGGTGTTTGTTGTTGTCAACGAATGATAGTGGGCACTCTAACTACCTCATCAACCAGACTTTCAAGAGCGGCTCCCATGAAGGACGTTATCTCTACCAGCAAGGTAGATCATCCCTCTTCTTTTGTTTACACATGTATTTTAGTTTCATTATTGATGACACTCCTCCCAACCTTTTTCTTACACAAGCCATGGCTAACCGAATCCTCGGGTGCCTTCCAACATTCACAAACCATGGATGAGTGTCTATTTGCAAAATTAAGTTGCTTACTAATAGATCAGGGCAAAACACGTGAAGAGAATTATTAATGAAAGTTGATTAATTGGGGCTGGGCACCCCGTTGCCAGCTCTTTTTGCAAAATTATTGGATGAGCGGATGTTCCACTAGTCCATTGGTGAAAGTCTGTCAGAAGTAAATGACAAGGTTGAAAGACAAACACCACATACTTCCTCATGAGCTATAAAACATTGACACAAATAAGAGATAATAGCTTTTGAATTGTTTAAAGGTAGCACATGAAGTATTTACTTGGAATGGCAGGAAATACAACATAATGGGTAGATATGGTGGACACAAATGGCATAGGTTTTGGCTCAAGGTTTTGGATGCACAAGAAGCATTCCCTCTCAGTACAAGGCTTTGGCTAGCAAGGTTGATTGAAACAAACACAAGTATGAACCGGTACAACAAAACTTACATAAGAACATATTGCAAGCATTATAAGACTCTACACTATCTTCCTTGTTGCTCAAACACTTTTACCAGAAAATATCTAGACCTTAGAGAGACCAATCATGCAAACCAAATTTCAACAAGCTCTACGGTAGTTCTCCACTAATAGGTTTAAACTACATGATCCAAGAGCTTAAACATGATCTACTTGAGAGCTCAAAACAATTGCCAAGTATCAAATTATTCAAGACAATATGAAGCATTTTCTGTTTCCACCCAAATAACAATAAGTGCTGCGGCTTTAGCCATGAATATTAAAGTAAAACAAAGAACACAAGTGTTCTAATGAAAAAGCGGAGCGTGTCTCTCTCCCACACAAGGATTGCTAGGATCCAAATTTATTCAAACACAAACAAAAATAAAAACACACAGACGCTCCAAGTAAAGCACATAAGATGTGGAAGAATAAAAATATAGTTTCACTAGAGATGACCTGATAAGTTGATGAAGAAGGGGATGCCTTGGGCATCCCCAAGCTTAGACGCTTGAGTCTTCTTGAAATATGCTTGGGTGACCCACGGAGTCATCCCCAAGCTTAGGCTCTTCACTCTTCTTGATCACATTATATCACCCTTCTCTCTTGACCCTTGAAAACTTCTGCCACACCAAACTTCTCATAAACTTCATTAGAGGGGTTAGTACTCAAAAAACTTTAATCCACTTTGGTTCTGTAGTGACACATTGCAAGAACTCAGTAAAACATTAGCTACAGCTCTCCACGTCTAGAAAGCCTTACTTAAAGTCCACAAGAGACAATGCAAAAAACAAAGACAGAATTTGTCAAAACAGAACAGCCAGTAAACACGAATTTTTTTGACGTACTTCCGTTGCTAAAATCAGAAAAATCAAAACTAATGAAAGTTGCGTACATATATGAGGATCATGCATGAATTTTCGATGATTTTTTTGATTCTTTTATAGAGAGAAAAACGCGAATTCGTGACAGACAGAAAATCTGTTTCTGCGCAGAAATCCAAATCTAGCATCAACTTTCTATTAGAGACTTCACTTGGCACAACAATGCAATAAACTAAAGGTAAGGAGAGGTTGCTACAGTAGTAACAACTTCCAAGACACAACAAAACAGTAGAAAAATAAAAACATGGGTTATCTCCCAAGAAGTGCTTTCTTTATAGCCATTAAGATGGGCTCAGCAATTTTAATGATGCTCACATAAGGATGAGAGTTGAAGCAAAGAGAGCATCAAAAAGCAAGTTCAAAACATATTTAAGTCTAACCCACTTCCTATGCATAGGAATCTTGTACACAAATAAATTCATGAAGAACAAAGTGACAAGCATAGGAAGATAAAACACGAGTAACTTCAAAATTTTCAGCATGTAGAGAGGTGTTTTAGTACCATGAAAATTTCTACAACCATATTTTACTCTCTCATAATAATTTCCAGTAGCATCATGAACAAACTCAACAATATAACTATCACATACAACATGCTTTTCATGATTCACAAACACATAATTTTTATCAAGCTCAAAAATAATGGGATAAAAACTTTCAAACCCACTTTTATCAATAATATAACAAGATGATTGATCAATCTCAAGAGATATGGGACTCCTAGATAAAGTCAAGACCTCTCCAATCCCATTTTCATTAGTAGTACAATTAATATTATCAAGTAACATATGACCATCATCTAGTGCTTTATCATAAACATTTGCTAAGCAAAACTCTTTAGTACCATGCATTTCGATATCAGGCACAAACAAAGCATTATCATAAGATTTATCAAAATAGCATGGATTATCATAGATAATAGTAGCATAATTATTCTCACAAGTTTTACTCATAGGGAATACTTCAAGAGAATCCACAGGAACATAATATTCATCCTCCTTTGGTAAGCATGGAGGGCAATCAATTAGTGTAAGAGATAAAGAGTTACTCTCATTAGAAGGTTGGCATGGGTAGCTAATCCATTCTTCCTCCTTTTGTTCATCACTCTCCTCCTCTTTTTCATCCAATGAGCTTTCAGGTTCATCAATTTCTTCTTCCACAGGTTCCTGCAAATTATGAGTGCATTCTTGTGCATGAATGAGTCTCTCTTTATAATCAATGATATAAGGATTATTGCTGTAATGTTCTACGCAAAAATCAAGGATAGAAGAGACATAATCTTTAAGGTCCTTACAAGCAACACAGGTTTCATAGTTTTTAGACATGAAGGATTCTATTTCAGAAGCTCCCATAAATAAAACAAATTGTTCTACTTCTTCGAACCCAAGATGAATATAGTTATTCCAATGATAGTTCACAATTAAAACTTCTTCACTAAAGCCACATTGGAATTTAAGATGTTTAGTATCCTGTTTAGAGCAACAATTTATATCATGGCGTTTAAGCAAGATTTTAGCAATTGTATTCAATTTTTCTATAACGGCGCTCATGACTTTACCCTTTCTTGATTCTTTATAATTCATATATAATTCTATAAGCTCCATACAGGTTATGGATTCTTCCATAACACCAGTTTTTTAATTTTTCGGTTTTTCAAATTTTTATGGATTTTCGAGTATATTAGAAAAATAAAACAAGACAAAAGAAAACTAGACAAAATTAAACTAAGCAAAATAATGCTAGACAGAAATAAACTAAGCACAAATAAACTAGACAAAGGTAAACTAAGCAAAACAAAATAAAGTAAAAACAAGTAACTAATTTTTGTGTGTTTTTGATATAAGAAAGCAAACAAGACAGAAAATAAAATAAAGTAAAGCAAGACAATAAACAAAGTAAAGAGATTGGATGTGGAGACTCCCTTGCAGCGTGTCTTGATCTCCCTGCAACGGCGCCAAAACAGTCTTGATAACCCACAAGTATAGGGGATCGCACAGTCTTCGAGGGAAGTAAAACCCAAATTTATTGATTCGACACAAGGGGAGACAAAGAATACTTATAAGCTTTAACAACTGAGTTGTCAATTCAACTGCACCTGGAAAAGCACTAGTAACAGGGGTGATGTGAAAGCAGCAGTAGTATGAGAGCAATAGTAACAGTAGTTGATACTACTTCTAATGGCATATAGGACCGAGTGAGTATTTGATGATGAAAGTTGGACCGGGGTTCCCAGCTATCTACACTAGTGGTAACTCTCCAATAACAAGTGTTGAGTGAACAAATTACAGTTGGGCAATTGATAGGATTGAAATAGCATTAAGACAGAACATCAAGTCTATTAATCATGTAGGCATGTTTTCCATATTTAGTCATACGTGCTCGCAATGAGAAACTTGCATAACATCTTTTGTCCTACCATCCGGTGGCAGCCGGGCCTCAAGGGAATCTACTGGTAATTAAGGTACTCCTTTTAATAGAGCACCGGAGCAAAGCATTAACACTTGGTGAAAACATGTGATCCTCATATCTAAGCCATCCCCTCCAGTTATCCCAGTTCTTGTCAACGGTTCCGGACATAGACATGTGCAAACAACTTGTAGATACAATCTAAGCAATAATTATAGAGCTTAAATCTAAGATCATGCCACTCGGCCCTAGTGACAAGCATTAAACACAACAAGATTGCAACAACAATAACTTCACAAACTTTATAGATTGACTGATCATAATGTAACAATTCATCGGATCCCAACAAACACAACACCGATTACATCAGATGGATCTCAATCATGTAAGGCAGCTCATGAGATCATTGTATTGAAGTACATGGGAGAGAGAGTACCAACTAGCTACGGTAGAACCCGTAGTCCATGGGGGAACTACTCATGATGGAGGCGGTGGCGTCGATGGAGAAGGCTCCGGGGTCGATCCCCGTCCCGGCAGGGTGCCGAAACAGGAACTTCTGACCCCCGAAACTAGGTTTCGTGATGGCGGCGGCGCTCCGGGAGTCTTTCTGGAATATGATCGATTCATGTAGGGTTTTCACGTCGCGAAGGATTATATAGGCGAAAGGACGGCGCGAGGGGGTGCCAGGGGGCCCACCCCATAGGGCGGCACGCCCCCCTCCTTGGCCGCGCCCCAGTGTGGTGGAGGCTGTGGGCCTCCCCCAGGCTCCCCCTTCCGGGTCCGTGTGTCCCTCGGAAAAATAAGATGTTTGGCTTTTGTTTCGTCGAATTCCGAGAATATTGCTCGAACAGCTTTTCTGGAACCAAAAATAGCAGAAAACAGGAACTGGCACTGTGGCATCTTGTTAATAGGTTAGTCCCGGAAAATGCATACAAACATTATAAAGTGTGAGCAAAACATGTAGTTATTGTCATAAAACTAGCATGGAACATCAAAAATTATAGATACGTTGGAGACGTATCAATCACATCGACCTTAGATCCATTTCCAACGCGCATCGTCACCTCGTCCCTCGCCATGCTTCATTTATTCCGCAGTTCCTGTTTCGAGTTACAAATGTGAGCAACTGAACCAGTATCAAATACCCAGGCACTACTACGAGAACTAGTAAGACAGACATCAGTAACATGTATATCAAATATACCTTTCTTCTTGATGAGGCCGCTCTTCAGATCAGCCAAGTATTTGGAGCAACTACGCTTCCGGCCCTTCTCCTTGCGTAATAGCACACAAGGGCTTAGGGCCAGCCTTAGGCTTCTCAGGAGGCGCATCAACTTTCTTGCCGCCCTTCTTGAAGTTGTCCTTGTTAGGCTTGCCCTGCTTCTTGAAACTGGTGGTATTCTTGACCATCAACACTTGGTGCTCTTTCCGTATCTCCACTTCAGCAGATTTCAGCATGGAGAAGAGTTCAGGTAACTCTTTGTTCATGTTCTGCATGTTGTAGTTCATCACGAAGTTCTTGTAACTTGGTGGCAGTGATTGGAGGACACGATGAATATCCAGCTGGTTAGGAATCACTATCCCCAAGTCACTAAGCTTCTTCGCGTGCCCGGAGATAGCGAGCACGTGCTCACTAACGGAGCTGCCCTCTTCCATCATACAGCCAAAGAAGTGTTTTGAGGCCTCATAGCTTTCCACGGCCGCATGAGTTTCAAAGATAGCTTTGAGCTCACGGATCAGATCATAAGGGTCGTGGTGCTCAAAACGCTTTTGGAGCTCCGCCTCTAGGCTGCACAGGATGGCACACTGAACTTCGGAGTACCGAGTCACCCGAGTCTCGTAAACATTGTTTACTTCCTCAGATACTACAGGGGCAGGTGGGGGACCTAGCGGTGCATCGAGCACATATTGCAGCTTCCACCAGTGATGCAAATCCTCACATGACGGAACCAGTCTGAAGTTGCTACCATTTCTCTTAAGCTTTTCTTTCTCTAGGAACCGGTTAAAATTGATGGAGGGGGCGCCATGATCTACAACATATTTGCAAAGAGTTTAGACTAAGTTTATGATAAAATGAGTTCAATTTTAATTCTTAAATTAATTAGGTGAACTCCCACTCAAAACAACATCCCTCGCATTGTCTTAGTGATTACACGAACCAAATCCACTACACCAAGTCCGATCTTCACGAGAAAAGATGTAGCTTCAAAGGCGAACACTCAAAGTGTTCATCATATCATTCATATGACTCATGCTCTACCTTTCGGTAACCCGTGTTCCGAGACCATGTCTGTACATGCTAGGCTCGTCAAGGCAACCTTAGTATCCGCGTGTGCAAATCTGGCTTGCACCCATTGTATGCACATGTAGAGTCTATCACACCCGATCATCACGAGATGCTTCGAAACGACAAGTCTTAGCAACGGTGCATACTAAGGATGAACACTTTATTATCTTGATATTTAGTGAGAGGGATCATCTTATAATGCTACCGTCGCGATCTAAGCAAAATAAGATGCATAAAGGATTAACATCACATGCAATTCATAATGTGTGATATGATATGGCCTTTCTTCTTGTGCTTTTGATCTCCATCTCCAAAGCACGGACATGATCTCCATCATCACCAGCATGGCGTCAAGGTCATGGCGCCGCTTCATGGTTGTCCATCACTTATAGCTACTATAACAACTACTTGAAATAAAGCTATTACATGATGAATAGACACGCATGTCTTTAACAAAAATTAAAGACAACCATTAGGCTCATGCCGGTTGCCATAATACAACAATAAACATCTCATACATCAAATATAATCATCATCACATCATGGCCATATCACATCACCAAACCCTGCAAAAACAAGTTAGACGCCTCTAATTTGGTTTGCATAATTTACGTGGTTTAGGTTTTCGAGTAAGATCCAATCTACCTACGAACATGAACCACAACGGTGATACTAGTGTTGTCAATAGAAAGTGCAAATTGGAATCTTCACTATGGTGGGAGAGACAGACACCGCAAAGCCACTTATGCAATACAAGTTGCATGTCAAGCGTGGAGCAAGTCTCATGAGACGCGGTCATGTAAAGTTAGTCCGGGCCGCTTCATCCCACCATCCCGCAAGATGCAAAGTACACTAACTAAAACAACAAAAGCATCAACACCCACAAAAATCATTGTGTTCTACTCGTGCAACAGATCTATGCATAGACACGGCTCTGATACCACTAATGGGTTCGTTGCACAGAAAACAAAAAATTTCTACCGCAAAGACAAATAAATCCAAGATCTAATCTATGGAAAAACCAAGATCTAATCTATGAGATCGGAGCAACGAGATGAATATGAGACTAACCCTCGAAGATTCCAAAGCCTATGAGATTAGATCTCGTTGTTGGTGTAGACGATCGTCCCGGTGCGCAATCCGGCACTTCCGTACTCGGTCGCGCGTACGGTGTCGATGAAGCCCGTCCTCTCCCCGTTCCAGCGGGCAGCGGAGGTGTGGTAGATCTCCTCGGAATTCCAGCAGCACGATGGCGTGGTGGTGGTGGTGGAGGAGGAAAACTGCAGGGCTTCGCCTAAGCCGGAGCAGATGGAGGAGGAGAGGGGTGGCCAGAAGAGGTGGCTAGGGTTGGGATGCGCCCTGCCCCTTCCCCTCTTTATATAGGGAGAGTCGGTTGGGGTGGCCCCCGCGCCCCAAACCCATCTAGGGCCGGCACAAGGGGGAATCTTGCCCCCAAGTTGATCCCCCTTAGGGTTTTGGGGAAACCCTAAGGGGTGGCCGGCCTGGGCCTTTGAGGCTTGGTGCGCCTGGCCCATTAGGGCTGGGAAGCACCCCTCGGCCCATGTGGGCCACCCTAGGTCGTGGGCCCCATGGTGGACCCCTCCGTAACCTTCTAGAACCTTCCGGTCTTTCACCGGAAAAATTCCGAACTTTTCCGAAACCTAGAAATCAACTTCCCTTATATGAATCTTATTCTCCAGACCATTTCGGACCTCCTCGTGTTCTCCTGGATCTCATCCGAGACTCCGAACAAACTTCGTCTCCATACCATATTTGAAATATATTTATGCGACATCGAACCTTAAGCGCGTCACCCTACGGTTCGCGAACTATGCAGAGATGGTCGAGAATCCTCTCCAAGCAATAACCAATAGCGGGATCTGGAGATCCATAATGGCTCCCACATATTCAACGATACTTAGTGATCGATTGAACCATTTACATACGATACCGATTCCCTTTGTCATGCGATACTTTACTTGTCCGAGGTTCGATCATCGGTATCTCCATACCTAGTTCAACCTCGTTACCGACAAGTACTCTTTACTCGTACTCGTATGTCATCTCTTGTGACCCAGTCACATGCTTGCAAGCTAATCGACGACATTCCACCGAGAGGGCCAGAGTATATCTATCCGTCATCAGGATGGACAAATCCCACTATTGATCCATATGCCTCAACTCACACTTTTCGAATACTTAATCCCATCTTTATAACCACCCATTTACGCAATGGCGTTTGATGTAATCAAATTACCCTTCCGGTGTAAGTGATTTACATGATCTCATGGTCGAAGGACTTAGGCAACTATGTATCGAAAACTTATAGCAAATTAAACTTAATGACTTGATCTTATGCTACGCTTATTTGGGTGTGTGTCCATATATCATTCAACTAATGACATAACCTTGTTATTAATAACATCCAATGTTCATGATCACGAAACCATGATCACCCATTAATCAACAAGCTAGTTATACAAGAAGCTTACTAGGGACTCCTTGTTGTTTACATAACACACATGTATCAATGTTTCGGTTAATACAATTATAGCATGGTATGCAAACATTTATCATAAACACAAAGATATTATAATAACCACTTTATTATTGCCTCTTGGGCATATCTCCAACTGTGGTAACCGATAAGATTTCAGTATATCGGCCAGTTTATCGCACCACCGATATTTTTGCCGATGTTCTGCATGAGATCCGATATTTCGCGCGATTTTCGCTCTTATGACCAATATTTCGGCTGATTGTCACTGAAATTTAAATGAAATTTGGTATGGTAACCAATATTTTCGTCCTATGATTTTGTAGAATTGTGCATTAGCTCAAATTTTCCATTATTATTGGCTCAAATGCAAGGAATCAAGGTAATACTTATGTGCAATGCTCCAATATTATTTTTTGCATAGCATATTATAGAAATTTTAGTGTCGAAAATTACGATTTACAAAAATAAGCCGATAAAAGGCTGAACGATAAATCAATTAAACGGCCGATAAGCGATTAATCTTCATTTTAAGGCCGGCCGATAAGTTAAGATTAACGATTTCGTGAGCATTGAACAAAACTAACCAAAGTTGACACGAATTCTCGAATAACACATAAAAATATGTACATGTATTTTTTTTTTTTTATGATTGAACTTACTATTTTGCAAGAGAAAGACACAAAAATACAAAAAAACTGCAACCAAAATAGAAATGTAGCCTAGGTTGGAACTGGAACTCACGCCCAAACCAACTCGGTGAGATGTCTTCTTTGTATAAAGCGAAATTCAAAGCTTATATAAAGGTATACTGCGAAGTTGCTAAGCTATTCGGATTTATTCGTTAAATAATTTTGGTTTTATTGAATTAATTGTCTGTCATGTGGGTAGCTAGCTATTTTGCTAACGGGGGACCTAAATTCAAACTGAAAAACCACAATTTAGTTACGATTAGTTGTTCTTGGTTCAACTTTTGGTTTCGGTTTCGTTATGCACGTCGGAGTGCGTGCACAAACTCCCGTTGTTTGTATGCTATTTATAGAGCGTTAGAGTCAATAAATTATCTGATATATTATTTTTTAATAATAAAACATACATAGAATCTTGAAAAAGTATAAACTTGGCAATAATGTTGGACGGACTAGGGGTATCTCCCTGGCCTGACGCAAACAAACTCAAAATGACCGTTTGTATCCGGGCGGTTAAACATAGAGTTTGCCTCTAGCCCAGGGGCTTAACTAGCCGGATAACACTAATCGGGTTATCCAGCGAGACGCATTTCTGGCTTAAATTTAGACCGCGAATGCGTCGAATCGAACACATCACGGACAACGCACGTGTCCGCGCTCGGCTCCCTCGGGCCCGCTTAGGAGCGACATTCCTTGCTTCGCCTTCCATGCACCAGTGCTGACGAATGTGGCGCGCCAGACATTGAAGACGAAGCTGTGTTTGCGTCATTTTCAAAGTGAGCATGCCACGGCCATTTCCCCCACAGCTAGGTCATTGCCACTTCTCCCGAAGCTTCCTCCCAATCTCAATCATACTGAAGACATGGGCAAGGGGTGGCTATTACGAAAGCGAACCACGACCATGAGGCCGGATCATCTCACGATGGAAAGACGGAGCACGTCGGTCGACGTCGAGTGGCAGCTGGTCGAGAAGAAATGGACGGCGCCATGGCGGTATGTGAGCCTGACGTCCAGTTGGCTTCTCAACTCCCGCCGCGTGCCGGTGCCTCCGGTGCCACGCGTGGTCTGCGAGTGCCGTGACGAGGTGCGACACTATCGGTTCATCCTGCCTTCAGATCTACGCGATGATCTGGCTTCCGCCCTCCACCTCGAGAATTGGCTCACACTCAGAGCTTTGGAGTTTGACGCGCGCTGCAGAGCAGTGCTGAGCAGGCTACCTCGGCGATGTGGGCTTTTTCAACCGTGAGCTTGGAGTCGGCCTGACCGACGATGAGGAGGACAAAGACGACGGCCACGACGATGAAGAGGACGGGTGCCAGGGAGATTCCCTCTTCATCAACAACGTTTCTCTAGACTTGGCGGTGAACTCGGAGATCCATCCACCGGACCTCACGGAGGATGAGCCTTCGAGTTGGCCGTCGCCCAGAGAACGGTCGGTGGAACGACCTCGCCGTCCAGCTGCACAGGTCCGCTCTGGCCCAGGGTACGCTGGTGCCTCCTCCGGTCATGCCAACGCGCGAGCACACACGCGCTACACCGCCTCTGCTCGCGCGTACACTGCCTCCCCCTCCGTGTGCACCAACGCCTCCGCCGCCGGCCCAACAGGGCGTGCTCTCTTGACCATGGCCGTGGGTATCTCCGGTTGTGGTCGTCACCGAGGACGACGACTAGCAGTAGGCGGCCGTGGAGGCTCGCTAGTAGACTAGGGTTCATTTCTAGTTTTTTTTTTCCACTATGTAAATTACTTTCTATCCCAACACAAACGGTCAATCATGCCATGACAGCTAAATTTATGTCCACAGCCCATCATATACGGCCGCAATGGTTAATTTGGGTGACCGAATACGCCGGAACCATGAAAGCACCAAAAAACAAGTACTGAGGCAAAAAAAAACCTACCCTAAAATCAAGTACTGATGAAAAAAAACCCCGAATAGACGATCTCCATGCTCTACAGTAGCGGAGGTACTGATCCACTGACGAAGTCGTCGCTGCTACCACTGGAGTACTAGTCACTGTTCCCATTTTTCGATTAAAGGTATCACTTGTCCTCTAGCTTGTTTACTAGCCAATCTATTTGAGCTGAACATCTGCTTCACGTGCGCCCAAGTTACCAATTGAAAGGTCCTTCTTTTGCATGGTTGCGTCAATATGCAAAAGACGTTCTTTGATTAAAAGAGTGAGTTTGTAACTCTATGACCATTTACAACGTTGCAGATAATCTGTCAAATGCTCGATTCAATACGTTGGACTAGGCAAGTTCAATGGAAAGATCCCTTCAACCGAACCTCGTTCGATTCCATGGGATGCCCGTTGTTTGAGAAAGGAAGTGTTTGTTATATTAGTACCTGTTCCGTTCCCAATGTTGCTGGCACATGTTTTTCTCTGTTAATTCCTTGTGAAGGATTCGGGTGTAGTCGCGTAGATCCAAAACTGCATCTGCTGTAGAGATAATGTTGGATTTACATGGATGAATCATGGATGGATGGACGTATGTGTGGCAGATCGAGTGACACAGTGCTTACCTGGACCAGAGCCCAAGAGGAAATTGCGTTGCCAAAAGGCACTGACAGGTAACACGACGACGAAGAAGAGGGAACAAAAGTCGAGCGCCTCCCCGGTAAAATCTGGGCAGGTTCCTCCAAGATTTTGGCTCTTGTTGGCTCGCCGCTCCTCTACTTTTGACACCAGATAGTTGATCTTGCATCTTGGATCATAGTGCTTCAACCGTTTTACTATCCAACAATATAAGCATGCTCAGCTAAACGGCTCTGTTTGAGGGCCTGTTTGATTGAAATGAATACTATAGGAATTTTGTGGGATTTTCATTCTTAGGATTTTTTTATGTGCACCGTTTAATTCGTGTGATTGAATCCTTAGGAATGCATATAAAATTTTCCTATGGGATCGCATTGCACTATGTTTTGGAGAAATTTTTTCATCCACTCAAACCTCATATTACAATTTCTTTAACTTTTTTGTGAATCAAATGCTACTTGAAAAAAATTCTACAGTTTTTAATCCTATAGAATTCAACTAGACATGACTTTCAATCCCGCGATTTTCCTATTTCTATGTTATAAGAATCATACGAATCAAACATGCCTCGATTATGACCAATGGCAACAACTCAAAGAATTCGACTTCATGTGTCCTCGCGTCGACCCTGCTTTGCCGCGGCACGTCTTGCCAGCAACCTGCACAATTTCGACGTTGTTTTTGTTGGCGTCGAGCCCAGATGTTAGATTCCAATTTTTTTTGCAAGTGTCAAACGAAAGATTAGTTTCATCAAGGGTCAGTTTTGCCAAGAAAATAATAACACTACATGAGCATGATGGAGTGACTATTATTCATATATTACCTCTGATCTAAATTAATTGTCGCAGACCGAAACCAATTTAGGAACGATCTTGCCTAAACGTGTGACCCTTTTTTTAGAGGAGGAAATGTGTTGCATTTAATTTCGATAGGAGGGAGTACTCCCTTCGTCCCATGAAACATGTTGAAATTTTGTCTAAATTTAAACATATCTAATTACTAAATAGTGTCTAGACGGGAGTGGTGTTTTGGCACCCAGGAGCATATGCTTGCGGTTTTTAAATTTTGTTTTAAATACACTTTTAGAATGTTGAAAAATTTAGACACAAAATTAATAGGTACATCACGAAATTCTACACGCCCACAAAGTCATTCCACGGAAAAACCGACATTTTTTGGTGCTAGGTGTAAAAAAAGTGTCTAAGTGACTTTTTTTTTCTTTTTTCACATAAGTCACAAAAAATGTTGTTTTTTCGCAAAATTTGATGTGCGCACATAGAATGTCGAGTAAGCGTGAAATTATTCATTTATATTTTTTTGACATTTTGAAATGTTTTTTCCAGTGGTTTCCGATAATTCCATGAAACGGATGGAGTACTGTCAATCAGTGCCTCAAGCGCCATGTACATGATGTGGTCTTGACCGCAACGTCTCCAGCGTCCAAAACTGAAAAACCATGATGGTAAAACACCATGAAAATTAAGCAGGAGGTGAGGTCCTCTTTCCCTGCCTGCAGGTTCAAAAGCTGCATCCCCTGTATCCTGTGGCTGCCTTGCATTGCAGCAATCTGCGTCCAGCGTTGTCCCCTGCTGCATGCCTGCTCCTCTATCTAGCCGTGGCCTGTGGCTGCATCACAGCCGCAGCTCGGCCGGCGGCAGGCGGCTGCCTCCACAGTCCATACCCGGAGACGCTGGCTGTTGCGGTGGTGGCCGCAAGATTCTCTCCAAAGATCGCATCTGGAGCTGACGTAAACTGGACGCCCTGTTAACTTTCCGGTGTACTCCATGCGAGCACGTCCGTTCGATGCGGAGGAGGCGTGCCCGCGCCCTGTTCGGCAGAATTCCCCACCGAGGTCCCCGGCGCCGGAGCCCAGTCCGCCGTGGCTGCCTGCCCCTTACTGTGCAATGCAGCGCGGCCCGCGTGCCGTGGTGGGTCTCGAGGGGTTGCGTCCGCGCTAAGCGAGAACCGTCAGGCTGGCCTTGGTCCGGCCATGGCCAGGCCTTTTTGCTGGGTGTGCTGTGCCACCTTCGGCAAGGTTGTAAACGGTGGGCTCGACCCTCCGTCTCAAACTGTTCAGTGGTTTTGTTCTTACACTGGAACAACAAAAGGCACGCAATGCCATGCACAAAAGAAATGGCCGTCGTGCAGATGCAGAACTGATAATATCTCTGCGGCAACTGCTGGATCACGAGTTGGTTGAGTGGATTTCTGTTAAAAATGGGAGACGTTGCGCCATTATCGATGTATTCTGGATGATTGGTGGACACACAGGCAGTCTGGTTTAACATGGGTGGGTCAGGTAGACAACTTCACCATGGTGAGCGTCGCCCCAGCGGTCCGGTCCTGCACAAGCTAGCCGTTCTTAACAGAGGAGCATGTGCAAGTGCAAGGGTTCGCTTACATGGCCAGGAGTTGTCTCACTGATGGAGGAATCCACTGCTAAGTGTATGCTGAAACCTGAAACTTCGTCAGCATTGCACAGTTGCTCGTACAGTTGTCAGTTAATAAATCCGGGGGAGTCAGAGAGCGGCATAGATGATTTTTTCCCCTGAATTTTTTTTTTGGTATACATTACTGGCAAATAGGAACGATGAAGAGGCCACCTGTACCTTCCACAAAAGAAGGTTTAGATTACTATGTCAATTACACAAGACAGCTGTGGTTCTTGGTGCACTCCCTTCTGCCCATTTGCATTGCCATCCATACCATCAGAGATATCTAAGATATAGGTTCATAATACAATGAAATCACTGATGTGCTGCCCTTAGTGGAACTTCTCAGGTTGAGTTTCCAGCATATATGATGTGTCATCTAGAATCTCCAAGATTCAAATTCATCCATTATTTTCCTTATGGATTATCTGATATTTTGCTCATTACAGTTCATACTGTTATGTTCGGATATTAGTAGATTTTCATGACCATTCCAAGGAGCATGTTGCACTGCCCTAGTTTATCAGATCATCTCATATGATTTGTTTTAGACGTGCCTTTCACAGCGGAGGTTCTTACATTAGATTTTCTTTATTTGGTAAAAATGGTGCCAATAGCTGGAAGGGTGTTCTGAAAGATCTGCACGAATCTGTAGAGCCTGTCAATGTTCCAGTGCTTAGCTAAACCAGGTAAATATCCTTGAAGTATTCATTTTTTCTATAACTGATCTTGAATCTTGACTTTGGAGTGGCATGTCCCCTATAATACACATATTCTTAAATCTTAACAACTAAGTTGGATATGAAACTATTGTCATATTACGGTTGACTGCGAGAAAAAGGGGCATCAGAAGACACATCACTGAAGTTCTGTTTACATGTCTCTGGTCAAAACATATTCAGTAAGGTGAATTACATTGATGTATATTCAGATATTAGTACATTTTCATGACCATTCCATGGAGATTGCTGCTGGAATATTATGAACTTCCCAAGGTTATCAGATAATGTCATATGATTTATTTTAGGCGTGCCTTTCCGAACGGAGGTTCTTACATCAGATTTGCTTTGTTTGGTAAAATGGTACCAAACTGCCAATAGCTGGAGCGGGGTGTTCTTAATGATCTGCATGAATCCTTAGAGCTTGTCAATGTTCTTTCTCAGACAAACCAGGTAAATATCTTTGCAGCTTTCATTTTTCTGCAATTGATCTCCAACCTTGACTTTGTAGTGACATGCCCCCTATAAAACGCAAGTTCTTGACAACAATCATGAAACACTGGTGTGGGTCTTTTTTTTGTGTGGCTTTTGAACTGCTAAACGACCAGTAGGATATCAGATATAATTCAAGTATTTAGAAGAATACTAGGAGACTACTAATGCTTTCTCAACTGCAAGAATGACATATAAAACAACATCTGAGTAAAATACGTTATATTATGAGAAATGAACTAAGTTGGAAATGCAACTATTCTTGTAATAAGTAATATGTTATATCCTCTAGTTAATAGAAGCTGCTAGTGACCACAGCGTAGTCTGTCATTTCCTCCTCCAGAAAAAGCCGCTATCAGAAGACGTATCTCTGAATTTCTCTTTATCTGTCTCTGGTCAAATCATACTCATTCAGGTGCCTTAAGTTGTTGTACAATGGTCCTTTATCTAGCATTCTATTCTGTTACATTTGGAATCCTCTGCATCATGACTATGCATCTACCTCTTCACTTTAACTTCGTTTTTTTGATTCTATCTGGTCCCTCTTTAGTCATTACTACATAAACTTCGTAAGCCTGCATTGTCGTATTTATGATTCTGTTCGCACCTACTTTTAGTACATCCACGGCCACTTCGCAATGCTTCCCATCAACTGCTGATCAGCAACTGTGGCTGTTACTGCACTCATGTCAGTACTGCAGAGAAACATCGGTCTAATAGGACTTTCATTCTTACCTTTTTTTTTCCACTATGCTCAGTGTACAATACCTCTAGTTAATAGAAGCTGCTAGTGACCACAGCGTAGTCTCTCATTTCCTCCTCCAGGATCTAACTAATAAAGTTGTCATCTCAGTGAGTGGAATTGTTGATGTTCCCATGTTAGAGCATCTCTAGTCGTGTCCCTCAAAGGAATTTGGGGCGCGTCGGACAATTGACCCCACCCAGCCGTGCGCCCCAAAGGTCCTTTTAATGTTCGGCGCCCTGAGCCCGTCCCCACTACACAAGGGTGGTTGCGGGCGCGCCAGGCGCAACACGGGGGCGACGTGGCGGCTGGCGGGCTAGCCGTGTCGTCGACATAGAGTTGGCCATGCGGCATGTCTTATTCTTTATAAGTAACCCTGTCGCCTACCTTTGGTCCCGCGCAGGTCGGATAGGGAGACGTCTCGTCGCGGTGAGACGTTTCGTCGCGCATGGCCATGCACGCCGGCGTTAATACGCCCTACCGCCCCTCACCTGCCTCTGCCCTATAAAAAGGCGTGCTCGCGCACCGCCCCCTCACTCACACATACCTCGCTGCCCCACCCCTCCTCACGTGCAGGCGGTGGAAGGAGCCTCTACACACACTCCATGGTGTTAGGTTCTAGGGACAGGGGTCGCGGTCGCCGGGGAAGGTGCCGTGGCCATGGCCGATTGGCAGGGGTAGTGGCCGATCATCGGCCATGGCAGGGGCAGTGGCCGATCACCGACACCGATGGAGGAAGACATGGCCGACTTCGCTGACCTCTCCGACTTCGAGTTTTCATCCCTATCGAGGAAAACCCTTGAGCAAAAAGTTACGCGGATTGTCCCCCCAGATCTATGCAAACATCGCTTCAGGTCCATTTCGGCCGCTAAGTTTGCGCAATTTCTTGATGGCCAGGGCCCGCCGAGGTGAAGCTACGGGCCAACGGCTGCGCTGCTTGCATGTGGCTCGTGGAGGTCCTTTTTCGACGGGCAAGGCCAGATCTACTTCGACAACGGTTGAGAACAGTTCACCCGCGCGCACAACGTAGGAATCGGTTGCTTCCTAAACTTCACATACGACAGCAGGGATGGCGTGCTCACCATGAAGGTGTTCGATGACACGATGTGTCTTAGGCACTCCCACTGTGACAACAACGAGACACGATGCGCCGAAGCCTCTAGTTTATGTTTCTGTTGGTCACTACTATGTAAAAAGGTAAGTACTGGTAGTTTTATTTAAACTTCCGCGACAAAAAAAAGTTTTTGGCGACCTGTTTGGGGACGTGGCAAGGAATGGTCGTCCCCCAAACGTGGCACGAAGCGCCGGCGGCCCCCAAATAGGCAAACAGCCGATCCGACGCTTCTGCCGGACGTCGTTTGGGCGACACGACTGGAGAGATGTTCTTATCTCTCCTTTGATACCACAAAGTGATCAAGGAGCCAGAGGAGGACAACCATTAATAATAGACCTAAAACACTGATACAACTGGATTTCGTCCGCAAGGCTTGTAGCGGGGGGTGGTGATGAGTATACCTAGCCATACGTCTGGCCGGGCCTTGGGCTAGGCCAGGAAAAGCCCGACTGCAGAAGACTAGGCCCAAGTCCAGCCAAAAGCCCGGAAAGCCTGTCGGGCCGCGGGCTGGGATCCATCATTAAATGCTGATTTTGGACTACCCAGGCCTGGCTCGGCAGTCGGGCCAACATTTTCGGGCCCAGGCCCAACAGATTCGGGCCAGGCTGGGCCGGGCTGCCCATGGCCAGACATGGTGACGAGGCTCACCATGGCACCAACTTGGGCAAGGCAATGAACCACGTCAATCATGAGGATGGTGTGGCACTGTGGCATGCCTTGAGCCACAAATGCAACCAATATATTCTGCACCGAGTCAAGTGCCATCTTGGTAGTCCGTGCTTATTGTTTCTTCAGATAAACTGGTCTTATTCCCATAAATCACCATCCGATCATATGTAATAATCATTGCTTTTCGTGTTGTTATACATATAAATACCACAAATTAATATCCTGATATACACCTGAGCAAGTCGGTTAGTTCCTCTCACACTTGAGTTCAGTTTAATTAATTCCTATTTGTATCGATTATACAAGAGGGGTCAACATTAATGGTTCAAATTAATTTTAAACAAGCAGCTATGCTTCCTTCGGAAACTCCGTTATAGGCCTGTCGTATGAAGGAGACACTGAAGATGTAGACTCCTGCATTAACAGGGGTCGTTCTCACAGTTTCAGCAACTGTACGGCTCATGCACATTAGTTAACTCTGTTCTACGCAGGAGATCAAATACTCCTTCACGGCTATGCAGGAGATGAATACTCCTTCACGGCTACGCAGGACTTTGCCCCCTTTCCACACAATACAGCTTCGTGCACGCACCGCACCTATGTACCTATCTCCTACATAAATAAACAAAGCACATGTGAGTACTATATATATCACCTAGTTCCACTGAACAATGCAAACCAAAACGTACTCAGTACTACGAGTAAGCAATTCAGACGAGGGCCTGATTAAACATGGCCATCCCAAGGGCTTCGCTCCTTGCCATCCTTGGCTGCCTCTGCTTCTTTAGTTCTGTCCTTGCAGCTCGAGAACTCAACGATGACTTGTCCATGCTCGCAAGGCACGAGAGTTGGATGGTGCAGTACGGTCGCGTGTACAAGGATGCTACTGAAAAGGCGCAGAGGTTCGAAATATTCAAGGATAATGCTCGATTCATCGAGTCGTTCAATGCTGGGGGCCGCAAGTTTTGGCTCAACATCAACCAATTTGCGGACCTTAGCAATGATGAGTTCAAGGCAACCAAGACTAACAAGGGGTTTATTCCAAACAAGGTGAAGGTTCCTACAGGATTCAGGTATGAAAATATGAGCCTTGAGGCACTCCCAGCAACGGTGGACTGGAGGACGAAGGGTGCGGTAACTCCCGTCAAAGATCAAGGCCAGTGTGGTAAGTACATTTAGGCTACAAGTGAGTTAGATATGAATCTTCTACATGAGAATGGTGTTTATAATTGCATATATCGCAACAAAATCATTTGCAGGTTGTTGCTGGGCTTTTTCTGCTGTTGCTGCAACTGAGGGCATTGTCAAGATAAGTACTGGTACTCTTATCTCACTCTCGGAGCAAGAATTAGTGGATTGTGATGTCCACGGTGAGGACCAGGGCTGCGAGGGTGGTCTCATGGACGATGCATTCAAGTTCATTATCAAGAATGGAGGCCTTACTAAGGAGTCCAGCTATCCATATTCCGCAGCAGACGGCAAGTGCAAGAGTGGATCTAGCAGTGCTGCAACTATTAAGAGCTATGAGGATGTGCCTACCAATGATGAGGGTGCCCTCATGAAGGCAGTGGCAAGTCAGCCCGTGTCAGTGGCTGTCGATGGAGGCGACATGACCTTCCAATTCTACTCAGGAGGCGTGATGACTGGTTCCTGTGGTACTGATTTGGATCATGGGATTGCAGCCATCGGTTATGGAACGACAAGTGATGGTACAAAGTATTGGTTGCTGAAAAATTCTTGGGGCACAACATGGGGCGAGAATGGATTTTTAAGAATGGAAAAGGATATTGCTGACAAGAAGGGCATGTGTGGCCTTGCCATGGAGCCCTCCTACCCCACAGCTTAGCTAGACTACAAAATGCCACATATTCACACACATACACAAGATTGAATAAATACATGTCCCTTCTTCTAGTGTTGTATATATGTCTATATATGCTAGTGTTATATATATATCTATATATGTTGTAAATTGTGTTACTCAAACTCATTATATCTATCTACATTGTCTTATACAACTCATGAGTCATGAGTACTATGTGACTATGTTGAATGTAGCAAGACCGATGAATATATTGTGGTTACAATTGTGATAGCCAAGGTTTTAGTTCGCGGAAAAAAATTCCGAGGGGGGTTGGGATTTCCGGTTAGCACGGTTACAGAAAAATCCCGACAGGTTACCGGACAAGAAATCAAAATTTTGAATTCAAATTTCTCTGTATCACTAGCTAAAATTCAAAATGTTCATTTTTTAAAAAGAAGTTGGGTTTTTTTGCCCAGTAACCCTATTTCCCGAGGGTTGTCGGGATATCCGGTTACAGACCGGTAGCGGAAAGCAAAACGCTGGTGATAGCTAAGAAGTTCCAAAAAAAAGGTATTGTTGGATGTAAATTTTGAGTGGATTTCTGTGCAAATGGGAGACAAGGTGCCATCATTGATGTATTCTGGATGATTGGTGGACACAGGGCTAGGCTGGTTTAACATGGGTTGGTCAGAAAACAACTTCACCATCTTGAGCATACCCCCAGCCGTCTCGTGTGAGACTGTGAGCACTAGCCGTTCTTAGCAGAGGAGCATGCGCAAGGGTTTACTTGCGCAGCCAGGAGTTGTCTCAATAATGGAGGAATCCACTTGTAAGTGTGTGTGCTTAAACCTGAAAATTCGTCAGAATTGCACATTTGTACGTGCAGTTATCTGTTGATAAATCCATGGGATGGGAGTTAGAGAATGGTAGAAATGATTTTCTTTTGTTGCTGCCTTGTTTGTGTCCTGGTGGTTTGGACTAGTAATAACGACAAAGTCGCTACTTGCACCTTCCGCAAAAGAACTCTACGATTCGTAAATTGCATATTATGTGAGAACTCTTCGTTGTTCTCATATCTCATGTCATGCACTTGGACTTGGCAGTGATTTAGTCGATAATGAAAGAATTGCTTGTATCTAGTTAGCCTGCATTTGTGCTACATGGAGTTGTAGGAATGACTCCACTGTGTATATTAACTGCACACAACGACTATGGTTATTCGTGCACTCATTATTACATTTGACATTACCTTTATATGATCTAAGATATCTTAGATATTGGTTCGCAACACAAACAATCACTCATTTTGCCATTTGTCAAATAAGATTCACTACAGGAATGGCCGTCGGCGTACAGGTCCATTCCTGTAGTGATTGAGTTTCCTGCATACATGATGTGTCAACTAGAATCTCAAAGATCCAAATTGATAGCTTCTTTTATGAACAGGTTATTGTTACACATGTGAAAGTTGATTTCAGGATATTACGTTCATTTAACAATTCATACTGTTATATTAGGAAATTAAGTAAATCCTCACGATTTTAAGTATATTTTTATGAGCATGCCATACAGGATTGTTGAATTTCAAGGTTATCAGATAATCTCATATGATTTGTTTTATGCGTGCCTTTCAGTAAGGAGGTTCTGACATTAGATTTGCTTTGTCTGGTAAAAAAATTGTGCCAGATAGCTAGACCGGGTGTTCTAAACGATCTGCACAGTTGCATAGAGCTCATCAATGTTATACAGTACTTAGCTAAACCAGGTATCATTTTTGCATTTTTAAGGTTTTGTATATTTGATATTAAATCTTGATTTTGGAATGACATGCCACCATTGTTGTCGGTCCTTTTTTGTAGCTTTTGAACCGCTAAACATGCAGTAGGATACCCGACATGATGCAAGTATTTACAGGTATACTGGGAGACCACTAATACTCCCAACTGAAGTATGAAACAATATCGGAGTACACTACGTTACATTACAAAGAAATGAGCCAAGTTGGATATGCAACTATCAAGTTTGCTTGTTGTAAGTAATACGATTGGCTCATGAGAAAGAAGTGGTATCAAAAGGCACATCACTGAATTTCTCTTGATATGTCTCTGGTCAAAACATACTGAATCAGGTGTCTTTTTATCATTGTGTAATGCTCCATTTCACCTGTACCATTTCTACATTTGTTCCTTAGCTCTCATTCTTCTCTCATGTGCATTTGCCTCTTCACCCATTAGTTTTAGCTTTCAACTCGCATTTGATACCACAAGGTGATCGAGGAACAAGAGGAGGACAACCAGATGATTTCATCTGCAACATCCTTAAATATCTTCTGTTCATGAATGTGAACCTAAAAGGCTAAAACACTGATACAGCTGGATTTCATCCGCAATGCATTTAGCAGGGGCGGTGATGAAGCTCACCATGGCACCAGCTTTGCTAAGGAGATGAATCATGAGGATGGAGTAGTATTATTCCCATAAAGCACCATATAATCGTAGGTGACATTCATTGCTTATAGTGTCGTTATGTATATACCACAAATTAACATATATATACACCTGAGGCTTCTCCGAAAAAAAGATACACCTGAGCAAGTCGGTGGGTGTTTCGCCCACTTGAATCCATCTTAATTCCCATCTGTATCGATTATACAAGGCGGTCAATTTTTTTGTGTAGATTAACTTCAAACGAACAGCTGTAGTTCCTTTGGAAGCTCCGTTATAGCCCTGCCCTGTCATATCAAGGAGATGCTGAAGATGTGGACTCCTGCACTAACAGAGGTTGTTCTCACAGTTACAGCAACTGTACGTCGCATGCACAATAATTAATTCCGTTCTACGCAGGAGATGAAATACTCCTTCCCGGCTACGCAGGAGCTAGCCCCATTCCACACAATACAGCTTCGTGCACGCACCGTACCTTTGAACCCGTCTGCTACTTAAATAAATAAAGCACCACGTGAGTACTATATATATCACCTAGTTCCATTGAACAATGCAAACCAAAACGTACTTACAAGAGGAAGCAATTCAGAGGAGAGCCTGATCAAAGATGGACATCCCGAGGGCTTCGCTCCTTGCCATCCTCGGCTGCCTCTGCTTCTTTAGTCCTGTCCTCGCAGCTCGAGAGCTGAACGATGACTTGTCCATGGTCGCAAGACACGAGAGTTGGATGGTGCAGTACGGCCGCGTATACAAGGATGCTGCTGAGAAGGCACAGAGGTTCGAGATATTCAAGGCAAATGCTCGATTCATCGAGTCGTTCAATGCTGAGGGCCGCAAGTTCTGGCTCAACATCAACCAATTTGCGGACCTTAGCAATGATGAGTTTAAGGCAACCAAGACTAATAAGGGGTTTATTTCAAACAAGGGGAAGGTTTCTACAAGGTTTAGGTATGAAAATATGAGCCTTGATGCACTACCAACAACGGTGGACTGGAGAACAAAGGGTGCAGTAACTCCCGTCAAAGACCAAGGCCAGTGTGGTAAGTACATTTAGACTACAAGTGAGTTAGATATGAATCTTCTACATGAGAATGGTGTTAATAATTGTATATGTCGCAATAAAATCATTTGCAGGTTGTTGCTGGGCTTTTTCTGCTGTTGCTGCAACAGAGGGCATTGTCAAGATAAGTACCGGCACTCTTATCTCGCTTTCGGAGCAAGAATTGGTGGATTGTGATGTCCACGGTGAGGACCAGGGCTGCGAGGGTGGTCTCATGGATGATGCATTCAAGTTCATTATCAAGAATGGTGGCCTCACTAAGGAGTCCAGCTATCCATATTCCGCAGCAGACGGCAAGTGCAAGAGTAGATCTAGTAGTGCTGCAACGATTAAGAGTTATGAGGATGTGCCTACCAATGATGAGGGTGCCCTCATGAAGGCTGTGGCAAGCCAACCCGTGTCAGTAGCCGTGGATGGAGGCGACATGACATTCCAATTCTACTCCGGTGGCGTGATGACTGGTTCTTGTGGTACTGATTTGGACCATGGGATTGCAGCCATAGGGTATGGAACGACATCTGATGGTACAAAGTATTGGTTGCTGAAAAATTCTTGGGGCACAACATGGGGCGAGAATGGATTTTTAAGAATGGAAAAGGACATTGCTGACAAGAAGGGCATGTGCGGCCTTGCCATGGAGCCCTCCTACCCTACAGCTTAGTGAGACCACAAAATGCCACACATTCACACGCATACATAAGATTGAATAAATGCATGTCTTTTCTTCTAGTGTTGTATATATGTCCATATGTAAATGCTTGTAATTTGTGTTATGCGAACTCATTATATGTATCTACACTTTTTATATACAACTGATGAGGTCATGTTATGTTGATTGTAGTAGATGAAAGATATATTTGTGGTAGATGAGAAATTCCAAAAAGAATGTATTTGTTGGATGTAAACATCTTTAAAGAGCTCTAAGGGCATCTCCATCCAAGACCATCCGCTCAAGTCCGGATGGGTCCCAACGGACAAACCCGCCCGGACCATCCCTAAACGGATGACCGTGGCGTCGGATCGAAAACCGGCCCAAATCTTGGACGGGTTTGCGTGGCCGCGGACGCGAAAGGCTGGTCGCTCGCGTCCGCCCCATGTCCGTCCCTGGCCCGCGTGTCATAGGCATAGATAATATTTTTCATTAAATAGGAGTCATTACATAACTACTATACTATTAGGGAACAAACATCTTTTTTCTCAGAATTTTGGGATCTTTTAGGAATTAACATTAACATGGGGCTGACACGTATGTACTTGGGATTGTTAGTTTTCGCTGGATATCCCGTGTGTGCATTTATGGTGCCCCTTAGAATTTTGTGGGGTTGGGATAGTGGGCTTTTTGGTGCCTTTGTCGTGTGTTTGTAGCGATGAAGCCTGAGCTGTTTGGAATTCTGTGTCGGTCAAAGCGGTGCCGTCTCCATTCTGTCTCCTCTTCTTTCACTTTTCCATCCAATTTGTTTTGCTCTTCTTTCTTCTCCCCTCTCAACTCGATGGTGCCGCCGCGGTAGGAAACTCGCCCCGGCCAGCCGCGCCACTTCCCTACGCGCGTCGGTGCCAGCAGTCCGGCTTGCTTCCCCCGAGCCCACTCGGACGATCGGAGCCCGTCGCGCCGTTATTCCCTGCCATAGAGCCGCCCCCTTCCATTGCTCGACTCGGCTGTTGCGCAGCTTCCGCTGGACCGCCCTTTCTGCCATGGTCGATGCAGTCCCGCCGACCGCCGATTGAGATGAAGCTCGGTTTCACTGGCTGCCGGCCGCCGCTCGATTCGGCGGCCAGCCACCATCAAAGCCAGCAGCGCCGCTCGAGTTCATGATCGCTTGCCAACAGCGCCGCTCTTATGCGTCTCCATCTCCGGCTGCCACTGTTCTGCATCTCCTGGACGGCTGCACATTTGGATAGAGGTATGTTCCTTGATTATCAACACAGATCCCCAATTCAGTTTTTGATTTCTCCCTTCGCTTCTTCCTCACATATATGCTCATGTGCATCTAATTTCATGGCCACGGCGTCGGCCTTTTCCTCAATCGGGCGTCGGCGCAGCTCCGCCTCAGTTTGACCACACTACCGCCGAGGAAGGCCCTACGGCAGGCAGCTATTTGCTCCATCGAGCGCTGCTGCGGCCGCTCCATCTCCGTTCGACAATCGTTAATCGGCGTCGCGGAGCACGCGACGAGGTCGCCCCCCTTCTGCGTCGCTGTCTCCGCCTCTGCGTCGTCGTTCGTGCCCGCCCGGGGCCGCGCGCTCAAGGCTCAATGCGACCATGGCCACCGTGTGGCGGGGCGCACGCGGCGAGGTCGGCCCCCTTATGGGTCGCCTTCTCCACCTCTGCATCTTCGTCCGTGCCCGCCCGACGACGCGCGCTCAAGGCATGGTAGGCGGTAGGCCTACAAGTATTCCATGGGGCCGTGTCCGGCCTGTTCCGCTTGCCGTTCCTCCTGTTCCAGGCACAAATGGCATGCTTCGCAAGGTGCTGTAGTTGGCAGTGCATCGGCTCTGAGATGAATCAATTGTTGCCGTCTTCTAATCCTGTTATTTTTGGTTATTCTCTGGTCAATGTAGTGGCTATTTCTCTGGTACTACTTTCTGCTTTGTCTGACGTCAAAGCTTGGAGGCAGGAAATTTTGCAATAGCCAGAATCGGCAAGACGTCCTTCCGTAGTTTCAGAAACCACTGGATCGATAAGGTGAATTCTTCCTCGCTCAATTTGTGTGTCCCTTTCTTCCTCTATATCATTTCCTTCACTTTTTCTTTCCGTTCTACTCAATGTATTATGCAACTACCATCCTCTATTTGCATTAATTTATAGCTACCTGTACTAATAACGTACAATTGTAGGCATATTGGGAAAGTAAGCATGCATTTCTTGGTAGAAGATGTATCACGCGGAGGCTACAGATGGAGATGGTGCGTGTTGCGCGCACCTGGGAATATAGAGATAAGGAAACACGACATCGGAGATGGATTTTATTGCCATCAACCATGAGGTATACTCTCGAAAATTCGAACACTTTGTTTACTAGCCCTCTGTTATAAACCACTAGAACTGTTGGAACCAATATGTTGCCCCCTTTTCCCAACAAATATATTATTATCTGATTATATCTATTTGTTGTAACTAAACTAGACATATGACAGTATTATTTTAACCATTATAATGCTACTTATCTATATGTACTTAACCCTATTATTCATTCAGCTATGAATTGGTCAAGATTTATTTACTATCTTTCTAAGCTACTGAAAATTTGTCCTGATAATAATTTGGTAAAGGATTAAGGAAAAATGGTTTGGCCACCGCAAGATAATACTAAATACAGACCCATCTGAATTTTCAGTTATGTATAGAGCACATGTCGCCTCTATAGCAGACCTCTTCTAGCACATGTCGTAGTTGTTGAAGTGATTTTGTTTTGCTCTAAATTATATATTACATTATAAAAGTGATATACTGCTACTCTTGAGTCTTGATACATGTGCTGGACTAACAGTGATATCTGTGCCTTTTAGTTCTTGAGTACGAACAAATATTTCTCCTGAACAAAAATCTCTATTGTTTCTTGAAAGTATTTTTTCTACTTCCCATTCTTGGGCATGCAGCTTCTTTGTGTCATTATTTAAAAAGTGTGGCATTTATGTCCATTCTAATAAAGATTGCTCTTAGAGATTATGATACTTAATGAGATGTTTCTACCCATTAGTTTAGACCCTGAAACTTTTTCCTTTGGTTAATTGATCTTCATGCCAATAAAATACTGTGCAAAGTGTATCCTGGATACTTATTGGGATTTTTTTGCTGCTAGGTGTGTGTTGCATATTCAATCTTGCAAAGAGAATGGCTGAACTGTCTGATACAGAATATTCAAATAGATCAATCAATTGAATTTTCAGCAAATACAATCTTGTGATTCTTGAAAAGCCAACTGGTCTTTTCTCTCATGCTACAAAATAATTCCTCCTGGATAGTTCTTTATGCTGTCATATACCTCACATTGGTCCAGTTTCCTTTCGTTGCATGAAAGAGGTAAAAATCACACAATTTTTCTCCATGTTAACTATATGTTAAGCACATTATTATCATATTTAGTCTCCTGGAAATTTTCGTTTATTATAGTAATTGCTATTGCTATTTCGCATTTAACTGAAATTTCTATTAAAAAATTTGCCTAGGTCCTCAGAAAGTGTGACTTCTATGGAACAACTCAAATGTTCACATATAACATTTTAGCTAAACCAGTTCCCTTGTGTACACGTTTACGGGTCTACAATATAGATGCTGATGCAATGTGTCCTGTTTTATTTTACATTTCCCATAAATGCTGATGCAGTTTCTTCTTTTTGGTAGTAAATGGTAATCCAAAATTTCTTAAAGCATTGCTTATTTGTTCTCTTACAATGGAAATAACATCACATGAGAGGTGCCGTCAGACTTTTGCAGACTGACAAATATGATAGCTTATGTCTCAATTCATGTTTAATTAGTAAATTTCTTGCTAGAGTGGCATGTGAAGAAAAACTAAATAATTCCTTAACAGAAGCAGCAAGGGTCCTATCATTTTTTTTTGAGGAATATATATTTCTATATATGGAGGTAGAGCTGTCTCTACCTCATAACAGCCAGAAGAGTTACAAGGGGGTAGGGTAGAATTTACAAACCAGGGCAAGTCCTGGGGGTTTGGGGAGAAAAAAATAAAAGAACTACTCTGTAGCCAACTTATCTGCCCATGAGGTTAACTGAGTCTTTAATTTTGGCGATCGGTTAGTCCAAAGTCTAAGCTCGTTTGCAATTTGATTCAGAAGAGCCTGCCTCCCAATGTATTTGGGTCCTATCATTGGTGAACTGTTAATGTTACAATATGTTCTCTTAATTACATAGGGCTGAAAGAGAAAAATGTAAAAGTCGTTTTTTTTTGCATCGGTACTACATAAACATATCTGGGGGCGGCATTGATGCCTTAAAAGAAAGCATACGTGAAAGTATTTGTATCCATTTACAGAACATTGTTCTGAGTCATTTATTTTGAGATTGATTGTAATACATAGAAGCTCCTCTTATAGTGAAACAAACATGCATTTTGATAGCATGAACTCTTTTGATAGATGTAAAACAATTCAATACCATGGAGACAGTAACACCATGCATCTCTTCCAAAATATTTCAAGCATAATTTGTGGATGACAGAATACACCAGACTCAGCAATTTGCTGGTAGCACCATGCCCACCTCAAGCTTACCAGGTAAACTTCGGAAGTGCTGTGACACAGAAGTGTATAACTAACCGGCTTTCAATTAATCGAAGCAGTAGGTTTATCTGGGATTTTTACATCTATGTGGTTTTGGATTGGTCAAATGTATGAGAACCTGCCTAAATCTTTCTCAATTAATTTGGATCGGAGGGAGTATTATTTTGCTAGGTTATTGTTACCCATGAGCATTTACCTTTGAAAAGTTATGCCTTTCTTATGTTATCCAGATTTAATTCATTGTTGATATATGAAAGGAACACCCTCACAACTTCAAGGCTTGACTATTTGGAATGATATGTATTGTTCAGCTCTTCTTATAGGATGTCCAAATAAATGGACATCATTTAGCAGCTTAGTGGCCATTCGTTTTCAAACTTGAGAATTGAGATACAGTCATCTTTGAAAGATACTTTTCAAAGGAGGAACTCCCTTTTTTTTTTGCCAATTGTTGAGTCTGGTATATTTTGTCAACTCTTCATCAACCACTTAGTGACATATTGTTTAACACGTGTCATCTCATTCTGCAGTTCGATCGAAGAGTGGCTCGGATTAAGCTTGACAACACTTAGTGACATATTGTTTAACACGTGTCATCTCATTCTGCAGTTCGATCGAAGAGTGGCTCGGATTAAGCTTGACAAGGTGCTTTCACAGTAGTTTCTTTCATTAGTTCAATGTCTGCGCCACAGGGGTACCCCATAGATGAAAGCTCGGGAATTGTGTCAACTTAGTTCTCTAACAACGCATTCTCGCAGCCTCTGAAGGACTTATCTAGGAGGCTTTGTTTCGAGGGGGTATGATAGTCAGCCTAAAGTGAAAAAGGATAAGAAGTACATCAGTCAGCCTAGAAAATACAAAGCTTGCTTCTAAGTTGATAAGCTTGCAAGTTTAGCCCTGAGATGTTGTATGTATCTCCTTTTATCATTATCTTCCTGTTTGTATTACATGTGACATGGATTGTTTACACAGAATATGGATTATGATATGAATTTTATTAGAGGGGTTCATGCATAGACTTGCAGGTTATTGCTTCGCCATTGTATTCCTTTGATGTATATATCATTGAGTTTTTTGTTCTTCCTTGATAAACATATTATAAAGTTATTTCCATCTGTTTTGTACACAGTATGTTCTGAGAATAATTCATATATGTATGAATTCCATTCCTGTGTTGGAAAAACATTTAAGTCTCGTGCCCTCGGTTATTTCTGTGTGCAGAACTTTGTAAAATCCATAGTCAAGTCTCTAATGTGCCCACTGTTTGTAAAAATAAGATAATCAGTTTGATGTCTTAGATTTTCCCATGCACATTACAGTCGTAATTCAACATGATGAAAGCATCCTACATTCTTCAGCCTCTGGCTGGGCGCGGCGTGCCGCCGTGCCTGTCCTGCTAGTTTTTTTTAAACTTCTACTCTATCCTAAATACGTACGGGGCCGGCGGCGTAGCCGGCAACTCCTCGCCGGCTCGCCGTCGGGGCCGTGGATTTCACTCGACGCGGGCGGCCTGTACGCGTGAGGATTCCACTCCAGCTTTACGGGCTGGGTGGCGCGGCGGCGGCGGCGGCGGCGCGGGCCGCGGCGCGGGCGGCGGCGGCGGCGGCATCGGCGGAGGCCTTCATCCTCCTCCTTTCCGTCCGCGCACCTCGGCGCGCCGCTCCTGCGGCGGGATCATCCGCCTCCCGCACAGCTCCAGCTCCTGCAGGGCGCGCGTTCCACAGCGGTGCGCGCCTCCAGCGGACGCGGCCGGCTGCCTGGGCCTCGTGGTTCTCCCCGCCGCCGGCGCATGCGCTCTGCCGGCCGCGCTCCGCCGAGTCAGCGTCCTCCGGCGCGCCGCTCGGGCGAGGGCATCTGGATGAGGTGACGGGCTGCTCGCATAGCGAGCAGCTCGTTCTTCGGCCGAGGAGGTCGCCTAACGGCGGCGGCCGGCCCGCCGGTGGCCTCGTGCTCCTTGGTCACGCGCGTGAGGTCGGCGAGGCGCTCCTCGATGGCGGCGTTGATGTTCGCCAGCGCGAGGTCCTCCTCTTGGACGGGCTCCTCGGCGGCGGTCGCACCCTCCTCCGTGGCCTCGTACCAGCCGTCCGCGGTCTCGTGCCCTCCGCGGCCGCCTCCGCCATCTCCGCGTCGCCGGCCTTCTTTGCCGCCGCCTCGGCAGCGACGCGGAGCGCCTCGTCGTCGGCGACCCACCGCGAGTCGGCGCGCTCCTCCTCCTCCGTCCGCGGGAACCTCGCCCGGGCGGCGAGGGAGAGCTTGGCCCACGTGGCTGCAGGGTGCGAGGCATGGCGCCGGAGAAGGTGGAGGGGGAGAGGAAGGTGATGCTGGCTGTTTGAGACCGCCGGCCTTGGGCGCCAATGGCGTTTTCGCGCGCGCGGGAACCTTGGTGCGCGCGGGAACTTTCCCGCGCGTTCCACCGCCTGCCATGGCTGTCCCGTCGAGACCTGCCATGGCGCAGCGCCGCGCAAGGAAGACGAACCATGTGGCGTCTCTTTGGGTCGCCGCGTTGGGCGCCGCGTGCGACCCAAACGGACACGCGGACGCGGGGCGCTGTCCGCGTGTCCGCGTGCGACCCAAACGGACACGCGGACGGCCCAGCGCGTCCGTTTGGATCGCCCGGTTGGAGATGCCCTAAACTCCCACCCTTGGGAGCGCTCCTGGTCGATCGGAGGGTCGTTTTCGCGGGCCCCGCACGTACAGATATTGCGTCACGTTTCGACTGGTCGTGTGCAAGGCGGTCGCTCGGTCAGGCGGTTCACTCGGATACCGCCTCCAGGCAAGGGATATACATATACTCCGTGCCTGCCCATCCCCCTCCCCTCTCCACCGCGTTCCGCAGTCGTCGCCGTCCTCTCCCCGTGCAGGACACGTGCCTAATCTGACGTCCCCATCGCGTGTGCTGCACAACCGCTGTCAACTCCCTCCGTTCCCTACCACATCTCCGGCGATCCGACCGACCAGTTGTGAAGAAACGGGGTTGCTCTGGCCTCCCTCCGCTCCTGTCATCTCACTCGCTCGCCGACCGTGCCAGCCGCATCCACCGTCTTCGTCGCGTCGGCCGTCCGGTAGATGGGGATGAAAGCTCCTCCCTGTCGATGGTGCTGCACCCATGGCCGCCTCCACCGCCGGAAACAAAGCAGCCATCCTTCCTCAATCCCCTACCCTGTCTATCTCTTCAACCTGGTATGGAAAAATCAGCGGTTCGTGTGTTTTGATTCTACAAGATCTTTTTGCCTCCGGTTCCAGTTCTTCTTCAACCATGTCTTTGAGTCTTTTTCTATACATGTTAGTACTTTAACTTTGTATCTTTTATTCTAATGTATATAGTGACTGAACAGCTGAATTTTTGCTTCTGATTTTAGTAACACATGATGCGAATTTGGTGCTAATTTTTATGTGTCCAGCTAGAATCTTGTTCTATGCCTTCGTATTACTGAAACTGCTCCATGCCTCAATCAGAGTGTATAGTATCTAGTGTGAGCAGGTGTAGTTGTCGCCATCCGTCTAGCCTCTAATCTAAATACCTTTTGCAAACAATCGACAAGAGTGCATCTTTAATGTTCAATAAACAATGATTCTAAACAGATTGATAGATTTAGCAGAAAAAACTTTACTTTGTCTTGTTGTTTTTATTTTTATTTTTTTCAAACAATGGTTGTGGCCGGCCATGGACATGTAGTTCAAATATTCCACTTCACATTGAAATCCAGCTTTAGCTATTAAAAGAATATGCTCTAAAGCCTGCAATGTTCAAACATTCAGTTTTTTATTTCTGCAAAAGATTTGAAGCTCCATGTTTCCCAACTGATGTTTAGTGTTCTCCGATCTTCACTGCAGGAGAACAAATGGCATATTCACTCATGGTGTACATATTTTATGGGAGGAATGAAGAGGAACATTTCGGTTGAGACTCAAGTGTTGCATTATGTTCAATCAGATTAACATGTTATGTTATGCTGACCTGCTAATTCTGAAAACTTCACTTTTGTTGTTGTAAACAGAAGCTTGTGATACCCATGTTTTGAATAATAGGATATGTGCATTTATTACACATTAGGACCTTATTCCAAACACTCTCAGCCTGTTTTGATTATTATCAGTCACACTGGTCTGTCTATTTGCCCAGGATCTTACATATATGAGAAAAAAATGGGTGTTTTCTTCCATACCCGCCACTTTTCGATATCCTGAAGTTATTGAGTACCTCAATTAGTGTTGGGTAAAATAGAATTGGTTTCTCTTCTCGCAACCTCTCCCTTTGGTGCACTATTAGAATTCTCATTTAGATTTTGCACTTAGGTACCCTACCATGAATTCGACCTTTGAACCTTACTCTTACTTATGTTTCTGTAACAACGACAACCAAGTCTGTCTTATGTTGCTATCAAGGTAATTACTTACTATACCAAGTTGCACCCAAACTGCAAATTTGGTACTGTAGGTTAAAAGTTTGGTGTAGTCAGCCGTTATGCCATCATGCTGGATGCCAATATCGAACCACTACGAGTAACAACAGATTTGTGGTTGGGCAGATAAATCTGCAGGTCGTGCTCCATTAGATTTGCTGTTGGTCAGCGTTGCTCCACCTCTGAACATCAACTCTGTAACCTAATGAGTGTTGTCAGTTTAACAATTCTATTGTTTGTCCACAAAGTGTGTCTTAAGTTTTCATCTCTACTTTTATTTTGTTGATTTTTGTCCTTTCTCTAGAAACTCATCTGAATAAACAACCATACAGACAATGAAAGTAAAACTTTTTTATCCACATGTCTAGGATTGAGAGATCAGTGGATGTACTGTTATAGGTGCTATTGGGAAGCTCACGCAGAAACCAACCTTTGCTGGTCTGCTGTTCCTGGTACCCCGAGCTATTCATTTGGAACTGCTATGACCTCTTGACACACCGTGTTGGTCATCACTTCCATTGTATGCGGGTCATCTTGCTCAAGACTCCTTGCTGCATTGGTATGGTGTTTTCAAGACATGGAACTTTCCGACAATGCCATTTTCTTTTACTCTATTGCTCATGAGACTACTACGGATGCTTACAAATTTTCGTGTTGCTGATATATACTCACACATGCTCTCATTGCTGGTAGATTTCCAAATCACTGATTAAAATTGAGATCCTGGTGAGTTCCTAAACTAAAAATCCATGTCAAAACAGTGCCATGTGTTGTTACACTTCTTCGAATTGATATGCTTCCTGCAGAAAGTAGGATGAAAATTGGCCAGGTTGATGCATACATGGACAACTGAACATCTCCTGTTGTGTAATTCTTCTCGTGGGTAGAGAGAGTAAAATTTGAATAATTTAGTGGTCTATTTGAAATAAGTGGAAGAAGTATTACATCACAAAAGCACAAATAGGGAGGTAATTATGTTGAGTATTTGGCATGTAGAAAAATATAGCAGTTCAATCTAATTATTCATGCTCTTGCTATCTTTCAGGACATCTGTAGTGAAAAGTAGCTACTGTCAGCAGTAATTGTGTTGATATAGTACTGTGTGCATTCTTGTTTGACATATCTGAGCCCAAAGAGGAGGATGTACATGCTAATGTTGCTTGCATAGATGCAGTGCTACAAATCATCACCATCATCCCAAAAAATGAATTATTTGGAAGTAGAATCATCGGGTACGTGCTTGCATTTACATTGTTCTCCTTATTGAAGAGTTGCTTGAGTAGTTATGAATCTACATGGTCTCTTGAAACAATCAATAATCCCAAATAGCTGGATTATAATAGATACATTGTGACCAAGATCATTCTTATTCGGTCAAATAATACATTTATGTATCTATTTTTTTAACCTGGGGTTGCTTCTAAAAATATGTTTATTTATCATTCTGGTGAGATAAAATTGTATTATTCCGTTCCTAATTGATGTTAATGCTTCCCTTGCTGGTCAGAATTTCTGATTTGCTCCAAGTTGTTGGCGGCCATCTTCTTATATTTGTTGCACACTGAAGAATATGTTGGTTTGTGAGGCCACAACCACCTATTATGAATATCCGAGTTCCTGGATGTTATAAAATGTAGTCGGGTGTCCTCAATGAAAATATTTGCGGTGGACATACTTCACCACTTGTGTTCCTTGTGGCCGTCCGATTCAGGATAAGCAGCAACCTGTTGTGTAGTGTGTCAAGTATTGACTATTGCTTTAGAGAAGTATTGCCTACTTAACATGTGTAAGTTCTCTTTGTATGTGGCGTGCAGTTCTGGACTAAAGTCATTCCAAATAATTGTATGTCTTACCCTCTCCATAATTCAAATTGCTACTTCTTTCTATTTGTTTCTACTAAGAATTCGAGGTTCACTTAGAATCTCTTATACAAGGCCATCGTTGTCATATTTTTTTAAATGATGTATAAATAATTGTCTTTGATATGAGGATGGCGCAGCAAAGCGCGCAGGGACCATCTAGTTATGAAGTAAATGTTGTCATCCTTGTATGCATAAGGAACTTCTGGAAAAACTTGTGTTACCAGAAGCAGTATCTTACACATAAATGATTGGAAAAATAGATAAATAGGTACAGACAATTCCTAAAAAATGTTAGTTCTCTGGTGGTTCATTAAGTTATTTGCTTGTGAGCGAGAAAATTATCGGAAAGACTATCTTAAATGTAAAACCATAATTAAATATCAAATATACATGATATACATTATATTTTGTTCATAACAAGTATACAACTAGCCGAATCAACACAATTGTAGAGGGCGGTATGCCTCTTTATCCAAAAGTTGTCCATTCATATTTGTATTACTTAAGTTCAAACTATGGATTCCTACTCTCAAGTAAGATCCAACCTTTTATGTTTAGAAAAGGAATGTGTTAGGACACAGTTAACCTGACAACTGTTAAATTGGTCACTGTGATCGAACCACCATCTGATTATTGACTTGTTATTGATTAGAAATTTGAGCCAACAAAATTATCAGTGATAAGTTAAAAGGGTCAAGCACTCAAAGTTGACAAAATAAAAGTGTATAAAATACAAGGGTAAAATGAGGCATAATTAGGAAACGCATTTAACCTGTCCGCTTCAATTCTAAAAGTGGTTTAACATACAAGGTTAATAAAGGTCAATTCCACTCTAATGGTTGTTTATATCTATCAAGATGTTGATCTAATGACGATCTTCGGTAATGGTTTTCTTTTAAATTTTTATTTGTCTTATCCGAAAACAAGTCAAAAGGATCGAGAGATCTCATAGCCAAGTCAAGATAGAGATGTTGATATCATCGAGTTTAGATGGGTGCAAGTTTTTGGCACAATTTTCTCTGGAAACGGCGCGAGAAAATACGCAACAAAATTACACGTGTTTTCGACCTAGTAAAAGTGCAAGGTGGTGCAGTAAGGGTGATTTTCCACACGAGGGTGACTCGAGGGTTTATATCAAACTCAGGGAATGAAGTGGTTCTATCTTCGTATCCCTTTCTTGCAACATGTAATGTAAAAGAAAAAGGTTAAGGTTTGTGTCCTCAACTCCAGCAGAGTGTTTGTCCGGCACAACTATGTGTAAGCAATACGAAACAAAGTAAAATATAATAAGTATGTAAAGTATTTTTGTATTTTCATATTTAATAAGTACTAAAAATAAAAATGCAAGTAGACCAAGTTTATAGTTTAAAATGGACAGAGCTTTATGGTTTCACTTGATCTCTCACACTAGTGGAAAACGGGGCAATAGGCCCGGTCCATTTGGGCCTTTAGACCCGGTTCCCGAACCGGGACCAACTAGGCGGGACTAAAGGGGGTACCCTTTAGTCCCGGTTCAAAGATAAACCGGGCCTAAAGGCCTCGACACGTGGTGCGGTCGGGAGCTCGCGGTGGAAGGCCTTTGGTCCCGGTTCGTGGTACGAACCGGCCTAGGTTCCTCGCCGCGCAGAGAATTGCTATTTCTCTGCGCGCACAGGTTTAGGCTGTACCAGGCTCGCGCAGAGAACGTTTCTTCCACGGCAGAGTTTCAGCAATGCATATATATCATTCAAGAAACCACAAACAAATCGTCGTGAATATATATAGACATCGTCAACAGTACACGTAATGCATGCATATCAAGTCAGATCTCTTTACTAAATCTATTAGCTTCTACAAAGTTGCTCAACACCTAGCTATGACCTTCGCATAGTGCTCTCCACCTGGGGTTATGCACTCGGTAAGAAAGAATCCCGCGATTTCCTCTTGAATTGCTCGTATTTGATCCGCCGTTATGAGACTGTCCCGCAGGCGTATCATCTATATTTAAAAAAGGAGATCAATATATGAATGGAAATCATACAATAGATGGTACTAATTAAGATAATTGTGAGAATTTGTTATCATACACGAGTGGCATGTATTTGGGCATCCCCACCCTTGGGACAGGTCATGTCACGAATGAAGGTGCAGACGTAGTATCCACATAAGTTATTCCCACGTTCCTGCCACATACACTTTACGAAAAAATAGTTCGATCAAACTAATAATTAATCAAGCATCGTATTGAAAGTAAATATCATACATAGAGTTTCACGGACATAGCTATATATATAGTACTACTTACAGGGTAATCTTCAAATGTAAGCTCCGGTTTCCATTTACCCGGAACAGTAGTGATGAACCGTTTCCAAGCCCTGCCCGGCAAAAAATAATGAGTAAATGAGTTAATGATTAGTTGATGATATCGTCGAATTAGAACAGATGAAGATGCCAATACGAAATTGATTGAAATTACCTCTGAAGGATGACAGCCATGTCCGCCCATTCCGCATGTTCTTTACGTTTCGAGTCCATGACCTTTACGACTCCTTTGTGAAGATCAATGATAAGGAGAATAAAGTGGAAACTGCACAAGCATAGCTCAATGATTAGGAGAATAAAGTGGAAGCTGCACAAGCATAATGTATGTTATATATAACACTCACTTGAAGTTGTAGGGAAAAAATATTTCCTCTTTGTCTGCTTGCTTCACTAAAAACATTACCATGTTGTCCTCTGTGTCCTTGGTGAAGTCTCGAACCGTAACTTCATGAACTGTGTCTGGGTCTATGAACCCCAGCGGTAGGAGCTTGCCTCTTTTGCATTCGAGCTTCTTCATTCTGCATAATTAAATATATAGCGTACACAAAGAATATAGTGAGGATAATTGTTAGTGCAAATGAATGAGCGCTGAGCTACAGACTTAATTACATAAATAAATCACTTACAGGCAGTAGCAACTGATGACAGCTTTGTCGAGGGCGTCTTGATTGAATAACTGAAACAGTTCTTCTAACTCAAGGTTTATCTCCTCGTTCCCCGGAAGTAATGCTCATCTCTAAGATACACCGTGAGGTAGCGATCACCTCTTCGACAGGCTTTCAGGTACCAGTCATGCAACCTTCGCATCTGAGTACCTAGACGCGCGAGCTCGCCAGGTTTGACGAGATCTTTTCCGTATCTATACGTGTTTACCACTTGAGCCGTGGGATAGTAATCTTCGTAATCAACTGATGCTCCTGAGCTCTAGCCTCCCGTTCGATCATCGATGCCGTCTCTGGATCATCATAGGGCTGCACGACGAAGTGGGCTATGGCCTGATTGTCCTGCTGTCCAAGCTGGGCGACTTTTTTTGCTTCTTTGCTCGCTCTGAAGGGTGGAATTTCATCAAACTGATTATAATCTTCTGACATGTCTGTCTTGTCCTCCACTCCCACGATGTTTCTTTTTCCAGAAAGAACTATGTGGCGCTTTGGCTCATCGTTTGATGTATTTGTTTCCTTATGTTTCCTTTTTCTTGGTTTGGTAGACATATCCTTCACATAGAAAACCTGGGCCACATCCTTGGCTAGGACGAATGGTTCGTCTCTATACCCAAGATTGTTGAGATCCACTGTTGTCATTCCATACAACTTGTCTACCTGAACCCCGCCTCCTGTTTTGTTGACCCATTTGCACCTAAACAAAGGGACCTTAAAAGAAGGTCCATACTCAAGTTCCCAGATATCCTCTATGTAACCATAATATGTGTCATTTGGGCCTTCATTCATTATTGCATCAAAGCGGACACCACTGTTTTGGTTGGTGCTCTTTTTATCTTGGGCGATCGTGTAAAATGTATTCCCATTTATCTCGTACCCTTGGAAAGTCACTACAGTCGAAGATGGTGTCTGGGCCAGCAAGTACAGCTGATCTTCAATATCTTTGTTATTCAGGAGATGTTTTTGCAACCAACCGCCGAAAGTCGACATGTGTTCACGTCTAATCCAATCGTTCGACTGCCCCGGGTTCTGGGAGCGTAGAAAGTTCTTGTGGTCACCGATATACGGAGCCACCATGGTGGAACTTTGTAGAACTGTGTAGTGTGCTTGAGTCAAAGAAATCCCGTCCCTACATATCATTGATTTCCTTCCTAGCGTGCCTTTTCCACTTAGTCTCCTTCATGCCGCGATTCAGGAACACCAATCGGCTTAAGGTCAGGAATAAAGTCAACACAGAATTCAATGACCTCCATAGCCCTTGGAGAGCTTCCTTTCTAGCACGGTTATGAACATATTTCTTCAAGACTCCCATGAACCTCTCGGGGGGAATACAGGACCGGAATGGAAATCTCATCGACCAGGTGAACGAGGAGATGTGTCATAATATTGAAGAAGGATGGTGGGAACACCACTCAAAACTAACGAGACATTGGACCACATCATTCTGCAACCTCGGTAGAATTTCCGGGTTTATTACCTTCTGAGAAATTGCATTGAGGAATGCACATAGCTTCACAATGGGCAGTCGAACATTTTCCGGTAGAAGCCCCCTCAATGCAATCGGAAGCAACTGTGTCATTATCACGTGACAGTCATGAGACTTCAGGTTCTGGAATGTTTTCTTCTCCATATTTATTATTCCCTTTATATTGGAGGAGAAGCCAGACGGGACCTTGATACTGCTAAGACATTCAAAAAATATTTCCTCTCTGCTTTTGTAAGAGCGTAGCTGGATAAATGACGTCCTTTAACTCTCTCATGCAGATTTTTGGGGTCTTTCCAACGTTGCTGGTCCTCCCGTGCTTCTGGTGTATCTTTTGTCTTCCCGTACACACCAGCCTAGCAGGTTCACGCAAAGATTCTTCGTCACGTGCATCACATCGATTGAAGAGCGGACCTCTAAGACTTCCCAATAGGGTAGATCCCAAAATATAGATTTCTTCTTCCACATGGGCGCGTGTCCGGCATCGTCATTCGGAACAGACCGTCCGCCAGGACCCTTTCCAAATATTACATCTAGATCCTTGACCATACCAAATATATCAACACCATCACGATGGGGAGGCTTCCTCCGTGATCAGCCTCACCGTTGTAATGCTTGCCTTTCTTTCTTACGGGATGGGTAATCCTAAGAAATCGACGATGCCCTGGTACACGACCTTCTGACCTTTTTCCAAATAATCACCTTCGAGCTCATGTAAACAGTGTGTGCATGCATTGTATCCCTTGTTTGACTGTCCTGAAATGTTACCAAGAGCAGGCCAGTCATTGATGGTTACGAAAAGCATCGCTCTTAGGTCAAATTCCTCCCGCTTGTGCTCGTCCCACACACGTACACCTGCTAGGGACCACAGCTGTAGAAGTTCTTCGACTAATGGCTTCAGGTACACATCAATGTCGTTCCCGGGTTGCTTCGGGCCTTGTATGAGCACTGGCATCATAATGAACTTCCGCTTCATGCACAACCAAGGAGGAAGGTTATATATACAAAGAGTCACAAGCCAGGTGCTATGGCTGCAGCTCTGCTCTCCAAAAGGATTCATGCCATCTGTACTTAGACCAAACCTTAAGTTCCTTGCATCCTGTGCAAAGTTTGGGAACTCTCTATCGATTTTTCTCCATTGGGATCCATCAGCAGGGTGCCTCAACATCACGTCTTTCTTACGGTCTTCTTTGTGCCATCGCAACAACCTAGCATGCTCTTTATTCCTGAACAAGCGTTTCAGCCGTGGTATTATAGGAGCATACCACATAACCTTGGCAGGAACCCTCTTCCTGGGGCGCTCGCCCTCAACATCACGATACGCGTAGATGCACACGTCCGTTGGGAACCCCAAGTGGAAGGTATGATGCGTATAGAAGCAAGTTTCCCAGTATGAAACCAAGGTTTAATCGAACCAGTAGGAGCCAAGAAGCACGTTGAAGGTTGATGGTCGCGAAATGTGATGCGGCGCAACACCAGGGACGCGCCAACTAGGAACCTGCACAACACAACCAAAGTACTTTGCCCCAACGAAACAGTGAGGTTGTCAATCTCACCGGCTTGCTGTAACAAAGGATTAAACGTATCGAGTGGAAGATGTTTGCAAAGAAAACAGTAAAACAAGTAGATTGTATGCTATGGAAAGAATAGGACCGGGGTCCACAGTTCACTAGAGGTGTCTCTCCCATAAGATAAAAGCATGTTGGGTGAACAAATTACAGTCGGGCAATTGACAAATAGAGAAAGGCATAATAATGCATATACATGACATGGTAAATATAGTGAGATTTAATTGGGCATTACGACAAAGTACATAGACCGCCATCCAACTGCATCTATGCCTAAAAAGTCCACCTTCAGGTTATCGTCCGAACCCCCTCCCGCATTAAGTTGCAAAGCAACAGACAATTGCATTAAGTATTGTGCGTAATGTAATCAATAACTACATCCTTAGACATAGCATCAATGTTTTATCCCTAGTGGCAACAGACATCACAACCTTAGAACTTTCTTCACTGTCCCAGTATCAATGAAGGCATGAACCCACTATCGAGCATAATTACTCCTCTTGGAGTTAAGAGTAAAAACTTGGCCAGAGCCTCTACTAATAACGGAGAGCATGCAAGATCATAAACAACACATGAACAATAGATTGATAATCACCATAATCATAGTACTCTCTATCCATCGGATCCCGACAAACACAACATATAGAATTACATATAGATGATCTTGATCATGTTAGGCAGCTCACAAGATCCAACAATGAAGCACAACAAGGAGAAGACGACCATCTAGCTACGCTATGGACCCATGGTCCAGGGGTGAACTACTCACTCATCACTCCGGAGGCGATCATGGCGATGAAGAGTCCTCCGGGAGATGAATCCCCTCTCCGGCAGGGTGCCGGAGGCGATCTAATCCCCCGAGATGGGATTCGGCGGCGTCTCCGTAAGGTTTTCCGTATCGTGGCTCTCGCACTGGGGGTTTCGCGACGGAGCTTTTTGTAGGCGGAAGGTCAACGCGAGGGCCACGAGGGCCCAGGGCAGGGCCGCGGCCAAGGTGGGCCGCGCCACCCCCCTGGCTGCCTCGTGGCCCCACTTCGTTAGTCTTCGGTCTTCTGGCTTCGTGCAAAAATAGGACCGGGCGAAAGTTTCGTCCAATTCCGAGAATATTTCTTTACTAGGATTTCTGAAACCAAAAACAGCAGAAAAACAGCAACTGGCTCTTCGGCATCTTGTTAATAGGTTAGTTCCAGAAAATGCATAAATATGACATATAATGTGCATAAAACATGTAGGTATCATCAATAAAGTAGCATGGAACATAAGAAATTATCGATACGTTGGAGACGTATCAGCATCCCCAAGCTTAGTTCTGCTCGTCCCGAGGTAAAACGATAACAAAGATAATTTCTGAAGTGACATGCCATCATAATCTTGATCATACTATTTGTAAACATATGTAATGAATGCAGCGATCAAAGCAAAGGTAATGACATGAGTAAACAACTGAATCATATAGCAAAGACTTTTCATGAATAGTACTTCAAGACAAGCATCAATAAGTCTTGCATAAGAGTTAACTCATAAAGCAATAAATCAAAGTAAAGGTGTTGAAGCAACACATAAGAAGATTAAGTTTCAGCGGTTGCCTTCAACTTGTAACATGTATATCTCATGGATATTGTCAACATAAAGTGATATAACAAGTGCAATATGCAAGTATGTAGGAATCAATGCACAGTTCACACAAGTGTTTGCTTCTTAAGGTGGAAGGAGATAGGTAAACTGACTCAACAATAAAAGTAAAAGAATGGTCCTTCGAGAGGAAAGCATCGATTGCTGTATTTGTGCTAGAGCTTTTATTTTGAAAACATGAAACAATTTTGTCAACGGTAGTAATAAAGCATATGAGTTATGTAAATTATATCTTACAAGTTGCAAGCCTCACGCATAGTATACTAATAGTGCCCGCACCTCGTCCTACTTAACTTGGACTACCGGATCTTTGCATGCCATGTTTCAACCAAGTGTCACAAAGGGGTACCTCCATGCCGCCTGTACAAAGGTCCAAGGAGAATGCTCGCATTTCGGATTTCTCGCTTTTGATTATTCTCAACTTAGACATCCATACCGGGACAACATGGACAACAGATAATGGACTCCTCTTTAATGCATAAGCATGTAGCAAAGTTATTATTCTCATATGAGATTGAGGATATATGTCCAAAACTGAAACTTCCACCATGATTCATGGCTTTAGTTAGCGGCCCAATGTTCTTCTCTAACAATTTTGCATGCTCCAACCACTAAAATGATAGACCTTCAGACAAGACGGACATGCATAGCAACTCACATGATATTCAACAATAGTTGATGGCGTTCCCAGAAGCATGGTTATCGCACAACAAGCAACTTAATAAAATATAAAGTGCATAAGTACATATTCAATACTACGATAGTTTTTAAGGCTATTTTGTCCCATGAGCTATATATTGCAAAGGTGAATGATGGAATTTTAAAGGTAGCACTCAAGCAATTTACTTTGGAATGGCGGGTAAATACCATGTAGTAGGTAGGTATGGTGGACACAAATGGCATAGTGGTTGGCTCAAGGATTTTGGATGCATGAGAAGTATTCCCTCTCGATACAAGGTTTAGGCTAGCAAGGTTATTTGAAGCAAACTCAAGGATGAACAAGTGCAGCAAGACTCACATAAAAGACATATTGTAAACATTATAAGACTCTACACTGTCTTCCTTGTTGTTTAAAACTCAATACTAGATATTATCTAGACCTTAGAGAAACCAAATATGCAAATCAAATTTTAGCAAGCTCTATGTATTTCTTCATTAATGGGTGCAAAGCATATGATGCAAGAGCTTAAACATGAGCACAACAATTGCCAAGTATCACATTATCCAAGACATTTTAGAATTACTACATGTAGCATTTTCCAATTCCAACCATATAACAAATTAACGAAGAAGAAACTTCGCCTTGAACATTATGAGTAAAGCCTAAGGACACATGTGTCCATATGCAACAGCGGAGCGTGTCTCTCTCCCACAAAGTGAATGCTAGGATCCATCTTATTCAAACAAAACAAAAACGAAAACAAACCGACGCTCCAAGTAAAGAACACCAGATGTGACTGAATAAAAATATAGTTTCAGGGGAGGAACCTGATGATGTTGTCGATGAAGAAGGGGATGCCTTGGGCATCCCCAAGCTTAGACGCTTGAGTCTTCTTAAAATATGCAGGGATGAACCACGGGGGCATCCCCAAGCTTAGAGCTTTCACTCCTCTTGATCTTAGTATATCATTCTCCTCTCTTGACCCTTGAAAACTTCCTTCACACCAAACTTCAAGCAAACTCATTAGAGGGTTAGTGCATCATTAATAATTCACACATTCAGAGGTGACACAATCATTCTTTTCACTTCTGGACATTGCATAATGCTACTGGACATTAATGGATCAAAGGAATAAATCCAACATAGCAAAAGAGGCAATGCGAAATAAAAGGCAGAATCTGTCAAAAACAGAACAGTCCGTAAAGACGAATTTATAAATGGCACCAGACTTGCTCAAATGGAAAAACTCAAAACTAATGAAAGTTGCGTATATATCTGAGGATCACGCTCGTAAATTGGCAGATTTTTTCGAATTTTCTACAGAGAATTATGCCCAGATTCGTGACAGACAGCAATGCTGTTTCTGCGCAGCGATCCCAAATATAACATCAACTTTGACATAGAAACTTTACTTGGCACAAAAACATGATAAGGAGAGGTTGCTACAGTAGTAAACAACTTCCAAGACTCAATAAACAAAAAATTGCTGTAGGTAAAAACATGGGTTGTCTCCCATAAGCGCTTTTCTTTCAGCTAGGCGCAGAAAGTGCAAATCAAGTAACATCGAGAGTAGAAGCATCAACATCATAGCTTGTTCTAATAATAGAATCAAAAGGCAACTTCATTCTCTTTCTAGGGAAGTGTTCCATACCTTTCTTGAGAGGAAATTGATATTTAATATTACCTTCCCTCATATCAATAACAGCACCAACAGTTCGAAGAAAAGGTCTTCCCAACACAATAGGACAAGATGCATTGCATTCGATATCCAAGACAACAAAATCAACGGGGACAAGGTTATTGTTAACCGTAATATGCACATTATCAATCCTCCCCAAAGGTTTCTTTTTAACATTATCGGCGAGATTAACATCCAAATAACAATTCTTTAATGGTGGCAAGTCAAGCATATCATAAATCTTTTTAGGCATAACAGAAATACTTGCACCAAGATCACATAAGGCATTACATTCAAAGTCATTGAATTTCATTTTAATGATGGGCTCCCAACCATCTTCTAACTTTCTAGGAATAGAAGTTTCAAGTTTTAGTTTCTCTTCTCTAGCTTTTATGAGAGCATTTGTAATATGTTTTGTAAAGGCTAAATTTATAGCACTAGCATTAGGACTTTTAGCAAGTTTTTGCAAGAACTTTATAACTTCAGAGATGTGGCAATCATCAAAATCTAAATCATTATGAGCTACAGCAATGGGATCATTATTCCCAAGGTTGGAAAAAATTTCAGCAGTTTTATCACAAGCAGTTTCAGCAGTTTTAGCAATTTCAGGCAGTTTTGTACGCTTTGCACTAGGAGTAGAAACATTGCCAACACCAATTATTTTACCATTGATAGTAGGAGGTGTAGCAACATGTGAGGAATTAGCATTACTAGTGGTGGTAATAGTCCAAACTTTAGCTACATTATTCTCTTTAGCTAGTTTTTCATTTTCTTCTCTATCCCACCTAGCACGCAACTCAGCCATTAATCTTATATTCTCATTAATTCTAACTTGGATGGCATTTGCTGTAGTAGTAATCTTATTATCAAGATCATTATTAGGCATAACTTTCAACTTTAAAAGATTAACATCAGAGGCAAGCCTATCAACTCTAGAAGCGATAGTATCAATTTTATCAAGCTTTTCCTCAACAGATTTGTTAAAAGCAGTTTGTGTACTAATAAATTCTTTAAGCATGGCTTCAAGACCAGAGGGTACACTTCTATTATTGTTGTAAGAATTCCCATAAGAATTACCATAACCATTACCATTAGCAGAAGGATATGGCCTATAGTTATTACCAGAGTTGTTCCTATAAGCATTGTTGTTGAAATTATTATTTTTAATGAAATTCACATCAACATTTTCTTCTTGAGCAACCAATGAAGCTAAAGGAACATTATTTGGATCAACATTAGATCTACCATTCACAAGCATAGACATAATCACATCAATCTTATCACTCAAGGAAGAGGTTTCTTCAACAGAATTTACCTTCTTACCTTGTGGAGCTCTTTCCGTGTGCCATTCAGAGTAATTCACCATCATATCATCAAGAAGTTTTGTAGCCGCCCCAATGTGATGGACATAAAGGTACCTCAGCAGCTGAATCCAATAAATTCGCGAAGAAAAATTTAGTCCTGCATAGAAGGTTTGGATGATCATCCAAGTAGTCAGTCCATGGGTTGGGCAATTCTTTACCAAAGTTTTCATTCTCTCCCATGCTTGAGCAACATGTTCAGTATCTAATTGCTTAAAATTCATTATGCTACTTCTCAAAGAAATAATTTTAGCGGGAGGATAATATCTACTAATAAAAGCATCCTTGCATTTAGTCCATGAATCAATACTATTCTTAGGCAAAGATAGCAACCAATCTTTAGCTCTTCCTCTTAATGAGAAAGGAAACACTTTCAATTTAATAATATCACCATCTACATCTTTATACTTTTGCATTTCACAAAGTTCAACAAAATTATTGAGATGGGCAGCAGCATCATCAGAACTAGCACCAGAAAATTGTTCTCTCATGACTAGATTTAGTAAAGCAGGTTTAATTTCAAAGAATTCTGCTGTAGTAGCAGGTGGAGCAATAGGTGTGCATAGGAAATCATTATTATTTGCATTTGTGAAGTCACACAACTTAGTATTTTCAGGGTTGGCCATTTTAGCAACAGTAAATAAAGCAAACTAGATAAAGTAAATGCGAGTAACTAATTTTTGTGTTTTTGATATAGCAAACAAGATAGCAAATAAAGTAAAACTAGCAACTAATTTTTTTTGTATTTTGATTTAGTGCAGCAAACAAAGTAATAAATAAAATAAAGCAAGACAAAAACAAAGTAAAGAGATTGAGAAGTGGAGACTCCCCTTGCAGCGTGTCTTGATCTCCCCGGCAACGGCGCCAGAAATTTAGCTTGATACGCGTAGATGCACACGTCCGTTGGGAACCCCAAGTGGAAGGTATGATGCGTATAGAAGCAAGTTTCCTCGTATGAAACCAAGGTTTAATCGAACCAGAGGAGCCAAGAAGCACGTTGAAGGTTGATGGTCGCGAAATGTGATGCGGCGCAACACCGGATTCCGCGCCAACTAGAACCTGCACAACACAACCAAAGTACTTTGCCCCAACGAAACAGTGAGGTTGTCAATCTCACCGGCTTGTAACAAAGGATTAAACGTATCGAGTGGAAGATGTTTGCAAAGAAAACAAAACAAGTAGATTGTATGCTATGGAAAGAATAGGACCGGGGTCCACAGTTCACTAGAGGTGTCTCTCCCATAAGATAAAAGCATGTTGGGTGAACAAATTACAGACGGGCAATTGACAAATAGAGAAAGGCATAATAATGCATATACATGACATGGTAAATATAGTGAGATTTAATTGGGCATTACGACAAAGTACATAGACCGCCATCCAACTGCATCTATGCCTAAAAAGTCCACCTTCAGGTTATCGTCCGAACCCCTCCAGTATTAAGTTGCAAAGCAACAGACAATTGCATTAAGTATTGTGCGTAATGTAATCAATAACTACATCCTTAGACATAGCATCAATGTTTTATCCCTAGTGGCAACAGACATCACAACCTTAGAACTTTCTCACTGTCCCAGGTATCAATGAAGGCATGAACCCACTATCGAGCATAATTACTCCCTCTTGGAGTTAAGAGTAAAAACTTGGCCAGAGCCTCTACTAATAACGGAGAGCATGCAAGATCATAAACAACACATGAACAATAGATTGATAATCACCATAATCATAGTACTCTCTATCCATCGGATCCCGACAAACACAACATATAGAATTACATATAGATGATCTTGATCATGTTAGGCAGCTCACAAGATCCAACAATGAAGCACAACAAGGAGAAGACGACCATCTAGCTACTGCTATGGACCCATGGTCCAGGGGTGAACTACTCACTCATCACTCCGGAGGCGATCATGGCGATGAAGAGTCCTCCGGGAGATGAATCCCTCTCCCCGCCGGAGGCGATCTCCGAATCCCCCGAGATGGGATTCGGCGGCGGCGTCCGTAAGGTTTTCCGTATCGTGGCTCTCCTGGGGTTTCGCGACGGGAGCTTTTTGTAGGCGGAAGGTCAACGCGAGGGGCCACACGAGGCCGGGCAGGGCCGCGCGGCCAAGGGCTGGGCCGGCCCCGGCTGCCTCGTGGCCCCACTTCGTTAGGTCTTCGGTCTTCCGGAAGCGTGCAAAAATAGGACCCTGGGCGAAAGTTCGTCCAATTCCGAGAATATTTCTTTACTAGGATTTCTGAAACCAAAAACAGCAGAAAAGAACTGGCTCTTCGGCATCTTGTTAATAGGTTAGTTCCAGAAAATGCATAAATATGACATATAATGTGCATAAAACATGTAGGTATCATCAATAAAGTAGCATGGAACATAAGAAATTATCGATACGTTGGAGACGTATCAGTCATCTCGTCTGATCTTATACCGCAATGCAGTGCACACCGGACATGCATCAAATTCTCGTACTCATCGCGGTAGAGGATGCAGTCATTAATGCATGCATGTATCTTTTGCACATCTAATCCTAGAGGGCAGACAATCTTCTTCGCTTCGTACGTACTGGCGGGCAATTCGTTACCCCTTGGAAGCTTCCTCTTAATTATTGTCAAGAACTTTCCAAATCCTGAGTGTGACACCGTTCTCCGCCTTCCATTGCAACAATTCCAGTGTGCCTAGCTTTTTATGGCCATCTTCGCAAGTTGGGTATAACAATTTGTTGTGATCTTCTATCATCTTGTCGAAGGCCAACCTTTCCTTTTCAGTTTCACATTCTCTCCTTGCATCAGCAATGGCCCGACCAAGATCATCATCAGCAGGCTCATCTGGTGCCTCTTGATCTTCTACTTCATTGTCTTCATTGCCTTCTGCAGTATCATCGTATTCAGGGAAATTGGGATAACCGTCATCATCCTCTTCCTCTTCGTCATTGTCTTCCATCATAACCCCTCTTTCTCCGTGCTTGGTCCAACAATAGTAATGGGCATGAAACCGGATCGCAGAAGGTGGCTGTGAATGAGACTCGAGCGAGCGTAATTTACGGTATTCTTGCAGTCCACACATGGACAATACATGAAGCCACCATGTTTGTTTGCCTCCGCCACGGCCATAAAATTATCCAGGCCCGCAGTGAACTCGTCAAACCGTCGGTCAATGTACATCCATTGCCGATTCATCTGCATGATATAATTAAGCTGATCAAAACCATTACAGAACATCACGATGTATATATACACATGCATTTTATCAATTGCAGATGAAAAGGATAAAGTTGTTAACCTCGATGAAGAAGAAAAAAGCAAGTTAAGTGTGGCTTGATTTGTGTAAACTCAAGTGGCAAATCCTCTTAAGCATTTCATCAAACACCTCTTGTGCATGTGAAGAAGAGAGGAGAGCAATACACCCTCTTGTGAAGATAGTGAAAAAATGGCTAAGTGTGGCTCACACTTGGGCAGGGGCAAGGTTATATAGCCAGAGGGGGGCCTTTGGACCCGGTTTGTCATACAAACCGGGACTAAAGGGTTCCCTAGGCTGACACGGTGGCCGCGCTGGGTGGACCCTTTGGACCCGGTTTGTATGACAAACCGGGTCCAAAGGCCGCTACAGACAGGCGCCAGCGGGTCGTCCTGGGCAGAAACGAACCGGGTCCAATGGGGTCATTGGACCCGGTTTGGTTCAGCAGTGGGTCATTTGCTTGGGACCAAAGGCCTCTTCTCCACTAGTGTCATAAACATGGTGGTATGAATAAAGCACTCAATAACAAGAAACAATTGGTAGGAAGCAACAATATGTTTTTTATAAATATTCTCAAACATTTATATGAGCATCACATCCTATAATAGAGATGATACAAAAACATCTCACTAATACTCCCTTTAAAGGAAAACTTTTCAAACCAAGATTAAGAATAAATAGACTATTGCCTTAAGAACTTTGAAATGAACCGGATTATATATTGCCATCTTGAATGAACAAGCCCACATAGATTGTCACTAGATAACAATAACATACATAATCTTTTATAAATATTGAGTTAACCAATGGAAAGGTAAAAACCTCAATAGCAGTCACTTACACACACATATTACCACACACACACACGCATGCACGCACGCACGATCGCACACACGTACATAGTCCAAGGGTAGACTACTACCACACATGCACGCACACGCGCGCGCGCACACACACCCACACACGCTCATGTGATTCTTATTAGTGAAGATCATAGGTGGAGATTTGATACAAGTTTCTTCATCAAACTCATAGTCCAGGGGTAGACTACTCCCTCTTCATCATGGTGGTGGCGGTGATGGTGTTGATAAAGGTGGATGTGTATTTATCTATTGAAGATCGCCTCCTCCCAACTTCACTACCGTAGTCATATTTATAGTTAGTTTTAGGGCAAAACTCATTGTACGGCGTTGAAACTTAGGCAAAAGAGTGCACAAGGGTCAAGGTGGTCCCCATGGCGCGGCCAGGGTTGGTCCATGCGCCCTATATCCTGGAGTGCCTCATGGTTCATCTCCTTCACTCATATATTGCTAAATCTTGAAAAAACCTGACATGGAAAAAGTTCTAGCTCCTATTGATGTCCGCGAAGTCCCTAAAAGTCAAAACAAGAAAAACATGTTTTCCTATGTGCGACAACGTAAAGAATGAATGAAAGGTCAATTTGTTGCAAATCCCCATAAATCAATGTAAAACAATTAAGGAACCTCACATAGCATCAAATATTATATAATATCATAACAATATCACCAAAGTTCATGGATACATTTTCAATGTATCACCGCGCTAACTTCCAACGTAGATTGGGGGCGGGTATGAGTCTATTATCTGGGGGAGGGGGTAGACTAATCAGGGAGGGAGCACTGGTAAAGATAATCCAAATATCACTTTCAGTGCAGAAAGTGGCTAGTATGCAATCACGTTATTCCTGGATGGATCATGTGTTGGGGAACATATATAGAAAACAAGAAAATTCCTACGAATAAAAAAAGATCATATGCGAGAGGGGATGTAACGGATCATACCCTCGTAGATCGAACTAGTGGAAGTTGTTGATGACAAAGGTTGATGAAGACCTCCATGGTATCCACACGTACGGGAGAAGCTTCACCGCTTTGGCGTTTGATCAAGCACACCATCGAAGCGGGAAACGTGTCGATGAAGATGTGCTAGCGCTTCTGCAATCACCGCCTAGATTGGATCTAGATGGCGGATAGAGATCCGGCAGCACTTCCGCGAGAGAGAGAGAGAGAGAGAGAGAGAGAGAGAGAGAGAGAGAGAGAGAGAGAGGAGAACCTATGATTTTTCTGAAACTAGGAGCACCTAGGGTTTTCATGCCCTAGGGTTGTGGTCGACGGCGAGGAGGCGACGATGGCACAAGGGTGATGTTGGTGGCGCACAAGGCGCCGTCGCGTCTAGGGTTTTCGGTGCAGGAAGTGTCGGCCAAGGAGGGGAGCAAGGGATGCGACTTGGATGTCCTTGGGGCTCCCCATGCCCTCATTTTATAGGTGGAAAAGGCCCTTGGGTCGGCCAAAGACCTGCCCCCAAATTTGAGGGAGTTCCGGTAGGATGCCGTCCACCAAAACCTATTAGAACTAAGACTCTTTTGCAAATTTCAAATTTGCCTTAGGAGGAAATTCCTTGCCCGTCAAGGAAACATGGATACACATATTGTGGAATCCTCCAGACTTCTTTAGACAGCTCGTGCCATCTCGTACACTTCTGGAACCTTCCATTATATTTCGGACCCTTAAGGTCCTTCCAAAACCTTCCATATATGCCCAAAACCATTCCGAACACTCCCGGGACCATTCAGAACACTTCTGGGATCATTCGGGACCTCACAGAACCATTCTGAGACCATCCAAGACACTCTCGGATTTCATTTCTCGTATTTTCATATAGAACTCACGTTCCTAAATGTCGCTAAACCGTTAAGTGTGTGACCCTATGGGTTCGGATACATGTAGACATGCCCGGAACACCTTCCATGTCGAACGCTTGATAATCGCAAGAATCCCCACACATAACACGAAGATCTTTATCATGTGAACCTTACATACTACTTTCGATACACCTCACATTGCTTCTCAATACTCAACATTTCCCGAGGTGAAACCCTAGGTTATCCTGGTTATCCGGCATGTTCTCTTTACTCATTTTGTATCATCGATGTTCCTGCAACGTAACAACTTAGTCACATGTCTGCCCAGATGATGACGAACAACATGATAGATGAGTGGGCCCAGAGCGTATCTCTCCATCGTCGGAGTTATTTTGAGAGTGGGAACTTTCTTCACCGTGAAAACATAAGATTTATTATCGGGCGATGATAACGTTTGTGCATTATTTCCGTCTTGGAACCGTTGCTTTTGGAAAACTTAGACTTCAGATGTTGTCTTTGTGGTGTTTCTGCTACTGCTATAGAACTTGGACACTTTAGGCTTCTTCTTTTTTTTGTTCGTTGTGTTCATCTGTACTGCTATTAGGATATTACGTTGTTGCAAATGCTTGGTATAATTGGTATCTTTGACTCTTCGTAATATTAATATATTCCCTCTATCCAGAAAATTTGGAAAGAAGTTAAGGAGAAGATAAAAATTTTGACAATAAATGAGAAGATAACTTATTTTTAAGCAAAGACATAATCTACATTAAAAGCTCCAAATAATACTAATAAGCTAGTACTAAATTTTGAGCAGCAGAGGAGGCCTCCGGAAGAATGTGTCTTTTAAGCATCCAGAAGAACTGGGCCTAAATTTTGGACCGGCCAGAGCTGTGCTCTTCTCAACAGTTACTGATCCTCCTTTTTTGTGAGCTCGGCAACATGGCGAACCATGTCCCCGATATCCACGTCCGACGACCCTCCTGATGCCATCGCGTCCCTCGCCTTTGTTGCGAGCTCCATGGCCCTGGACCGTATCGCCGCCCCCTCGTCCATTATCTCAGCCACTGCTTTCTTTACATCCTCCCTCCCGACCTGAAATTTCGACACCTCCGGGTGCATTAGTGGCACCTTAATGCCGGCACGGACGCCTGCGCCGAGCACGTCCACGACGAGTGCCTCGGTCAGGAACTGGTCGGCGAAGTGCGGCCAGGTAAGGAGCGGCACGCCGTGCGAGAGGGATTCCAGCGTTGAGTTCCAGCCGCAGTGCGTCAAGAAGCCTCCAACGGAAGGGTGCGACAGGATGGTCATCTGCGGCGCCCACCCGCGGATGACGAGGCCGCGGCCCGCCACGCGAGCGTCGAAGTCGGAGTCGAGGCCTTCGGTCTCCTTCGCCACCCAGATGAACGGCCGGTTCGACGCCTCCAGGCCAGCGGCGAGCTCCGCGACCTGCGGCGGGAACAAGCGGGCGATGCTCCCAAAGCTAACGTAGAGCACGGACTGCTGCGGTTTCGTGTCGAGCCACGAGACAACGTGGCCGGCGTCGACGACGGCTGCACCGTTCTTGCCTCTCCCGGCCAGCGTCTCGGCGTCGGAATCTAGGAGGCAGAGCGGGCCGACCGCCCAAACCTTCTTGCCGCCGAGCGCCTCGCCGTACCGCTGGATGAATGTGCCCTCGAAGGCCGTGCACGTGTTGATGACCAGGCCGTCGGCGCTGGCCTCGGCGGCCAGCGCGTCGCGCCGGTACCTCTCGAGTCCTGGCAGCTGGAGCAACCCGAGCGACGTCGCCTTGTTCACCACGGTGCGCACGGGGAAGTCCGGCACCTCGAATGGCTCAAGGACGTCGGCCACGCGGCCGTGCACGCCATGCTTCTCCACGTTATGCACCGCCAGAAGGAAGAACGTCGACGGGCAGTGGAAAACAAGCCGAGGGACGCCCAGCCGCCGCGCGACGTCGGCCGTCCACGGGCTGAACGTGTCGGCGACGAGGCAGTCGGGCAGCCGCGGCAGCGCACGGAGGTACGACTCGAGCGGGCCGGCGAGCAGCCACACGGCCTCGTAGAAACGCGCGAAATCGGAGAAGTCCTTGATCATGTCGAGGCTCTCGCAGCCCTCGGGCAACCCCACAGCCGGCCCGGGGAGCTGGAGCTCCGCGAAATCGATGGCGAGCCCCGCGCGGGCGGCGTGTTCCAGGACGGCCCTGCTGCGCGCGGCGTGGACGGCGGTCAGGACGACGGTGACGCGCGCGCCGCCCCGGCCGGCGAGGAGGCGCGCCATGTCCATCATGGGGATCACGTGGCCTTGGGCAAGGAGCGGCACCAGCACGAAGTGGAGCGGCGCCGCCATGGTCCCTGTACTGGTACTGCTGGAGGCTGGCATAAATGTTTGTATGTATCTGTCCGTGGGGTGCAGTGAGAATCGAAGAACATCTCCATTATGCCTGTAAATGGTCACGGGCCGTCCACGGGGCCGCCAGCCCAGCCCAGTTAAAACCTGTTATCGAACACCCACGGTCAGACTAAAAACCGAGATGGGCTGTAGCGGCACGTTCGCTACCGCCGCCTCGCAGGGTCCAGTCTCGCTGTCACTCCGCTTTCTCCGTCTCGAATCCTTGCTCTCCCTCGAAGTCTGGCGGCTCTCTCTCCCTCGTCCCCTTCGACCGGCGCCTGTCGCCATGGCCGGAGAAACTCCGCCGCCTCGAGCCCTCGATTAGATAGGGTTCAGCCTCGGTAGTTGCTCCGCTCGCAGCCTCGCTCCGCCCTCCCTTGTCCCCTTCGACCGGCGGCCCGGCGCCATGGCCGGAGAAACTACGCTGCCTCTCCCTCCCCTCAATCGACCGCCCCTCCCTCCGCGCCCCTACTCCCTCTACGGCCAAGATCTGTGGGGAGCTACCGAAGAAGATTGGAAAGAAGGTATTGCGTGATTTGACCTCGGCCCTGTGTTGTGATTTACCTAGGATTCCTGTGAAATATTGTGATTTGCCACCATATTTAGCATTCAGTTTTTCTTTTGTTCACCAGATCCCTGCAGAAATATGGTCAACTCGTCATTGCTAGACACAAGAAAATTGAATCTGTAATCTTTTATTTAAGGTCCAGATTAAGTAAAAGTACAACACCACACCACCAATTGAATTGCCTCCATTTTGTGCGAAGGCCTATCAACACCATTGATCTGCTTTTATGCTTTTGATCCCACAAGAAAAGGTAGAGCAAAACAATGTTCTGTGCCTTACTCTTAAATTTTTATCTTCTTTTATTCTTTATATGCTGCAACACATTTCGGTGTATAGCTGTATAACAGGCCTGTTCATTTGAAGCACAATCTGAAACTTAGCATTTAATTTTCAGTACATTTTGGATTATAGCTTTACAGCAGGCCTGTTCATTGAAGCCACGGTACAGTAGTAGTTAACTAGTTATGCTACTTGATATCATATAATCTGTGACATTTCATAGCAATAGACACTCTGTTTTGATTTGAGAATGTTAAGCAACTAGTATGTGCCAGTAATGAATTCTCAAAGGAAAATACATCACCTCCATTTAATTTTTATCATTTAGACTTTATGATATTTTATATGCTCAACTACTTTGCAACTTTTGCATTGAGAAGCCAGTCAAGCCACAAAGGGATTTTTTGTTCCAGCTTCTTCACGGCATAATTGTCTTTTGTCATCTGAGAGTTCTTAAATTTCTGTGAAATTCCTTGCCTGCAGGTAGTTATTCTGAAATTTCTATGGTGTGCTAGAGAAGTCTGCACGACACTAGTATTCCGATAGAGATTGGAGAAACCAAGTTACTCGCCGCCGTCTCCGCCCATCTTTCGCACCGGAGCGGCGGGAATGGAAGAAGTCTGAGGGCGCGCGCAAGCGCAGCGCCCGCCGGTGGACGAACTAGGGGCTCACGCCCCCAGGGAAGCTCGCCAAGTACGGCAACGCTGGTGAGGGCTCCTCGTCCGGCCAGTCAAGCCGCGCACCGCAGCTCCCCGTCGCGGAGAGCAGCGACGACGACCACCTTGTCCCCGCGCGGTCGCCGACCTTCTCCACCGGGACTACATCCACGGCAGCGACGAGGAGGAGGCCGTCCTCGCGCAGACCAAGGCCGTCAGCCCGGCGGAGGCTCGCGCGCTTCCGCCGGGAGGAGGCGGACACCGTCCGCCAGGTCCGTGAATACGAGGCGGCCCGTCGGGAGGACGCGTCCGCCGCGTCAAGCTCGAAGACGACGCGTGAAGATCGTCCACAACAGCGTCGGCGCCGTCTGCCGCCGACAAGCTGCACCACCACCGGCACCGCCGCGCGCCAAAATCGAGCGAATTTACGTTTTCGGAAGACTGAAAACCACTTCTTTTTGGTTTGCACTTTTTCGAGCTCTACTAAAGATGCTCTTATGACATCGTCTGTAATTTGAGATAACTTTACATGTAACTATTATGTAATGCTTACAGGGGCATTCAGTTTAATTGGAGCGTGTGTTGATGTGCATCGATTTCTTAGATTTGCATCGATGCGTTGTTGTATTGATGTGGTACTGTGGTGGTTCACGCACAACAGGAGAGGAAAAAAATGACTTTCCTGGACGCGCGTATACGACGGAGGCGTCTCTATCTAGCAATTTGCTACGCAGGTCCACGTCCCAAAGCTGGCGCCTGGCGGCGGTAATCGGGCAGGCGGCCGGCCGCTACCCAGGGCGGGATTGTATGGACGAGCCACCTGATTCCGTTTTATTTAAAAGGCCACAAACGGCATTGGGTGGGCGGCCACGGACGTGCCCATTTACAGGCATAATCTCCATCGAAGTGGATGTATAGCTCGGCGACAGCAAGAAAAGATCACACAGGCGATGGGGACGTCTGGCTCCGGCATGGATGGACGAGGAAGGCAGGCCGTACCCTGGAGCAACACGAGGTGGCCACCGCTTCGATGCCGCACATGAGTGGACACTGAAAGTCCATAAAGTTTACTACCTTCTAGAAGCCTTGTACCTTGGTCACACAGGGACGTAGCCGAACCTTCGCTATCCTGACTTCCAGGTGATGGCTAGAGTGATGTTTTGGCTCATGGGACCTGCACCACCACTGTGCAGCATCTAGTATCTTCGGAGAAAAAGCGATAAAGGCTATGGCTAGAGTGATGTTTTGGCTCATGGGACATGGGAGAGCATATGCTCTCTTCATTTTAAAATATATCTTAAACATATTTTGAAATGTTAAAAAAATAAAACTAAAAATTCACACGTACATCTTCACATGCTACATGCCAATAAATTTATTTCACGAAAAATCAACTTGTCGAGTGTAAAAAAACAAAATTTCATGCTAAGAATAAGTCTTTTGACAAGACAAATTTTCTCTTTTTTACATAGACCAAAAAAAATATTGATTTTCGTGAAACTTGACGAACGCATAATGTAGAATTTTTTATTAAAAATATTTAACACTTCAAAATATGTTTTTGTGATAAAGGGATCATATGCACCCGAAAGCCAAATTGAATTTCCGCGGATTTGTTCTGAAAGGGAAGGATGCGATCATATTCTGAACCTTCAGCTCATGAACATCCAACTAGCTACGGTAGCATTTATGTTTTGAATTAAAGAGATCATGAAACATTTTGTATAAAGGCTGCTTTTGTTACATTACATAAAAGTTTAACTCCTCTACATAACTAAGATACACTTAACCCCACTACAGGTAATCCTCAATAAACTCTAGATGTAGATTGAAGACAATCTGAAGAACACGCTACCATTTATGTTGAATAAAAATACCTTTTGTCGTGTCCTTTAACCATGTAAACACCTACATAAATACTCTCTCCGTTCTCAAATAAGTGAACGTTTATCCTCAAATTTTATCCATAAAGAGTGTACTTCTACGTTTTCAATGCATTTCTTTCTCATCGCACGAAAATCAAACCTAATAATATTGAGCATATGTTATCTTTATTTTTTTTTATATGTAATTAGTTTATTGGAGGTGCAAGAATTAAAGAGAAGAGAGATGTTGATTTTCATCTTCCCAAAGTAATTGTCTCTCCACTTAATAATCTCTCTTGAAAAATCCGACCGTCCAACTTATTTATAGATGGATGAAGTAGATCTTAATTTTACATATGTAATAAATACGACCATTAACGAAACAAACTTTTGGTCGACTTAAAAGAAGAAGGTGTCCCATCTCAAACGAGCGATGATCGTAGATGCTGGCTGTGCAGGACACCCAGAATGATCGGCAACACCGCACCACTCACTGCTGCTCAGTTGCTGTCTGTCCATCATTCGTACCGTAGTATGCAGCATCTGGCATCTTCGGAGTGAAAGGGATAAAGGCGATGGCTACCTAGTGTACACAAGTTATGGATTTCTCTCAAAAGAGAAGGACGGTCATATTCTGATCGAACCTTTCAGCATCTCTATCTTTTCACGAATATCCAACTGCATGCAGTAGCATTTAGTTTTTGAATTAAAGAGATCATGGAGCTCTTACATGGTCAAGTGGAAGGTCATCAACTCTCGACCACAGTTACCTTGACCAGACGTATGCTCTTTTCGAGAACCCGCAACAGCGTGCGCGTCATTGTATTAAGCTGATAAGAAACGTCAAGAATGGCTACAACACCACACATGCCTTTTGGCTTACAACTCACTCCAACAACACCGATGCCAAGCACACCTTGCCCAATCTCAACCCAAGAATGGCGAGGCGGCGGGGCACAGAGTCTACAAACCGCGTCACAGCCAACTCCAACAACACGACCAACTTCCCAAGCTGCCCAGACCAACGTACCACATCATACGCCTAGAAGATGAAGCGCGCGATTTGCAGTGTGTGGCCAAACTTGGGAATGGGCCGACAAGCGTGTTGGCGATGGTGTACATAGCGCTCCAGAGACTCACACCTTGAGCAGTAGCAGACACCGGCGAGGCTACCATCACCGAGAGCCATCCCTCGCAGCCAAAACAACGCCTTCAAGAAGGGGACGACGTTGCTGCGCCGCCGCTGCCCGGTCCGGCAAGCCAGACCTAGGGTTTCCCCTGGCGTCGAGGGTAGAAACGGTCAGGACCCAAAACCACGCCTCCAAGGAGGGAGATGGCACCCACAGGTGTCACCGTGGTCCGCAACGGAAGAACCGAGCAGGGTTTTCACCCGGGCCAAAGACCGCCCAACGGCGAGATGGAGACGCGCCAAAAGCCGGCCTGGACCACCGTAGCAGGAGGCAACTCGAGGTCGATGGAGAAGGGCGAAACGCACCAAAAGCCACTGCAGCAGCCACCCAAAACCGGCCAGAAACGAGACCGAGATGGTCTGCTCCTGGTAGTTGGGTCGCTGCTGCCGCCGGAGCACTCCGGCCACCACCGCCGTCGAAGGGCCACCAAGGGGACAGCCCTCCGAAGACACAGATACAGAGCTGAGCCTGCGCTGCCAAGGAGGGGGAGTCGCCCGCTCGAGCCCATCCGGGCTCGTGCAAGCCCATCTAGGCCCGCAAAACACCGTCGGCGCACCAGGCCGCCATGGGCAGACGAGCAGAGCACGACTCGTCGGGACCGCGGCGACCCCAGCACCCTCCACCAGCCCGCCGACGCAAGCCCACGCCGCCCGCCGCCGCGAACAACGCCGCCACGAGGACGCCGCCAGGAACGCGGAGCCGCCACGCCGTCGCCGAGATGACCGCACCCTCCGTCAGGGGGACGCCCACCACGACCGCAGAGACCCGCGCCTCCACCGCCGCGCGTGGGAAAAGAAAGGCCCCGCCGCCACCGTCCCCGCACGGGCTTTGCCCGGCGGCGCCCTCTGGCGGCGGCGAGGAAAAGGGGGCTGGGGGGGCTGAGGGGAGGCGCCGCCAGAGAGCTCCCGGTCGCTCGCGGGAGCTAGGGTTTCCTCGGTCCTAGTACCAGGAAATGATGGATCAGCGACCCAGTCGTATGTTCTTTTGGAATGATTCCTGTAACAAGTTCAAGCATCAACAGAACGATTGATAAAGTTCTTGTCATAATTTCTCTGTTTTGAACACATGCCGCTCCTTTGTACACATTCTTTGGACAAGCATCCAAGATTCTCTCTTGATAGCTCATATCAAGGTTAAATAACCAATTACCCAGTTTTTTCCATTGACCTATGAGCTAGCAATGACATGTATCATCCGCACTAAGGTCTAACAGCTTGTTTACAAAAGTCTACATATGTGACTCCTTCGTGCTGACTGTTTGACCTATGTGTCGAGGATGTTTTCCTAAGATAGCTCAGTCGAGCAGGTTGCCTACCTGCTAGACAAGAAACTTCAAAAGTTGAGGTACAATAAACTAGACCATTTTGATATGCAGAATCCTCTTCTTCACTAACACTAGTAGAAAACAGGCATATAGTTCACCTTCGAGACTAAGGGTCCTCCCCTTTAGTCCCGTTGTAATACAAACTGGGACTAAAGGCTCCGCCACGTGGACGGCTGGGACGAAGGACCTTTAGTCCCGGTTTGTAACACGAATCGGGACTAAAAGTTATTTCGTTATTTTTTTTATCTATTTGGGTTTCTAATTATTTTTCACTCCCTATTTTTTTCTATTTTTTCAAATATTTTACTATTTCAGTTATTGGCCAAGTTTAGTCTCTAACTACACTTAATCTCTAGTCAAATTACTTACCCAGAGTTAAACTTCCCGTTTGGTCACTCATCCTCCCATTACTCCAGCACTAGCACGCTTAACTTCTGAGTTCCTTCCCGTCCCGCTTCCATTTTAATATGCAGAATCCTTGCGGTGACCCAGCATACCACTGCATGTTGTAGTATACAAGTCGTTGATATGATCTTCATGAAGGGACTTCTTCACAAATATCACATCCCTCAGAGTGGTACAACAGAAACATTGCAGGTCATAACACTCGATAATATATTACAATCATGGTCTTAACAAGTTGGTATTCTCACAGGTCCGATGAGAACACCCTACAACATAAGGTACTTAGTACAAACCAACTAGATATGAAAAGAGCTCAGCAACTTATTTAAGTATGCCACTACGCTGCTCGGCTCTATGCTACTCAGGTATATCACTACTCCTCCACCTCCATGTCATCGGGTCCGTAGACTATCCCATAGTCTACGCCTTCAACTCCTCCGGAAAGATCAGGTTCCTCGTAGACCAGCTCGTAGCTTCCTCCTGGTGCTCCATCGGTCATGGCCTCCACTTCCGTATCACAGTCTAGCAAGGGTGTCGAAATAAAGTGAGTACAGGGGTACTCAAGAAGTTCAAAAGAGTAAAAGGTGTTTGATGCACTAGCTACGACCTTCGATCAGAAAATCTTAGGTCAATGCATGTTTCAAATCATTTCTTCAAAAGGTTTATTTTATTCTGAAAACTATGCCCGTCAGTCTTCACAAGTTGACTAGAACTTCACGGAGTTCCTTTCCGCCGCAGTTCCCTTCCCGAACAGGGAGTGACAACCACAATTTAATACACTCTGCAGAGGTGCGTTACTTTTCCCATAAGAGATCTCACCCTTTTTGCCATCCGCAGGACTTGCCCCCGTTCACACTTCCTTGGTGTGAGGCCAGGTATAAAGATCCAAGCCCACACCGCCTTCTCCGCGACTCGCAGACCCACCCTTTGTAAGTCTGTCCTCTCCTATATTTATGGGTAGACTAACCCAGGCACTTGTTCTCTCCTATACCATTAAGGTAGACCGAGCCGAACAACTTATATGCCCTGTTCTATACACCATAGATAGACCGATCCCGACAACCCTTACAATCCTTCATAGACCAATAATAAGTCTACCCTCCCTGTATCTAATGGTAGACCGTGCAGGACCACATGTCCCCACCTTTACCAAAGATAGACCGATCCGGGCAACCCTTATTACCAATCCGTTGGCATGCGAGAGGGAAAAGATACAGCTGGCTTCCCCAGAGCCATTATAGATCTTATGGTCAACGCGATATGTACGGCGCTAGAATCACTGGACGGCATTGGTACTTAGTCCTAGATGAATAGTACCCATGCAATGGAACCTCCACCAATCAACACATACCTTGGTTCCATTGCCAACCACATAGTCATATTCATAATTGGAAAAGTAACATTTCATTTTCAATGCAGGAATGATAAGTCATATAGCTTTGCATTAAATTAATAGAAAATACTCAAATTTGACATGAGCAAGGGTGAACTTGCCTGTGGACTGCGAGATAGTGCAGTTCAATGCGTTGGATGGAACCTGGACCTCGGGTTCTGTAAAGAAGCATCATTGTCCGGTAAGGACAATGTTATAAAATCCAAATGATGCATGCATGGATGTATTATTTTATGTTGAATCCCTTTATCCCGATGAGTTATTACAATTTAGGGTTGAGTTAAGATTTATGCCTTTGGCAGTAATTTGCAATTGTTTTAATGTATAAAACACTTTAATTCACACAAGGTAACATAATTCAAAGTAAACTACTTTATGTTGGTGATTTATTATTTATTCCAAAATAATTTGAAATAATAGAGTTGTCTCTATATTTTTGAGAATAAAAAGGAATAGAATATCTTCCTTTGGAAAATACCTTTTTCAAATAGAAATGATTTGGAATAATAGAATCTCATTTTGAAATGTTTAAAAATAAGTATTTGAACTTATTTGGGATTTTTCCTTGATTTATTAATTCAAGGAAATATAATTTGAAATTCCAAATGTTTATTTTAAATTCATAAAATTCACAAATTTAAATTTGTTCATCAAATTTTATTTCATATTTTATTCTTATTAAGAATAATTTTTCATTCACCAATCCAATTTTTAATGGATTTTTAGAGTTGTATTTTATTTATTAAAATTTGGTGAAATAATGGCCTTTTCTAAATTGTGAAAATACTAAAATACCCCCTGGACCCATATTGGGCCCAGCCCACTAACCTAAGCCCATGGGACAGCCCACTAAGGCGTGCCCATAGCGGCTCGGTGGAGCCGAACGGCCCACCGCTCTCACTCACTCGGCCCTCTCTCACTTTTTCCTAACCCTAGCTCTCTCGCGACGCCCGTGGCGATGGCGTCGCCGCCATGGCCGCCGCCGCTCCGGCCGACTCCGAGCTCCTCCGCCGTAGCCACCTACCGAATCAGAACCGCCGCGAGAGATCTATCGATCTGTCCGCGTGGTTTTCTCCTTCTCTTCCTCTCTGGCGAATCGCCTCCGATCCGGATCTCAGAATCGCCTCGACGAACTCCGGCGAGATCTCGTCCTCGCCGACGACGGTGCGCTCCGAGACCGACCCGGCGCAGTGCCGCCACGCATTTGTGCCGTCTCGTGCCGTGCCGTGGTGGTGTTTGTGCTCGTCGGCGTAACGCCGGCGCCCTGGACTTGCGCCGTTAGGGCCGCGCGAGCACGCCTCGCCATGCCCTAGCCTTCCTTCCTGCGCAAGTGTTGCATCCACCTCTTCTCTGTGCGCCTCCTCTGGTTGTTCTTCTTCCTCCTCAAGCTCTGCTTCTCTCTGATGTGATCACCCAGAGCCTTGCTATTCCGATGCAATTCGTCTATGTTTGGATTGATTGCAAGCACATGGTCCAATTACCATTACTGGTACTGGCACCTGCTGCTCGACATGCTGTTCATGTTGTTCTTGCTTCTCTGCTGCTCCTAGCATGCTCTATACTTGCCATGCTCTACTGTGCTTGCTCAAGAGCTAGCTATGCCATGCTATGCTTGGTTAGGACTTGCTTATGCTCACTGGTTTTTCATGCTTGCTTGTCTAGGTGTACTTGTGTTGCATCTGTGACACTTGTGTGTGTGCCAGAGGTGCCTGTGATATGATTTAGTGCTACTCCTGTAAGCCAATGATCCATTGGATCATTCCTTGCTTGCTGGCTAACCTCTCTGTGTAACTTGGCTTGCTATAATTGATCCATTTGATCAATTGATTGCCAGTGATGGCTTACTGGTTAATACTGTGGCTATAAATTAACTATGCTGCTCAATAGTGTGCTACTGTCAGTACTAAGCATGGATCTGTAATAAATTCATGCTTGTATTAATTTGATTATGATGAACTGCTTATGCAGTGATGATTTTAAATGACTTGCTTGATATGAATTTTGTTCATGATTATTTATCAAGCAATTAAAGTCTGAATCCATTTCTGGATAGTGATGCTTTGTATTTGGCTTTCTCTCAATTGGTGCTAAGTGTGAAGTGACCTCGTAGCCTTGCTACTGACTGGTTGCTCACCTGGTTGGTTGGATCTTGTTGGCTACTCATCTTTGCTTGTATATTTGGGAATCATAGAAACTATGAATGCCAATATACTTGCCTGTGAAGAAATCTAGGTTTCTGATGGTTGTATGCTTAGGATTTATTGTGTAGTCATGGCTGCTAATCCTTGCCATCTACTGGTGCTACCTATGCATCAAATCTGGCTAGTGTGTGCATCTGTACATATGTGCTAGTTTCTTGTGCATAGGATCTGTACCTAGATGCTTTATATTTTAGTGGCTTTTGACTGGCAGTAATCCTTGGTGAAAACCAAGTGATGATCTACCCATATGAGCATCTGCTCATCCCATGCTCATGCATATGATGGATTAGATCCATGGGATCTTTTCCAGGAACTAGGTATACCTTGTTCCAGCTCCTAGAAAGAAATATTTGGTTGATGCAGACTTGGGTTTTGTGTACAGCTCTCCACCTCCAGGTCTTGGATGATCTTCTCAAGTCACCATGATTCCTGGTGGTTGAGTGGTTTTGTATGGTTTGGTTCTGTTCTTGCTCAAGAACTGGATGAACTGAGCTTGTTCTTGCTTCACCCTTACCTGGTGATTTGCATATGTGGTCGACTGTCATGGTTCTAGGGTTTGTGTGCTATTTATATGGTCTCTACTTCCTCTCTGGCCTTGACACACAAGCCTGGTTTGCTTGATGACTAGGCTAGTGCACTGCCTTGCTGTTGTGTGCACAGCACACATGAGCAGTGTGCTCATATGCTGAAACTTGAGCCCCTGATGGTTGCTCAGTTTTGGTCTGCTCCTTCTTATCCTGGTGCTGTCCAGGTTTTGGACAAGCACAAGTGTCTATGACACTTGGTTAACTGTCCAAACTGAATCTGTCACACTAATCTGTCCAAACTGAATTTCTACACTTAACATTCTGTCTAGTATTGGTTTTTATGTTTTGCAGGTTTTGAATCATGGACATGGCCATGAAGAGATACTTCAAGGCACATAGTCTAAATTTTAGTTTAGGAACTATTTGTAATCTTTATTTTTATTTCTGTTTATTATTCATCAATTCTTGTATCAAGAATTCTGTAAAGACAATGTAATTTGTGTTGTGTTATCAATAAAGCTCAAGTTTTTGTTTATGAGCTTTTGCATTATGTAAAGTGTATAATCTTGATTAAATATTGTATTTGATACTCACTTTGAAATCCAAAAGGATTTGAATAATATATTGTGTTTGAATTGTAAATTCATATTTATGTTGTGTAATGATTATTGTTTAATGTTTAACACTTGTCAAATAAAATCAATTTCCCAAATCAACAAGATACAAAAGAGATCATGTCGAAATTTCCCTAACTCACATTGCCTAACCCTAAGTGCAAAATGAGAGAGAACCTCGATCCCTCTTAGGTTTAGTTGCAATAAGGCGCGAAAATTTCCCCCGTTTTGCGATGAAATGCACATCCCATTTCTAAATCTACCCTTCGTTGTTCCTATGTTCTGGGTTATTACAGCCTCTCCCTTAACAGAAACTTCGTCCCGAAGTTAAGATTGGTACCTGAATAACTCGGGGTAGGACTTCCTGAGCTCTTCTTCGGTCTCCCAGGTTGCTTCTCGTTCAGGATGATGTTGCCATTGTATCTTGCAGTATTTGATTGCTCTATTCCTTAACTTCTTCCACTGTACTTCCAAATCTTTTCAGGCTTCTCCACATAAGTTAAGTCTGATTGTAGCTCTATTTCTTCATGTGTAATGGGATCATCAGGTGCCTTCAAACACTTTCTGAGTTGTGATACATGAAAAACATTGTGAATTAGACTGAGCTGTTCCGGTAGTTCCAACTCTGTTTCTCGATTCTGACTGAGTATCTTGAATGGTCCTATGTATCGAGGACTTAGTTTTCCTTTTACTCCGAACCTTTTGAGTCCTTTCATTGGGCTAACCTTCAAATATACCATGTCTCCTACTTTTGGTTCCCAAACTCGTCTCTTCTGGTCGGCATAACTCTTTTGTCGACTTTGGGCTATTTTGAGTCTATCTCGGATCACCTCGATGACTCCTTGTCTCTCCTTGATGTAGTCCGGTGTAAACTCCTTGTTCTCTCCGGTTTCAAACCAACAAATTGGTGATCTACACTTCCTTCCGTACAATGCTTCGTACGGTGCCATCTGGATACTACTCTGATAACTATTGTTATATGAGAATTCCGCCAATGGTAGATGGTCCTCCCATGAGCCTCCAAAGTTTAGAGCACAAGCTCTAAGCATATCTTCAAGTATCTGATTGGTTCTTTCGGTTTGTCCTCCGGTTTGTGGATGATAAGCTGTACTGAAATCCAACTTGGTTCCTAAAGCTTCTTGGAGTTGTTTCCAAAACGCTGATGTGAAAATTGAACCTCTATCTGAGACTATCTTCTTTGGTACTCCATGCTTGCTAACAATTTCCTTTACATAAATGTCCACAAGCTTTTCTGCAGTATCCTTTGTATTTACGGCTATGAAATGAGAACTCTTGGTAAGTCTATCCACTATTACCCATATCATATCCTTCTTTTTACTAGTCATTGGTAGACCAGTAACAAAATCCATCCCGATTTCATCCCATTTCCACTCCGGTATCTCTAGTGGTTTGAGTAATCCCGCAGGACTCTGATGTTCGTTTACTCGCTGACATGTATGGCATTCAGAGACATATTGAGCTATCTCTCTTTTCATGTTGTTCCACCAGAACATTTCCTTCAAATCCATATACATCTTAGTACTTCCTGGATGTATTGAGTAAGGGGTTTCATGTGCTTCCTTCAATATGATTGACTTCACTTCTGGATCATCCGGTACACATAACCTCTTTTGAAAGTATAGAGAACCAAACTCTCCAAGATTGAATTCGGACGGTCTCCCTTCTCCAATCCTTTTGATTTCTTCTTGGATGAATAAGTCGTCTGCTTGCTTCCGAATGATTTCATATTTTAGGTCTGAGTACATTTCATCCATGATCCTCATGGTTGCTATGCTTCCCACTGTATCACCTTGGATAAACAGAATCTGAGCTTCTTCAAGTTCTTTCCGAAGTTCCTTCGGAATCTCCCATTCCGTAGGTTGATTCTCAGTACTCTTCCTGCTTAAAGCATCTGCTACTACATTAGCCTTGCCTGGTGTGTAGTTGATTGTCAGCTCATAGTCTTTAATCAACTCTAACCATCTCTTTTGTCTCATGTTTAATTCCTTCTGAGTGAAGAAATACTTCAAGCTTTTGTGATCTGTATACAACTCACATTTGGATCCATAGAGGAATTGCCTCCAACTCTTCAAAGCATACACAACTGCCGCCAATTCTAAGTCATGTACTGGGTAGTTATGTTCATGTGGCTTTAGTTGTCTTGATCCGTAGGCTATCACCTTACGATCTTGCATTAGAACACATCCAAGTCCATTCTTGGAAGCATCACAATACACCGTGTAATCCTTTCCGGGTTCCGGAACTGCTAACACCGGTGCCGTGGTTAACTTCTCTTTGAGTGTTTGGAAACTGGTTTCACACTCATCAGTCCACACAAATGGGGTATTCTTCTTGAGTAACTTGGTCATTGGTCCTGCAATCTTCGAAAATCCTTCAATGAACCTCCGATAATAGCCCGCCATACCAAGGAATCCTCTGATCTCCTTAGCATTCTTAGGTGACTTCCATTCCAATACTGACTGAACCTTGCTTGGATTCACTGCTATTCCCTCTTTGGTTATGACATGTCCAAGAAATTCAACACTGTCTAACCAAAACTTGCACTTGCTGAACTTTGCATATAGCTGATGTTCCCTTAAAATCTAACTATCTTCAAATGCTTGGCATGTTCTTCTTTATCTTTGGAATAGATCAGAATGTCATCGATAAACACGATCACAAACTTGTCCAAGTACTTCATGAATATCTTGTTCATCAAATTCATGAAAATAGCTGGTGCATTTGTTAGTCCAAATGGTACAACCAAGTATTCATGGTGTCCATACCTTGACACAAACGCTGTTTTTGGCACATCTTCCTTCTTGATCTTGATTTGGTGATATCCCGACCTTAAATCTATCTTCGAGAAGACTCCAGCTCCTTGAACTTGATCAAAAAGATCTTGTATTCTGGGTAAAGGGTACTTGTTCTTGATGGTTACATTGTTAAGATTCCTGTAATCTCCACACATTCTCCTTCCTCCATCTCTTTTATCCACAAAGATAACTGGTGTACCCCATGGTGACACACTTTCTTGGATAAATCCCTTCTGCTCCAGTTCATCTATCTGAGCCTTCAGTTCCACTAACTCCTTTGGCCCCATCTTATATGGTGGTTGAGCTATTGGTGCTGTGCCTGGAATTAGATCTATGGTAAACTCGATCTCTCTATCGGGTGGCATTCCCGGTAGTTCCTTGGGAAATACATCTTGAAATTCATTCACTACAGGAATATCTTCAATCTTCACCTCCTTCAGACTATTCAGCTCCAATCCTATCTCCAACTGAGTGTACTTGTCTCCTTGAAACACTATCTGACCTCCTATGGAGTTTCGGAGTGATACTGTCTTGTCTCCACAGTTGATTACTGCGCCATTCTCCGTTAACCAGTCCATTCCTAGGATGACTGATATGTCCTTCATGGGGATGATGAATAGGTCCGCGAAATATACACAGTCACAAATGGTTATGACCTGTGCTTCTTTCACGTGGGTTACTAAGATCGTTCCCCCCGCAGATAAGACAGTTATAGGTGTTTCTAACTTAGAACATCTAAGCCCGAATTGTTCCACAAATTCCCGTGCAAGAAATGATGTAGTTGCTCCAAGTATCAAATAATACTTTGCCAGGATGAGTAAGGATGCTGAGCGTACCTACGACTGCTTGATCCGACTCTCCCGCTTGCTCCAAAGTTGTGCAATTCAGCTTCCCATATGGCTTTCCCCTCTGTTGTTGTTGTTGTTCCGGTTGTCGTTGTTGTTGTTGTTGTTGTTACCTCCGCCTCGTCCTCCGGAGCTTTGTCCACTCCATGACGCCTTGTTTGGACACTCTGGCTTGATGTGTCCCTCTTTCCCACAACCATAGCATATGATCCTGGGCTTCTGACAATCCCTTTGAATATGTCCCCGCCCACACTGTTGCATATGATCCGATTTCTTGGGTTCGATTCTGACCTCCCGGTTATACCGATTACGTAGGTCGGAATCGGGGTTTGAAACTCCGATCTGAGTCGGTTTATCGACGTACTTCCTTGGCTCGATACGAGCCTTCTTCCTTCTATCCTCCTGGACCTGCCTGTAGTCATCCTCGAAAGTGATTGCCGAATCAATCAGTTCCTGGAATTCCCGTGCCAACCTCGTTGCATCTTCATATATGGATTCATGCCTTTCATGAATCGTTTTCCCTTTCTCATCGTGTCCACTTCCTCGTGCATATCTTGACAGCCTATTAAAATCTCGGACATACTGCATGATAGGTGCAGTATTCGATGCAAGTCAAACTCTCTTCACTCCACCACGCTCTCCGAACATGGGCATCCCGGAACTTCTTCTTGAACCCTGTGTGAACACCTTTTCTGGAGGGTGTACTGCCACAAGATTCTCCCACCATGATGCTGCTGGACCTGACAACAAATAAGTGGCATACCGAATCTTTTCTTCATCATTGCATCCAACGGTCCTCAACTTTCTTTCAGTGTCCATGAGCCAGTCTTCTGCATCCATTGGTTTGGGGCTGATGCAAAAGGTAGTGGTCTTGCATTCTGGAAGTCTGATAAGGTTACTCCCTTGCCTTCATTACCCCTATCATTGATGACGTGGGTAAAGAAATCTTGCATGTTCTTGTTTTGACTCTCCTGGTACCTCCGCCTATCCTCTTCCATTGCCCTCATATATTGTTGGAAATCTGGATGCATCATTGGGTGTGGTGGTGGTGGTGCATCCTCTGCTCTAGCTGCGGCATCCGCTTCCTCCTTTTCTTTCGCCTCCCGCTCTCTCCGAGCATCTTCGGTTTCAACTAACGCCATTTCCCCCTAGTCCTGTAACAAAGAGCGATTACTCATAATTACACCATGCAAATGTTTTCTGAGCTCAACTCATTGCCCAGAACTAGTCACACAATGAAATCAAGAAGCAAATCCAAAGCAAACATTTATTATGTATATACACCGTATATAACATAACTTACACACATATATTACATGTGGTACTTATATAACCACTTATTTGGCTTCAAGCCCAAGCCAACGGAATTTAAAATACGTTCTAGTACAATACCACCTATACTACTTTATTCTTCTTAGGAGCTACTCCTCATCATCTTCGTTCGCCTCCGCATACATTCCCGGGGTCCATCCGGTACAGCGACTCGTCTTCCGAACACCGTCCGGAACAAAGGTCCTTCCAGTAGGTATGTAATCTGAATCGGACGAAGTGCCGAGACAGAGATCGGTCATGCCAAAGTAACTGGACAATGACTCGTATGTATCCCCAGTAGGATTCATACCTCCTTCATTGGTCATCCATGAAGGGTTTCGATTCACCTGCCCCTCATCTTCTTCTTCTTCTTCTTCACTCCGGAGCTTTCACCTTCCTCGTACTTTGATGGTTTTGAGAATCCCATCTCCAAGTCTAAAGAAATGGAATCAGTACCTTTCCCTTCCTTCCCGTAGTGTCGGTTAACATACTGGTTAACCCCACCACTTTCATCTCCAGTGTCACATGGAATAGGTTCCTCCTCATCTCCATAAGGTTCCCCGAAGCGCCAACCGGTTGAGTTTTCGATTGGTGACTCGGAGCAGTTTAGGTTCCATGAGTTATCTCCCCCATATCCAGAATCATATGATGCTGACAAATGTGGATAATGTGGGACAAAGTTGGGTGTAAGTGGATCTCTCTGGGTTTCCTGGCCACTCCAATCTACAGGGTTGTTTAGGCTAAAGAAGGGTGTTGTATATTGGGGTTGTGCCCTCAGATCATGCATCCGAGCTTGGACTTTATCAGGGTCCGTGAACTCAGCTAGCATGTGGTCAATCTCACCCACCATCTTCACGTGTAGTAGGTACATCGTAGTCAGTAAAGACTTACAACTGTCCATGTGCTGTGCTGCCACTTCAGGATGTTTGTTTGCCATCAGCAGATGATTCAGAGTGGGATCCTCATCTTCCTCGGCATGAGGTATATGAGAATACTCCGAACATAGCATCGACTTATGCTGCCTTATTTCAAGGATTGCCTTGAATATGGCCATGTGAAAGGCTGTGGTAAAGGTTTTGGCTTCTCCGTATGGCATTATACGGCTCATCTCCGCATAGGTAGTTGAACTGAAACTCTGTGCTTGGCTACTATCTCTCCATCATAATAGTGTACTTGAAAACAGGTATCCTAGTTTCACAATGAAGTTCCTTCAGCATCCCACGCAGGAGATCTGTAAGTGGTCCTTCATAATCACCGAGCCATCCCTCAACCTGCCTCAAAGTCCTCTTGGGAAATGTGTACGCCATTATGGCTGTATACAAAAGCAGAAAATTAGTAGTGATATTGTATAATAATAGTTATAATAAAGAATTATCGCACTAAAATATATGATTTTTCTATTCTCAAGTGAATAAACATCATATTCTTAGAGAATCCTTTACTATTTCAACTCGACTCCTACAGGTTTCTTCCCTATACTAGGTTTTTCCAACCTAAGGTCGCAACATTTGCTCTGATACCAGCATGGTGACCCAGATACCACCGCATGTTGTAGTATACAAGTCGTTGATATGATCTTCATGAAGGGACTTCTTCACAAATATCACATCCCTCAGAGTGGTACAAAACATTGCAGGTCATAACACTCGATAATATATTACAATCATGGTCTTAACAAGTTGGTATTCTCACAGGTCCGATGAGAACACCCTACAACATAAGGTACTTAGTACAAACCAACTAGATATGAAAAGAGCTCAGCAACTTATTTAAGTATGCCACTACGCTGCTCGGCTCTATGCTACTCAGGTATATCACTACTCCTCCACCTCCATGTCATCGGGTCCGTAGACTATCCCATAGTCTACGCTTCAACTCCTCCGGAAAGATCAGGTTCCTCGTAGACCAGCTCGTAGCTTCCTCCTGGTGCTCCATCGGTCATGGCCTCCACTTCCGTATCACCTAGCAAGGGTGTCGAAATAAAGTGAGTACAGGGTACTCAGCAAGTTCAAAAGAGTAAAAGGTGTTTGATGCACTAGCTACGACCTTCGATCAGAAAATCTTAGGTCAATGCATGTTTCAAATCATTTCTTCAAAAGGTTTATTTTATTCTGAAAACTATGCCCGTCTTCACAGGTTGACTAGAACTTCACGGAGTTCCTTTCCTGCCGCGTTCAGCCCTTCCCTAACAGGAGTGACAACCACAATTTAATACACTCTGCAGGTGCGTTACTTTTCCCATAAGAGATCTCACCCTTTTTGCCATCCGCAGGGACTTGCCCCCGTTCACACTTCCTTGGTGTGAGGCCAGGTATAAAGATCCAAGCCCACACCGCCTTCTCCGCGACCTCGCAGACCCACCCTTTTGTAAGTCTGTCCTCTCCTATATTTATGGGTAGACTAACCCAGGCACTTGTTCTCTCCTATACCATTAAGGTAGACTGAGCCGAACAACTTATATGCCCTGTTCTATACACCATAGATAGACTGATCCGGACAACCCTTACAATCCTTCATAGACCAATAATAAGTCTACCCTCTCCTGTATCTAATGGTAGACCGTGCAGGACCACATGTCCCCACCTTTACCAAAGATAGACCGATCCGGCAACCCTTATTACCAATCCGTTGGCATGCGAGAGGGAAAAGATACACTGGCTTCCCCAGAGCCATTATAGATCTTATGGTCAACGCGATATGTACGGCGCTAGAATCACTGGACGGCATTGGTACTTAGTCCTAGATGAATAGTACCCATGCAATGGAACCTCCACCAATCAACACATACCTTGGTTCCATTGCCAACCACATAGTCATATTCATAATTGGAAAAGTAACATTTCATTTTCAATGCAGGAATGATAAGTCATATAGCTTTGCATTAAATTAATAGAAAATACTCAAATTTGACATGAGCAAGGGTGAACTTGCCTGTGGACTGCGAGATAGTGCAGTTCAATGCGTTGGATGGAACCTGGACCTCGGGTTCTGTAAAGAAGCATCATTGTCCGGTAAGGACAATGTTATAAAATCCAAATGATGCATGCATGGATGTATTATTTTATGTTGAATCCCTTTATCCCGATGAGTTATTACAATTTAGGGTTGAGTTAAGATTTATGCCTTTGGCAGTAATTTGCAATTGTTTTAATGTATAAAACACTTTAATTCACACAAGGTAACATAATTCAAAGTAAACTACTTTATGTTGGTGATTTATTATTTATTCCAAAATAATTTGAAATAATAGAGTTGTCTCTATATTTTTGAGAATAAAAAGGAATAGAATATCTTCCTTTGGAAAATACCTTTTTCAAATAGAAATGATTTGGAATAATAGAATCTCATTTTGAAATGTTTAAAAATAAGTATTTGAACTTATTTGGGATTTTTCCTTGATTTATTAATTCAAGGAAATATAATTTGAAATTCCAAATGTTTATTTTAAATTCATAAAATTCACAAATTTAAATTTGTTCATCAAATTTTATTTCATATTTTATTCTTATTAAGAATAATTTTTCATTCACCAATCCAATTTTTAATGGATTTTTAGAGTTGTATTTTATTTATTAAAATTTGGTGAAATAATGGCCTTTTCTAAATTGTGAAAATACTAAAATACCCCCTGGACCCATATTGGGCCCAGCCCACTAACCTAAGCCCATGGGACAGCCCACTAAGGCGTGCCCATAGCGGCTCGGTGGAGCCGAACGGCCCACCGCTCTCACTCACTCGGCCCTCTCTCACTTTTTCCTAACCCTAGCTCTCTCTCGCGACGCCCGTGGCGATGGCGTCGCGCCATGGCCGCCGCCGCTCCGCCGACTCCGAGCTCCTCCGCCGTAGCCACCTACCGAATCAGAACCGCGAGCAGATCTATCGATCTGTCCGCGTGGTTTTCTCCTTCTCTTCCTCTCCTGGCGAATCCTCCGATCTGGATCTCGGGTAGAATCGCCTCGACGAACTCCGGCGAGATCTCGTCCTCGCCGACGACGGTGCGCTCCGAGACCGACCCGGCGCAGTGCCGCTGCGCACTTGTGCCGTCGTCTCCGTGCCGTGCCGTGGTGGTGTTTGTGCTCGTCGGCGTAACGCCGGCGCCTACCCCGGACTTGCAGCTCGTTAGGGCCGCGCGAGCACCGCCTCGCCATGCCCTAGCCTTCGTCGGCGCAAGTAAGTGTTGCATCCACCTCTTCTCCGTGCGCTCCTCTTGTGCTCTTCTTCCTCCTCAAGCTCTGCTGCTCTCGTGATGATCACCCAGAGCCTTGCTATTCCGATGCAATTCGTCTATGTTTGGATTGATTGCAAGCACATGGTCCAATTACCATTACTGGTACTGGCACCTGCTGCTCGACATGCTGTTCATGTTGTTCTTGCTTCTCTGCTGCTCCTAGCATGCTCTATACTTGCCATGCTCTACTGTGCTTGCTCAAGAGCTAGCTATGCCATGCTATGCTTGGTTAGGACTTGCTTATGCTCACTGGTTTTTCATGCTTGCTTGTCTAGGTGTACTTGTGTTGCATCTGTGACACTTGTGTGTGTGCCAGAGGTGCCTGTGATATGATTTAGTGCTACTCCTGTAAGCCAATGATCCATTGGATCATTCCTTGCTTGCTGGCTAACCTCTCTGTGTAACTTGGCTTGCTATAATTGATCCATTTGATCAATTGATTGCCAGTGATGGCTTACTGGTTAATACTGTGGCTATAAATTAACTATGCTGCTCAATAGTGTGCTACTGTCAGTACTAAGCATGGATCTGTAATAAATACATGCTTGTATTAATTTGATTATGATGAACTGCTTATGCAGTGATGATTTTAAATGACTTGCTTGATATGAATTTGCTGTTCATGATTATTTATCAAGCAATTAAAGTCTGAATCCATTTCTGGATAGTGATGCTTTGTATTTGGCTTTCTCTCAATTGGTGCTAAGTGTGAAGTGACCTCAGTAGCCTTGCTACTGACTGGTTGCTCACCTGGTTGGTTGGATCTTGTTGGCTACTCATCTTTGCTTGTATATTTGGGAATCATAGAAACTATGAATGCCAATATACTTGCCTGTGAAGAAATCTAGGGTTTCTGATGGTTGTATGCTTAGGATTTATTGTGTAGTCATGGCTGCTAATCCTTGCCATCTACTGGTGCTACCTATGCATCAAATCTGGCTAGTGTGTGCATCTGTACATATGTGCTAGTTTCTTGTGCATAGGATCTGTACCTAGATGCTTTATATTTTAGTGGCTTTTGACTGGCAGTAATCCTTGGTGAAAACCAAGTGATGATCTACCCATATGAGCATCTGCTCATCCCATGCTCATGCATATGATGGATTAGATCCATGGGATCTTTTCCAGGAACTAGGTATACCTTGTTCCAGCTCCTAGAAAGAAATATTTGGTTGATGCAGACTTGGGTTTTGTGTACAGCTCTCCACCTCCAGGTCTTGGATGATCTTCTCAAGTCACCATGATTCCTGGTGGTTGAGTGGTTTTGTATGGTTTGGTTCTGTTCTTGCTCAAGAACTGGATGAACTGAGCTTGTTCTTGCTTCACCCTTACCTGGTGATTTGCATATGTGGTCGACTGTCATGGTTCTAGGGTTTGTGTGCTATTTATATGGTCTCTACTTCCTCTCTGGCCTTGACACACAAGCCTGGTTTGCTTGATGACTAGGCTAGTGCACTGCCTTGCTGTTGTGTGCACAGCACACATGAGCAGTGTGCTCATATGCTGAAACTTGAGCCCCTGATGGTTGCTCAGTTTTGGTCTGCTCCTTCTTATCCTGGTGCTGTCCAGGTTTTGGACAAGCACAAGTGTCTATGACACTTGGTTAACTGTCCAAACTGAATCTGTCACACTAATCTGTCCAAACTGAATTTCTACACTTAACATTCTGTCTAGTATTGGTTTTTATGTTTTGCAGGTTTTGAATCATGGACATGGCCATGAAGAGATACTTCAAGGCACATAGTCTAAATTTTAGTTTAGGAACTATTTGTAATCTTTATTTTTATTTCTGTTTATTATTCATCAATTCTTGTATCAAGAATTCTGTAAAGACAATGTAATTTGTGTTGTGTTATCAATAAAGCTCAAGTTTTTGTTTATGAGCTTTTGCATTATGTAAAGTGTATAATCTTGATTAAATATTGTATTTGATACTCACTTTGAAATCCAAAAGGATTTGAATAATATATTGTGTTTGAATTGTAAATTCATATTTATGTTGTGTAATGATTATTGTTTAATGTTTAACACTTGTCAAATAAAATCAATTTCCCAAATCAACAAGATACAAAAGAGATCATGTCGAAATTTCCCTAACTCACATTGCCTAACCCTAAGTGCAAAATGAGAGAACCTCGATCCCTCTTAGGTTTAGTTGCAATAAGGCGCGAAAATTTCCCCCGTTTTGCGATGAAATGCACATCCCATTTCTAAATCTACCCTTCGTTGTTCCTATGTTCTGGGTTATTACAATCCTCTTCTTCACTAACACTAGTAGAAAACATGCATATAGTTCTGGTACGTTTGGGCCTTTAGTTCCGGTTTCGCAACCGGAACCGGACCTTCGAGACTAAGGGCCCTCCCCTTCAGTCCCGTTGTAATACAAACCGGGACTAAAGGTCCCGCCACGTGGGCGGCTGGGACGAAGGACCTTTAGTCCCGGTTTGTAACACGAACCGGGACTAAAAGCGATTTCGTTATTTTTTTTTATCCATTTGGGTTTCTAATTATTTTTCACTCCCTATTTTTTTCTTTTTTTTTCAGAATTTCCACTATTTCAGTTATTGGTCAAGTTTAGTCACTAACTACACTTAATCTCTAGTCAAATTACTTACCCGGGGTTAAACTTTACGCTTGGTCACCCATCCTCCCATTACTCCAGCACTACCACGCTTAACTTCTGAGTTTCTTCCCGTCCCGCTTCCAAGTGCTTCGCGCGCATGTTATTGATACTAATATCATATCAATTCTACTAACATGTTGGTCGAGATCACACTTCTTTATTGTTTGAATTCCAAATAATTGTTTTAATAAACAAAAAATGATGTAATAATAATCCTGAATAAATATCAACTTTTTAATTTGTATTATAATTATTTTTTATTTTTTTATTTTTAATAACTTTTTTCCAACCCTAAAACCTGAAAATTTGAAAATCTAAAAATTGGCTAACTTTATGGTTAAGTAATAGTAATCTTTATGCAGGATGCAATTATTAATTTAAAATTTCAAAAAAAATAAAATACTGAATTTCTGGCAAAAACTAAATCTTCCTGCTTACATATTTTTATTTGGAATTTTGAGAATCTAAAAATTGGCTAACCGGGTAAACCCACGATCATTTTTATATACTATACGTTTTTTCTGACGTCGTATGCAAAAGTTATTGTCGTTTTACTTTTTTCTAAACTTTTCTTGCAAAAAAAAGTTGAAATTTAAATTTAGTAATTTCCCCTAATAGTAGGTTGTGTAACATGCAGGAATCTCAAAAGATTTTATTTTTAAAAATTTTCTATCATTTTTTTGTATTTTACAAAACTAAAAAAGACGATCCACAGGGGTGCGTAGGGATAAAAAAAACCTATAAATCCTTTAGTCCCGGTTGGTAAAACGAACCGGAACTAAAGGGTAAACCTTTAGTTCCGGTTGGTAAACCAAACAGGAATAAAGGCTTTTGCCCGGAGGCAGCCTGCCGTCACCCCTTTAGTCCCAGTTCTTAATACCAACCGGAACTAAAGGTTTCAAACAAACCGAAACTAAAGGCTTTATAGGACGAACCGGGACCAATGCCTCCCATTAGTCCTGGTTCGTTTTTAAACCGGGACTAAAGCTCCTAGAGGTGCCGGACGAAAGCCCTATTTTCTGCGAGTGTAAATGCCTATGGTTGCTAGGTCCGGCGCTACTTAAAAATCGAGGAAACCCAAAATGTAACTAGATCATTTGATACATCCTTAACCTGTTAGGCACGCTTAAATAAATCTGCTAAATTCTTCTTTGTTTTTTTTCCAAAGAAAATGCTTAGAGCGGTAATGATTCAGAGAAGATCAACATCTTGATAGATTTTTTTGATAAAATTAATATATTAATATTAAAAGATATTAATTACATCTAGCATGTGCAACAATGCAACACCTTAATGGCAGTATGGATACACACATCAAAAAAGAGAAAAGAAAACTAAGAAACAAAAGTCCCGCTACAACATCCCAGACCTAGCAACATCAATAGATCCACCACCAAGACAACACCTGAAATATAGACTCTCCAAAAGCGACGTTTCCAAGAAGGGAACGGTGCACCAGTGTCATCGTCACCCGACCAAAGATCTTAGGTTTTTACCCTAAAGATAGGCCCCGCTCTCAAAACAATGCCTCCAACAAGGTCATTGCTAGGCACAACGAGTTAAGGCCAGACCTTGGGTTTTCACCCTGAAAGGTAGGATTCCGAACTTCACTTGTGCTGCCGCCCCCACTTTCATACCACTGCTGCGGAGCCCGGAACACCAAGCAACTCCCTCAACATCGCGGAGACTTGAACCTCCCATAGCTAGTCCTTCCGTCCGGCCTCCATGATATTCCCTTCTTCTGACTTCACCATGGACCAAAATGTCACTTGATGTCAACACAGAATGGAGCTTCACGCCGCTCCCTCCAGAACCAAACGGTCAAAATAAAAGCATGGGTGCGCGCGACCGAATACCACCCGATCCAGCAAACTCCAGGCAAAAGATGCACTATTCCAATCGTCGACGGAGCTTTCCGGAACTCATCACTCCAGCTAGATCAAGATGGACAGGCCTCCGGCAGGTCTTCATCTTTGCATGAGAGAAACCCGAGGACCTCCACCATTATTGCTAGACCAGCAACCCCCATGCCGTCAGTCACTCCTGCCGGATCACCAGAGAAGAATAAGGCGGCACAGAGCACCAACGATGGCTTGACCGAAGCCATGGATCCTACGTCGATTGTGGCCAAGAGGGCCCAAATCAGGTCCAGATCGCCGCCACCGCCGAACCGCCGCCGGGGGCGAAGGCCACCACGCTCCACCTACTCCTCCATGACAACCAGCGAAGTGCATCAGGCCATGACCACTGCAGCCGTGCCGCCCGATGTCCTCAGCATGCACCCCACCGCCTCCCATGAAGCGCCGCCGTGGAGCCCTTTCCACCCCTTCGTCCTTCGACCGGAGGGGCGCTTCCACCGCCATCGGAGATGCAGCAGCGACGGCCTGAGAGGCGGGGGATGAGGGACCGCTAGGGTCGCGTGGAATGGGGCCTCCGCTACCACCCGGGAGGGGAGCAATAGGGAAGGGTTTCAGGAGCCTCTCCCGGACAGGAGGATTCTTTAAAAATAAGGAGAATTTCACTTCCTAGCCTCTGCACCAACTAGGGATGCACACAGTCATTGGCATGAGTACTAAGATTTTTAATCTTGATGAAAGATTAAAGCATAGTTCTCAAGATAAATTGCATGAGTACTAGGTCTAGCCTGTGCCTCAAGTATAAATGGGAACCTAAATTCATGTCTCTGAGGATTTGAACTCAGGTGTTGGGTTTGTACATCCACTCCTCCAAACAGTTGAGCTAGGCTCACTTCTCCACGTCTTGATAGATATAAACAAAGGAAATTTTAGTTCGAAAACTTGTATTGGTAGCAAGGATACAGATTTATAGAATTTTCAGTATTTTTGCTAGCTGAACCACCAATTCGGCAATTGTTTTTTTTATTTTTTTTATTTCTCTTGTCTTTGTTTTTTCTTGCTTCTTAAAAAAACAAAAAAACCCATAAAAATAGTTATCTTTAAGAGTGTCTATTCCAAGCATGACCACTTGTCCTGATGGTGACTAGAAAGCATTGGCACGGTGACACGTCGGACCTGTGGGGTAGTTATGAGGCTATTAAAAAAGGTATAATTAGTATTTTCTCGAATAGAAAAGACAGCGGATAATGTAGTAATATTTTTTCGAAGTTGTTGTGGTAGAAGGTAGTATTATGCCCGTTAGGTGATCTGACGAGATAAACATAATGTGTTAATATCTTTTTCGAACAAAAGAGGTGACGTAGTAGAGTATTTTGTTTCTTGCATTTACCATAGCAGAACCATGAAGTTACTATAGAAGAAGAAGGCAGATACAAATAGAGAGGTGCGATCGGGAAATTACTAGGGGAGATTGTTTCCAGTGCACTTTTGAAAATTAAGGCTAAAAGTTACCGCTCAAAATTGCTGCTCACGTACCTTTGAAAATTACCGCTAAAAAATTACACGTCGTTCAAAAAGTTCTATTAAGTAATTATCGCAGGTAAATTACTGTTGAGGCTGATGATTTTTGTCGAATAACTACCCGCACGCCGACGAATGAGGCTAAAAATTACCGCTGAAAATTGTTGTTTACGTATTTTGGGTTTATCCTGAGTGGCTTGCAACTATGCAAAATGCCCTATCTACTTTATGGGAGCATGTATGGAAATACCAACACTGCTACAATTAAAGAGAAAAAATCAAAATATTATGTTGATTCAGAATTTATTTGAAGAGAGGAATAAGTTGGATGCTCATAATTATGAGATGTGAAACACCGGAGTACCGGACGAATGGCACTGAAGGAGAGCCATGAGAAATAAGCTAGGATTGAGTTTGAGGACCCTATTTAGAGAGGAGAAAAATAAATGGAATGAGGAAAGGAAAGACCTGAAGGAAGGAGGAGAAGAAAATGCTAGAATACAAATTGATTCGAATATATTTAGTTTGGTTTAAAATTTAGTTAAATTTCCTTTGTCTTTGTAATTTATAATAATTTTTTTTAAAATAAATAAATATTACTACTATTGAATGCGTGACTGGGTAGCGGCGACGTGGCGGCCACTGGTGCTAGCGCCCCCAATACAGCCGGATGAGGCGAGGTTGTAGCCTTGTAGGGGGCGCGACTCTCGTACGAGAGAACAAATGGTGAACAACGTGGCTGAGTATAGCCGGTAATGGGGTGGGGTGTGTTGTAAACTGTGTGACATCTTGTTTGCTTGCTTGGCGTTGCACTGTGGCATATTGTTTTTCTTTTCTTTTGACAGGGCCATTTGATTTTTTTTCATGAATGTATTCTCGAGAAAAAAGTACAGCTAGTAGTACTAAATAAGAAGTGTTCTGTTTCTACTCTCATTGCACAATACCCTTGTTGTTGGCTATAATCCGCATCTACTGGAGTATCTTGTTGTACAGCGGCCATGGCGAAGCCGCTCCACTTCGTACTCGTTCCCCTCCTCGCGCAGGGCCACATGATCCCCGCGATGGACCTAGCTCGCCTCATCGCTGGCCGCCATGGCGCGTGCGTCACCGTCGTCCTCACGCCCGTGACCGCAGCGCGCAACAAGGCCGTCCTAGAGCATGCCCGCCGTGCTGGCCTAGCCGTCGACGTCGCCGAGCTCGAGTTCCCGGGGCCGGCGCTGGGTTTGCCCGAGGGGTGCGAGAGCCAAGACATGGTCAGGGGCGGCGACTTCACGCTTTTCAATGAGGCGGTGCGGTTGCTCGCCGGGCCGTTTGAGGCTTACCTCCAGACGTTGCCGCGGCTGCCGGACTGCATCGTGGCCGATACGTGCAACCCGTGGACGGCCGACGTCGCGCGCCGGCTTGGCATCCCGCGGTTCGTGTTCCACTGCCCCTCGGCGTTCTTCCTCCTGGCGGTGCGTAACGTGGCGAAGCACGGCGTGCACGACCGCGTGGCCGGCGATTTCGAGCCGTTCGAGATACCGGACTTCCCGGTGCGCTCCGTGGCGAACAGGGCGACGTCGCTCGGGTTCTTCCAGTGGCCGGGGCTGGAGAAGGACAGGCGCGACACGCTCGACGCCGAGGCCACCGCCGACGGCTTCGTCGTCAACACGTGCGCGGCCTTCGAGGGCGCGTTCGTCCAGGGCTACGCGGAGGCGCTCGGCCGGAAGGTGTGGGCGGTTGGGCCGCTCTGCCTCCTGGACTCTGATGCCGAGACGACGGCCGGACGAGGCAGCCGCTCGGCCGTCGACGCCGGCCGCCTCGTCTCCTGGCTCGACGAGAAGCCGCTCCAGTCCGTGCTCTACGTCAGCTTCGGCAGCATGGCCCGCCTCTTCCCGCCGCAGGTCGCCGAGCTCGCCGCCGGCCTGGAGTCGTCAAACCGGCCGTTCATCTGGGTGGCGAAGGAGGCCGACGACCTCGACGACGGGTTCGACGAACGCGTGGCGGGCCGCGGCCTGGTCATCCGTGGGTGGGCGCCGCAGATGACCATCCTGTCGCACCCTTCCGTCGGCGGCTTCCTGAGCCACTGCGGGTGGAACTCCACGCTCGAGTCCCTCTCCCACGGCGTGCCGCTCCTGACATGGCCAGACTTCGCGGACCAGTTTCTGAACGAAACGCTGGTCGTTGACGTCCTCGGCGCCGGTGTCCGCGTCGGCGTTACGGTGCCGATCACGCACAAGCTCCTCAATCCTGATGCGGCGGCGACACTGGTCGGGAGGGACGAAATTAAGAGGGCGCTGACAGAGCTGATGGATGAGGGAGCGCTAATACGGGCGAGGGCAAAGGAGCTCGCGACGATGGCGAAAAAGGCAATGGCGGAGGGCGGGTCGTCGGACCGCGATCTGGGGGAGATGCTTCGCCATGTCGGAGAACTCGCGCAGAGGACGGAGAAGGGCGTGCCGGCCAGTTCTTGGCGTGCGTGAGCTCGGTAACAAGATTTTTTTTTCGATAAAGGGAATATATTAATATCGAGAGATACCAATTACACCCAGCTTCTGCAACAACGCACCACCCTAATGGCACTACTGATACACACAGCAAAAAAATGAAAAGAAAACTAAACAAAAAGTCCGACAAGATCACGACCTAACAACAGCAATACAACCACCACCACGACAACACCGAAAGACTCTCCAAAAAGACGCAAGAAGGAAAGCTCCAACACCGTCGTCGCCCGATCAAAGATCTTAGGTTTTCACCCCAAGATAGTCCCCACTCTCAAAACACAATGCCTCCACTAAGGTCAACGCACAACATAAGCACCCGGGTAGCAAGGAAACATGTATTGTCGCCCCACTTTCATACCGCTGCTGGCCCGGACACCAAGCAAGCCCCTCAACAACGCGAGACTTGAACCTCCTTAGCTAGTCCTCCCCTCTGGCCTTCTCATCTTCCGACTTTCATCATGGATCCATAGTCACTTGATGTCAACACAGAAAAGAGCTTCGCGCCGCTCCCTCCGTAACCAAACGGTCGGAATAAACGCATGGGTGCGCACGACCGAATACCTCCGATCCAAAGAACCTGCAAAGGTTACATTCGCCGGCGGAGCCTTCCGGAACTCAATCCTCCGGCCAGATCACGAGTCCAGGCCTCCGGTAGGTCCTCCTCTGGGCTGGCCAACCCAACCATCCACCGGCGACACCATCGCCGGCTTCCATGCACATCCGTCTCACCGCCGGATGGCGATGATAGATCAAAAATCCACCACCACCAACCGCAGCCGACCCTCTCCGGAAGAAGAGGCCACCTCCTCCGTCAAACCCAAGGCTGCTGCCCCGGCGCCCTCGTGTCGCGGAAGATGCCTGAGATCGCCTCCACGCACCAACGAGAGGCGGGGTGGATGGCATGGCGTAGACCGAGGGTCTGGCCGCCGCCCACCACCAACCCCCGCCGAGTCTGCGGGAAGCCGACGAGAAGAGGGAGACCGCAGCGCCGCCCATCCCACCCGCGCTGACCGGTCCGCCAGGGGACAGCCGACGGGAGGAGGGCCGCCGCCGCCGTCGCCCGTCCCACGCGCGTCTTCTCCGCCAAATCGAGGAGGTGGGGATCCGGCCGCCGATCTCCACGCGGCGACGAGGAAGGGCCCCCGCCAACGCCACGCCCCGAGGGACTTTGCCCCCGGCGGCGCTACCGGCGGCGGCAGCGGTGGAGGGCAGGGTGCAGGAGGGTTAGGGTTGGGGGCGGCTGGGTTGGGGGCGGAGGGCAGGGTAACAAGATAACGAGGAGGTCCTAACTGGCACGATGATCTGGACGCGTGCATGGAATCGACCTGCTATCATCTTTCCATTCGATTTATTAATCGATTTTTTAGGTGCTATATTAAGGTTACGTTTGAAGCTGGGTTGGCCGGAATTTTATGTTGCTCCGTGCACTCGGTTTCTTTCGGTTTAACCGCGGTTTTTCGGTTAAAAACCAAATTAACTGAAGTTCTTTCGGTTTGATGTTTTACTAACTGAAACCTAACCATAAAACCATAAAAACTGAAATTTGGTTTTGGTTAGGTTTTTTTCGGTTTGGTTTTCGGTTTCAGTTCGGTTATGCACAGCCGGACCTCAGGACACCTTTTTTTTCCATCCGGATGGAAGAAAACGGCCCAGTCGCCCCCCGGTTCCTCGTTTTCGTCCGGATTAGGCCTTTCATCCGTCCGGAGAGCCCAAGCCATCCCCGGGTTCCCGAAGCCCGATCGGGGACTCCGGACGAAACAAAAGCGCGCGAAACATCGAGCGGGCCCGTGTTCTCAACGACAGAACTGGTTGTTCCCTCCATTAATTTCGTTTTCCCTGCATAGAACCATTTTCCCCGCCGAATTTCGGAGGAGCTACCGCCATTCTACCCAACAGTTCCAGCTCCTCCTCTTCCCTTCCACCATCATGCCGCCAAACAAGCTCGCTGCCAATGGCGCGCGGAAGGCGAGGAAGCCGCGGGCGCCAAAACAGAGGCCGCCGGGCATGTCAACCGCGGAGTGGGCGGCGGATGAGGAGCGGCGGAGGAACGAAACTCGTGACAGGGCAGAGAGGGAGAAGAAGTGCAATGCGAAGAGGGTGGAGGCGGCAGCGGAGGAACAGGCGAGGCTGATCTCCATCAACTTCGGCCAGCCGCGCATCGGCCAATTCCCCGGGCCATGGCCGACCCAAGGTATGATCGGCTCTCCTTCCTTCTCGCCGGCGACGCCGGCCGCGGCCATGTTCCACGACACCTACGCCTCCGGCATGGCCGGGTTTACTTTGTCACCGCCGGCGTATGACGGTGCGATGTACGAGGGCATCTCGCCTGCCCTACGATGTGGGCCGATCTACTTCTCCAACCCCGGGATGCCGCCACCGAATGAGCCTATGATGCACGAGATGATCACGGCCGGCTCCGTGGCCGCCGCGTCGAGCCCTAGTTTCTTCTCCCAAGAGGAGGCAAGGGAGATGGATGCCGTCGCGTCGCGGGGCGGCGTCAACCTCGACTACGGTCACCCCGATGAGATCGACGGTACCCAAGACGTCGACGAAGAAGACGACTACGTCGATGTCGACGTAGAGGAACCGCCTGAACCCACGCAGGCGCCGTCCAAGGGGAAGAAGAAAAGGAAGAAGAACTCGTCGCCGGTCGAGCCTCGGATCAAATGGACGGGCAAAGAAGAGGAGCTTGGAAGACTGTGTCTATGAACGGCATCATACGACACGTACTAGCAGCGGGTCAAGGTGGCGTTCGACGAGCGCAAACTCGTCGATCCATATTTGAACAAGACGGTGATGGAGCGCGGCGACAAGGCAATGGGCACCCATTGGGGGATCATTCAGGCGGCGTGCAGCAAGTGGCACAGCATACAGGAGGAGATCGACAAACATGTTGTGAGCGGCGAGGACTTTGAAGCAAAGGTATGCTCACTCGCCATGGCTCCTCCGTCGAATGTATATCGCCGTGGCTCACGGAAATCTTGAAATCGCCGGCTTGTTTGTGCAGATGCGGCGGGCGCTCGACATGTACGCGGACGACTGCGACGGCCAGATATTCAAGTATCTCAACGTGTTCGCCCGCATCGCGAAGTGCGACAAGTGGAAGGCGGTGTGCAAGAATCTCAGATTGAGCCAAAAAAAACTAGCCACAACATTGTGGCTAGTTTTTTCTGGTTTTCACTTCCCAAACGTGTGACTCAGATTGAGCCACTGCGCTGCCTAGATACGGACCACCTGGCTGAATGGCGACGATCGTCGCTCATCCACGTCCAGACCGCCCCATCGCTCGTGTCTGTTGCCGAGAGCGTCACCACCGCGCACCTACCAGAGCTTCACGCGACCCCACCACTGCTGGCGCCGGCGGTGGCAGCGGCCAGGGGAGCCATAGAAGTGAGGTCTTGTGCTGGTGCTAGGGTTGTTGCCCACCGGAGCCGCGCGGGGGAAATTCAATTATAAATTGTTTGAAGACAAACTCAGCTTTTATACAAAGTAAGATAAGAAAAAAATCAAGATCTCGGAAATAATAAAAATATATATAGAAGAAGGCGTTAAAAATATTATTTCGCCAGCTCTCCAAAGAAAAAAATATGGACTATGGGGACTTCAATTTTGTCTCCCTATGATCAGTACGTGTGACTGTTAGGGTATTGAGTAATTTTATTGGGGTGGCAAAATCATTATGTAGTGTTGCAGATTTGGTATAGTCGTGAATCAAGATAAATCCAAATCACTTATTTGTGCACAGAGGGAGCAGGTATGTTTCCACCATCACAGCATGGTGTGTACCGCAGTGTTGTAGCCAAGTCTATAATTCACAGATGAAAAGGATTGAATTTAATCATTAAAGATAAAATCAACTTTTATACAACTCAAAAATCAGTCGAGATCTCCAAAGTCAAAAATATGAAGAAGCCACAATATTATTTTTCGAGGTCTCCAAAGTCAAAAATGTGGAAAAAGAGACTTCAATCTTGTGTGCCGATGTATGAGTTGATCCAGCCCACGCGCAAATCTGCAACACTACAGTTTTGCCATTTGTGGAGACATCAGTTGAGATTCCATTTACTTGTGTGGAAAATAGGACATAAACCATGGCAGCACCACAAGACTACCAAAAACTGTTTGGATTCAGAGATATGACCCTCGATCATCTTCAATTTTCATTGGGAGCAACTTACAACCAGCATCCAAAGTGTTCATTCATCCATCCAGTCATCCAGAACACAAGAGAGAAAATGAACCAACGAAAGGTGAAACAGGACAAACAACGCAATATATATTCACCGAGCACTGAACTATTAATGAGTTGCACTTAGGCCAACACTTCAACCAAGCCTTTACATACTACGATCCATATGGTCCAAACATGCAACCAGCATCCATTGTGTTCATTCATCTATCCAGAACACAAAATGGAAACTGAACCAACAAAAGGTGAAACAACATAAGACATATTCAGCATGCACTGAATTCCATGTAGGCCAAGACTTCAACCCCGGCCTCTACATGCTAGATCCACATGTTCAAAACGGAAAACCACTCTACTGATTACTTTCTTCCTTGGATGAAGACGAATCAGCGATCGCCGTCAGTTTTCATTATCTAAAGCATGTATCTCATCTCCACATTCATGGGCGGACCCAGGTATAGCTCAGTGGGGGCATAGGCCCCCACTCAAATTTTGAATTCCCTTGGTATTTCTAAATAATCTGAAGAAGATTCATTAAAATTTGGCAAATTTAGAGAAGAAATGCCCCACTCAAATGATACGCCCCCGGTCACGATTTTTTCTAGGTCCGCCACTGTCCACATTCACGCAGCCTCAGACTCCAGAGTCTGCCAGCCACAATATACATTATTCTCAGCTTATTGTAAGATAAGGCAAAAGTGTATTCCTCGTTGCAAAGTTCAAGGAGACGTACCGCGCTCGCGAGGGTTTCTGTCAGACGGTTGATTTCTTCAGAGATATCTGAATTTGTGTGTGCTCTAGCAACGAAGCGTTCGTCCGTTTTCTTATCATTGGTACCCCTACATGACATAAACTCAAGTTTAGTTTACTGTTGGTAATTACTACACAGTACAATGCTGTGTTCGACAAAACACACTACAATCTATTTTCTAGCAGCTAGAAAGAGTTTCAAAATGCTGTGTGTTGAAGACAAGCACTGACCTGCCCAATGCATCATTCTCACTCAACATCGGCAACACTTCTGTCTTTGAAAATAGGAGGCTGTGATGGCTTACACCTGCTATTCCTTGTTGCTCCAGAAATTCTATGTGCTCCCTCAACGACTCGTCCCTGGAAGAGGCAAAACAAGATTACTTCTCGGGCAAGAACACAGAATCATCGCCAGCAACTATATCTATCAGGGGTCAAGAGCGCTGTACAGTAAAATTCAAGCAAAATTACATTTTCCTTTGCGTACCCTAGTCCCTATATCATCATATCAAGAACAACAAATGCCTTGTGTATGTCACAATGTCAGCATAACACCTCAACTTTTGGTGTGCATTTTCTTACTGGTTTATTTTAGGTAATAATTGTAGCCAGTTTCATTTCAAATTTATGTTAGCATATAAAGAACCTTGAATACTCAAGAGTGTAGATATCATCCGAACTAATGGAACAAAAAAAATGTCTTACATGCCAACCGGATGTCCGTGCTCTTCTTGCAATTGTTTTTGCGTAAGAGAAACATCAAAACCTTGTTCTGGCAGACTAAAAAGACCTTGAATCTCCTGAAATTTGAAACAGAATTAGTCATGGTATCTAGTAGGAAATCCAGCAAGCAATGACAAGTAACGGTATCATGACAAGTACACTCTGGCTGAAGTAACGTGTCTGTTCATTCTTCTCCGTGGCTGCCCTAAACAAAGCACCCTTGAGGACCTGGAAAAAAGTACCATGCGATTCAAGGAAGCAGAAGTGTGGAACTTGAAGCTACAACCTTGATATGTCACATGAAAAACACTGGAGTAAGAATTTATGTATCCTATTTGAACCTGCGACTTATATATCTTCTCCTCAACGGTTCCAGATGTCATCAAGCGGTAGACAATCACATCTTTTGTCTGTCCAATTCGATCTACCCGAGCAACACTCTGATCATCCGTACTGTTAAAAGGAGGATTGTGTTATGGAATAAAAAAATTGTAGTGAAAAGAATTCTATAAAACCAATCAGTTACCTTGGATTCCAATCAGGATCAACTACTATCACACGAGCTGCCTTGGTGAGTGTAAGTCCAAGACCACCGACTTTTGTGGTCAGTAAAAATATTTGAGCTCCAAGGCCCTCTTGGAAATCCTAGATATGCAAACACACAGTAAGTAAGCAACATAGCATATATAATTCAGTCCATGGCACAAAACAACATAGAAAAAGGGAAGTGCGAACCTTCACCATCCTTTCCCTCTCAGAAACCTCAGTGTTGCCATCCATGCGCAAAAAGCTGTATCCCTCTATTAGTATAGCTTCCTGTTACAATAATCGAATGTATTACAACACAGAAAGTGTGTTTGACATTAATTAGGTCTAAATAACACAGAAAATAAGTGAATATCCACATCTCAAAATTGTTTTTATAATAGACATACTAAACGACATTTGATAACAACAAAAGATCAAAGATGCCAAAAGCCACCAATAATGCTAAAGCTCTTGTCTCGAGTAATTCTGTTTCGCTATTGAATGGAAGTTGAATCTGATATGTCTCTTCTGTTGTGTTCAAATGTCTAAGACTTTTACGTAACTACAAGACGTGCATGAAGTCTAACATCATTATATCTCGTAAGAAAAAAATGCCCATTTACTCTAGTAACACAGCTTATCATGTATGCGAATATATATTAATAAAACAATATATAATAAATAATAACTCTAACTTGATACTCTCTCACACAAATAGGGCATGCACTCCAACACAAACAAAAATTTACAACCGACCTGAATCAGGTTTAGCATTATACGAGTCTGAGAAAAAATCAGAACATAGTGTCCCTCTTCAAGAAGATTCCGCTGCAACAGTAGGAGTTAACCATTCGAGTTTAAATAAACAATACGCAGTGCAATAATAACAACTATGTGCATCAAAGAATGCTTACCAACAAGGCCAAGATAAAAAATAACTTGCATGAGACTTCCGGACCGACTTCGACTACATCATCATCATCATGAGCCATATCTGCGAGGTTCATGGCCATTTTTTCAGCCATCTCCATTTCCTGAATATTTAGCATTCCATCCATGCCTTCCAAAATGTTCTCAGCAGCTCTCTCAGTTACTATCTGTGGGTGATCACATATCTTTTTCAATACCTGTTGATGAAAAGTAAAAACATGAAACAGACAAATTTAACAAAAGAACGTGCACACAGAAAAGAAGTGATATATCAATGCCATGTAATTAGCAAATGCAGCTTCACATAAAAGATACAATCCTGCATTTCATTTTAAAAGGTGCATTATTTTTTTTACCTCGGAGATAACGGAAACGACTAATAGTAAGGGAAATTTATTTTCTTCGGAATAAGATATAACAGTCAGTTAGTGCGCATGTTTAACAATAAATAAAGTAGAGTAAGAGGTGAATGAGAAAAAGACAGAGATAACATCATCATTTCCACAAGCATACCTTATATTTTTAGAGTATATTGTAAAAGCTATAGGCATTTTTAAAATCTAAGCAAGTATACTGTGAGCATAAGTGAAGTCAACTAAAGGAGTAGATGACAGCAGCAAGACAACAAATAAAGGTATACAAGATTGGGCAACGAAAAGGATTTATAAGCTTATGCAAACCGTGATTGCAGCCAGGGGATTTCCTTGCGATGCTGCTAAATGAACAAGCTCACTGTTCAGAAAAGCTTTATAAAGTTGCCTCTGCACCCAAAAGATAGACAAGTCGCAAATCGTCAGTATCTGATTACTCTACCAGTTTTGCATCAATGACAACAAATTTATACCTGGAGATCAGTTAATTGCAGCCAGATAATTAGCTCATTCTTCTTCTTCCGAAGCCACTTATTATCTGTCAAACCAGTCTCAAGGGATACTTCACTTTTCTTACGACGCAAGAAATATGGCTTCATCCGTTCTATTAATTTCTGTGAACAAATGTCAAGTACCAAACAAGAATTATAATATCTTTAGTACAGTTGTCTGGAAGTAATAATCTAGAAGGATAAGTAACATTTGCCAACGTAATGCAGCAACGAGAGATGGCATAATCTAGCTGGCCTGCCCTCTCATGATTCTACTGAAAGTGGACATTAGATAATCTGGAAATTGAATGCAGTTCAACTATGCAATTGCTTTCACATGTCAAATTGGAGATGAAAATACTACTTAGCTCATATATTGGTACATCTTTTGGCAACATAGAACTCAGCTAATGTCAAAATTGTAATTTCTCAACGGAGTCATAATGACAGGACGTAATGCTATTGCACATATTGGATTATATGAAACACGATGACATTTTACAGTACTGCGAACATACCAAATTCGCAGATAGATGGAAGAAAAAAACAATGTGGAGACACTAAAATTCCCAAGAACAATACCAACGAGAATAGGCATTGGGACCATCTATCTCTTGGACACAAACATAGAAAAAATGGCGGTTACCTCTGCTACATCTGAAACAATGTGGAGACACTAAAGTTGCCCAACAACAATACCAATGAGGTACCATCTATATCTTGGACACAAACACAGAAAAAATGGCGGTTACCTTTCGTACATTTGAGCCTATGTGCTTTGCTCGATTGCTAGCTGTTTTGTCATTTCCTCTAATGATAGGCAGCTCATACTTTTGTCTGAACCTGCAAAAATATATAGAAATGCATAACGATAGCTGGTGCCAAATAAAGCAAGCTCACAAATGCAGGAAAGGCGAGAGAGTAAGTAAATTACTCTTCTTTTTCACCAAAGACTTCCGGGCAACAAAAATGGAAAAGCGCCCACATTTCCTACAAGAGTATGCATGCTTACTTCCATTAGTAATAGGAAGATAAAGTATATAGGAGCATTAAAAGTACTGAGGTTTTTAGTTGTTTCAGCTAGGTGGTACCTTCAAGTTGTTTTGTATAGGTGTTCCACTGATGGCAATCCGATTGACACAAGGTATTTCAAATAAGCTTTTGGCTGTCTGTGTATTGGGATTTTTGATAAAATGCGCCTCGTCAAGAATAACATAATTCCAAAACCTCCCCTCCTCCTCGTCATCAGCATCATTATAGAAGTCACCTCTTATCTTCTTGTAATTGATCCTGACTATATTGTATGTTGTCAATAGGATACCTCCCTCCTGTACAAGACGATATGTGACTAATTAAAATATCTTGAAAGAACAAGCTACAGAATTTTTAACAAGGCATTTCAGATAAAAAACGAGGATAGGAATGATAGACAGTAGGCATTTATGTTAGGAAAGCCAACCAAACCTTGAAGGCATTTCGAAGCTCAAAGTCACGAGCATCATTCTTGTTAGAACCAGAATAGCTGTAAAAAAAGGAAAAAAGAATCAATTAGCAGCGATTGATAGCTCGACCTGCGTCAATATGTGGAAATATGTCCTACTCGCTGATCATGTGCCTGAGACCAACAACTGAAAGCTCCTTGATCCAAACTGTGAGGAGTGTCTTCGGGGCAACGACTAGCACCCTCCTGATTAGACTGGAATGGAACAGCCCTGCCAGGAAGGCAGAAACCTGCAAGATAAAAGTCGGGATGCAAGTCTCTCATTGATACTGAAAATATGCTGTGGCTGAAAGGGGAATGAAGACACAAAGCTAACTAACTAGCTCAGAAACAAGTACAATTAAAATAAGACTTAATCTTGTGTGGGATGTTCATATATACACATTTTTTTGATAATATATACTCACATATTAGATTTGATAACAATTTATATTATGGAACGAAGGGAGCAGCTTGGAAGAAAGTACAATTAAACACACGATGTAAATTGGTTTCAGTCCCGTAATTCAGAAACTAAAATGCAATTTTTTGTTTACAGTAATTCTGCAGTCTGGCTAGTAGCAAATATCCACAAGAATATTCTAGTAGCAATAAGAAAGAAGTATAAGGGTGAAGCTAGCAGACCCAATAATGGCACTAAGATGGACACAAATTGACGGGTACTTTTACAAATTACAATCAGTAGATGACGGTTAATTCAAGGAGGAGAAAGCGATGGATGGATGGTTTAGAGCGAGGGATGTACCTGCATGGTCTTGCCAAGCCCCATGTCGTCTCCTAGTATTCCACCGGTTCCCATGCAATTGAGAGACCAGAGCCAGCGGAGCCCCTCGAGCTGGTGGGGGTAAAGCTTATTGAATATCCGTGCAGGGAGCTTGTACGGCGCCATGCCGCTTCCGCCGGCGGCCTCCATCTCGAAATCTGGAAGTTCTTCCTCCTCATCCATCTCCTCCTCCTGGTCCGCCGAATAGGTGTCGCGGTCGTCGTCTTCATCTCTGCAGTCCTCGGTGGGCTCGTCCATCTCCCAGCTTCCGACATCCTGCAGCTCGTGGTGGTCGTCGGTGGGGTACGGCGGGCACGGGGAGGGAGAGGTGCTGCTGAGCTTGCATAGGCGGCGGCGGCCAAGCAGCTTCACCTTCCTCATGCCCATATGCTCAGGTTCTGCACTCAGTGCAAGGGAATCGACCAACGGAGCGAATCAGCGGATGAAACGATTGATGAATTGGGGGAAGTAGATGGATTAGGAGAGAGGGGTTTATATACAGGTGCAGTACAACTGAAAGCCTATGATCTAGGAGATGCACAACGTGCACCTAGAGTGCGCGGTGATCACAGCGCGTGCGTCGGCGTCGGCTGTTCAAATTTCGAAAATCGAATTCCTCCGGCTCCGGTCCTTCTCACGCAAAAAATGCAAGCTGGGCTGCGCCGCTGCGTTGCATGCCTCGGCAAGGAAAAACGGCCAATTCATTCTCGGTCACCATGATGAAATCAAAATTACGTATTCCTCCCCTCACGTCTCCACACTTTTTTCGATAAAGGAAATATATTAATATCGAGAGATACTAATTACATCTAGCCTCTGCAACAACGCACCACCCTAATGGCACTACGGATGCACACAGCAAAAAAAAAAAAAAACTAAGAAACAAAAGCCCCGCTACAGTATCTCGGGCCTAACAACAACAATACATCCACCACCATGTCAACACCCGAATTGCAGACTCTCCAAAAAACGACGTCTCCAAGAAGGGAACAGTGATCCAACACCGTCATCGCCCGATCAAAGATCTTAGGTTTTCACCCTAAAGATAGTCTCCACTCTCAAAACAATGCCTCCACCAAGGTCACCACAGCACAACCGGCTCGATTTCACCTGAAAGGTAGACTGCGCTTCACATATGTTGTCGCCCCCACTTTCATATCGCTGTTGTGAAGCCCGGACACCAAGCAAGCCCCTCAACAGCGCGGAGACTTGAGCCTTCCTTAGCTAGTCCTCCCCTCCGGCCTTCATGAAATTCTCTTCTTCCGAATTTCATCATGGATCCATAGTCACTTGATGTCAACACAGAAAAAGAGCTTCGTGCCACTCCCTCCAGAACCAAACGGTCGGAATAAAAGCATGGGTGCGCACGACCGAATACCTCTAATCCAGAAACCTGTGCAAAGCATGTTACATTCGCCGCGGAGCCTTCCGGAATCAACCCTCCGGCCAGATCACGAGTCCAGGCCTCCGGTAGGTCCTCCTCTTCACGCAAGAGAGGCCCTAGGACCGCCGTCTTTATTCAGGCCGGACCCCCACGTCGGCGACTATCCCGGGATGGCCAACCCAACCCTCCACCGGCGACACCATCGCCGACTTCCATGCACCTCCATCTCACCGCCGGATGGCGATGATAGATCAAAAATCCACCACCACCAACCGCAGGCCGACCCTCTCCGACGAAGAAGAAGCCACCTCCTCCGTCAAACCCAAGGCTGCTGCCCCGGGCGCCCTCGTGTCGTGGAAGATGCCCGAGATCGCCTCAACGCACCAACGAGAGGCGGGGGTGGATGGCATGGCGCAGACCGAGGGGCCGCCGCCCACCACCAACCCTGCCGGAGTGCTGCGGGAAGCCGACGAGAGGAGGGAGACCGCAGCGCCGCCCATCCCACCCGCGCCGACCGGTCCGCCAGGGAACAGCCGACGGGAGGAGGGCCGCTGCCGCCGTCGCCCATCCCACGCGTGTCTGCTCCACCATGCATCGAGGAGGTGGAGATCCGGCCGCCGATCTCCACGCAGCGACGAGGAAGGGCCCCCGCCGCCGCCACGCCCCGAGGGACTTTGCCCCGGCAGCGCTACCGATGGCGGCGGCGGCGGAGGGTGGGGTGCGGGAGAGGTTAGGGTTGGGGTGCAGCGCGGCAGCTAGCGTGTGCGGCAGGGAGGCCGATATATGAACATTCACGTCTCCACACCTACAGCAAAGTATGTCTGCTAAAAAAAAACCTACCGTAAAATATACCTAGGTGGTCTAGACTTCCATAGGTGCGTATAGAGCAATGCTATACATACGACAGAACTTGTACGATATAGTTGGTACGATCAGACTCATCGAAGCGTCGGTCAGTATCACTACAGGAATGGGCCTAGACGCCGACGGCCAAACCCTACGCCGAGGGCATTTTATCGGGGCCGTCGGCGTACGGCCTCGCCAGGGCAGCGCCCGAAGCCGACCGTCGGCGTCTAGGTACCGTCGGCGTATAGGCTCCTCGGCGTCGGCCTTGGCCCTCGGCGTAGAGGTCTCCATCACCTCCCCACCCGCACCGTCGACGCCCGCTCACGGCGTCAGTCATACGCCGACGGCCACCCTCGGCATAGGGCATGGCCACCCTATGCCGACGGCCACCCTCGGCATATAGATTTTTTTTATTTATTTATTTTTTTCCCTCTCTCATATTACTTTATAATATGTTTCTATTATTTATTTACTAGTATGAATTATGTAAAAAATGGTTCTATTTTTTAAGAATTCGTAGATGGCATATGTAGGTCCCATGCATGGGTGACGCTCTTCGCAGACGGGTCAACCGGAGCCACTAGGCCCAACATTTGCTATCGATGTACATATGGGTAGATCCGCGGGGTGCCCTACGGTTTCCCGAACCCTAACCCTAACTGTAACCCTAACTCTAACCCTAACTCTAACCCTAACCGTAACCCTAACTCTAGCCCTAACCCTAACCCTAGGGTTTCCACATACATTGCTAACTCTAACCCTAACCCTAACTCTAGCCCTAACCCTAACCCTAGGGTTTCCACATACATTGCTAACTCTAACCCTAACCCTAACCCTAACTCTAACCCTAGGGTTTCCACATACATTGCTAACCCTAACTATAACCCTAACAGATCACTTGGTAAAACCCTAACCCTAGGGGTCCCGCCCTAGGGTTTCCCAAGAAACAGATCACCGGAGCGTCAGAATTGTTGGAAAACTTGCTTCTGCCCCTAACATACATGTACAAGTGTGATGTAAGGTTTGGCTAACCTTGGATGTACCCGGCGTTGACGATTTCCGCATAATGGGCTACCAGTTGGTAAAATCCAGGATCCGTATGTGGAAACCCCGCCATGGCTCGAACGGAGCCTATTTTATGGTAAAGTATGCCCAACCTATGGTTTCCATGTACATATGTCCTAAACAAAGCAAAATAAATAAAAAGTCCACGGTAAACCTCGCACGGAGAAAGCTATAGGGGTAGATGTGTGGGGTCCCCGCCTAGGGTTTTCCAAGCTAGACCACCGGAGTCGAATGGCTGGAAAACTTGTGTGTGCCCACATGGCATGCACAAAAGTGATTTGAGATGGTTTTATATCCAAGGATACCCCCAAGGTGTGTCCGGCTTCTCTGACAGGGGGTTCCTACACTTAGCGATTCTGCATGTATAGGGGAACTCCCTCGGAGTTGAACCGGAGAGAAACTTGAGATCATATGTGATGATCCTTGTTTCCAAATGTACCTATGACCTAACCAAGCTCAAATGGAGGCATATGCCCACGGGGACCCCGATGGGATGCATCAAGGGGTAGACCGCGCGGTCAACGAACTAGGGTTTCGTCGGAAATCGAGCATCGGATCTAGGGAATGGTCCCAAAACTTGTGTGTGTCCACATGGAATGCACAAAAGTGATTTGAGATGGTTCTATATCCAAGGCTACCCCGTGTGTCCGGCTCTCGGACAGGGGGTTCCTACACTTAGGCAGATTCTGCATGTATAGGGGGAACTCCCTCGGAGTTGAACCGGAGAGAAACTTGAGATCATATGGGATGATCCTTGTTTCCAAATGTACCTATGACCTAACCAAGCTCAAATTGAGGCATATGCCCACCGGGGACCCCGATGGGATGCAGTCAAAGGGGTAGACCGCGCGGTCATCGAACTAGGGTTTCGTCGGAAATCGAGCATCGATGTAGGGAATGGCCCCAAAACTTGTGTGTGTCCACATGGAATGCACAAAAGTGATTTGAGATGGTTCTATATTCAAGGCTACCCCCCTGTGTGTCCGGCTTCTCGGACAGGGGGTTACTACACTTAGGCATTATGCATGTATAGGGAACTCCCTCGGAGGTGAACCGGAGAGAAACTTGAGATCATATGTGATGATCCTTGTTTCCAAATGTACCTATGACCTAACCAAGCTCAAATTGAGGCATATGCCCACCGGGGGACCCCGATGGGATGCAGTCAAAGGGGTAGACCGCGCGGTCAGAACTAGGGTTTCGGAAATCGAGCATCGGATGTAGAGAATGGCCCCAAAACTTGTGTGTGTCCACATGGAATGCACAAAAGTGATTTGAGATGGTTTTATATCCAAGGCTACCCCCGTGTGTCCGGCTTCTGACAGGGGGTTCCTACACTTAGGCAGATTATGCATGTATAGGGGAACTCCCTCGGAGTTGAACCGGAGAGAAACTTGAGATCATATGTGATGATCCTTGTTTCCACATGTACCTATGACCTAACCAAGCTCAAATTGAGGCATATTCCCACCGGGGGACCCCCGATGGGATGCAGTCAAAGGGGTAGACCGCGCGGTCAACAGAACTAGGGTTTCGTCGGAAATCGAGCATCGGATCTAGGGAATGGCCCCAAAACTTGTGTGTGTCCACATGGAATGCACAAAAGTGATTTGAGATGGTTCTATATCCAAGGCTACCCCCGTGTGTGTCCTTCTCGGACAGGGGGTTCCTACACTTAGGCAGATTATGCATGTATAGGGGGAACTCGGTGAACCGGAGAGAAACTTGAGATCATATGTGATGATCCTTGTTTCCAAATGTACCTATGACCTAACCAAGCTCAAATGGAGGCATATGCCCACGGGGACCCCCGATGGGATGCGTCAAAGGGTAGACCGCGCGGTCAAACTAGGGTTTCGTCGGAAATCGAGCATCGATGTAGGGAATGGCCCCAAAACTTGTGTGTGTCCACATGGCATGCACAAAAGTGATTTGAGATGGTTTTATATCCAAGGCTACCCCCTGTGTGTCCGGCTCGGACAGGGGTTCCTACACTTAGGCGATTCGCATGTATAGGGGGAACTCCTGAGTTGAACCGGAGAGAAACTTGAGATCATATGTGATGATCCTTGTTTCCAAATGTACCTATGACCTAACCAAGCTCAAATGGAGGCATATGCCCACCGGGGACCCCGATGGGATGTCAAAGGGTAGACCGCGCGGTCAAGTAACTAGGGTTTCGAGAAATCGAGCATCGGATCTAGGAATGGCCCCAAAACTTGTGTGTGTCCACATGGAATGCACAAAAGTGATTTGAGATGGTTCTATATCCAAGGCTACCCCCAGGTGTGTCCGGCTTCTCGGACAGGGGGTTCCTACACTTAGGCAGATTATGCATGTATAGGGGGAACTCCTCGGAGGTGAACCGGAGAGAAACTTGAGATCATATGTGATGATCCTTGTTTCGAAATGTACCTATGACCTAACCAAGCTCAAATGGAGGCATATGCCCACCGGGGGACCCCGATGGGATGCAAAGGGGTAGACCGCGCGGTCAACGGAACTAGGGTTTCGTCGGAAATCGAGCATCGATGTAGGGAATGGCCCCAAAACTTGTGTGTGTCCACATGGCATGCACAAAAGTGATTTGAGATGGTTTTATATCCAAGGCTACCCCCTGTGTGTCCTTTTCGGACAGGGGGTTACTACACAGGCGATTCTGCATGTATAGGGAACTCCTCGGAGTTGAACCGGAGAGAAACTTGAGATCATATGTGATGATCCTTGTTTCCAAATGTACCTATGACCTAACCAAGCTCAAATGGAGGCATATGCCCACCGGGGACCCCGATGGGATGCATCAAAGGGGTAGACCGCGCGGTCAACAGAACTAGGGTTTCGTCGGAAATCGAGCATCGGATCTAGGGAATGGTCCCAAAACTTGTGTGTGTCCACATGGAATGCACAAAAGTGATTTGAGATGGTTCTATATCCAAGGCTACCCCCCAGGTGTGTCCGGCTTCTCGGACGGGGTTCCTACACTTAGGCAGATTCTGCATGTATGGAACTCCCTCGGAGTTGAACCGGAGAGAAACTTGAGATCATATGTGATGATCCTTGTTTCCAAATGTACCTATGACCTAACCAAGCTCAAATTGAGGCATATGCCCACCGGGGACCCCGATGGGATGCTCAAAGGTAGACCGCGCGGTCATCGAACTAGGGTTTCGTTTGAAATCGAGCATCGATGTAGAGAATGGCCCCAAAACTTGTGTGTGTCCACATGGAATGCACAAAAGTGATTTGAGATGGTTCTATATCCAAGGCTACCCCCTGTGTGTCCGGCTTCTCGGACAGGGGGTTCCTACACTTAGGCGATTCTGCATGTATAGGGAACTCCCTCGAGTTGAACCGGAGAGAAACTTGAGATCATATGTGATGATCCTTGTTTCCACATGTACCTATGACCTAACCAAGCTCAAATTGAGGCATATTCCCACCGGGGACCCCGATGGGATGCATCAAAGGGGTAGACCGCGCGGTCACAGAACTAGGGTTTCGTGAAATCGAGCATCGGATCTAGGGAATGGCCCCAAAACTGTGTGTGTCCACATGGAATGCACAAAAGTGATTTGAGATGGTTCTATATCCAAGGCTACCTCCCTGTGTGTCCGGCTTCTGGACAGGGGGTTCCTACACTTAGGCAGATTATGCATGTATAGGGGGAACTCCCTCGGAGGTGAACCGAGAGAAACTTGAGATCATATGTGATGATCCTTGTTTCCAAATGTACCTATGACCTAACCAAGCTCAAATGGAGGCATATGCCCACGGGGGACCCGATGGGATGCAGTCAAAGGTAGACCGCGCGGTCAAAACTAGGGTTTCGTCGGAAATCGAGCATCGGATCTAGGGAATGGTCCCAAAACTTGTGTGTGTCCACATGGAATGCACAAAAGTGATTTGAGATGGTTCTATATCCAAGGCTACTCCCGTGTGTCCGGCTTCTGACAGGGGGTTCCTACACTTGGCGCATTCCGCATGTATAGGAACTCCCCGGAGTTGAACCGGAGAGAAACTTGAGATCATATGTGATGATCCTTGTTTCCAAATGTACCTATTACCTAACCAAGCTCAAATTGAGGCATATGCCCACGGGGGACCCCGATGGGATGCACAAAGGGGTAGACCGCGCGGTCATCGAACTAGGTTTCATGAAATCGAGCATCGATGTAGAGAATGGCCCCAAAACTTGTGTGTGTCCACATGGAATGCACAAAAGTGATTTGAGATGGTTCTATATCCAAGGCTACCTCCCTGGTGCTTCTCGGACAGGGGGTTCCTACACTTAGGCAGATTCCGCATGTATAGGAACTCCCTCGGAGTTGAACCGGAGAGAAACTTGAGATCATATGTGATGATCCTTGTTTCCACATGTACCTATGACCTAACCAAGCTCAAATTGAGGCATATTCCCACCGGGGGACCCCGATGGGATGCAAGTCAAAGGGGTAGACCGCGGTCACAGTAACTAGGGTTTCGTCGAAATCGAGCATCGGATCTAGGGAATGGCCCCAAAACTTGTGTGTGTCCACATGGAATGCACAAAAGTGATTTGAGATGGTTCTATATCCAAGGCTACCCCCTGGTGTGTCCGGCTTCTCGGACAGGGGTTCCTACACTTAGGCAGATTATGCATGTATAGGGGAACTCCCTGAGGTGAACCGAGAGAAACTTGAGATCATATGTGATGATCCTTGTTTCCAAATGTACCTATGACCTAACCAAGCTCAAATGGAGGCATATGCCCACCGGGGACCCCCGATGGGATGCAGTCAAAGGGTAGACCGCGCGGTCAACGAACTAGGGTTTCGTCGAAATCGAGCATCGGATGTAGGGAATGGCCCCAAAACTTGTGTGTGTCCACATGGCATGCACAAAAGTGATTTGAGATGGTTTTATATCCAAGGCTACCCCCCAGGTGTGTCCGGCTTCTCGGACAGGGGTTCCTACACTTAGGCAGATTCTGCATGTATAGGGGAACTCCCTCGGAGTTGAACCGGAGAGAAACTTGAGATCATATGTGATGATCCTTGTTTCCAAATGTACCTATGACCTAACCAAGCTCAAATGGAGGCATATGCCCACCGGGGACCCCCGATGGGATGCAGCAAAGGGGTAGACCGCGCGGTCACCGAACTAGGGTTTCGTCGGAAATCGAGCATCGGATCTAGGGAATGGTCCCAAAACTTGTGTGTGTCCACATGGAATGCACAAAAGTGATTTGAGATGGTTCTATATCCAAGGCTACCCCCTGTGTGTCCGGCTTCTGACAGGGGGTTCCTACACTTAGGCAGATTCGCATGTATGGGGAACTCCCTCGGAGTTGAACCCGAGAGAAACTTGAGATCATATGTGATGATCCTTGTTTCCAAATGTACCTATGACCTAACCAAGCTCAAATTGAGGCATATGCCCACCGGGGACCCCGATGGGATGCGGTCAAAGGGGTAGACCGCGGTCATCGAACTAGGGTTTCGTTGAAATCGAGCATCGGATGTAGAGAATGGCCCCAAAACTTGTGTGTGTCCACATGGAATGCACAAAAGTGATTTGAGATGGTTCTATATTCAAGGCTACCTCTGTGTGTCCGGCTTCTGGACAGGGGTTACTACACTTAGGTGATTATGCATGTATAGGGGGAACTCCTCGGAGGTGAAGAGAGAAACTTGAGATCATATGTGATGATCCTTGTTTCCACATGTACCTATGACCTAACCAAGCTCAAATGGAGGCATATGCCCACGGGGGACCCCGATGCATGTCAAAGGGGTAGACCGCGCGGTCAACAGAACTAGGGTTTCGTCGGAAATCGAGCATCGGATCTAGGGAATGGCCCCAAAACTTGTGTGTGTCCACATGTTCCGATGACCTAACACAACACAAAGTAAGAAAAAAGTCCATGGTTCAACTGTTATCGGAGGCCGATCAAAGGGGTAGATCTGCGGGGCTCCCGGATTAGGGTTTCGTCTACCGGAGGGAATAGTGATGTAAGATAGGGTAATTATTGGTACTACATGGTCCGATGACCTAACACAACACAAAGGAATAGAATAGTCAATGGGTCAGCTGTCATCGGAGGTCGGTCAAAGGGGTAGATCTGCGGGGCTACCGGATTAGGGTTTCGTCTATGGGAGAAAATATTAAGTTAAGATGGTATTTTTTTTATGCGCATAGCTTGGGAATGTAGAAGATTAAAACAACTTAGCATGGACCTATATTAATATATTTTATAAATATAATTGACATTAATAAAATTTAAATAGAAAATAAATTGAAAAAAAAAAATGGGTCTATGCCGAGGGCTGCCGTCGGCATAGCCCTGGCCCTCGGCATAGGGTTAGGGTTTGGGGAACGGACAAGGTCGGGTCGAGCCGGACCACGCGCCCGAGCCGCACCCCTTTTTTCCCCCCTTCCCCCGCCCGAGCCGTCGCCACGCCCTGCGCCGCTCCCCCCGCCCGCGCCGCCGCCGCCCGCCTGCTCCCGCCGCCCCTGCTCGCCCGCCCGCCCCCCCCGCTTTCGCTCTCCCCCGCCGCCTGCTCGTGCTGCCGGCCGCCCCTGCTACCTCCCTGCTCGCGCCGCCGGCCGCCCCTGCTCGCGCCGCCGCCGCCCCCTGCCTCCCCGTCGCTGCCGCCACGCGCAGTAGAAGCCCCTGCCTCGACCCCGCAGGCCCCTGCCTCATCTCTTCTCTGTAAGTTTTTTTTTGTAAGTTTTTTTTTGTACAATCTTGCAATTCCATCTAAGATTGTATGCTATTTAGAAATAGAAATAGAAAATGTGAAATGTGAAATAATTTGTGAAATGTGAAAATAGAAAATGTGAAAATGTGAAAATGTGAAATAGCAAATGTGAAAGTGTGAAATAGAAAATGTGAAATAGAAATACAAATGGAAAATGTGAAAATGTGAAATAGAAAATGTGAAATAGAAATACAAATAGAAAATGTGAAATGTGAAATAATTTGTTTTTTATTGAATGGAAATAGGTGCCGTCGTGACCGCCGACCTCGTGACCGCCCCGTCGTGACCGGCCCGTCGTGACCGCCCCGTCGTGACCTCCTTGTCGCCGTGTCCGTGATTCTCTCCGTCCGCCGAGGGTGAGCTAAAACATCGCCTCCCCTTCCCCGCATTTTCTTATGTCACTAGATTCATTTTCCAAGTCCAGTTGCGTAACCTAGGTGTCACTTCCCGTCCGCGAGCGTTACGCGGATAAATATGCATTAGTGGTCCGCATATTTTGAACCGTAACGCTTGCGGCATTTACGGGACAGCGGATGCGTAGTTGTCACGTTTTCCATGTTCTACTCCGGTCCGAGTCTTTCGGCGGCGCCTCCCCGTTGTTCTCCGGATGCACATCCTCTCGGCTTTGCCGAGACGTGTATCGGGAGAGCAGCGGGGAGGTGCTGCCGAAATTCGACTTGGACCGGGGTAGAGCATGGAGAACGTAGCCAACTACGGATCCGGCGGCTGCTAGGAGCCCACCTAGTAGAGATGTAGGTTGATGCATGCGTTTCGCCGGTAAAATAAATAAAAATATGATGCATTTAATTTCCTATTTGATATAAATGCTATGTCTGTGGTTTGGCTCCCAATAAAGCAGAGGATGGCTGATAATGGATGGATGTACAATGAGCGTGTTAGTGCGACTGAGAAAACAGATGAGTGGACAAGGAAGACCCATTTTCTAGTGAATGAGTTAGCGCGTGGTACAAAGGGGCTGGTTCGGGCACTTTGCCCTTGTGTTCGCTGCGTGAAGCGTCAACGTCGTGGGAAGGATGAAATGTATAGACACCTTCTGCAATATGGGTATATGCATGGGTACGTCACGGAAATCGACTTTGATGAGCGCGAACGTGACAGAGGTGAGGTGATGCGGCAGCGGCTCAATGGCAATGCGTACGATGGAGTTAGAGACTTTCTAGATGATCTCGTCCATGCCGATGTCCCGGATTCGCCGCCAGAACCGGAGGCGCCAGAACCGGAGGCGCCGAACCGGAGGAACCGAGCCAACCGCGAAGGCCTTCTATGATATGATTGCCGCGGCTAAGAGGCCTCTGTACGAGGGCGCCGCGATTTCTCAGCTCGATGCCATCTCCCAATGTCTAGCCGACAAGACCCGGTACAACACCACCCGTGAGGGCTTTGAAGCAAGTCTGAAAACAACTGGTAACATGTTGCCCAAAGATCATTGTCTGCCTCAAAGCCTGCACGCGACGAGGAGAATTATGAAGGACCTCAACATGGATTATCAAAGGATAGACTGTTGTCCGAAAGGCTGTTCTATTTTGGAGACAGTATGCGGAGGACAAGTACTGTCCCATCTGTAAGCAGTATGAAGAGGTAACGGGAAAGGATGGTCAGGTGAGGCAGTCAAGCACCGCAAAGTCGATTCTTCGATATCTCCCATTCATAAAAAGAATCCAGCGGCTTTACATGCACGAGGAGACAGCCAAACAGATGACGTGGCACAAGTATGGGAAGAGATTCGTGGACGAAAACAAGAAGTTGAAGATGGGACATCCATCCGATGGTACGGCATGGAAGAACTTCGATACAAAACACCGCCTTAAGGCAGCCGAGGCTCGGAATGTCAGAATTGCGATAGCAACAGATGGCTTCAATCCATATGGTATGTCGACTGCCAATTACAGTTGCTGGCCCGTGTTTGTTATTCCGCTCAATCTCCCTCCCGGAGTCCTAATGACGAGGAAGACCATGTTTCTGTCGCTGATCATTCCAGGCCCTCATTACCCGGGAAGAATTTGAGTGTCTACATGCAGCCGATTGTGGAAGATTTGAACCACTCTTGGCACCACGGGACATTGACGTACGACCGAGCATCGAAGACAAACTTCTGCATGAGAGTTTGGTTGCAGTATACCATGCATGACATGCCCGGGTACGCCCTAACATGTGGATGGTGTACAGCTGGTAAGTGGCCATGCCCAGTGTGCAGGCATCGGCTTGAGTTCCTTTGGCTACAGAAGGGTCGCAAGTATGTTGCGTTTGACACGAATCGACAGTTCCTCAAAAGGAGGCATCCGTTTAGAGAAGACAAAAAGAACTTCAAGAAGGGCAAAGTTGTGCATGAAAAAAAAGATGTGCCGAAGTTTGATGGTACACTTGTTGAAGCCGAGCTACGTGCTCTCGTGCCGGCAGCGACGCCAACTGGCCATCAATTTGAGGGATATGGTGTAACGCACAACTGGACTCACGAGGCGGCTTTAACGAAGCTCGAGTATTACAAGGACCTCGAACTTCCCCATAACATCGATGTGATGCACACCGTAAAGAATGTCGCGGAGTCCGTCTTTCACACATGCCTGAACATTCCCGGGAAGTCAAAGGATAATGTCAAGGCTAGAGTCGATATTGAGATCCTCTGTGATAGGGAAAAATTACACATGAAGCGTCCTATTGGCCGTCAAAAGAATTGGTTCAAGCCGCATGCCAACTTCTGCCTTGATTCCATCCAAAAGAAGGAGGCATTCGCGTGGCTCAAATACGTCGTGATGTTCCCGGATGGTTATTGCTCGAATATGAGTAAGGGAGTTAATCTTTCGACGGGAAAAGTCACCGGGCTCAAGAGTCACGACTATCATATATGGATTCAGCGGCTCATGCCGGTGATGCTTCGAGGGTATATCCCCGAGAAAGTCTGGCGAGTGCTTGCGCAGTTGAGCCATTTCTTCCGCACGCTCTGTGCTAAGCAGATATGTCCCGAGGTTATTGCAAAGCTACAACATACAGTGCCGGAGTTGCTATGCAATTTGGAGATGATATTTCCGCCAGGCTTCTTTACTCCGATGGCACATCTCATTGTGCACCTCGCCAACGAGGCACTCTTGGGTGGTCCGGTGCAGTTTCGTTGGCAGTTCATATTCGAAAGATAACTGGAAACAAGGCCAAGATTGAAGCATGCATAGCTGAGGCAATATGCCTTCGGGAGATGGCAGATGCCGCGACAACGTACTATCCCGATGATGTTCCCACTCAGCATAACCCGGTCACTCGTTACAATGTCGACGTGCCCGAGAATGACCCCAAGCTAAAACTATTCCAATTCCCCGGTGGCAAGGCTGGTAAAGGAACAAAATATAAATTGGAGAACGAAGAGAAGGATTGTATAATGCTATATGTGCTTATGAACATGGAGGAAGTGATCCCATTCGTAAGGTAAAATGGTGAACAAATTACTTTGCAGCTAGTAACCTCGTCTCGGTCTAATGCTTATTTTCTCCTTTCAGCGAATTCACGGATGAAATGTGGCCGTATGATGAATTGCCCGAAACCTCGGAGATGGACACTCTACTGAAAGACGGTGCTCCCGGAATTAATAAAAACTTTGTGACATGGTTCATGGAAAAAGTAATTTCTAACCTTTCCTCTTACATTGCAACACGTGACTTGTCCCTCTTATTACACGTAACTAATGCACACAACAAATTTGAAATGTTCTTGTAGGGCCGTGAGAGAAACGTTGATATGATAGATGAGTTGAAATGTGTTTCCCAAGGTTGTAGCCGTGAGGTGATCAAGTATGAGAAGTATGATGTGAATGGGTTTCGCTTCCACACAGAGACGCACCAGAAGGGCCGGGCGAATCCCAAAACGATAAATACTGGGGTCTTCACCAAAGGAGCCAACAACTTTGATTACTACGGAAGGTTACAAAGTGTATACGAGTTGACATTCAATCGTACGAACGTGCAACTCAATATCGTCGTGTTCAAGTGTCATTGGTTCGACCCAATAGGTGGACAGAGAAGTGATAAGTCCATTGGGTTAGTTGAAGTTAAGCCTTCAACCACCTATAGCGGAGCCGATGTCTTTATTGTGGCTCACCAAGCCAAGCAAGTTTATTATTTGCCCTACCCATGCCAGAAAGCGGAACTCAAGGGTTGGGAAGTCGTCTTCCAGGTATCGCCACATGGTAACCTACCGATTCCCTCTGAGGATGATTACAACAACATTGACCCCGTGACATACGAGGGGATTTTCTATCAAGAGGAACAGGACTTCGGGGAATATATTTTAGAACCGTTTGTTCAAGAGGACCTCGGGAACGATGCAGAAACTCGTGGTGAGTCAGTGGTGGATCTAAAGGACATATCTATGCTCGAGAAGTTACTTGAGGCGAATGACAATTATGATGAGCCTCCACCCGTCGACCCTTCAACTTTGTACTCACAAGATAGTGATAGTGATAGTGGAGAAAGAGAAAGAGAAAGAGATGGAGTATGAGAGTGAGCATGAGAGCGATGATGGCTGGTGAGGGTCTTTTATTCTTAGTATTTATTATGTCAACATGCTTCTTAATTGCATTGTGCCTTTTATTGTTAGTATCTTCATTTTATTATGTCAACATGCTTCTTAATTGCATTGTGCCTTTTATTCTTAGTATCTTCATTTTATTATGTCAACATGCTTCTTAATTGCATTGTGCCTTTTATTGTTAGTATCTTCATTTTATTATGTCAACATGCTTCTTAATTGCATTGTGCCTTTTATTCTTAGTATCTTCATTTTATTATGTCAACATGCTTCTTAATTGCATTGTGCCTTTTATTCTTAGTATCTTCATATAATATGTCTTTGTGCTTAACTGTTTTATTCTTCTCAATGCAGGTGACTGGACAATATGAGCAAGGCAGACTCCGAGAGCTTGCTTAAGACGCTGGCGCAGGTGAAGAGGAATATTCCTAGACCCACTAGACGGAGTGATCGAGCCCCGGTGCAAAATCCGCGTTACGCCGATGGTACCGATGGAGGACGAGGACGAGGAGGACGAGGTGGAGGTCGAGGACGAGGACGAGGAGGACGAGGTGGAGGACGAGGTGGCGGCGGGGTACACATGGACTTTGACGAGCCACCCTCCGCTTCTGGCGACGTGGCCGAGTTGTACCTAGAGGGTCCGTCTAGTGGGGAGGTGGAGATGGAGACGGAGTCTACACACGAGTCGGACTCTAGGGCTGAGTTGGAGGTGATGGAGGATGGGGGTGCGCCGAAGCCCTTGAAGCTTCGTGGAGAAGCTGGAGTCCCCGATGCGAGGAAGGAGCCGAAGACCCATGATGACAAGGCCCTTATCATTCCTTCGAGCGATGAGTAAGTGTACTACTTCAGAAATTTCGAACATGTATTTTCATCTTGGGCATAATAAACAATTTGGCATGTGTACTAATGTGTGATTTATTTGCAGCAACTGGACATGGGATGCCAAGCCCCCCCGCATGCCTAACAGCTTGCTTGGGGCTCTGATTAAGAAGTTCTGGCCCGGCAGATACACCCCTTAGCACGGTCCCCGGTGGCCCGACGAAGCTAGCCACTACTTGGGCGGACTATGAGGATGCCCCTGCCGTAGGCTTCGCGACAGCTGCTGAGGCTGTGACCACCAAGTTCTGGGTAAGGCATATATTTCTCGAGCACCGTTCATAGTTGATGACCCTAATGTGCTAACTCATGACTTTCACAACTGATTTATGCATGATTGAAGTGCTTCTATCGTGTGGACCCGGAGCATGACACGCAGGCGCGTCTCACTTTGCGTGGCGCTTGCGAGAGGTTGACACCGCAGCAGTGGTACAACCAAAAGTTCACCAGCGCTAGTGCCTTCTGGGCTAACAAGGGTAAGAGGGTCAAGAAGGAGTACTTTGTTGGTAACGAGCCTACGGAGGAATGGGCAATGACCATTGAGGAGTACATGTCGGTGAGTAAAATGTCAATGAGATTCTACATTGCTGCTAAGTTTTCATTGAATTATCTTGAGCTGACTATTGCGTTTTCAGGTTTGTCCGGAGTGGGCCGAGCAGCATAGGGAGGCATGGGAGGAGCTGATTAGGGCGAGGTGGCTCAGGCAGGACGAGGAGTTTGCAGCCGTGTCGAGGCGTAACATGGAGAACCGAGGCACCGGTGGCACACACTGCGCGGGAAACCGCGACTACACCCGCTTCAAGGGGAAAAAGGTATGTATATACATGGAACGACCTTCATTCATTTCCCGCCATGTCTCATTTGTGGTACGCTTAACTTTTCTTTTCGCGATGCAGGTGGCCGAGGCACCACCTGGGGTGGTGCTTCATGATGCCCAGATATATGACATGATGCGGACGAAGCAGAAGCCCAATCCCGCATTGCCTCAGCCACAGTACTACGGCAATGCCAAGGCCGCCAAGGAGGACTACTGCGACATGGTCAAGTCTCGTCACCCCGAGGTGGATGACCCCTTGAGCATTCCGGTCGACGAGGAGTCGTTGGTCCTGTCGGGGCACGGGCGTCCGCATGGCCGTTTCCCTTGGATGAATAAGGCGGTCAAGCCTACCCACTCCACGAGCTACACGCGCCTCAAGCATACCCTCACCGCCGACAGCCCCCAGCCTCGTCCACGGCATGCTCGTCCACCCGCCTACGATGTAAGTTTCCTCATTTTCATCCTCTTTCCGGTTTTCCTTCCTACATGGCTAAGTGTTTACGAGATTCATTGTTTCTGAAATTGTAGCCTGACTTCGAGGCGGCCTTCGAAGCCTGCAATGAAGCGTATCAGCAGGCCGTTGCCCAGTGGAATAGGCAGAATACGGCCTATATGACGTATTTATCAGTAAGTCTGAATCTTCCTTCTCGCGCAAGTAGATGACAAGTCTCAGTTTGATGCTTTATTTCTGCAAAGCCTAACTTGTAACCTATCTTGCAGGAAATGATGATCTCTATGTCTACTGGTACACCGCCACCGGATCGAGTTACCGTGGCGGGGGACATGCCTATCATGCCATCGAGGGCAGCTTTCGCTGCGACTTACTACGGATCCACACCGGAGGTAAGTTCTTTGCCAAACCGGTAGTTACCACTTTCCTTTGCCTCGCAAGTTGCTAACATGTAGGGAACACGTAGGGAACGGGATGGTCCGGGAACCAGGCATCGCCGGGTGGGCGCGAGGTCACACCGGTTCATGAAGGTGGTCGGTCTCCTGGGCGTTCTGCTGGTGTCTCTCCGTCGACTACTCCTGGGACTACTCCCGGTGCCTCTCCGTCGACTTCTCCTGGGCGTGCTACCGGTCCTTCTCCAGGTGGTTCTTCTGCAGCTTCTACCGGAGCGAAACCCCGGGCTGCTCGTTTCGCCAAGGATGTGGGCGGACACACCCCGCCCGGGTCCTTCCTCCGCTAGTCAGCACCGGGCTTCTTGCTTGCCATCATTTGCTACCTACTACTATGTATTGGATGACATGGCACTCTCCTCTTGTATGCTACTACATGCACCATGTATGCTACTATGTGGATTTCATGCTATTTATGTGAATTATGGTGATTTTGGATGAATTTGGATGTATTTGTATGCTACTATGTGGATTTCATGCTATTTACGTGAATTATGACGAATTTGGATGAATTTGGTCGATTATATGATATTTATGTGAATTTGGTGGATTATATGAACTGGAACTGGAACTGGAACTGGATTGCACTGGAACTGGAACTGGAAAACAAAAAAAAAAATTAAACAGGTCTATATGCCGAGGGGGTTGCCGTCGGCATAGACCCCTGCATAGACCATTTGGTCAGGTCTATGCCGAGGGGGTTGCCCTCGGCGTAGAAGATGAGCTCGGCAGGCGCGCCACGTGTCCCATGCATGCACGTGCATATGCCGAGGGGGTTGCCCTCGGCGTACACGCACAGGTGGCGCCGCCAGCTTGTGCCACGTCGCCTCGTTGGTCACCGGAAACCTGCTGTACGCCGAGGGGGTTGCCGTCGGCGTATGCCGATGCGCCGTTAACGGCGACGTCCCGCCGCCAGGAGACGCCGAGGGCAGCGACGCCGAGGGGCCCAGCGGGCCGTCGGCGTAGGTCGCGTACGCCGAGGGTCAACCATACGCCGACGGCGAGGCTGGCTACGCCGAGGGACCTAGACGCCGAGGGTCTACGCCGAGGGCTGCCGTCGGCGTAGCCTACGCCGAGGGCCAGGCGTGGCTACGCCGAGGGCAGCCGGCCGTCGGCGTATGCGGCGATTCCTGTAGTGTATGTGGGCCAGATGATGGGAAGTTCATCGTGTGTCTGGTCGTACAGAAGTTGTAGAGATTCAATCGTACGCAAAGCATTTCTGGTGCGTATATATCATCAGTCTCTACCATTGATCGATCAATGAAAAAATTAGTCGGTTCATCCGCGGCTGGTGGGCCTCGGAAAATAAAATAAAAATAACCAGTGCCACGACTCGATCAAAGCCAAGAAAAATAGTTACTCACATGTGGGTTGTGACGTCAAAAATCGCCAAGAAAAACTCAAGATAATCTACTAAAGTCAGTGCCGCTTAAGGGCATCTCCAGCGGCGTGATGCATTTCGGACACCTAAAAGTGATCGCGAGCGTCCCTTTGCGTCGCCTTACGGACATATTTTGTCCGGACGTTTGCGTCGCCCTGCGGACATATTTTGTCCGCGCGTCCGTTTGCGTCTGGGTGTGCTCCCACCGGGGCGACCCATTTTTTGAATTGCAACATAGTTAAAAACTTTCAAAGTAGTACATATAAATGCATAAAAACTATATAAAATAGATCTATAGGCCTAGACTACTTGCTTCCTGACGGGCCGGCACCGTCATTGCGTCGCTCCGTCGCCTGCTTCGCGCCGCCCCGCGCGGCCGCTATGGCTCGGTGCGCCGCCGCGTCCTGGCTTAGTGCCTGCTCCAGCCTCGCGTTGGCGGCGTCGTCCTTGAGCGTCTCGAAAGACTCGACGATGGCCCTCTGCTTTGCCGCCCACTCCTCCGGTATAGGCGCATCAGGGTCATCGGAGGACCAAGATATCTCCGAGTCGGAGTCCTCTGCTGCAGCGGCGGCCGCCAGCCTGCGCTGTTCCAGCTCGGTGTCCAATGCCGCGTGGCTGGCCAGCTCCTCCTGTGCTTCCTTCTCCGCTTCAGCCAGGGCCGCGACGTCCCTGACCGGGTGGAGGAGGTCGGTGATGTCTTCGGAGTCGAACTCCTCGGAGGAGCTCGAGGCCGGAGGAGGTGGAGTGGGAGGTGAAGGTGGAGGTGGAGGCGTGGCAGCCTGGCCGCGTCCGGCGCTACTCATGGTGGATCTGCTGAAAGCTAAGAGGAAGCGGCGCTACGGCAGCGGCTGCTAGGGTTTAGTGGGGAGGAGATGAGATGCTCGCGCCCTGTTTATATAGGTCGGACATGAAATCAAAATTACATACTCCTCCCCTCACGTCTCCACACCTACAGCAAAGTATGTCTGCTAAAAAAAAAAACCTACCGTAAAATATACCTTAGGTGGTCTAGACTTCCATAGGTGCGTATATATCATCAGTCTCTACCATTGATCGATCAATGAAAAAATTAGTCGGTTCATCCGCGGCTGGTGGGCCTCAGAAAATAAAATAAAAATAACCAGTGCCACGACTCGATCAAAGCCAAGAAAAATAGTTACTCACATGTGGGTTGTGACGTCAAAAATCGCCAAGAAAAACTCAAGATAATCTACTAAAGTCAGTGCCGCTTAAGGGCATCTCCAGCGGCGCGATGCATTTCGGATGCCCAAAAGTGATCGCGAGCGTCCCTTTGCGTCGCCTTACGGACATATTTTGTCCGGACGTTTGCGTCGCCCTGCGGACATATTTTGTCCGCGCGTCCGTTTGCGTCTGGGTGTGCTCCCACCGGGGCGATCCAATTTTTGAATTGCAACATAGTTAAAAACTTTCAAAGTAGTACATATAAATGCATAAAAACTATATAAAATAGATCTATAGGCCTAGACTACTTGCTTCCTGACGGGCCGGCACCGTCATTGCGTCGCTCCGTCGCCTGCTTCTTCGCCGCCTCCCGCGCGGCCGCTATGGCTCGGTGCGCCGCCGCGTCCTGGCTTAGTGCCTGCTCCAGCCTCGCGTTGGCGGCGTCGTCCTTGAGCGTCTCGAAAGACTCGACGATGGCCCTCTGCTTTGCCGCCCACTCCTCCGGTATAGGCGCATCATGGTCATCGGAGGACCAAGATATCTCCGAGTCGGAGTCCTCTGCTGCAGCGGCGGCCGCCAGCCTGCGCTGTTCCAGCTCGGTGTCCAATGCCGCGTGGCCGGCCAGCTCCTCCTGTGCTTCCTTCTCCGCTTCAGCCAGGGCCGCGACGTCCCTGACCGGGTGGAGGAGGTCGGTGATGTCTTCGGAGTCGAACTCCTCGGAGGAGCTCGAGGCCGGAGGAGGTGGAGTGGGAGGTGAAGGTGGAGGTGGAGGCGCGGCAGCCTGGCCGCGTCCGGCGCTACTCATGGTGGATCTGCTGAAAGCTAAGAGGAAGCGGCGCTACGGCAGCGGCTGCTAGGGTTTAGTGGGAGGAGATGAGATGCTCGCGCCCTGTTTATATAGGTCGGAGATGAAATCAAAATTACATACTCCTCCCCTCACGTCTCCACACCTACAGCAAAGTATGTCTGCTAAAAAAAAACCTACCGTAAAATATACCGTAGGTGGTCTAGACTTCCATAGGTGCGTATATATCATCAGTCTCTATCATTGATCGATCAATGAAAAAATTAGTCGGTTCATCCGCGGCTGGTGGGCCTCAAAAAATAAAATAAAAATAACCAGTGCCACGACTCGATCAAAGCCAAGAAAAATAGTTACTCACATGTGGGTTGTGACGTCAAAAATCGCCAAGAAAAACTCAAGATAATCTACTAAAGTCAGTGCCGCTTAAGGGCATCTCCAGCGGCGCGATGCATTTCGGACGCCCAAAAGTGGTCGCGAGCGTCCCTTTGTGTCGCCTTACGGACATATTTTGTCCGGACGTTTGCGTCGCCCTGCGGACATATTTTGTCCGCGCGTCCGTTTGCGTCTGGGTGTGCTCCCACCAGGGCGATCCATTTTTTGAATTGCAACATAGTTAAAAACTTTCAAAGTAGTACATATAAATGCATAAAAACTATATAAAATAGATCTATAGGCCTAGACTACTTGCTTCCTGACGGGCCGGCACCGTCATTGCGTCGCTCCGTCGCCTGCTTCTTCGCCGCCTCCCGCGCGCCGCTATGGCTCGCCGCCGCGTCCTGGCTTAGTGCCTGCTCCAGCCTCGCGTTGGCGGCGTCGTCCTTGAGCGTCTCGAAGACTCGACGATGGCCCTCTTTTGCCGCCCACTCCTCCGGTATAGGCGCATCGGGTCATCGGAGGACCAAGATATCTCCGAGTCGGAGTCCTCGCTGCAGCGGCGGCCGCCGCCTGCGCTGTTCCAGCTCGGTGTCCAATGCCGCGTGGCCGGCCAGCTCCTCCTGTGCTTCCTTCTCCGCTTCAGCCAGGGCCGCGACGTCCCGACCGGTGGAGGAGGTCGGTGATGTCTTCGAAGTCGAACTCCTCGGAGGAGCTCGAGGCCGGAGGAGGTGGAGTGGGAGGTGAAGGTGGAGGGGCGGCAGCCTGGCCGCGTCCGGCGCTACTCATGGTGGATCTGCTGAAAGCTAAGAGGAAGCGGCGCTACGGCAGCGGCTGCTAGGGTTTAGTGGGAGGAGATGAGATGCTCGCGCCCTGTTTATATAGGTCGGAGATGAAATCAAAATTACATACTCCTCCCCTCACGTCTCCACACCTACAGCAAAGTATGTCTGCTAAAAAAAAACCTACCGTAAAATATACCGTAGGTGGTCTAGACTTCCATAGGTGCGTATATATCATCAGTCTCTACCATTGATCGATCAATGAAAAAATTAGTCGGTTCATCCGCGGCTGGTGGGCCTCAGAAAATAAAATAAAAATAACCAGTGCCACGACTCGATCAAAGCCAAGAAAAATAGTTACTCACATGTGGGTTGTGACGTCAAAAATCGCCAAGAAAAACTCAAGATAATCTACTAAAGTCAGTGCCGCTTAAGGGCATCTCCAGCGGCGCGATGCATTTCGGACGCCCAAAAGTGGTCGCGAGCGTCCCTTTGTGTCGCCTTACGGACATATTTTGTCCGGACGTTTGCGTCGCCCTGCGGACATATTTTGTCCGCGCGTCCGTTTGCGTCTGGGTGTGCTCCCACCGGGGCGACCCATTTTTTGAATTGCAACATAGTTAAAAACTTTCAAAGTAGTACATATAAATGCATAAAAACTATATAAAATAGATCTATAGGCCTAGACTACTTGCTTCCTGACGGGCCGGCACCGTCATTGCGTTGCTCCGTCGCCTGCTTCTTCGCCGCCTCCCGCGCGGCCGCTATGGCTCGGTGCGCCGCGTCCCGGCTTAGTGCCTGCTCCGCCTCGCGTTGGCGGCGTCTCCTTGAGCGTCTCGAAAGACTCGACGATGGCCCTCTGCTTTGCCGCCCACTCCTCCGGTATAGGCGCATCAGGGTCATCGGAGGACCAAGATATCTCCGAGTCGGAGTCCTCGCTGCAGCGGCGGCCGCCAGCCTGCGCTGTTCCAGCTCGGTGTCCAATGCCGCGTGGCCGGCCAGCTCCTCCTGTGCTTCCTTCTCCGCTTCAGCCAGGGCCGCGACGTCCCTGACCGGGTGGAGGAGGTCGGTGATGTCTTCGGAGTCGAACTCCTCGGAGGAGCTCGAGGCCGGAGGAGGTGGAGTGGGAGGTGAAGGTGGAGGTGGAGGCGCGGCAGCCTGGCCGCGTCCGGCGCTACTCATGGTGGATCTGCTGAAAGCTAAGAGGAAGCGGCGCTACAGCAGCGGCTCCTAGGGTTTAGTGGGGAGGAGATGAGATGCTCGCGCCCTGTTTATATAGGTCGGAGATGAAATCAAAATTACATACTCCTCCCCTCACGTCTCCACACCTACAGCAAAGTATGTCTGCTAAAAAAAAAACCTACCGTAAAATATACCATAGGTGGTCTAGACTTCCATAGGTGCGTATATATCATCAGTCTCTACCATTGATCGATCAATGAAAAAATTAGTCGGTTCATCCGCGGCTGGTGAGCCTCAGAAAATAAAATAAAAATAACCAGTGCCACGACTCGACCAAAGCCAAGAAAAATAGTTACTCACATGTGGGCTGTGACGTCAAAAAACGCCAAGAAAAACTCAAGATAATCTACTAAAGTCAGTGCCGCTTAAGGGCATCTCCAGCGGCACGATGCATTTCGGACGCCCAAAAGTGGTCGCGAGCGTCCGTTTGCGTCTCCCTACGGACATATTTTGTCCGGAGGTTTGCGTTGCCCTGCGGACATATTTTGTCCGCGCGTCCGTTTGCGTCTGGGTGTGCTCCCACCGGGGCGACCCATTTTTTGAATTGCAACATAGTTAAAAACTTTTAAAGTAGTACATATAAATGCATAAAAACTATATAAAATAGATCTATAGGCCTAGACTACTTGCTTCCTGACGGGCCGGCACTGTCATTGCGCCGTCGCCGTCGTTCGCCGCCTCCCGCGCCGGCTATGGCCGGTGCGCCCCGGCTTAGTGCCTGCTCCAGCCTCGCGTTGGCGGCGTCGTCCTTGAGCGTCTCGAAAGACTCGACGATGGCCCTCGCTTTGCCGCCCTCCTCCGTAGGCGCATCAGGGTCATCGGAGGACCAAGATATCTCCGAGTCGGAGTCCTCTGCTGCAGCGGCGGTCGCTAGCCTGCGCTGTTCCAGCTCGGTGTCCAATGCCGCGTGGCCGGCCAGCTCCTCCTGTGCTTCCTTCTCCGCTTCAGTCAGGGCTGCGACGTCCCTGACCGGGTGGAGGAGGTCGGTGATGTCTTCGGAGTCGAACTCCTCGGACGAGCTCGAGGCCGGAGGAGGTGGAGTGGGAGGTGAAGGTGGAGGTGGAGGCGCGGCAGCCTGGCCGCGTCCGGCGCTGCTCATGGTGTATCTGCCGAAAGCTAAGAGAAAGCGGCACTACGACAACGGCTGCTAGGGTTTAGTGGGGAGGAGATGAGATGCTCGCGCCCCTGTTTATATAGGTCGGAGATGAAATCAAAATTACGTACTCCTCCCCTCACGTCTCCACACCTACAGCAAAGTATGTCTGCTAAAAAAAAACCTACCGTAAAATATACCGTAGGTGGTCTAGACTTCCATAGGTGCGTATATATCATCAGTCTCTACCATTGATCGATCAATGAAAAAATTAGTCGGTTCATCCGCGGCTGGTGGGCCTCAGAAAATAAAATAAAAATAACCAGTGCTACGACTCGATCAAAGCCAAGAAAAATAGTTACTCACGTGTGGGTTGTGACGTCAAAAATCGCCAAGAAAAACTCAAGATAATCTACTAAAATCAGTGCCGCTTAAGGCATACTCCCTCCATCCGAACGAGCATGCTTTTAGAGATTTATTTTTAACCAAAAAATTAAACCACGTATATAAAGAATATCTGATATAGAGTCGGTATCATTTTAAAGTTGTTTTTCAATATGAATTTAATGTTGGCTCAGCCCCAATACGTCAGGTGCAGATCTGGAGGGAAGTTATCACTGCCTCATGGAACCAGGAGCACAGAAGCTTTGAACAGAGACTACCAGATTTGTTCTCTTGTCTGCGATTGTCTCAATATGTACGGGTGATTGTAATTTTATCATGCCAAGCTTCATGTTGGGCTTGACATGCCAAGCTTTATGTACTTCTGATGAATTTACTGTAATTGATGGTGTTAAACCGAGCTAGGGGTTAACAAGCGAGAACCATTGTTCGTTATAACCGATAAAAAGGTGCATAGCCAAGTTGAGTTTAAAACTACTAAAGTTGAGTTTTGTGAATCTATTTTGAAGTGGGCGTGAAACTACTTTGTTTTTTATGAGATACTGGTGGAACTATTCGCTCTTTTTGTGGATTTAATGAAACATTTCTAAAACTGATTTGAATTATGTGCGGACGTACATACTGAAATATTTGTGTGAAAAATGAAACTATTGTGAAACTGGATTGAATTTGAATTACGTGAAAAACTACTTAAAGTGGCTTTCCCAAGGTCTGCATGCCACACTAGCCTAGTTGCCTCCTTCTGGCATGAGTTTGGTTGAATATATTTGGCTTGAGTGTTTTGGAGTGGTATATGTAGATATAGTTGGATTTATTTGAAACAAATTTGAAACTACCTATATTGCGGTAGATTTAGATAAAATATACTTGCATAGCCGAATTTTGTTGATCGTTAGATCGTGCGGCGAAGGAACTACCTATATTTGATGTTTATTTTGCGATCGGTATGTAAATTATGTAAGTATGAACTATGAATTTTATTGTCAAACTTGTTTGCGATGAACAATTCTCCCGCTAGATTTAAATTTCAAGTTTTCATTTCCGATTACGGGTTCTATTATGTGCCACCTCTAAATTCACTCAAAAATGTTTTTCGAGAGATTAAACTCACATTTTTAATTCGCGTGTTTACGAGCTGTGTTAAGATACTCCAATAACTCTACTACAAACAAACCACGCTCGATTTTCAGGGTTTTAAGTAGGCTCTCCAGGAAACTCCCAAAGAAAAGTAGGCTTTCCAGGCAAAGCCCGCCCAAGGATGCGTATGTGGCCAAGGGAAGGCCACGTCCCCTGGCACAGGATGCTACTGAAGCTAATTTTGCTTACCCGGAGCATTGTGGGATCGTGAAAATGTATGTCCTCGTTTATATAGGCGACGATTATATAGAATTAGGTCATCTTCAATGAGCCAATGTAAAACGAACGTCTAAATTGTTTTCGCGCGTTTGTTTGCGTTAATTGAAATGGTCAAAACTGACCATGTCAGTTTGCGTCGGGGGCTCCCCCTAGCGGTATGACGCAAAAAAGAACTAAGTTCGCATTGTTTAAACATTATTTACATAGTGATAAAAAGAAAAATATAAAATATAAAAACTAAAAGCCCTAGCCTACTCCTCGTCATCGTTGAGCACAACGAAGTCCGGTACCTGCCACGGCCAGTTGGCAACCGGCGGAATGCCGGTGCCACCGGTGGTGCAGGTAGAGGAGCCCACGGGTTGAACAACGGAGGTGGAGGCGTCGGTGGGTGCGGGACCGAGTCCTGCAGCGTCTGTTGTAGGGCATGTTCCTCCGTGAGGCTGGGCAGCATGAACTGGCACTACAAAAGAATTGGCATGTAGAGACACTATTTTGGTCCAGTAGAGACACTTAAATTGCTCGTACGTAGTTATAGAGACACTTTCCATATTGTCTCAAAAGTGTCACTAAGGGCGGTGTCTCTACGTGCTAAGAACAATAGTAATAATGTCTTTACATTTTAGAAGACATAAAATAGTCATTATATTGTGTCTCTAGTGTAAATAAATGTGAAGAAACCATGTGAAAAGCAATACTCGAACTCATGATCTTAATGATTAAGACTTAATCCATTAACCATCTCACCCTTTCACAAGTATATGTTGATACTTGGAACAAATTTCTAATTAGTATTGCCCACCATGGCCCAAACATAGAACAAATGTCTCTAGAGAACAAGAAAAATGCCTCAAACATTACCTCTAGAGGAAAAATAAAGGCATACAATCAAGTGTCTCATGGATTTCCTCTTGATAACTTATCTGTGACACTTTTGAAGTGTCTCATAAGTTGTCTATAGAATGAAAATTGCAATACCTTACATAAATGTCTCAACTAATGTCCCTATATTTGAGACTATTTCTGAAGTGTCTCAAAAAGTGCCACTACAATATGCAAAGTGTCTTAATGTGATTTTTTGTGAGGCAAAGTAGGAAGTGTCTCTAGTAAAATGTATCTATGGAAGGTTTTTCTTGTAGTGTGGGTGGCGTACCGGGGCAGCGGCGGCTGCACCGGTTGGTCCACCTGTGAGACGAGGACAACGAGCCTCTCGATCTCCCGTCGGTCATGGTCGGCAGGAAGTCAAACTTCTGGCCCTCCGCCATTGTCGCTTGCTAGTCGTGGAAGACGCAGGCGATGAAGTTGTCGATGATGTCCTTATCCCCGTCGTTCTGGTAGGCCAGCGCGTACGCGTCGTCGTCCTCGTCGTCGTCGTCCTGTGGAGGTGTCGACGGGTCTCGTGTTCGACGAAAAGGCGGCGGCAGGTGAGCAAACGAGAAGTCCCAGTCATCGAGGAAGCCCACATGTCGGTCCGGCGCCAGGTGTGCCACTGATTTGAGATGACGGCGAAGGCTGGATCATCGAAGAGGTTCGGCAGCAGGTAAACCTGCCTACGTCGGACCTCGTCGCTCCTTTCCGGATCCCGAAGATGCACCAGTGGGGCAGGCACCCAACGGTAGCTGAGCCGCTAGCCGCCGCTAAGAAGGTGCACGTCCTTCCAGCGATCACGCGCCAGCCAGTTGGCGTGCAGCACCCGCACCACCTCGACGGGCAGCAACACCCTATTCGGCCGTGTGTCCTTCTTGGTGCCGCTGTTGAACGCCTCAGAGTCATGCTTTTTTCCCATGGTGGATGCGGTGGCGGAGCGGAAGTTTCAGTGGTATGGGCAATGGCAGGGATGGTGCCTGGCACCTTTTTAAAGGTTGGCCACACGCGGGACACGGTGCCATTGATGGCGGCGTAGAAGCCTAGCCGCCGCCCACCAGTCCTGATGCGGAAGAGGAAGTGGCGCCATTGATGACGAAGGTTGCGGCGCAGAGGTGGAAGCGAAGACCGCGGAAGTGAAGCGATGCGATCGAAAAAGGTCGCTGCCAAGTGGGCCCATGGGAAAAGCCCTCGGACACTCGGCGTGACCGCGCATCATCCACAGTGACGCGTCTGAGCGCAAATATGCGTCGCGTTTGCGTCTCCGCGAATGGCTCGGTCACTATGTGTCGGCCGTTGGGCACGAATGGCTCAGTCACTATGCATCGGACTAATGGGCTTGATCTTGATAGATTGCGGAATATGATTGTATTGATATGCGGTAATTGATTATTACATTGAGCCTCTTGGGATGTTTATATAGTAGAGAAGACTGGAGGGCAAGAAGCCTAGTAGAGATATAATTGAAGTACAATCTTAAACTACCTAATATAACTAAACGTAATATACTCTAACACCCCCCCCCACCCCCTCCCCCCAGTCGGGTGACGCGGATGGTCCGACTAGAGAAGAAGCCGAAGACGTGGTGTAGCCCTTGATGCCGATGTCGATGAAGCCATTGTTTGTTGTGGTCGATGGTGCTGTGTTTGATGTAGTCGCCTTGGAGAACGTAGTTGAGGTAGATGGTGTTTTGGTCGTTGTCGTCGTTAAGCCCAGGAAGACGCTCGAAAGGGGGGAGACGATGTCGTAGTTGTTGTGGTCGAAGTAGTAGGCGACACGCCGCGTCGAGCTTGCCGGGCTCGGGAGCGCGCCGGGGATGAAGGCATGCGCCGGTGTTGCCAGTACCGTACGTGCGAAGACAGGGACCACCATGAGCCGTGCGCGCTAGAATTGGATGGAGTAGCAAAGAAGGCCTCTGTGATCGGTCGGTGCGTAGAAGTTGTCCGCCGATTGTTGGAGTAGACGAAGTAGCTTTAAGAAAAAAAAAATAAGCACGAGCGTGCAAATAAAAATAGACTGCAACTCTGGCGGCGAGGTCGTGGTGGACGAAGACGACGATGTAGTTTTTGAAGTAGATTCCGAGGATTAAACCCGGGTTCCGCGTAGATTCTCGTGGTGTCGAAGAAGATTCCCGTTGATGTTGATGATGATCATGAGTGTTGGCGACGATACGGTTGTGGGCGACGATGACCACACACGATGTAGATGTTCACGGCGCGGAGTAGATCGGCTTGGTGCCGTGACGACTTGGCCATGTAGACGAGCAGCTCTTGCTGGCCGTGTAGACGAGAGCTCATCCATCCATGTCCCATGAAGACGTACGCACGTGCACGTGGGATTTAGCTTGAACGGAAGATTCGCCGGATGTGCAGCTCGCGGCCGGCTGAATGACTTGAGGTTGTTCGTACAGAATTGCACGGATGGCAATCAGACTAATCGATATATGTTGGTGGCTAAGAAGAAACATATCTAAGAGAAAAAAAAAACGAAATTTGCTAAACAAAGAAACTAATATAAAGAAGAAACTAGCTACGAGATTGGATGCCCCCGGCGGAGATCATGAAGATCGATCTCCACAGGGGCGGTGGAAGCTTATGCGGATTAATTTATCTAATGAGAATGATCGGTTTGTTTGGAACTTATCAACAAATGGTTTGTTTACAGTGAAATCTATGTATGAGGATCTTATGAATGACCATACACCCTTTCTGCGAAAATATCTTTGGAAAGTTAAAGTTCTTTTAAAAATAAAAATATTCATGTGGTTCTTGAGTAATAAGGTTTTGCTTACTAAAGACAATTTAACGAAAAGGAGATGGCAGGGATGCACAAGGTGTGTTTTTTGTGGTGAACATGAGACTATCGAGCATTTGTTCATCGCTTATCCGTTAGCTAAAATACTTTGGCGTACGATTAATTTTACTTTTGCTTTCCCACCTCCAAGCAATATTACAAATATGTTTGGTAATTGGCTAAATGGTGTTGATAGACAATCTAAGGCATTCATCCGTATTGGGGTTTCTGCCTTATGTTGGTCTATATGGAGGGTAAGGAATGATATTATTTTTAACAAAAAACATTCTTTTCACTTTTTGCAGGTTATCCATATGGTGGCACATTGGGTCCAGTTGTGGGCACTTCTGTCACCGGAGGGACAGCAGGATGCTATGACTACTGGATGCACACGGCCAGATGGTCGCTCAGGATATCTTGTGCCAGGCTGGCTGGCGGCACAATAGACGGATACAATGATGTGTAGTCTGTCTTTTCTTGTTTTTTTCCGCTGGTTGATTTTTGTATCAACTCTGGGCGATGCCTGAGATGTTTTAATCTTGTACTCATAAACGCTTAATAAAAGGCCGTGTGCATCATCATGATGCAGAAGCCGGGGTTTCATTCCCCATTTCAAAAAAACAGGGGCGGTGGAAGCGGTGGGTGGTTAAACCCTAGGTCGGCGAAAAGAACCACTCTGATACCATGATAGATTGTGGAATATGATTGTATTGATATGCGGTAATTGATTATTACATCGGTTTTGCTATGTCTCAGTCAACTGAGAATTTCTTAAGTCTCAGTCACCCACAAAAATGAACTTGAGTTGCACTTTTCTGTCGAAAAAGTGCAATTGCACTTTTCTACTAGAAAAGTGCAACTGATCCGAGTTGCACATTTTTTTGAACTGCAGATGCACTTTTCTGAGGTGACTGAGACTTAAGAAAATCTCAGTCAACTGAGACATAGGTACACCCTTATTACATTGAGCCTCTTGGGTTGTTTATATAGTAGAGAAAACTTGGAAAGCAAGAAACCTAGTAGAGATATAATTAAAGTACAATCTTAAACTACCTAATATAACTAAACTTAATATACTCTAATAGATCCAAGACGCTTTTTTCGATCGCGGAAGCAAAACAGTTGTTCTCCGTTTGCGTCGCCCAGTGACTATTTACGTCGCCCGTCCTACAGTTATTTGTACTCCCTCCGTGCAGAAATATAAGACGTTAAGGAAAACTAGGCCAACTTTTGTCACGTTCACGAAACTTGCGGGTTTCCAAAAATGCCCTCCTGCCAAAATCGGGACCGTCTCCCTCGTCTCTCCCTCGAAGCTTCCTCTCGCGACCGAACACAGCACCACCCCACCTTCCGCCACCGATCCAGATCGACCGCCGCCGGAATAGCGCCCCTACTCCTCGCCGCCAGCAGGGCTTCCCTCATCAGCCTTGAACTCCTGGACTATCGGCGCTTCGGTGCCTCTCCTCCTGGTAACCGGGTGGAGCGGCCCGCAACGAGGGACGCGGCAGTGTGGTCAAATGTCTCATTTTGATGCGCCGGGGAGGGAGCTTAGTGCGGTGGCGCTGAGCGGCGTGCGACGGATCTAGATCGGGTCGAATTGATCCCGGTGTAGCTTGGCTGCTGGCGATCGATTCCGGAGCGGCCTGGCTCCTAGCGATCGATTCTGGAGCGGCCTGGCTCCTGGCGATCGATTCCGGCGACGCGCGTGGATCGGACGCGGTGGATCGGGAGCTCTGCCATCAATTCCCCACCGGAATCCAGCTGGTGGATTGAATCGAGAGTTCGCGAGACGCGCGGATGGATATGATGCTGGGCGGAGGCGATCTAGACGATCGATTCAAAGTCCGAATTGTTTCCGACAAGTGGGAGGGGTATTTTTGTACATTTTGCTGTTTTTGGGGTTGTCGGAAAATGCCCGACGTCTTATATTAAAAAACGGAGGGAGTATGTGCCATGGACGGATAGATCTGATCACGGTCGATAAGGTCGGACCACCGGGCCATATCACGTGTTCCACGAGAGGGGCCCCGTGTCGTTGGATCAATTGGTCATTAATAGTAAGGTTCTTTCAAAATAAAAATAAAACTAGGACGATGTCCAGCTGCATATATAATTGCTCCCGGCCCGTCAATTTCATCTCACTAGCTAGTCAGCTCCCATACCACATTGCTTAATATCCTCACTAGTTATTGCTACTCGCCTACTCCAACACCAGGAGGAAGACGAGAGGAGATGGATCGAATAGGTGAAGTGGTGGTGGCAGAGTCCTGCCTCGTGACGCCGAGTACGGAGACGCCGAGGAGAGCCCTATGGCTCTCCCCGCTCGACCTCTTCTACGCCAACAGAGGCCACATCCCGCTCGTCTCTTTCTACCGTCCTTCCTCCAGCGGCGCCACCGACTTCTTCGACGTGACTAGGCTCAAGACGGCGCTAAGCAAGGCCCTCGTCCCCTTTTACCCTCTTGCCGGCCGGCTCGACGTCGGCCAAGACAGCAGGCTGCAGATCAACTGCGATGGCCAGGGCGCGCTCTTTCTCGTGGCCCATACCTCTAGTCTCACCGTCGAAGACTTGAGTGACTTTAAGCCGTCGCCGGAGCTACGAAGGCTGCTCGTTCCCCACCTCAACTCAGCCGAGGCGGCACCTATCATCTGCGCCATCCAGGTATAGTAATACTGTATTAGTTTTTTCTTTTCTTTCAATCAAATCAAAACTCGTATAGTTACCCTGGAACAAGCCACACACTGCACTACGCATGCTTTATCTTAGGGTGGACTTTCTGAGCAGCCGGTGAACACCCCTATCTGTGTTGTTCATAGGTGCGTCAAGATCCATATTTAGCTCTTAAAAAAAACAGTACAAACGCGGACACTTATATATATGTATATATATTCATCCCTATAAACGCACACACGCACACTTTACCCCTATGAGCACCTTTGGATTGGATCTTGAAATTGACGAAGTCACCATACACGTCTCGCTGTCGACGGGAACGTCGAATATTTCACCTTTATGAGATACACATATATCAAACTTAGGATTTGAACTCTGGTGGGCTGGAGATACAAACACCCTCCTAACCACCCAACCTTAGGTTGGTTCTCAAATTTAGCTCGTTTTCTTCTAAACCAACTTTCATGCTTTCAATCTCTCACACAATACAATATATGGATTTGACAGTCTAGTTGTAATGTTTCAATTAATATCATATAAAGTTTGAGAGGTAACAAAATTTTGAAAAAGGCGTGCATTACCAAATTCAGTAGTAAAGCCTACTCCTGGCGCTATATATAATATTGCCATGTCATCTATCTTCATTCTTATCGAAAATATATACAATAGTTAGAAGTAAGTGCCTAAAGTGCACATCTGAACCTGACCTGGTATGCTCTTTCTCCGTTAACTTTTTTACAAAAAAATAGCAAATAAATTTTTTTAATCTAATTTTTTTACAGTGAACGTGAGAATGTGTTCAAACTACAAGCAACATCGCGGTTTGAAATGACATGTTTGGTGATCTATGCAAAAATAACAAAATTTGGTGTTGTTTGGAGCATTTAGATTTGTTGTTGCAACAATCAGATTTATCTTTTTTGCACAGACCAACACATAAACCTTTTCTCGAATTTTTTTGGCATGGTATTAGTACACATGTTCATAATCATCTTACAGAAAATTCAGGTTATTTTATTTTATTTTCTATTTTTTCTAATTCTTTTTATAAACCAACAGCATTTGAGCTCGGGAGCACAAAAACCATGTTCTCTACTACCTTATGAGTAAATACCTCACTTTGTACTATCACAAAGCACCAAGTGACCTAGAAGCTTGTGTTGCAGCTTGCTGTTATCCAACAGTTCCCGTTTATTCCTTTATTCTTTCTCTTCAAACTAAGTAAAAATATAGTATTATTTAATTTGTTATAGTCTGCTAGTTTAGTGTACTTATTTTGGTGCTCAATGCTCAATCACAACAATATTTCAGTGATATACAAAGTTTCCATTTCATTAGATACTCCCTCCCATATATAATAAGTGTTGGGGTTTTAGTTTATTTTAGTTTAAATCGAAACTGAAATCCCAACACTAGTTATGGATCGGAGAGCAGATAAAGTTTGAGAGACAAAAGAAACTTGAAAAAAGCATGGTTTGTAGTTGTCATGGTGCTCAATGGTCAATCACAACTTCCATTCCGGCTGCAGGTTACCTTTTTCAGGTGCGGTGGGGTTGCCATAGGGGCGGCGCTGCACCATCTCGCCGTGGACGGCAACGCTGCGTCTTACTTCTTTCGGGCATGGACTGCCTTCTGCAGGGACGGCGAGAGAGCCGTGGTGGACCTGCCCTGCCACGACCGGGCCCTGCTGTCCGCGCGTGAACCGCCGGTCGTCCGTCCCGACGCCCTCTCCATTCTCTGCCCATCGCTAAACTTATCTGAGGCGTCGGGCCCCGTCGCCACCGAGGTTTTCCTCCTCGGCAAGGACCACGTCTCCGCTCTCAAGCGCATCTGCGGCGCCACCACCTTCTGCGCCGTGAGCGCGCACATGTGGCGGTGCATGTGCTTGGCCCGACGGCTGCTTCCGGGCTCCACCACGCGGCTCGTGTTCCCGGCCAACGTCCGGCGCAGCCTCAACCCGCCGCTCCCGGACCGCTACTTCGGCAACGCCGTCATCATCCTGGCCACCGCAGGCAAGACACAAGATATCATCGCCCCGGGCGGCCTGGCCTCCGTCGCGGGAAGGATCAGAGGCCTCATCGGCCGGATGGACGACGAGGTGGTGCGCTCGGCGGTCGACCAACTCGAGGTGGCCAAGATCGACGGACGGCCTGCTCGGGGAAGCCTGCCGGCAACGGACCTGAGGGTGATCAGCTGGCTGGGCATGCCGCTCTACGACATGGACTTCCGTTGGGGGAAGCCGGTGGCGGCGCTGCGTGCTGAATCAAACTACGGAGGCTTCGTGCACCTGATGGACGCTTCGCCACAAGACGGCGGCGGCGTGCGCGTTATCGCGTGTGCAGAGGCCGCAATTCTCAGTGACTTTAAGCGGTTGTTGTACGCCAACCTGCAGCACTCCGTGCTCTAGCCGGCTGCAATTCCTACGATAATCAGCACGGCAGCTTTACATCTCTCAAAAGTTTGATGTGTGCGATATGCTTAGCTCTGTGTATGTGTTCTTGAGTTGAAGTGTGTTGTTCTTGTAAGTTGATCCAGTATCATGTGAAGTTTACAGTTGCCTGGAAGCCCTTTTTTGTGCAACAATAATATTTCGTCTATCACACTAGTACAGAACCTTTACATACATCTGAAATGAAATGGCTCATCACACGTGGTATACCGCTGAAATGGCTCATCACATGGTTCAGGTAAAGGTAGGCGATCAGCGCATATGGTTTACTTAACCGTGTGCGAAGGATCGCTTTTTGCACATATTATTATTTCGGATTTGCTAATTCTCAGTATACTGGAAATTAGCTTAACTCTTAGTAAAGTCCATAGCCGTTGGATCTGTATCCTTAGGATTGGTGCCGGACTTTTAAACATAAGACCCTTGGCCCGGCTTTATATATAAAGCCATCACGGCAACCAAAGAGTAGCGATACAACACACACCCAACATAAGACTGATGCCTCCAAAGTGCTGGTGCCACAATACAAATCACTACAGGAATGGAGCTAGACGCCGACGGCCAAACTGTACGCCGACGGCTTTTTATCGGGGCCGTCGGCGTACGGCCTCGCCGGGGCAGCTCAGGAAGCCGACCGTCGGCGTACAAATACCGTCGGCGTAGAGGAGGCTATGCCGAGGGCAGCCGTCGGCGTCACCTTGGCCCTCGGCGTATCACCGGCATCGCCTCTGGCCCAGTCCGCGCCGTCGTCGCCCGCTCACGGCGTCAGTCAGACGCCGACGGCCACCCTCGGCATAGGGCATGGACACCCTATGCCGACGGCCACCCTCGGCATATAGGATTTTTTTATTTTTTTCCCTCTCTCATATTACTTCATAATATGTTTCTATTATTTATTTACTATTATGAATTATGTAAAAAATGGTTCTATTTTTAAGAATTCGTAGATGGCATATGTAGGTCCCATGGGTGACGCTCTTCGCAGACGGGTCAACCGGAGCCACTAGGCCCAACATTTGCTATCGATGTACATATGGGTAGATCCGCGGGGTCCCCGCCCTACGGTTTCCGAACCCTAACCCTAACCCTAACCGTAACCCTAACTCTAACCCTAACTCTAACCCTAACCGTAACCCTAACTCTAGCCCTAACCCTAACCCTAGGGTTTCCACATACATTGCTAACTCTAACCCTAACCCTAACCCTAACTCTAACCTAACCCTAGGGTTTCCACATACATTGCTAACTCTAACCCTAACCCTAACTCTAACCTAACCCTAGGGTTTCCACATACATTTCTAACCCTAACTATAACCCTAACAGATCACTTGGTAAAACCCTAACCCTAGGGTCCCGCCCTAGGGTTTTCCAAGAAATAGATCACCGGAGCGTCAGAATTGTTGGAAAACTTGCTTCTGCCCCTAACATACATGTACAAGTGTGATGTAAGGTTTGGCTAACCTTGGATGTACCCAGACGATTTCCCGCATAATGGGCTACAGTTGGTAAAATCCAGGATCTGTATGTGGAAACCCCCGCCATGGCTCGAACGGAGCCTATTTTATGGTAAAGTATGCCCAACCTATGGTTTCCATGTACATATGTCCTAAACAAAGCAAAATAAATAAAAAAGTCCACTGGTAAACCCTCGCACGGAGAAAGCTATAGGGGTAGATGTGGGGTCCCCGCCCTAGGGTTTTCCAAGATACAGACCACCGGAGCGTCGGAATCGCTGGAAAACTTGTGTGTGCCCACATGGCATGCACAAAAGTGATTTGAGATGGTTTTATATCCAAGGATACCCCCCAAGGTGTGTCCGGCTTCTCGGGGGTTCTACACTTAGCGATTCGGATGTATAGGGGGGAACTCCCTCGGAAACTGGAGAGAAAAGTGATACATTTAAGAACTTAAGACCCAGACACGATACAAAACACTTAAATAACTAGACCCACACACATACCAAAGCGCTTAAAGTACTAGACCCACACACGAACCAAAACACTTAAAGAACTAGACGCACACACAAACCAAAACATTTAAAGAACTACACCCACACACGAATAAAGCACTTAATGCTAGACACACGGACTCGACACACACACATATTAATCAGAGAAGTCGAAATCTTCGTCCTCGCTGGGGGTGTCCTTTGAAGCGGTGGTTGTGAAGATCCACGACCACCGTTCATCATCCTCCCCCCATGTCAACGCCTCTCCTTTGGCGTACTCTGCTTCAACCTCGCCTTCCTCTGCCGCTTTCCCGCCCTCCTCTCTCTCTCCGTACGTCCGCTTGTCCTTCCGAATGCGCGCTCTGCCTCGACGGCTCCGGGATGGTCTCTGCGCCACCGTGCCATGAACTGCTCGTCCGCCTCGGTGGTATCAATCCGCCGCTGGCCACCTGTACCGCCGCGCTTCACCCTGTGAGCGAAGTAGCGGCTCGGTAGAGAGACTCTGAGCTTCCGTTAGAGACCTGACCTCCGGGAAGTTCATTTCATGGCGCGGGCCAAACCTCCAAGCCGCAACGTCGTATGCGCGGCCGGCCTCCTTCGTGTGAAGCGAGCCACACACGCGTACCACCGGCGGTGATTTCAGCCACGAAATGTCCCGCAGGCCGCAGGCGAACGCCGATGAAGCCCGTGTTGCTACGGCGACGAGGAGCCATCTCGCGGCAGCTCAGCTCAGAGGATTTTGTGGTGCTGTTGGATGAGAGAAGTGATGAGGGGAGAAATGTTGCTGGTGTTGTTAGTGGAGAAGACATGGCTATATATAGGCCGACGAGGGGCTGAAACGGCGGGAAAACTTGGCGGGAGAGAATGGGCGGGAAAGGGTGGGCGGGAAAACTGGGGGGGAGAGAAGGCGCGGGAAAGGGTGGGCGGGAAAACTTGGCGGGAAATCATGGCGGGAAAAAGGACGGGAGAAGCGGGAAAGGGTGAGCGGGAAAAAGGGCGAGAGAAGTAGTAGGGCGAGGGAATGGCCCCAAAACTTGTGTGTCCACATGGAATGCACAAAAATGATTTGAGATGGTTTTATATCCAAGGCTACCCCCAGTGTGTCCGGCTTCTCGGAGGGGGTTCCTACACTTAGGCAGATTACGCATGTATAGGGGGAACTCTCTCGGAGGTGAACCCGAGAGAAACTTGAGATCATATGGGGTGATCCTTGTTTCCACATGTACCGATGACCTAACCAAGCTCAAATGGAGGCATATGCCCACCGGGGACCCCGATGGGATGCAGTCAAAGGGGTAGACCGCGCGGTCAACAGAACTAGGGTTTCGTCGGAAATCGAGCATTGGATCTAGGGAATGGCCCAAAACTTGTGTGTGTCCACATGGAATGCACAAAAGTGATTTGAGATGGTTTTATATCCAAGGCTACCCCAGGTGTGTTCGGCTTCTCGGACAGGGGGTTCGTACACTTAGGCAGATTCTGCATGTATAGGGGGAACTCCCTCGGAGGTGAACCGGAGAGAAACTTGAGATCATATGTGATGATCCTTGTTTCCACATGTACCTATGACCTAACCAAGCTCAAATGGAGGCATATGCCCACCGGGGACCCCCGATGGGATGCAGTCAAAGGGGTAGACCGCGCGGTCAACAGAACTAGGGTTTCGTCGGAAATCGAGCATCGGATCTAGGGAATGGCCCCAAAACTTGTGTGTGTCCACATGGAATGCACAAAAGTGATTTGAGATGGTTTTATATCCAAGGCTACCCCCCAGCTTCTCGGACGGGGGTTCCTACACTTAGGCAGATTCTGCATGTATAGGGGGAACTCCCTCGGAGTTGAACCAGGAGAGAAACTTGAGATCATATGGGATGATCCTTGTTTCCACATGTACCTATGACCTAACCAAGCTCAAATGGAGGCATATGCCCACCGGGGACCCCCGATGGGATGCATCAAAGGGGTAGACCGCGGTCAACAGAACTAGGGTTTCGGAAATCGAGCATCGGATCTAGGGAATGGCCCCAAAACTTGTGTGTGTCCACATGGAATGCACAAAAGTGATTTGAGATGGTTTTATATCCAAGGCTACCCCCCAGGTGTGTCCGGCTTCTCGGACGGGGGTTCCTACACTTAGGCAGATTCGCATGTATAGGGGAACTCTCGGAGGTGAACCGGAGAGAAACTTGAGATCATATGGGGTGATCCTTGTTTCCACATGTACCTATGACCTAACCAAGCTCAAATGGAGGCATATGCCCACCGGGGATCCCCGATGGGATCAAAAGGGTAGACCGCGCGGTCAACGAACTAGGGTTTCGTCGGAAATCGAGCATCGATGTAGGGAATGGCCCAAAAACTTGTGTGTGTCCACATGGAATGCACAAAAGTGATTTGAGATGGTTTTATATCCAAGGCTACCCCCAGGTGTGTCCGGCTTCTCGGACGGGGTTCCTACACTTAGGCAGATTGCATGTATGGGGGAACTCCCTCGGAGGTGAACCGGAGAGAAACTTGAGATCATATGTGATGATCCTTGTTTCCACATGTACCTATGACCTAACCAAGCTCAAATGGAGGCATATGCCCAGGGGACCCCGATGGGATGCATCAAAGGGGTAGACCGCGCGGTCAACGAACTAGGGTTTCGTCGGAAATCGAGCATTGGATCTAGGGAATGGCCCCAAAACTGTGTGTCCACATGGAATGCACAAAAGTGATTTGAGATGGTTTTATATCCAAGGCTACCCCCCTGTGTGTCCGGCTTCTCGGACATGGGGTTACCACACTTAGGCAGATTCGCATGTATAGGAACTCCTCGGAGGTGAACCGGAGAGAAACTTGAGATCATATGTGATGATCCTTGTTTCCAAATGTACCTATGACCTAACCAAGCTCAAATGGAGGCATATGCCCACCGGGGACCCCCGATGGGATGCAGTCAAAGGGGTAGACCGCGCGGTCAACAACTAGGGTTTCGTCGGAAATCGAGCATCAGATGTAGGGAATGGCCCCAAAACTTGTGTGTGTCCACATGGAATGCACAAAAGTGATTTGAGATGGTTTTATATCCAAGGCTACCCCCAGGTGTGTCCGGCTTCTCGGACAGGGGGTTCCTACACTTAGGCGATTCTGCATGGGGGAACTCCCTCGGAGTTGAACCGGAGAGAAACTTGAGATCATATGGGATGATCCTTGTTTCCACATGTACCTATGACCTAACCAAGCTCAAATGGAGGCATATGCCCACCGGGGACCCCCGATGGGATGCAGTCAAAGGGGTAGACCGCGCGGTCAACAGAACTAGGGTTTCATCGGAAATCGAGCATCGGATCTAGGGAATGGCCCCAAAACTTGTGTGTGTCCACATGGAATGCACAAAAGTGATTTGAGATGGTTTTATATCCAAGGCTACCCCCAGGTGTGTCCGGCTTCTCGGACAGGGGGTTACTACACTTAGGCATTCTGCATGTATAGGAACTCCTCGGAGTTGAACCGGAGAGAAACTTGAGATCATATGGGATGATCCTTGTTTCCACATGTACCTATGACCTAACCAAGCTCAAATGGAGGCATATGCCCACCGGGGGACCCCCGATGGGATGCAGTCAAAGTAGACCGCGCGGTCAACAGAACTAGGGTTTCGTCGGAAATCGAGCATCGGATGTAGGGAATGGCCCCAAAACTTGTGTGTGTCCACATGGAATGCACAAAAGTGATTTGAGATGGTTTTATATCCAAGGCTACCCCCCAGGTGTTTCCGGCTTCTCGGACAGGGGGTTACTACACTTAGGCAGATTCTGCATGTATAGGGGGAACTCCCTCGGAGTTGAACCGGAGAGAAACTTGAGATCATATGTGATGATCCTTGTTTCCACATGTACCTATGACCTAACCAAGCTCAAATGGAGGCATATGCCGACGGGGGACCCCCGATGGGATGCAGTCAAAGGGGTAGACCGCGCGGTCAACGAACTAGGGTTTCGTCGGAAATCGAGCATCGGATCTAGGGAATGGCCCCAAAACTTGTGTGTGTCCACATGGAATGCACAAAAGTGATTTGAGATGGTTTTATATCCAAGGCTACCCCCCAGGTGTTTTCGGCTTCTCGGACAGGGGGTTCCTACACCCTCGGCATATAGCCGGCCGTCGGCATATGGTGCTCGCGCCGCACCGTTACATGGGAGCTGGTCGAGCCAGACCAGCTCCCAAACCCTAAACGCCCAAACCGCCCCGCGCCGCCAGCCTCTTTGCCGCCCGCGCCTCGCGTCGCGGCCGCCCCCGTCGCCGGCCGCCCGCTGCCCTCCCTCCCGGCCGCCCTCCCTCGCCCGCCCTCCTCTCCCCTATCCCGCCGCCGCCCGCTCTCCCCTCCCCGCCTCCTCCCCGCCGCCCCTCCTCCCCTATCCGCCGCCCGCCGTCGCTCTCTCCTCCTCCGCCCTCTCTTCTCCCTATCCCGCCGCCGCCCGCTGCCCTCCTCCCCGCCGCCCTCCCTCGCCCCCCGCCTCCTCTTACCCGCTCGCCGCCTCCTCTCCTCCTCGCGGCCCTCCTGCCCCCTCCCTCCTCCTCGCGCCCCGGCCTGCCGTCGCCCTCACGGTAAGGGTCCTCTTTTTTTATTTTTGCATTAGGTTTAGTTGTTGTAATTAATAGAAATAGAAATTAAATTGTGTAATTGATATGAAATAGAAAGAAAGAAATAGTAATAGAAAATGAAATTGCAAATGGAAATGAAATGGAAATTGCAAATGTGAAATAGAAATGAAATTGAAATAGAAATTGCAAACAGAAATAGAAATTGCAAATAGAAATAGAAATAGAAATTGGAAATGTGAATGTGGAATTTGTTCTAATAATGTGAATTTATAATAGGCCATGTGGTGACCGCCTCGTCATGAGCACCCCGGCGTGACGATCCGGGATCTTGACGCACTTCTCGACGGTCGCCGACATCGACACTCGGTTGTTGGACTACTTCCTCTACAGCCGAGGGTGAGCTAAAACATCGCCTCCCCTTCTCCGCATTTTCTTATGTCACTAGATTCATTTTCCAAGTCCAGTTGCGTAACCTAGGTGTCACTTCCCGTCCGCGAGCGTTACGCGGATAAATATGCATTAGTGGTCCGCATATTTTGAACCGTAACGCTTGCGGCATTTACGGGACAGTCGGCGGATGCGTAGTTGTCTACGTTTTCCATGTTCTACTCCGGTCCGAGTCAGGATTTCGGCGGCGCCTCCCCGTTGTTCTCCGGATGCACATCCTCTCGGCTTTTTGAGACGTATCGGGAGAGCAGCGGGGAGGTGCTGCCGAAATTCTCACTTGGACCGGGTAGAGCATGGAGAACGTAGCCAACTACGGATCCGGCGGCTGCTAGGAGCCCACCTAGTAGAGATGTAGGTTGATGCATGCGTTTCGCCCGGTAAAATAAATAAAAATATGATGCATTTAATTTCCTATTTGATATAAATGCTATGTCTATGGTTTGGCTCCCAATAAAGCAGAGGATGGTTGATAATGGATGGATGTACAATGAGCGTGTTAGTGCGACTGAGAAAACAGATGAGTGGACAAGGAAGACCCATTTTCTAGTGAATGAGTTAGCGCGTGGTACAAAGGGGCTGGTTCGGGCACTTTGCCCTTGTGTTCGCTGCGTGAAGCGTCAACGTCGTGGGAAGGATGAAATGTATAGACACCTTCTGCAATATGGGTATATGCATGGGTACGTCACGGAAATCGACTTTGATGAGCGTGAACGTGACAGAGGTGAGGTGATGCGGCAGCGGCTCAATGGCAATGCGTACGATGGAATTAGAGACTTTCTAGATGATCTCGTCCATGCCGATGTCCCGGATTCGCCACCTCTAGAACCGGAGGCGCCGCCAGAACCGGAGGCGCCGCCAGAACCGGAGGAACCAGAGCCAACCGCGAAGGCCTTCTATGATATGATTGCCGTGGCTAAGAGGCCTCTGTACGAGGGCGCCGCGATTTCTCAGCTCGATGCCATCTCCCAATGTCTAGCCGACAAGACCCGGTACAACACCACCCGTGAGGGCTTTGAAGCAAGTCTGAAAACAACTGGTAACATGTTGCCCAAAGATCATTGTCTGCCTCAAAGCCTGCACGCGACGAGGAGAATGATGAAGGACCTCAACATGGATTATCAAAGGATAGACTGTTGTCCGAAAGGCTGCGTTCTATTTTGGAGACAGTATGCGGAGGACAAGTACTGTCCCATCTGTAAGCAGTCTAGGTATGAAGAGGTAACGGGAAAGGATGGTCAGGTGAGGCAGTCAAGCACCGCAAAGTCGATTCTTCGATATCTCCCATTCATAAAAAGAATCCAGCGGCTTTACATGCACGAGGAGACAGCCAAACAGATGACGTGGCACAAGTATGGGAAGAGATTCGTGGACGAAAACAAGAAGTTGAAGATGGGACATCCATCCGATGGTACGGCATGGAAGAACTTCGATACAAAACACCGCCTTAAGGCAGCCGAGGCTCGGAATGTCAGAATTGCGATAGCAACAGATGGCTTCAATCCATATGGTATGTCCAATGCCAATTACAGTTGCTGGCCCGTGTTTGTTATTCCGCTCAATCTCCCTCCCGGAGTCCTAATGACGAGGAAGACCATGTTTCTGTCGCTGATCATTCCAGGCCCTCATTACCCGGGGAAGAATTTGAGTGTCTACATGCAGCCGATTGTGGAAGATTTGAACCACTCTTGGCACCACGGGACATTGACGTACGACCGAGCATCGAAGACAAACTTCTACATGAGAGTTTGGTTGCAGTATACCATGCATGACATGCCCGGGTACGCCCTAACATGTGGATGGTGTACAGCTGGTAAGTGGCCATGCCCAGTGTGCAGGCATCGGCTTGAGTTCCTTTGGCTACAGAAGGGTCGCAAGTATGTTGCGTTTGACACGAATCGACAGTTCCTCAAAAGGAGGCATCCGTTTAGAGAAGACAAAAAGAACTTCAAGAAGGGCAAAGTTGTGCATGAAAAAAAAGATGTGCCGAAGTTTGATGGTACACTTGTTGAAGCCGAGCTACGTGCTCTCGTGCCGGCAGCGACGCCAACTGGCCATCAATTTGAGGGATATGGTGTAACGCACAACTGGACTCACGAGGCGGCTTTAACGAAGCTCGAGTATTACAAGGACCTCGAACTTCCCCATAACATCGATGTGATGCACACTGTAAAGAATGTCGCGGAGTCCGTCTTTCACACATGCCTGAACATTCCCGGGAAGTCAAAGGATAATGTCAAGGCTAGAGTCGATATTGAGATCCTCTGTGATAGGGAAAAATTACACATGAAGCGTCCTATTGGCCGTCAAAAGAATTGGTTCAAGCCGCATGCCAACTTCTGCCTTGATTCCATCCAAAAGAAGGAGGCATTCAGGTGGCTCAAATACGTCGTGATGTTCCCGGATGGTTATTGCTCGAATATGAGTAAGGGAGTTAATCTTTCGACGGGAAAAGTCACCGGGCTCAAGAGTCACGACTATCATATATGGATTCAGCGGCTCATGCCGGTGATGCTTCGAGGGTATATCCCCGAGAAAGTCTGGCGAGTGCTTGCGCAGTTGAGCCATTTCTTCCGCACGCTCTGTGCTAAGCAGATATGTCCCAAGGTTATTGCAAAGCTACAACATACAGTGCCGGAGTTGCTATGCAATTTGGAGATGATATTTCCGCCAGGCTTCTTTACTCCGATGGCACATCTCATTGTGCACCTCGCCAACGAGGCACTCTTGGGTGGTCCGGTGCAGTTTCGTTGGCAGTTCTGTATTGAGAGAGAGTTTAAGTATATTCGAAAGATAACTGGAAACAAGGCCAAGATTGAAGCATGCATAGCTGAGGCAATATGCCTTCGGGAGATGGCAGATGCCGCGACAACGTACTATCCCGATGATGTTCCCACTCAGCATAACCCGGTCACTCGTTACAATGTCGACGTGCCCGAGAATGACCCCAAGCTAAAACTATTCCAATTCCCCGGTGGCAAGGCTGGTAAAGGAACAAAATATAAATTGGAGAACGAAGAGAAGGATTGTATAATGCTATATGTGCTTATGAACATGGAGGAAGTGATCCCATTCGTAAGGTAAAATGGTGAACAAATTACTTTGCAGCTAGTAACCTCGTCTCGGTCTAATGCTTATTTTCTCCTTTCAGCGAATTCACGGATGAAATGTGGCCGTATGATGAATTGCCCGAAACCTCGGAGATGGACACTCTACTGAAAGACGGTGCTCCCGGAATTAATAAAAACTTTGTGACATGGTTCATGGAAAAAGTAATTTCTAACCTTTCCTCTTACATTGCAACATGTGACTTGTCCCTCTTATTACACGTAACTAATGCACACAACAAATTTGAAATGTTCTTGTAGGGCCGTGAGAGAAACGTTGATATGATAGATGAGTTGAAATGTGTTTCCCAAGGTTGTAGCCGTGAGGTGACCAAGTATGAGAAGTATGATGTGAATGGGTTTCGCTTCCACACAGAGACGCACCAGAAGGGCCGGGCGAATCCCAAAACGATAAATACTGGGGTCTTCACCAAAGGAGCCAACAACTTTGATTACTACGGAAGGTTACAAAGTGTATACGAGTTGACATTCAATCGTACGAACGTGCAACTCAATATCGTCGTGTTCAAGTGTCATTGGTTCGACCCAATAGGTGGACAGAGAAGTGATAAGTCCATTGGGTTAGTTGAAGTTAAGCCTTCAACCACCTATAGCGGAGCCGATGTCTTTGTTGTGGCTCACCAAGCCAAGCAAGTTTATTATTTGCCCTACCCATGCCAGAAAGCGGAACTCAAGGGTTGGGAAGTCGTCTTCCAGGTATCGCCACATGGTAACCTACCGATTCCCTCTGAGGATGATTACGACAACATTGACCCCGTGACATACGAGGGGATTTTGTATCAAGAGGAACAGGACTTCGGGGAATATATTTTAGAACCGTTTGTTCAAGAGGACCTCGGGAACGATGCAGAAACTCGTGGTGAGTCAGTGGTGGATCTAAAGGACATATCTATGCTCGAGAAGTTACTTGAGGCGAATGACAATTATGATGAGCCTCCACCCGTCGACCCTTCAACTTTGTACTCACAAGATAGTGATAGTGATAGTGGGCCAGAGAAAGAGAAAGAGATGGAGTATGAGAGTGAGCGTGAGAGCGATGATGGCTGGTGAGGGTCTTTTATTCTTAGTATTTATTTGTCAACATGCTTCTTAATTGCATTGTGCCTTTTATTCTTAGTATCTTCATTTTATTATGTCAACATGCTTCTTAATTGCATTGTGCCTTTTATTCTTAGTATCTTCATATAATATGTCTTTGTGCTTAACTGTTTTATTCTTCTCAATGCAGGTGACTGAACAATATGAGCAGCGGCAAGGCAGACTCCGAGGGCTTGCTTAAGACGCTGGCGCAGGTGAAGAGGAATATTCCTAGAGTGCCTAGACGGAGTGATCGAGCCCCGGTGCAAAATCCGCATTACGCCGATGGTACCGATGGAGGACGAGGACGAGGAGGACGAGGTGGAGGTCGAGGACGAGGACGAGGAGGATGAGGTGGAGGACGAGGTGGCGGCGGGGTACACATGGACTTTGACGAGCCACCCTCCGCTTCTGGCGACGTGGCTCCTGAGTTGTACCTGGAGGGTCCGTCTAGTGGGGAGGTGGAGATGGAGACGGAGTCTACACACGAGTCGGACTCTAGGGCTGAGTTGGAGGTCATGGAGGGTGCCGGTGCGCCGAAGCCCTTGAAGCTTCGTGGAGAAGCTAGAGTCCCCGATGCGAGGAAGGAGCCGAAGACCCATGATGACAAGGCCCTTATCATTCCTTCGAGCGATGAGTAAGTGTACTACTTCAGAAATTTCGAACATGTATTTTCATCTTGGGCATAATAAACAATTTGGCATGTGTACTAATGTGTGATTTATTTGCAGCAACTGGACATGGGATGCCAAGCCCCCCCGCATGCCTAACAGCTTGCTTGGGGCTCTGATTAAGAAGTTCTGGCCCGGCAGATACACTCCCCTTAGCACGGTCCCCGGTGGCCCGACGAAGCTAGCCACTACTTGGGCGGACTATGAGGATGCCCCTGCCGTAGGCTTCGCGACAGCTGCTGAGGCTGTGACCACCAAGTTCTGGGTAAGGCATATATTTCTCGAGCACCGTTCATAGTTGATGACCCTAATGTGCTAACTCATGACTTTCACAACTGATTTATGCATGATTGAAGTGCTTCTATCGTGTGGACCCGGAGCATGAGACGCAGGCGTGTCTCACTTTGCGTGGCGCTTGCGAGAGGTTGACACCGCAGCAGTGGTACAACCAAAAGTTCACCAGCGCTAGTGCCTTCTGGGCTAACAAGGGTAAGAGGGTCAAGAAGGAGTACTATGTTGGTAACGAGCCTACGGAGGAATGGGCAATGACCATTGAGGAGTACATGTCGGTGAGTAAAATGTCAATGAGATTCTACATTGCTGCTAAGTTTTCATTGAATTATCTTGAGCTGAGTATTGCGTTTTCAGGTTTGTCCCGAGTGGGCCGAGCAGCATAGGGAGGCATGGGAGGAGCTGATTAGGGCGAGGTGGCTCAGGCAGGACGAGGAGTTTGCAGCCGTGTCGAGGCGTAACATGGAGAACCGAGGCACCGGTGGCACACACTGCGCGGGAAACCGCGACTACACCCGCTTCAAGGGGAAAAAGGTATGTATATACATGGAACGACCTTCATTCATTTCCCGCCATGTCTCATTTGTGGTACGCTTAACTTTTCTTTTCGCGATGCAGGTGGCCGAGGCACCACCTGGGGTGGTGCTTCATGATGCCCAGATATATGACATGATGCGGACGAAGCAGAAGCCCAATCCCGCATTGCCTCAGCCACAGTACTACGGCAATGCCAAGGCCGCCAAGGAGGACTACTGCGACATGGTCAAGTCTCGTCACCCCGAGGTGGATGACCCCTTGAGCATTCCGGTCGACGAGGAGTCGTTGGTCCTGTCGGGGCACGGGCGTCCGCATGGCCGTTTCCCCTTTCTGAATAAGGCGGTCAAGCCTACCCACTCCACGAGCTACACGCGTCTCAAGCATACCCTCACCGCCGACAGCCCCCAGCCACGTCCACGGCCTGCTCGTCCACCCGCCTACGATGTAAGTTTTCCTCATTTTCATCCTCTTTCCGGTTTTCCTTCCTACATGGCTAAGTGTTTACGAGATTCATTGTTTCTGAAATTGTAGCCTGACTTCGAGGCGGCCTTCGAAGCCTGCAATGAAGCGTATCAGCAGGCCGCTGCCCAGTGGAATAGGCAGAATACGGCCTATATGACGTATATATCAGTAAGTCTGAATCTTTCTTCTCGCGCAAGTAGATGACAAGTCTCAGTTTGATGCTTTATTTCTGCAAAGCCTAACTTGTAACCTATCTTGCAGGAAATGATGATCTCTATGTCTACTGGTACACCGCCACCGGCTCGAGTTACCGTGGCGGGGGACATGCCTATCATGCCATCGAAGGCAGCTTTCGCTGCGACTTACTACGGATCCACACCGGAGGTAAGTTCTTTGCCAAACCGGTAGTTACCACTTTCCTTTGCCTCGCAAGTTGCTAACATGTAGGGAACACGTAGGGAACGGGATGGTCCGGGAACCAGGCATCGCCGGGTGGGCGCGAGGTCACACCGGTTTATGAAGGTGGTCGGTCTCCTGGGCGTTCTGTTGGTGCCTCTCCGTCGACTACTCCTGGGACTACTCCCGGTGCCTCTCCGTCGACTTCTCCTGGGCGTGCTACCGGTCCTTCTCCAGGTGGTTCTTCTGCAGCTTCTACCGGAGCGCAACCCCGGGCTGCTCGTTTCGCCAACGATGTGGGCGGACACACCCCGCCCGGGTCCTTCCTCCGCTAGTCGGCACCGGGCTTCTTGCTTGCCATCATTTGCTACCTACTACTATGTATTGGATGACATGGCACTCTCCTCTTGTATGCTATTACATGCACCATGTATGCTACTATGTGGATTTCATGCTATTTATGTGAATTATGGATGAATTTGGATGTATTTGTATGCTACTATGTGGATTTCATGCTATTTATGTGAATTATGGTGAATTTGGATGAATTTCGATGTATTTGGATGTATTGGACCTGCTGAACTGAATTTAGATGAATTGGAACCCAATTTAAATCGAAAAAACCAAATGGTAGGGCATACGCCGAGGGCAATGCCGTCGGCATAGGGCCCTGGCATGACCATATGGTCGAGCCTATGTCGAGGGCATTGCCGTCGGCATATACCCCCACCTGGCAGCCGCGCCCAGCGTGTGCCGCGTGTCCACTGCATGGGCCATGCAGACGCCGAGGGCCTGGCCGTCGGCGTAGACGCCGAACGTGGCAGCCTCGCGACGCGCCACGCCGCCCCACGGCCCCCGGCGTACGCCGAGGGGAAAGCCGTCGGCGTCTGGATCACCTCCGTTAACGGCGATGGCGCGCCGTGGCCAGACGCCGACGGCAGCGACGCCGAGGGTCTTCTTCACCGTCGGCATAGAGCGAGGACTCCGACGGCTACTTCTACGCCGAGGGCAGGCCGGGATACGCCGAGGGACCTGGACGCCGACGAGGTACGCCGAGGGCTGCCGTCGGCGTAGCCTACGCCGAGGGCCAGGCGTGGCTACGCCGAGGGCAGCCGGCCGTCGGCGTAGAGCTCCATTCCTGTAGTGAATAAGCAAAGTCTGGTACCAAGAACAACTCAAAGATGAAACAGGGGAGCTAAAGCGCGAGGAGCGGGCGCTAGCGGCAGCGTGCAGTCGTCGATGGCGTCAGTGTCCTCCGGCCCGGGTCCTCGCGTGTAGCCTCCTAACCTCGTCCAGCGCCACGTCCAGAAGTGGTTTGTCCCTCGGTCTGACCAGAACCCTCCAGCTCTGCATGTAGATAGACATTTTGAAGATAACATCAGCCGGGCTGGAGATGAGAGAGCCCTCGATAGCTAGCTTGTTGCGGATGTTCCACAGCGTCCAGCATTGCGCTGCGAAAGTAAACCAAGCTATCCTACGGAGTCTACCCGACAAGCCGTTGGCAATGGCGATGAAGTCCGCAGCCCCTGCTGGGTTCCATGAGCAGGAGAGGAGGTCCCTGATCCCTGCCCACATAAACTTAGCGATGTGGCAAGTGAAGAAGATATGGTCGCAAGTTTCCCAATCACCACAAAGGGCGCACCGCCCATTCGATGGCCCGTGTCGCTTAACTAATTGGTCCCCTGACGGGAGCCTCCCTCGGATGAGTTGCCAGAGGAAGACCCGGATTTTTGGCAGAACTCTAGTGCGCCAAATTTCCTTGAAGTGGGTGACCGTCCCACCCCGGGAAAATTTGGAGTACATTGAGCGGGTGGAGTACTCCCCAGATTGCTCAAGCGCCCATCGAACCACATCATTGCCCTCCGAGGCCGGCGATAGGTCAAAGATTCTGCAGAGGTTGTCCCATTCCACCCTCTCTGCTAGGCCGAAGGAGCGCCGAAAGCGAATTCTCCAGCCCCCGTTGGACCTAACCCCTGAACAGTCGCAAAGTGGTTGTCGCAGCAGGCGAACAACCTAGGAAAAGTAAATCAAAGGGGCCCCGTGCCCATCCACCAGTCTAACCAGAAGTAGGTCTGCCGCCCACTGTTTACCTGGTGCTTCGCACCCAGTTTGAAGTACCATTTGATCTTCTGGATGGCGTTCCAGAATTGTGATCCTTTGGTGGGAACCACCGGGGAGAACAAATCGTGGTCCCCCAGGTACTTTGCCCTAAGAAGGTCTGCCCATAGGCCTTCCTCATTCTGATAGATCTTCCAGATCCATTTTAGCATGAGGGCGATGTTCATGAACTTGGTGTTGAGGATTCCCAACCCTCCAAACTCACGTGGTTTGCACACCGTAGCCCAGTCCACCATATGGTACTTCCGTTTGGGTCCCACGCCTCATCCTACTAGTACAGAACCTTTACATACATCTGAAATGAAATGGCTCATCACACGTGGTATACCGCTGAAATGGGTGGTATACCGCTGAAATGGCTCATCACATGGTTCAGGTAAAGGTAGACGATCAGCGCATATGGTTTACTTAACCGTGTGCGAAGGATCGCTTTTTGCAAATATTATTATCGCAATTTATATATCTCTGTCGACCTTGTTTCTGGCTTACAGCGAGGTCGCGCCGCGCTCCGCTTGATCAACATCGGACGACACGCGCGTGTCGAGGCTGATACGAGTACGCGACCAATGTCAGACGAGGGGAGATAGCGCCGTGGCCAGCCATTTCTCCCCCAAATCCGCCCATCTCCGTCTCCGTCGCCAGAGATGCGGGAGCGCTCGCCGCTGCCATGGCGTTGACCTTCCCCTTCCTTCCAGCCACCACCCCAACCCCTTCCTACGGCCGCTGCCTTGCCACCCGCGTTCGCGCCGCAGCCGTCTCCCCGTCTCCGACGATTCCGAGCCCAAGCTCAACAAGAGGCTTCGCAGGCCGTGATCTACGGCATGGGCATCAACGACGCTGACCTCCGCAAGCCGCAGGTAGGGTCTTCTCGGTCCAGCACGAAGGGAATACCTGCTCCATCTCGCCGATGCCGTCTATGAAGGAGACGCGACGCCGGCATGGTTGCCTTCCGGTTCAACACCTGGTCACATCCTCGCGACGACGGCTACATTTCGCGTGCCACCGGTTACATCCATGTGAAGCCGGTCACATCCTCGCGTCACCACCTGGTCTGTCGTCTGCTACATCCCCCTTGCAAGGTGTGTGTGCTCTAACGCAGTAACATCCTCCTCAAATTTCTGCTTTTGATCTTAACTGGTGTGTAACATCTGGGTGATTTTAACAAGTGATATTTGTTGTGATTCCCGTCATCTCCACAACTTCACTGGATGTGTTTTGTCTATGTAACATCAGTGAAATACGAGGATGTTATTGGGTTAGATCACACATACCTCACTAGTAAATTATTGACATCTAAAATAGTGACATCTAGATTAGTGTAACATTTGGTTGGCTGTGTAAACATCTGGTAAATTAGTGACATCTAGATAAGTGTGACATATAGATTAGTGTGACATCTAAATTAGTGGCTTGTCTTGTAACATCTGGTAAATTAGTGAGGATGTGTAACATCTGATAAATTAGTGACCGTCTAGAATATTGTGACACCTAGATCAGTGACATCTAAAATGTTTTACGCCTAACTTTACTTGTTACATTGCATGGGATTTTAAATGTTTTCAAATGTCACTAGTTTAGATGTCTCATGGGACTGAGAATTTAGATGTTTCTTCCCCCACAAATGTTCTTTTCCACTGCAGGGGGTGTAAAATTCTTTATGAAGACTTCTAGATGTTACATAATATAACATGCATCTGGAAGACTCCTAGATGTTACAATAATTTTTGTGGGAACAAATAATGTGATACCGGGATGTTTTTTAAAAAGGTTTCTAGATTTTAAATACTATAACACACGTAAATGTGACACATGTCTCACATATAATGTCTGAGTAAAATTTCCTCGCCGAATCTTACATATTTTGCTTACATAATTATTCATTGGTGTAGCTCACTGTTTTCCCTTTTCATTGTTTCCATGTTGTTCTCCACGCGCATAATTCAAAAATTCCCCATTTGGATGTGTATAGGAGACCAGCTGAATTTCCACCAGAAGTTCTAGCTCCATCTTGTTGTTGCCCAGCAGCATGACCAGCAGTGTACCAGCTTCATGAGCATAGTTCCTGGAACCAAAATCTACATCTGCTGTCTCATTAAGCTGTCAAACCAATAACTGAAACCCCTTGGCGTCTCCAGGAAATATTCTGCATATGCACATCACATAGTTACTTTTTTTTTGCATAAGTACAATGTAACCAACAATTTTTATGACTATTTGCTTAGCAGTATGCAACAGTTTTAGTGATATGTACTGTTATAATTTATAAGATTCTTTTTTTAAACCCCGCGGGTTTATTTCTCCTGATAATCAAGATCAAAATAGGAGCAAGTAATGGATAGCTGCAAACCCAGGAATTATATCTGCAAGGTCAAACTATAACGTCCAGCAGTTTCATGGGAATAAACTTGAAAAAAGAAAGAGATTTTGTGTTCATCTGAAGTCTGATATACCTCAATCTTCCTGAGCCAGACGAAGGCCTTGTCCACCTATTCCGTCTTCCAGCCGTTGATGATACCTCCTCTCTTCTCGATCTCTTCTCGAACCTGTAGTTGATCTGTAGCTCTGTTTTACTCCTATAGATAAGAACTCTTTGCTATATTTTCAGCATGTGGATTTTCGGTCTAGTGCGGTGGCGAGATGCCGCTTTTTTGGCCGGACAAGATGTAGCTTTTTGGGTTCAGCACGGCAGCAAGATGTAGCTTATTTGGTCGGGCCAAACGAGATGCAGCTTTTTCGGTTGGGCGAGACGAGATATAGCTTTTTCGGTCGAGCGCGGTGGCGAGATATAGCTTTTTCCCTTGGGCGAGGCGAGATGTAGCTTTTTTGGCTAGACAAGATGTAGCTTTTTTGGTTGAGCACGGCGGCAAGTTGTAACTTTTTTGGTCGGGCCAGACGAGATGCGGCTTTTCCGGTTGGGCGAGAAGAGATGTAGCTTTTTCGGTCGAGCGCGCGGTGGCGAGATATAGCTTTTTCGTTGGGCGAGGCGAGATGTAGCTTTTCGAGCGGGGTGAGATGTAGCTTAAATTTAGCCCGCCGGTTCCATCCTCGCCCGCTGACCACATCCTAGCTCCGACGGCTACATTCTCGCCCCAAAGAAAGGATCCGCGCGTTGCCCGCCACATCAATGCTTCGTCCCCCGCATCAGCGCGTCATTCACCACATCTTCCTCGCCGTTCGCATTGGCGAGTCGAAGCTAAATACTCTATCTCAGGCTACATCTTGCACATGATATGCTTGCATGATTTCTGTGTATTAGGCACATTTGTATTTGCATAATATGTGGCTACCAGTTGTAATCTAGTTTTGTGGAATATGCGTAATAGATGGGACTGCTATCTAGTACATGTGTAATTAGTAGATGGGACTGCTCCAACAGTAGAAGTAACACTAGAGTTGGACCCATCAGTAGATGTATCACATGTTGTTCTATGCTTGCATGTCCGACAATAGATGGAACACTAGAGTTGGAGCCATCAATAGATGTATCACCTGTTGATATTTTTTTGCACGTCGACAGTAGATGGAACGTTATCGTTGGAGCTTCCAGTAGATCTATCACATGTTCATATATGCTTGCATGTCGACAGTAGATGGAACACTAGAGTTGTCTGTCGTAGATGTATCACTTGTCTATATTTGCTTACATGTCGACAGTAGATGAAACATTGTCGTTGTTGCCGTTAGTAAACTCGATCGCTGTAAGTTTTATTTGGTGTCACCCGTAATTAAACTCCCTGTAAGTTTTTTTAATAATGTAACCTGTAATTAAACTCCCTGTATATTTTCTTTGGTGTAACCATTGCTTCAGTGTCATCTATTTTTTAAATAATGTAACACGTAAATTAAAACTGAACTATATACTGTGCTCTACATGTAATCCACAAGATGCTACAGCAGTTCAATTCTTAATGCAATACATCAGTTCAATTCTTAATGAAATACATCAGCTGTAGCATGTAACCATTGTGTTCAGATCGTTTTTAGATGTTGTAACTTTTTCAGGCTATTTTTTTAGATGTAATCCACTTGCTGCTAAAATCCACTAGTTTTCATGTCAGGTCCATGGATGTAGCAAATCAACACTGAACATAAGGATGCAGCAAATGAAATTATAGTTTTGCAGAACCAGATCTGAAGAAACAGAGGATGTAGCAGAGTTGCCGGCACTTATAGGTGATTGGAGGAGGAAGAGTTCTTGTATGTGCTTCAGGATTTCTAAACTAGAGAATGTAGCAAATCAACACTGAACTAGAGGTTGTAGTAAATCAAGTTGCAGTTTTGCAGAACCGGACCTGAAGAACGAGAGGATGTAGTAAATCAAGCTCCAGTTTTGCAGAACCAGACCTGAAGAACGAGAGGATGTAGCAGACAAGAAACAGAGTTCCATTGAAACTTGTAGGTGATGAAGAGTTCTTATATGTGCTTCAGGATTTCTTTCGTGGGCTGGGGGAGGAGAAGAAGATCGTACTCGATGTAACTTTTATTGTCCTCTCAGTCTGGTTTACTGCGTGTTCTACCGAGATATGGTATGTAGTCTGTTTGTCTCCACAGAGAAGAAGAGGGCATGTATAAAGTGGGATCAGTGCTTTGAGCAGGTAGAAAAAAGCAGGCTTGGACCAGGTCATCCCGTGCTATTTTCCGTGCAAGTCCGCCACCATGGTCCCACGTGCATCTATTTATGGAAAGTTTTGGACCCCACTTGCGTATAATTAAGGAAATAACTGCTTGGTCGGAGTGACTTCGCGTTTAGACGAGATCGAGGTCAACCTCGATGTAGTCCGGTCCTATTATTATTTTGGATTTGCTAATTCTCAGTATACTGGAAATTAGCTTAACTCTTAGTAAAGTCCATAGCCGTTGGATCTGTATCCTTAGGATTGGTGCCGGACTCATGTCCCTCGCCCGCTTCGGATCGTCTTTGTTGTTGGGCGCGGCCTGTAGTGCAGCGCATGCAGGTTTGCCTTGGCCCTTTCCTTTAGTTTTACTTGTTGGCCGGTTGGGGTATGGGCTATCTATTTTCTTATTTTATTATATCGGATGGTTAGCGTGTGTTATCTGATTTTGGCTAAGGTGCACAATGGTAGGATTTATATGCCCAAGTTTCTTTTCAAGACTATACTAAACTATTTTTTGCACTTATATTTTTCTTACCCCTCAAACATAAAATATCTGCAGCCTCTCCAACGGCGACCCGCAAAACAGACCGCTCATAACGATATTTTTCTTTTATGGCTGGGTGGGCAAGAAAAGACTTTGGCTCTTGAAGATATCATGGTTAGGATGTGCCGGCCCATGGATAAGGAAAAGGTCGCGGTCCATTTGCGGGTGGCAGTGGACCCAACGGCAGCATGCAAATGTCCGCATCCTCACACATTTTTGGCAGTTTTCACCAATATTTGCATTTTTAGGATTTAAATACGGTACAAATAAATTCATATCTTGATTCCGAGATGATTCCACATAATCATAACAACCAAGTTCATAAAACAAATACAAAGTCATACGACATGGTTTATTACACAAATGATAATCACTGAAACAAAAATCAATTAAATACTAAACGACTAGTTGTTTCCAAGATGAATCCACACTAGTGGTTGGGGCGCCCCATGGGGCGCCTCCTCACCGGTCCTTTGCGGTCAAATCGCGACTCAAATGCCACGCAAAGTAGGTATTTGTTGTTTCTTCTCCCTTTCACTCTCTCCCGGACATGCTTTGACAAGCAAGGTACTTCAGAAAAGAGATTCAAACTCAGCTAAGGCCCAAACACTTGGCTTGTCATATTGCTAAATTAGAACTTCTTCGAATTCAGAACTATAATACAAAATAGTCCAACAGGTATCCATCAGTTTGTCACATCATTGCCAACAATACAATCACTATCCACCGACTAACTACCCTTATGGCATTGCCTCTGGGAAGCACGCATGAACTATTCATCTTCTCTGACAATTAACTTCTTGCATTGCCTCTAATAGCACAGTGATTAATTTTTCATTGCAGTCGGTAACCCTGAACTTAAGTTTTGTCGAAATGAGACCCAACCACAACCCAATCTCAGTTTCGTCTCCATCCATGCAGATCGCCACTGGATGGAGAACTCGTCCTGCACCTGTGTGTGTCCTTCAATGAGCCTTGTCTCTGTTACTCCTAAACTTGTACATTTTGGCTCCTAAATTTCTCCATATGCCTTCCATATATGATCTTCAAAATCTGCCACATCAAGTTGTTACCTGCATATGTACATATTTAGTTTTCCAGTATGGAGAGCAAGTGCAAAAAAATTATTGAAGAATGGAAGGATATGGGGAATCTTAGTCAATACAAATATATATTAATGAATCCTGGCCAGGGCACTTGTTTCTAGCTCACAGTACGTCAAAGACTAAAATCAAACATAACATTGACCAAAAAACTGGATGGTAGCAATTGGCTCATTAATTGCATATCCTGATTTAAGCATCGGGTATCCCAAAAGGCAAAGGTAAGAAAACAAATGTGGAGAATATTTTATATCGATGTAATAAGAAAAAAAGAATAACGAAGGCTACATATATTACTTAGCTGATAGCATGCAAACAACTGGAGAGTAACGGATGCCACATAGTATAAACAATCCAAACGTCCAGGGCTCCAGGCTATCTTATTTGTTAATCTAAATAATGTACAAGCAAAGCACAAGGCAGAAGAGACTAACTCACCAGCATTGCATTACCCTTGAGATAGATGGGCCTAGAGGTAGAGCATAAGCATGTGTTGAACAAAAAAAAGCCTTTTCTTTTAGTGTCCAACCATATATCATGGAGGTAGATATATCACATGATCCATGATAATTAGGCACAAGCCTGAAGTGGGAAACGTGAAACACGATAATTCAGCACAAACCTGAAGTGGAAAGAGGGTATATATCTAGATCGTAATTGCTTAACATGGTGCATACTTGCACACTGCCACTTGAAAAATATTTCCTCAAATTGGGCCGAGGTTGGGTGCATATTCAATTGGCATATCAACATTTACCCCATGGGTGCATACACAAAGGAGTGAGAGGAGGAGGTGAGCAGCAGGATGACGGAGAGCGGCACAGTTGTGTCCTCTTGTTGCCATGCACGCTCACCTAGCTAGAAGCTCGAGCATACTCGTCATAGACCTATCGCAGCGGTCTAGCCGCACCCAACCTCGGCCCACTCCTCTTGCCACAAGCGCCTCCTTGCCGGCCTCCTAGCCCAAGTAATCATTTATTTGTAATTCTTGGAGACAATCCCTATTGTAAAGTAGAAATCGTGAAAAGGGGATTTGCGAGCCAAACTATGAAAAAGGACCAAGTTCAAAACACCGAAGGATAACCAATATGTAAACTGGAAAAGAGGCAATACATGAATTCAATTAAAGATTCTGAAAGAATTTATAACCATACTTATTTATCTAAATGCTAACTTCTTAGTTGGCATTTAGTACATCTGACATATTGAAACCGACGGAGTAGTAGACATTTAGTCCCTCATTCTACTTAGGAATCAAACTCTTTATGAGGCCTTGTTTGGTACTAGTGTTTTAGTGGGGATTAGTGGGGATAATACTCTAGAGTATTGGGTGAATCACTGCTGTCACCCAATCCCCACAAAACCCCATCCCCAATCCACTAGGTAGGGGTAGAGTATTGGGGATTGAAAAAATTACACTAAAATTTGGGAGGAAAGTGGGGATAAGTGGGGATTAAACTCTCTAATACTCTACCACCAAACATGCATTGGGGATAAGTGGGGATTTAAAGTTTGGAGCGGATTATCCCCGCTAATCCCTACTAAAACTCTAGTACCAAACAAGGCCCTAGTGGATTGGGGATGGGGTTTTGTGGGGATTGGGTGACAGCAGTGATTCACCCAATACTCTAGAGTATTATCCCCACTAATCCCCACTGAAACACTAGTACCAAACAAGGCCTGTAGGGGTAGAGTATTGGGGATTGAAAAAATTACACTAAAAATTTGGGGAAAAGTGGGGAAAAGTGGGGATAAGTGGGGATTAAACTCTCTCATACTCTAGCACCAAACATGCATTGGGGATGAGTGGGGATTTAAAATTTGGAGCGGATTATCCCCGCTAATCCCCACTAAAACTCTAGTACCAAACAAGGCCTAAAGAAGTAAAAAAAATCATTTACACTCGTGGTTGAAGAGTTGCTTACATCTGATGTGTCAGAAATCACATGCTATCATCAACCAGTATTTATTTAAGGAAAGCCAAAACTGTCAGAGAGAAAATCACTAATGTGAAAGTATTTTGTATCTTATTTCTGTAAGGGCACTTAAGAAAATCCATTCATTTCACTGATATGCTTTTGTTTGTGAAACCTGAACATATTTTACAATTAAACAAAAATAGGGAAGTTCCCATTTGAGTAGCTTGTGGATGTGTATGCCAGTGGATGTCAACAAATATAAATGTCCTTATCCTGGAATAGGTAATTCCCGTGGGTAGTAAAATCAGTGGCAGAGCTGAGTAAATAAGTATTAGGAGCATGTATATCTAATAGAATCAAAATCATTTTTTCAGAGATACATATGTACTTGAAACATCAACCAAACTTGAAGCTGAACAGAGAAAGAAGTGGAGGAGAACATGGGAAACAGGTCGCGTGCAAAAAGAAATAGGACTAAGTGTATTCTATTAGTATTGATAGTACTAAGCTTTCAACTAAATAGTAAACAAGTAATGTCATTAGATGTTGCATACCAAAGGTGCCAAATTCCTTTTCTCATATGTATCAACTAAATAATAGACGTGTAATAATTGATACATAACAATGTTGCCAATTCCTTCTCTGGACTTAATTTGAGGCATGAAAGCCCAAGTAAACATTTGGAACCGTAATTTCTCAGATAAATACCAAACACATAACAATCAATCATTGGAAATGAACTTTTTCGCCACCTGGGTGGATGAAGAGGAAGCTCCTGCAAACCGACATATCTCAAATGTGGTGGTGTCAGTAATAAGTGAATACTAATTTGAATGTAGAAGGGCCAACATAAATTTAAGAAGAAATAACTGAGATACGGATATATCTGCGAAATACTAAAAAACAAGTTCCTCCTAGTTCTCAACCTTGTCCCAACTGCTTTCATTCCCACAGGCCAACACCAAACAGTCAGTCAAAATATTGAGAACCTTTACTAAGAAAAAACTAAAAAGGATGAAAAACTATTATAAATGCACAATTAACTAAACATCAAGCTGGAACAAAAACTATTGTCTACCCAAGATAATCTAGAAGCCCGATGTATTGGAACACATAAATAATTGTAGATCCATAGTTTATAAAAAATGAGAACCTTTTCTAAGACAAAACAAAAAAGAATGAGAAAATATTATAGATGTAAAATAAACCAAACATCCAGGTGAATTTTTATTATTATTGGCGCCAAATCATTTAGAAGCCCTATCATACAGAAACACAATTACAAATAATTGTCGATCCATAAGGTTTATAAACCATCATCTTCAGCCAAATCTGATCATACTTCGTGGGAACAGAAGAACTAAGCCTACATATGAGAAGCTAGATAGAGTTTTAGCATCAATTTCGTGGGAACAGAAACTCCCTTTGGTAACTGTTAGAGCTTTATCCAGAGCTGATTCTGATCATACTCCTATACTTATTGATTCAGGTGTGAAAGCACACCTGGGTAACCAAGAAAAATTCTCTTTTGAGTTACATTGGTTGCGTCAAGAAGGTTTTTTTTGATATGGTAGTAAAGGAGTGGAACTCAGTTATTGGTGGAGCTAATCCTATGGAGATTTGGTTGAATAAGTTAAGACATCTAAGGAGATTTCTTAGAGGTTGGGCAAAGAACCAAAGTGGAAAGTATAAGAAAGAAAAAGAACGATTATTGAATATCATCGACAAGCTGGACGTGAAAGCCGAAACAAATATTTTGAATTTAAATGAAAGAGAGGCATTTAAAAAAGCGAATGATAGTCTGAATAAATTAAGAAGAGATGAGGAATCCAAATGGGCCCAAAGAGCGAAGGTTAAGCATATCCAGGAAGGGGGTAATAATACGAGATATTTTCACTTAATAGCTAATGGTAAACACCGAAAGAAGAAAATCTTCCAACTTGAACAGCAAGAGGGGACTATTGTTGGGGAAGATAATCTAAAAGTTTATATTACGGAGTTCTATAAGAAATTATTTGGAGCACCCAATCCAACAAATATTACTTTAAATGAAACGGAGTTACATGATATTACGCAAATTTCACCAATTGAGAATGAAATTTTGACGGCCCCTTTTACTGAAGAGGAGGTTTTTCAAGCGATTTCTCAGATGGAACTGAACAAAGCGCCGGGGCCTGATGGGTTTCCCGCTGAGTTCTACCAGAAATTTTGGGGAGTAATAAAGAATGATCTGATGGCCTTATTTTCACAGTTTTCTAATGGGGATTTGCCCCTTTATAAACTGAATTTCGGGGTTATCACATTATTACCCAAAAAAGAAAATGCGGTTCAGATTCAACAATATAGACCTATTTGTCTACTTAATGTCTGTTTCAAAATATTCACTAAAGTTGGTACTAATCGCATATCGGGGATGCCCCGAAAGTCATTAAGTCGACTCAATCAGCCTTCATGCCAGGTATGAATATTTTGGAAGGGGTGGTAATACTTCATGAAACAATTCATGAGCTACATACAAAGAAGATGGATGGGGTGCTATTTAAGATCGATTTCGAAAAAGCATATGACAAGGTGAAATGGCCTTTTTTACAACAAACACTAAGGATGAAAGGTTTTGCTCCAGAATGGAGTAGGCTAGTGAAATAATTCGTCCAAGGTGGTAGTGTTGGTGTTAAGGTGAATGATGATATTGGTCATTATTTCCAGACAAGAAAGGGCCTAAGGCAAGGAGACCCGCTGTCTCCGATTCTTTTAAATATTGTAGTGGATATGCTTGCCATCTTAATTGAACGTGCCAAAGAGGATGGCCAAGTTGGAGGACTTATTCCGCATTTAGTTGAGGGAGGGCTCTCTATACTACAATACGCTGATGATACAATTCTTTTTTTGGAGCATGACTTGAGCAAAGCTGTTAATATGAAATTAATCTTATGTCTCTTTGAAGAATTATCGGGACTCAAGATTAATTTTCATAAGAGTGAGATTTTTTGTTTTGGAAAGGCTAAGGAGGAGGAGATTCAGTATAAACAGATTTTTGGATGTGATGCCGGACAACTTCCCTTTAGATATTTAGATATTCCAATCCATTACAAGAAACTCAAGAACTCTGATTGGTATCCGGTAGAAACACGGTTTGGGAGTAAATTAGGATGCTGGAAAGGGAAGTTACTATCCTATGGTGATAGGTTAGTCCTTATTAATTCAGTATTAACTAGCTTACCGATGTTTATGTTGTCTTTCCTGCAAATACCTGTTGGGGTCAGGAAACGTTTGGACTTCTATAGATCAAGATTTTTTTGGCAGTCCGACAAAAACAAAAGAAAATACCGGCTTACAAAATGGAACATAGTTTGTAGACCTAAAGATCAAGGGGGATTAGGTATTGAAGTTCTAGAAATAAAAAATAGATGTTTATTGAGTAAGTGGCTTTTTAAACTTATTAATGAGGAAGGAGTATGGCAAGAATTATTACATAATAAATACCTAAGTCATAAGACATTATCGGAGGTTCAAGCAAAACCTACTGACTCCCCATTTTGGAAAGGTATAATGGAGGTCAAACAGGAGTTTTTTTCTAGGGGGTTCTTCAAAGTGGGTAATGGTAGCAGTACTCGCTTTTGGGAAGATACCTGGTTAGGGAAGACTTCTTTGGCCCAACAATATCCATCGTTATATAATATTGTGCATCATAAGAATGTCAAAGTTGCTCAAGTACTAGGTCAGATGCCATTGAATATTACTTTTCGGAGAATTTTAAATGGTAATAAATAGACCTCTTGGTTGCAGCTATGTAGAAAACTAATGATGGTACAGTTAACTGACGAAGAAGATCGTTTTGTTTGGAACTTGTCGTCTAATGGTCTGTTTACAGTAAATTCGATGTATGAAGATCTTATGTGTGATCATACCCCTTTTCTGAGAAAATATCTATGGAAGGTGAAAATTTCGCTAAAAATTAAAATTTTCATGTGATTCTTGAGTAATAAGGTCTTGTTAACCAAAGATAATTTAGTTAAACGGCATTGAAATGGGTGTACAAAATGTGTAGGGAAAGGAGACCATTCAACACCTTTTTATTGAATGTCCCTTAGCTAAACTCTTATGGCGTACGGTGAACTTTACTTATGATCTTCCATCTCCCACCAATATTACCAATATGTTTGGTAATTGGTTAAATGGAGTAGATAGACAATCTAAGGCATACATCCGGATTGGGGTTGCTTCTTTATGTTGGTCTATTTGGAGGGTCAGGAATGATATGATTTTTAATAAAAAACCTTCTTTTCATTTCTTGCAGGTTATTCATATGGTCTCCCATTGGGTCCAACTTTAGGCTCTACTATCTCCGGTGGGACAACGGGATGCCATGGTTTCTGGATGCACACGGCTCCTGATGGTCGCTCAGGATATCTTATGCCAGACTGGTTGGCGTCATACTAGAAGGCTATGTTGATATGTAGTCTTTCTTCTTTTGAATTTCTTTCATGGATTGATTGTTGTATCAATCCTTGATACTGCGTGCCTTGTAATGATTAATACTCACAACTTATTTGCTTAATAAAGGGTTGTGTGCATCGTCACGATGCAGAAGCCGGGGCATACCCCCATTTCGAAAAAAAAAATCATCTTCAGCGCCACATGTGAAAGGCTATAATCATACATGATTAAGGGGAAATGGAGGAGTGATAATAACTTTGATGGTAACTTAAACCATACAACTTCCGAGACAAAGTGCAAACCTATGAGGAAAGATGTGAAAAGCAAACTAAAAAGGAAGGGAATTTGCTGGAATCAAGAGCACGAAGAAAAGTATATATTCCAAAAAAAAATACCGTTCTACCATGTATACACAAAATGTATTAATTAAAAGGATTTGACATGTACTTATGTTTGTGAAAGAAAAAATCCAAAAATATTGGAAGTGAATTGCCTAGACTAAATTCTAAGATTGTTCTCTCATGTTATTTAAGAAGAAATAGCTCGGAAGTGATGTATCTAAATCAGGTTTACCTTACATTACCACTTGTATGAGGAAAGCTTATCACCAATTTAGTGAATGTATCAGCAAACGAAAGAGACAATCCAGTTTTGCATGGCTCACCTGCAGCAGACCATGCATAGTGCATTCCTAAAAGCTAAATCATCAAACAAAGCAAGGCTGAAACCTAAAAAATGAAATCCTCCATCACCAGAGTATCACCCTGTATCAGCTTTGAATGGCTCACATGCATAAGATGCAGTTTCATATGCCTGAATACTGAGCACTATTATATGCCTAAATAAACTATTAAAAAATAAAACATTGTGAGAGAACCAGGGATGGAGAGAAGGGTTGACATGGAATTAAGTTGAAAAGAGCAGCAATACTGACCTCATCCTTGATTTAAATTTTATGGAATCACTTGCTTGGATGAATTGTCGACTGGTTCAGGCGGGCGAGTGTTGCAGTTAGAACAGTCCAAGCCTGAATGAAAATAAAAGCAGTCCATAATCGTCGTGTTCTCTGCTTAACCTCGGAAAAGCCCTTTAGTACAGGGGAATCAGTCCAAATGTTATGATTGTTGGCCAAGACTATGAAATCATACATGTGGGTCGATGGGTGTCAGATTCCCTTTCATACAAAGATTTAGTTGCTAGCCGAACACTGGCATACCCACTAAATTACACTGATAGAAAAATCTGATGAAGAAACAGCTATCTTGCAACGGCATGACAGATCTTATCTTCTGTTCCTTTGTAGCCACATTCAAGAATAACGTAGGGAAAATCACTGCAAGTAACAAATACAGAAAATAAGCTCATATCCCTGGTTATACTGAAATAAACCTGATCCAATGAAACTCTCACTCTGGGGTTCTGTTTGAAATCACCCTCCCTCATTATTTAATTGAGGCATATTCAATTAGCTCCATAACGGAGAGCTGGAGGTCACATAAGAAAGGGGCACCGACGTTTCCGCAATACAGATAAGCTTCTCTTGTGATACAGAAAAGAGCTTGTATTTGATGTAGAACTATTGAAGTAATGTGTCAATTGCACCAATATTACTATGGTGAACAAGGGAAACATTACTGTGGTCAAGCTACTCTTGTACAATCAGGTACCAGATATCACCACTGTATCTGCAGCTGAAGAGGAGCTCCCCATCTCTGAACCCTAATTGAAAATGTGTAGAACTGATTGCCCAGATCCATGCGCTCCTTCCGACCTGCTAGGCTCGCCTCTCGTATCCCCTCCGCCTAGGTCGACTCGTCCCCGCTGGTCCGTAGGTCTCGCACAGGTCGATGTGGCCCCGCCAGTGCCAACCTAGCCGATGCAGACGGGGAAGAAACGAGGAAGAGAAGGGTGGCCATTGTTTCCCCATTCATCGTCCTCACCTGAGCCGAGGCTGCCAATAGAGGAGAAGCGGGAGATGAAGGCGGACGGCGTGGGGGGCGATGCTGAGGCTGTTGGAGGAGTGGGCACCGTGAATGCGCGAGCGCGAGATGTGGCGGCGAGAAGAGCGAGGGAGGATGCGCGAGCGCGAGAGGTGGCGGCGGCACGCGAGGAAATGTTGATAGGGTTTCTATCGCTCGCTCGGCCGCGACCTCCTTTTTCCCTCCCCATCTCCTTTTTACCTCGCTCAACTGCACTATGACAATTGACACGTGGGCGTGGATGGAAAGGAAGCGAGGACAGCGCCCGACCCAGGTGCCTATCGTGGATAGCGCGAGAGGCCGTGTCACACCTGCTATCGCTATGGATTCAGACTTAGCAGTGTGACATGTGTAGCAGAAGGTTTAGGGGCCATGGGCCATTGTAATCGAATCCCCTGTCGTGTGTGGGTTAAATACTCTAACCGTGTACTGAGTGGGCATCGATGAAATAGAACCTGAAAAGGGAAACTCTCTCGTCCTCCGTCTCCTTCTCATCTCCCTGCTTGCTCTCCCCACCTCCACTCTGATTTCTCGTCCGATCTCGCTCAAGTCAAGCGGAGGTCGTGACAATTTGGTATCAAGAGCCAGCGATTCTGCTACAATTTTTTTCGCCTCCGTTTTGTGCGCTCTCATCCTCTTGGCATTCGATCTGTAATTCCTGACGAAAGGTGTGAATCCGCTTCGGGGGAATCGCACAAAATCCTTAGTCGGGTTGGATCTGCTCGGAGCGAGCCACAACGGCGCCGGCGAAACAATCGGCGCAGACCAGGTGCATCCTCATGGCCTTGGAGGAGAGCGATCGGAGCGTGCAGTCGATGCTGGCGCGCATCCTGCAGCGCCTCGATGACCAGGCGGCGCTCGGCGACAAGCGCTACGAGGAACAGACCTCCTTCAACACGAAGGTCTCCCAGGAGCTGCTCGGCGTCCGTAAGCAGGTCGATATGACTGCTGCGGAGGTGGATGAGGTGCGTCGCGGTGGTTCGACCTCGCACTCGCCTGCTGCGGTGCACATCGACCACACACGGGCGGCACCTGCTACGACGGTGTGCAGGCCAGGCACGGGCAACATGACGCCGCGTCTCGCCAATGATGGACCTCCGCTGATTCCGGAGATCCCAGAGCGCCTACTGCAACAGCCGCCAGCGCGCACCCCACATGTTCGTCCAAATACCGACCCGGAGACACACCACGATTCGGACCACGCTGCAGGGTATGTCAAGCCGCCAGGGCCACTTCTTTTGGGCTTCTCAGGTGGTTTCTGGGAGAAGCTTCTCCCCACCAGCTTCTCCCAGAAGCCCGGACCCTAAAAAAATTCTGGCTTATATTCTAGTTTAGGCTAAATAAGATTATAAGCCAGAACATATTTGAGGTTCGGGCTTCTGGGAGAAGCTGGTGGGGAGAAGCTTCTTCCAGAAGCCGCTGAAGAAGCCGAAAAGAAGTGGCAAACATGATTTCCCAAGGTTCAATGGATCCCTGCCTACTTTGTGGTTGGATCGGTGTGTGGCATATTTCGATTTGTACAATGTCAGACCACAGAACTGGGTGACCACGGCTTCTCTCTATGTCGAGGGTCATGCCGCCTTATGGTTGCAAGCCTATCGTCAGCTACATGTTCAGGTTAATTGGAATCGCTTCTGTCAAGCTGTGATCGAAGAGTTTGGCCCTGATGAGTTTGAGGATCAGATGCACAAGCTTTTGCAGCTTCGTCAGTTGGGCACAGTCACAGAATATCGCTTGCAGTTTGAAGTTTACATGTACCAGCTTCTAGCTTTGGATCCCTCGCTCAGCACCAAGTTCTTTGTGACACAGTTTGTTCTTGGATTGAAGGACGAGTTGCGTGCAGCGGTACGAATCCAAGCTCCTACCAGCATCACCAGAGCCACGGTCTTTGCACGCATTCAGGAAGAAGAAATAGAGGCAAGTAGACTGCGAGTTCGGCCAGCACCAGCAGGGCGTCCTCCTCCGGCTACGGTTGCTGCAGCTCCTGTCCATCACCGTCCTCCAGCAGCCCCACGAGTGCCGCCAGATGATTTTGCGCGAGAACGGCAATTACGTGATTTCCGACGCGCCAACGACCTTTGTTTCAAGTGCGGAGAAAAATATTCGCGTGACCATCAGTGCAAGAAACATGGTGCTCAATTGTTGACCATTCAGATTGGTGAATTTGGGGAGTTGTTGAATGATGAGGCTGTCAGAGCTTTGGAATTGTTGGATGATCCAGTTTACCCCGCAGCTCAATGTTGTCTGCTTTCTGCTCAAGCAACTTCAGGCACTGAATCCTCTACTTGCATCAGACTTCAGGCTACTGTTGGTAATCAGGCTATGCTCCTTTTGCTAGACTCCGGTAGTTCCCATAGTTTTGTGGATGCTTCCTTTGCTGCTCGTTTGAATTGTCCTTCTGTACCTATTACACCTGTGTCAGTCAAAGTAGCAAATGGCCAGTTTATTCAGTGTGACAGATTAATACCACAATTGGAATGGTGCAGTCAAGGCCAACTGTTCCATACTGATATGAGAATCTTGGATTTGGGTACGTATGATGGAGTGCTTGGGATGGATTGGCTTGGTGCCATCAACCACATGAACTGTCAGTGGAAGGACAAGGCTATTTCCTTCACACATATGGGACAGTGGATAACATTGCAAGGCATTCCCTCATCAACGACACCAGCAGTAGAGCAAATTGATTTGCATACTTTGCACCAGTTGGAAGCACACAACGACATTTGGGTTTTAGCTGTTTTGGAGCAACCACCTGGCAGTGAAAATACTGTACATGGAGAAATTCCTGAAGCTGTACAAGTTGTTTTGCGTGACTTTGATGATGTCTTCGCAGAACCCTCTGGATTACGTCCTCCTCGTCAATATGATCACGCTATTACGTTGGAGGAAGGCGCCAAACCACCAAATTCAAAGCCTTATCGCTATTCACCCTTGCAAAAGGATGAAATCGAAAGACAAGTCCGTGAGATGCTTAAGGCTGGAACAATTGTACATAGCATGAGCCCCTATGCAGCACCAGTGCTATTAGTGAAAAAAAAGGATGGAAGTTGGCGGTTTTGCATTGATTACAGGCGCCTGAACCTTGCAACAGTCAAAAACAAATTTCCACTTCCAATAGTAGATGAACTGTTGGATGAGTTGGCAGGAGCGTCACTCTTCTCTAAGCTTGATTTGCGAGCCGGGTACCACCAAATAAGGATGCGACCGGAGGATGAAGAGAAAACAGCATTCAAAACACACCATGGTCATTTTCACTTCCGCGTGATGCCGTTCGGCCTCACGAATGCCCCTGCGACATTCCAATGTCTGATGAATTCGATCTTCGCGGAGTATACTCGTAAGTTCGTGATTGTTTTTCTGGATGACATTCTTGTGTATAGCGCAAATGTGCAGGAACATCAAGAGCATTTGCGCATTGTCCTCGCGCTACTGCGTCAGCATCAGTTATTCGCCAAGGCGTCAAAGTGTTCGTTTGCGCAGACCAAAATTGAGTACCTGGGGCATGTAATTTCTGAGGCTGTAGTGGCGACAGACACCCATAAGACTCAGGCGATGCATGCTTGGCCAGTTCCTACAAATGCGACCGAGTTGCGAGGATTTCTGGGGCTCACAGGCTATTATCGCAAATTTGTCGCCCGCTATGGTATTATTGCAAAGCCACTCACCCAACTACTGACCAAGAAGGGTTTCCTGTGGAATGAGCAAGCTCAGCTTGCCTTTGATCAATTGAAAGCAGCCATGGTTAGTACACCGGTCCTTGCTCTGCCAAATTTCGATCGCCCCTTCGCCATTGAGACTGATGCGTGCGCCACGGGTATTGGTGCTGTGTTAACACAAGATGGCCACCCTGTAGCCCATTTCAGTAAAGCACTGGGTGTCAAAAACCAGAAACTTTCAACATACGAGAAGGAATTTCTTGCAGTTATGATGGCAGTGGACAGATGGCGAGCATATCTTCAACGTGGTCCATTCACAATCCTCACTGATCACAAGAGCCTCGGCAACCTGGGTGATCAACAACTTGACACTGAATTGCAGCGTAAGGCTATGGAGAAGCTTGTTGGGTTGCAATTCAGGTTCCAGTACAAGCGCGGGGCCGACAATGGAGCGGCGGATGCCCTTTCACGGGTGGGTCATTTGATGACAGCTAATGCCTTGTCCCTCTGTCAGCCTAGTTGGGTTCAGGAGGTGGTTAATTCCTATGAAACTGATGTTGAGGCTCAGGACTTACTGGTCAGGTTGGCTATCCAAAGTCCAGATGAGCAGGGTTATTCACTACATCATGGTTTGATTCGTTACAAAGGAAAGTTGTGGATTGGAGAGAACTCTGCCTTGCGCACTAAACTTATCAGTGCCTTACACAATAGTGCTGTCGGTGGCCACTCTGGCTCGACAGCTACGTATCACCGTCTAAAGAAACTGTTCAATTGGACTGGGTTGAAAGCTGTTGTGGATGACTATGTGCGCCAGTGCCAAATCTGTCAACAAACCAAGCATGAACACAGTAAGATTCCTGGCAAGCTGCAGCCATTGCCTATCCCTAAGGCACCTTGGCAAGATGTTACTCTGGATTTTGTCACAGGGTTGCCCAAGTCTGAGGGATTCGACACAATTCTGGTGGTAGTTGATCGACTAACGAAGTTTGCTCATTTTATTCCTCTCCGTCATCCATTCTCAGCAGCACAAGTGGCCAAGGCTCTCTGGGATAATGTGATTAAACTTCATGGGGTGCCACTCTCGATTATTTCTGACCGTGACTGTATTTTCACTAGTGCCATATGGAGGGGAATTTTTGCGACAGTGGGTACCAAGCTTCTTTACTCAACTGCCTATCATCCGCAAACGGATGGCCAAACGGAGCGCGTAAATTAGTGCATGGAGATGTATTTACGCAGTGCTATTCAAGATAACCCGAGACAATGGCGTCGTTGGCTATCAACAGCAGAGTTCTGGTATAATTCTTCACACCATGCTTCGTTGAACTGTTCTCCCTTCAAAGCTCTATATGGTCGGGAACCCAATTTGGGTGGCATGTTACAATGGTCAGAAAACAACCCTGATGGAGAGGAGATGGATTGGCTTGCTCATACTGAAGCTCTTCGTGCTCAGCTAACACGAGCTCAAAATCGCTTCAAGAAGAAAGCAGACCGCAATCGCTCTGAACGCGAGTTTTTAGTGGGTGATCAAGTGCTTTTGAAGCTGCAACCTTACGCACAGTCGACAGTGGCAAATCGACCGTGTGCCAAATTGGCTTACAAGTTCTTCGGGCCTTTTCAAGTGCTAGAAAAGTTTGGGAAGCTGGCATACAAATTGCAGCTTCCTCCGGACAGCAGAATTCACCCAGTGTTCCATGTTTCTCAACTCAAACCATTTACTCCTGACTATTCTCCAGTCTTTGCAGAGCTACCAAAACCACCGGATTTGTCAACAACAGAGACAATTCCTGTTCAAATCTTGGAGCGTCGCATGATGAAGAAAGGAGCAGCGGCGCTGGTGCAAATCAAGGTGTTGTGGCAAGGTATGCCAGAAGCCTCCGCGACTTGGGAAGATTATGATGTACTTCGTCGTCGCTATCCTTCAGCGCCAATCTGGGAAGGTGCTCCATCTGAAGAGGAGGGCAATGTCACACCTGCTATCGCTATGGATTCAGACTTAGCAGTGTGACATGTGTAGCAGAAGGTTCAGGGGCCATGGGCCATTGTAATGTGGTGTCGTGTGTGGGTTAAATACTCTAACCGTGTACTGAGTGGGCATCGATGAAATAGAACCTGAAAAGGGAAACTCTCTCGTCCTCCGTCTCCTTCTCATCTCCCTGCTTGCTCTCCCCACCTCCACTCTGATTTCTCGTCCGATCTCGCTCAAGTCAAGCGGAGGTCGTGACAGGCCGCCCCACCCACACGCACTTGCTTGTTCTCAATATGTTCTACCTACTTTTGCAGCCAGATGTGAGTTGCTTTGTCACATAGTTTATGCTACACAGCTAGGAAATCTACCAACTCTACCGGTGGTACAGACTGAGTTAGCACATTCTCACTCTGGTTCCCAGCCTTGGTCAAACAACGGACTGCATCGGTATCGGGTCGAAACCGGTGGCCTAGTCCGCCAGTCGAGGCGGCGGTGGTGAGGCGGCGGTGGTGAGGCAGTGGCGGAGGGATGCGACAGAGGTGGGAGCTAGGGAGGGGGTGAGGTTGACCGTTTGACTGGCTATAGGGCCGCGCGGATAAATAGCCACGCACCACAAACTCATGACATGTCCACGCAACCACAAACCGAGTAAATTACATAAAACTACCACATTTGGGGTAACGGTCACATTCTAGTACTGACACTGGTAATTTTCCCACATAAATACCACTCGCGGGATAGGTCGTTGCAGATTGCTCAAAAAGTCGGTGATAGCATTTTAAGCTTGGAGGGCCCACTGTCAGGTGCTGACTAGGAAAGACGGCCGTCTCCAGTCGTTAACGCACGTTAGGGTTTATAGCGCGCGGTGCGACTGGTCGGAACGAGTCGTCTCTCTCATTTCCCCCCATCCACCCTAGTTCTTCCTTGATCGGAGATGGAGGCGGCGAGTCCGGCACACGGGAGCGCTAGTGGCGGCGCTGGTGGCAGAGGGCACTCTGAAGCTAGTGGTGCTGCTGGAGATGGAGAGCCAGCCGTCTTCGACGACAGGTTGGATGAGTTGTGGCTGACTGGGCCATCGTCGTCGGCGCTGAGGCTCGCCCAGATGTGGGAGGCGAACCCGCAGACGAGCGCCCGGTGGACAAGCGGCCTAGGAGGAGTTGAGTAAGTACTTCTCCCCTGTCTCCGTCGCCTCTCTCGATTGGTAATCCGTAGGGAAATAATTCTCATGAAATTAGGGTTAGGGCTTATCGATTTGAACTGAATAGGCTTGTTTAATTTGCTCTGTAGTTTGGACCCAGAAGTCTAGGACATCATAATTAATTTTGATGGAATGGATAATCTCGAGAGGTCAATTGGCTGTGATGATATTACTTACATGAATATCGTTGCAATGATTGAAACCCGAGGCTATCGATTTGGTGATTCAGTGTACTGCAGAATGGGTGGAGAAATGCATTTGGTTGAGAACAATAAAAAAATCTATGAACTTTTACTGCATTTCGATGAGACACAAGTCTTAAACTTGACAGTCAAGAGGGACAGACATGTAGTGTCTAAGGAAAATAAAAGTGGTGAACAAGGTAGCATAGCAGGGGATAGTTCATCATGTCTTATTAATTACTCAGCTCCAATTGTGTATGATTTCAGTCCTCCTCTTGCGTATGTCGTGGATGATGATGGTTAGGTATTTACTAGCCAAGTTGCTGGTAATAATCCAGTTGCTTGCAGTCAACCCAGCCATAATTTGGAGAATTCTATTGCACTATCAGAAAGTGATGATGATGCAGAGTATGATTATGACATGGGAGATTTTGCTAATTCTGCACAAATTAGGAGTTAGGAGCAGGCTGAAGTTGCTGAAATTGTGGAGGCAATGAGAAAGCAGAGACATGATCCACTGACACATTGTGAAGGGGATACATATATTGAAGATTTGTTTGTTGAAGAAGATGGTGAAGAAGAAGTTGAACATGTGCATGTTCCTGAGAAGAAATCAAAGCTAGCTGTTAAGAGGAAAGGACCCACTGACAGGTCCCATTCAGCTGTTGTTATTGATGATAACATTGGCTTCATACCATCAGATGATGAAGAGAAATTCTCTGGTTCGCTACCAGAGTATGATGATGATGGTTTTGAACCTTTTTCAATGATCCCACCTAAAGACAGAAAGAGCAGAGCAAAGAAAGGCCATTAAGGATCTGGTATGATGACAAAAGGCTCCAAGCACATGAGCAACTTGCAGAGCACATGTGCTTTACATATATTGAGCAGTTGATAGATGCATTGATTAATTTTCATATAGCACAGAGTAGAAATTTCCACTATCACAGAAACTCCAATGTTAGGATTATTGTGGACTGCCTCAAGAGAAAAGATGCAGGGTGTAAATTCTACATCACTGCATCAGAGATAAAAAGAGAGAAGACATTTGTCATTAGGAAGATGAACCTTGTACACACATGTGAGACTAGCACTAACACTACAAGGGTGAGTGCAACATGGCTAGCAAAAAAGTATGAGGGCCTCTTCAGATCAGATCCTAATACATGCATCTAGACTGTCAACACCCGGATTTTTAAGTCCGAATGCCTATTATGTCATACATCGCAATCCCAGGAATATTGTTGTTGCGAGGCATAATAGTTAAGTATCACAGTCATCATTCATTACAAACCATAAGTCTTACAAATTGGAATCACATGATCCATATTACACGAATAGTTGATCTATTGATCAACAAACAAACACACGTTCATAGTTCAACATAGCGGAAGCGTAAGATACAAGGACTCTCTAGTCCACGGGCCAACGCTTGACGTCGGAAGGCGCTTAGTTGTCGTAGGCGTCCTGCTGGTCATCTCCTTGTTCATCTTCATACTCTGGCCATTTGAATAGCCAGGGACAAAGCCGTGAGTACGTTGAGTACTCGCAAACTAATACTAATGTAAGTGCTAGACATTCTAGTATGGTTTGCTAAGCTCTAGTTTATTTGCATAAAGCTAGTTTTAGTTCACAAAGTTTGAGAAAAGCTTATTCAAGTACTAACTAACTCAAGTAGGAACATTAGTGTCATTCCCACTATTCAAGTGGTGATTTCAATTCAATCCACCACAAGTCATTTCACCATCATCCTTTTCAACATCATTTTCAAAGATATGACATCGGAAACTGTATGGCCTTTCCAACCGTCCGTAACCGTGGACGCAGCTATTCGAATAGGTTTACACTCTGCAGAGGTTGCACACTTGTGCCACAACATTTGATTTCATCCGTCGGGATTTCCCGAATCATCGTAACACAGTACGCGGATCATCAACCATAACCTTTCACTTACGAATCCTAGTATGAGCACCTCTCCCCATGAGCTTGGCCTCCCAGTGAAGACAGAGCCTGGGAACTGCACAGGCTTGGGCCGGACATTCACCTCCTTTCGCATCATATCGTAACATTTCTTTTGTGGTAGAGGCAGCTTTCGGCATAACCCCGATGACGCTTGTTTAGAGGGAACCCATACTAAGACGCATAAACTTCCAGTTAAGCCCTACCCATAATCAGGTATTGTGGGGGTACTTAATTATTGGAAAGGTATCGCATTCAAACCAACATCATTGTTTATCAAAAATCACCATCTTCTCTGGGTCATATTCACCTTCAAAAACCATCAATGGAATGCATCTTCATTCCAAGGTTTCAAAAATCCTTCAACTTCTCATAGTTCCCATCTAGAGTAGTCAAGTTTTAATTCATTAGCACTAGCTCTAATTCATGAGGGGTGCTAACTTGCTTTGCTTGAAGAAAACTAACTCACTACTCTAGGAACCAACTTGTACCTTGACCAAAGTTAACTATAAAAGTAACTCATTTAGAAAACAAGTAAAAACTTGTAAAGTAAAAACTTGGGATGGGTTCATATAAGAAAAGGTAAGAACATGGTGCCTTGCCCCAAGGGGCTTTGCACTTTGCAAGAATATTAGCTTGCATTGGTAGTAGCTTGCCTTGGTAGTTCTCAAACTGTTCCTCCTCCTCCTCTTGGTAGCAACCTTCTTCTTCGGCGTACTCTCCGGTGCTACCGTCTAAATTTGAATACGAGTATAATTACTCACTAATTCAATGGCTATTCCATACATCACATATAGCACACAAACTACTCTATGCACACAAATAAATAAACTAGGGTGCATGGGTTGTGGGGTTTAAATAGGATTTGTATTCCATATGTGAATGATAGTTTCCATAAGGTTCTTGAGAAATAATTTCCTCTCATTGAAATCTTCTTAAGATTTAATTTCTCCAACAATCATGGATGAACCCATATTGACCTAAGTCAAATGTTCATCATCATCATCATTTGGGAAAATGATTTAAATGAGGTGGATCACCTCATACCATTTACATAACACTATTTTTGATTTAAATCTCAAGTAATTCATATAAGAGAGTTTGGAACCAGGGGTCCAAACATCCCATGAATTCATGTGAGACAAGTTTAAATTGAAGTGTAAGACTCCACACAATTTAACTTTAATAGTTTTGGACAATATCAACTAGTTAAACTAGTCAAAATATCCATTCATTGAACCATGGCATGATCATGCAAAGTGACCACACCATTTTATTGCATAAACAATTAGTGTAAGTCACATGTGAATTATTAGAGTTGGAATTAACTTTATATCTATTTTGGTTGATTTTTAAGAATTATTTGAATAGGGAAAAGCCCCTGTCTTGTTATTTTTATCATATTTATTCTACAAAGAATTTGACCATGATGCCAGTGGCATGTTGTAGAGAATTTCAGTAGCTTTCCAACAACATAAAATTTACTAAATTTGGTTTAGCCAATTTGAAATGGTTGAATTTCAAAGTGGAGGCAGTATTCAATTGGATTTGTAATTAATTAAACTGGTTTTGAATTTAACAGGCCGGCGGGAAAACTAGTTGGGCCAAACGATTTGAAAACGGCCCGAGCCAGCCCACCACGGTCCACAGACGCGCGGGCTGCCTGACAGGGTGGGGTCCGCCTGTCAGCGGCTCATAACGCCCGAATCGGTACGCTTCAACGTGGGGCGTAGGATTAGATCGGGATCGGACGGCGCTGGTGCGTCGTCTTCTCCGGCGAGAGGCAGAGAGGTTGGCGGCGAGGGTAGGGGTCGGAGAGCTCACCGCGGCTCCAGCAAGGTATGGCAGTGTGCGCGAGGTAGATGTGGACGACGGCGAAGCAGCTGGTAGCAGTGGCGGAGCTCGAGGTGGCCTGGATCAATGGCGATTTCTCCAGGGCTTCCGCGGCTCCGATCTTGCAATTGGCCTTGCTCCGGCGACGATCGAGGTGGCTAACGGTGTGAGGCGAAGTGGTGAAAGGTGGGGAGTGAGATGGTGTGCTCCGTTGCTTCCAGGGAACCTCCTATTTATAGGATGGAGAGAGGGTGGCGGGGCAGTGGCAAGGTCGACCAGGGCGCGGCTTCTCCGGCGGCTGGTCGAGCTAGGCGTGGTCATGGCGATGCTCTACGTGTCCAGGCGAGGCGAACGGTGGCGACAGCTCGGTCGGGGAGGGCCTGGTTGGGTCGCATTGCTTCCGCGACGGTCGCGGCGCGTACGGGAACAAGTCGTCGTCTCCGGCACCGGCGGTCACGGGTCTGGGCTGGGCGCGTGTCTGGCGGCGTCGCGGTGTCACTGCGGTGCTCAACGCGTGTACAGGGGGTCCAGGGCGAGTGCGAGGCGGTGGAACGGCGCGTGGCCAGTGGCGTCCATGCGCGACGCGAGCGGCATCCAGGGCTGATCTTGGCGCGCGATCTCCGGCGCTGGTCGGCGTCGAGCTCGACCGTGGCTTGGCGAGGGTAGTGTAGGAGTGTGTGGTGGCGAGTGTGGGCACCAGGGCCAGGGCTGAGGTGCAAGGATGAGAGGGGGAGAAGAACATGGCCGGCATGGGCCGGCATGGCCATGTCTTGCTTGTTCTCTCTCTCTCCCTAGGGTTTCTATGCTGGTGTTAGTGAGAGAGGGAACCAGGGGACCATTTAGAATAGGTTGGGGTAGGTTAGTTAGAGTAGAATCACTATTTGCAATAGTTGCAAATAGTGCCCAATTTTTGGAATTTACAAAATTTTCCAAATTTGAAATAATTCAAAAGGTGAAAGTTTTTGAAATGTGAGTGTTGAGATAAGTTGTAATTGACCAGAGGTGATTTTAGGTGGTGGTGGAATTGTTAGATTTCAAAATTTGGCAAAATGGGCTAAGTGGGGAATGTTGAATATGTTAAAAAGTTAAGACTTTGGATGAGCATTGCTCATGATCAAAGATGAATTTGGCAGGGTGATCTTCATCAAAGTTGTTCACCTTGATGTTGACTTTGAAATAGTGCAAAGAGTTAGCAAGAATTGGTTTGGGAAATTTGAATGGCAGGGGCTCAAAGTGGTGATCAGACTATAAATTTCAGTTTTGACCATTATCATATGTGAGTGGGAATTGTGTTTGAATTTCATTTGAATTGTGAAACTTTGGTTCCAAAAGTTGTAATAAGTGTTTAATAACATTATCCAACTAATGGTGAAGACCAAATAGGTCTAGGATCAAAATTTATAAAAATGCCATAGGGCATATGTGGGGGTTTTTAGGGTTTTGCCTTTTATGGATTTTTCTTCCTCTTTGGTTTATTTGGTTGGTGATCTTCATATGATCACACTAGGGTTTTAGAGCATAGCAAATACAAGTAATAACAATCATCATGGCATATCACTCAAATGCACAAGTCCTATGCATGGTACTATATGCAAAAGAAAAGTTTTTTGTTGGTTTGAAATTTTGTTTTCTGGAATTCTCTAACTTTCTTTTTATTGAAATTTGGGGTGTTACAAACCCTTCCCCCTTACAAAAGATCTCGTCCCGAGATCGAAAAGAAAGTTAGGTACTAAAGAGATCTGGGTACTCCTTCTTCATGAAGTCTTCGCGTTCCCAGGTGGCTTCATCCTCGGTATGATTGCTCCATTGGATCTTCAGAAACTTGATGCTTCGGGTGCGGGTGGTTCGGTAAGCTTCTTCCAATATGCGAATCGGCACTTCGCGGTAAGTCAGATCCTTGTTGATATCTACCGATCTGTGATCGATGTTCTTGAACACATCGGTCTTCTCCGGGACTTCAAGGCATTTCCGGAGAAGTGAGATGTGAAACACGTCGTGCACAGCCGACATTTCTTCAGGCAACTCCAGTTGATAAGATACTTCACCTCGGCGGCTAAGGACTTGGAAAGGTCCGACATAGCGGGGTGCAAGCTTTCCTTTCAGTTGGAACCTTTGCATCCCTTTCAAGGGGGATACTTTGAGATAGACGAAGTATCCGATCTCAAAGGTCATCTCCCGACGTCTCTTGTCGGCGTAGCTCTTCTGTCTGGATTGCGCAGTCTTGAGGTACTCGCGGATCTTGTGGACTTTCTCTTCGGCTTCTCGAAGAACATCGGGGCCGAAAACTTTCTCTTCTCCGACCAGTTCGGGTACGGCACTTCCTTCCGTACAAGGCTTCAAAGGGGGCCATCGTAGGCTGGCTTGATAACTATTGTTGTAAGAGAATTCTGCGTAAGGTAGGCAGTCTTCCCACTTGGATCCGTATTCCAGTACGCATGCTCTAAGCATGTCTTCCAGTATCTGGTTTACTCTCTCTGTCCGTCGGTCTGAGGGTGATAGGCGGTGCTGAAATTTAGGCGAGTGCCTAGTCCTTCATGCACTTTCTGCCAGAACCTTGAGGTGAACGTGATCCTCTATCTGACACTATCGATTTGGGGGTTTCGTGCAGAGCGACTATTCTGGAGATGTAAAGTTCAGCTAACTTGGGGCCTTGATAGGTGGTTTTGACGGCGATGAAATGGGCGACTTTAGTCAATCTATCGACCACTACCCATATTGAATCATTGCCTTTGCTGGATTTGGGCAGTCCGGTGATAAAGTCCATTCCTACGGAGTCCCATTTCCATTCCGGAATCTGGAGGGGTTAACAGTCCGGCGGGTCGTTGGTGTTCGCCTTGACTCTCTGACAGATGTCACACTTAGCGATATAGCTACCGATCTCTCTCTTCATTCCGTGCCACCAAAATTGTTCTTTTAGGTCCTGGTACATCTTGGTACCTCCGGGGTGGATTGAATAAAGGGTGTCATGGGCTTCTTGCAAGATGACTTGTTTCAAGTCGAGTCCGATGGTACGCAGAGACGTTCTTTGTACCAAAGAACTCCGGCTTCACGGTGAATCCGGGCTTTTCCTGCGGCTATCTGTTTCTTGATTCCGTCAATGCTAGCGTTGTCCTTCTGGGCTTCCTTGATCTGACCAACCAAGGTGGGTTGCAGTTCTATGCTGGCTAGGAATCCTTCACTCACAAGTTCAAGTCTGAACTGTTCAAACTCTTGGTGCAAGCTGGGCTGTTCGGTTGCGAGCATGGAGTTCAACTGGCACGGCAGTCGACTCAAAGCATCTGCTACCACATTGGCCTTGCCGGGGTGGTAGTGAATCTCCATGTCGTAATCTTTGATCAATTCGATCCATCGGCGTTGTCGCATGTTCAACTCCTTCTGGGTGAATATATATTTGAGGCTTTTGTGGTCGGAGTAGATCTCGCATCGATTACCCATGAGGTAATGACGCCAAACTTTCAGGGCTAAGACCACGGCTGCAAGTTCGAGGTCATGGGTTGGGTAGTTTTGTTCATGTTGCTTGAGTTGTCTTGAAAGGTAGGACACAACCTTGCCTTCTTGCATAAGCACGCATCCAAGTCCAGTCTTGGAGGCGTCGCAATATACGTCAAAGGGCTTTGCGATATCTGGCATGATCAGGATGGGGGCTGTTGTCAGTCTACTTTTGAGCTGTTGAAAGCTCTCTTCGCATTTGTCGGTCCACTCAAACTTTCTGTCCTTTTTCAGTAGTTGGGTCATTGGTCGAGCGATGCTCGAAAAACCTTCTACAAATCTGCGGTAATATCCGGCTAATCCAAGAAAAGCGCGGACCTCGGTTTATGTGGTTGGGGCTTTCCATTCCATAACAGTTTTGATTTTGGCGGGATCTACGGCAATTCCTCCTGCAGACAAGATGTGTCAGGAATCCAACTTCTTCCAGCCAAAACTCACACTTGCTAAACTTGGCATACAACTTGTGCTGTCTAAGGGTTTCTAGAACAATCTCCAAATGCTGTTCATGTTCCTCTTCGGACTTGGAGTAGACGAGGATGTCGTCGATGAACACAACGACAAACTTGTCCAAAAAGTTCATGAAGATCTTATTCATGAGGTTCATGAAATAGGCGGGGGCATTGGTCAGTCCAAACGACATGACGTTGTACTCATACAACCCATATCTGGTGGTAAAGGCAGTTTTTGGGATGCCGGTGGCTCGGATCTTCAGTTGGTGGTATCCAGTTCTAAGATCAATCTTGGAGAAAACTCGGGATCCGGTGAGTTGGTCAAACAAATCTTCTATCTTGGGCAGGGGGTATTTGTTTTTGATGGTGACATCGTTAAGCTTACGATAGTCCGTGCATAAACGATTTGCACCATCTTTCTTGTCGACAAACAAGACGGGGGATCTCCAGGGGGATGCACTTGGTCTAATCAAACCTTTGGCTAGCATGTCATCTATTTGCTTCTTCAGCTCCACAAGCTCGGCTGCGTTCATGCTGTAGGCTCTCTGGGCGATGGGTCCAGTTCCGGGGATTAACTCGATGATAAACTCGATATCCCTATCCGGGGGCATACCGGGTAGATCATCCGGAAACACATCAGGGTAGCGACAAACGACCCTGATTTGATCCAGAGTTGGCTTGGATACACTTTGGTTGCAGGTGAATTTTCTGGGTAGTTTTTCAGAGACGTGCTCAACTACGATACCGGTGCTGCTAGTCATGGTTATGGCTTTCTTGGCACAGTCTATCAATCCATTGTGCTTGGACATCCAGTCCATTCCTAGGACAACTTCCAAACCTTTGGTTCCAAGTATGATTAGATTTGCAAAGAAATCTACATCATGGATTTTGATTGGCACATTTTTGCAAAATTTTCTGGCTTTGGTGGTTGATCCGGGGATTTGAACTATCATAACATGCTTCAAACTGAGGGGTTGAATTTTACTTGTTGATGCAAAATCTTCGGTGACAAAGGAATGAGATGCTCCGGAATCAAACAACACTCTAGCAGGGATGTGGTTGACAGAAAACATACCCAGCACAACATCTGGTGCTTCCTGGGCTTCTTCGGCGTTCATGTGGTAGAGGCGGCCGTTGCGGTTGTTGGGGTTGTTGGGGGCGAACTTCTTGCCGGTGGAGACACGGCGTTGCTGCTGAGCAGGTGCAGAGGTGTTGCCGGCGAGCTTGGCAAGACGCTTGGGACACTCGTTGGAGTAGTGCCCCACTACACCACACTCATAACAAGTGATAGTGCTCTTGTCCTGCTTATTCGCAACGGGAATGGCATTGCTTCCGGTTCTGGGAGTGGTGTTGGTGTTGGTGTTGTTAGGGGCTCGGGGTGGAGCGCGGTTGTAGTTGTTGTTGTTGTAGTTGTTGTTGTAGCCTTCTGGCTTGGAGTTTCCTCCACTCCGGTTCTGATAACCGGGGCGAGAGTTCTGCATCTGGGGTTTGTTGTTTCTCGGAGTGAATCCTCCGCTTGAGTGATGCGTGTGGTTGGCACGTCCGTTGGGAACCCCAAGAGGAAGGTGTGATGCGCACAGCGGCAAGTTTCCCTCAGTAAGAAACCAAGGTTTAATCGGACCAGTAGGAGTCAAGAAGCACGTTGAAGGTTGATGGCGGCGAGATGTAGTGCGGCGCAACACCGGTGATTCCGGCGCCAACGTGGAACCTGCACAACACAACCAAAGTACTTTGCCCCAACGAAACAGTGAGGTTGTCAATCTCACCGGCTTGCTGTAACAAAGAGTTAACCGTATTGTGTGGAAGATGATTGTTTGCAGAAAACAGTAGAACAAGTATTGCAGTAGATTGTATTTCAGTAAAGAGAATTGGACCGGGGTCCACAGTTCACTAGAGGTGTCTCTCCCATAAGACGAACAGCATGTTGGGTGAACAAATTACAGTTGGGCAATTGACAAATAAAGAGAGCATGACCATGCACATACATATCATGATGAGTATAGTGAGATTTAATTGGGCATTACGACAAAGTACATAGACCGTCATCCAACTGCATCTATGCCTAAAAAGTCCACCTTCAGGTTATCATCCGAACCCCCTCCAGTATTAAGTTGCTAACAACAGACAATTGCATTAAGTATTGCGCGTAATGTAACTAGTGACTACATCCTTGAACATAGCACTAATGTTTTATCCCTAGTGGCAACAGCACATCCGTAACCTTAGTGGTTCTTGTCACTCCTCCAGATTCACGGAGACATGAACCCACTATCGAGCATAAATACTCCCTCTTGGAGTTACTAGCATCAACTTGGCCAGAGCATCTACTAATAACGGAGAGCATGCAAGATCATAAACAACACATAGATATAACTTTGATAATCAACATAACAAGTATTCTCTATTCATCGGATCCCAACAAACGCAACATATAGAATTACAGATAGATGATCTTGATCATGTTAGGCAGCTCACAAGATCCGACAATGATAGCACAATGGGGAGAAGACAACCATCTAGCTACTGCTATGGACCCATAGTCCAGGGGTAGACTACTCACACATCACACCGGAGGCGACCATGGCGGCGTAGAGTCCTCCGGGAGATGATTCCCCTCTCCAGGGTGCCGGAGGCGATCTCCTGGATCCCCCGAGATGGGATCGGCGGCGCGTCTCCGGAAGGTTTTCCGTATCGTGGCTCTCGGTACTGGGGGTTTCGTCACGGAGACTTTTATAGGCGGAAGGGCAGGTCAAGAGGCGGCACGGGGCCCCACACCACAGGGCCGCGCGGCCAAGGGGGGCCGCGCCGCCCTAGGGTGTGGCCCCTCCGTGGCCCCTCTTCGTCTCTCCTTCGAGACTTCTGGAAGCTTCGTGAGAAAATAGGCCCCTGGGCTTTGATTTCGTCCAATTCGAGAATATTTCCTTACTAGGATTTCTGAAACCAAAAAGCAGAAAACAGCAACTGGCACTTCGGCATCTTGTTAATAGGTTAGTTCCAGAAAATGCACGAATATAACATAAAGTGTGCATAAAACATGTAGATAACATCAATAATGTGGCATGGAACATAAGAAATTATCGATACGTCGGAGACGTATCATTGAGCTAGGGCGAAACTTTTGGGGGTGGCTTGATCCACTCTGATTCGCCATACGGCGCTTGCGGTTCTCATTGGCTTGGTTTAACTTGCCCTCCATCTGGATGGCGGAGTCAACAAGGGCTTCGAGGTCGGCGAAGGGGATGTTGACGAGGACAGTCTGCATCTCATCATGCAGTCCGTTCAGGAATCTCTCCTTCCTCTTCTCAACGGTGTCGGTCTCATCAGGGGCATACCTTGACAAGGTGAGAAACTTGTCGCGGTATTCAACCACCGTCATGCGACCTTGTTTCAGCTCACGGAATTCATCCCTCATCTTCTTGATAAGACCCGGGGGTACATGGTACTTGTTGAACTTGAGTTTGAAATCCTCCCAAGTCATGAATTGACCTCCGTTCATGGCACGGGTGCTTGTCCACCAAGCGCGAGCTGGTCCAGCGAGATAGTGAGTGGCGAACAACACCTTCTCGTTGGCTTCCACTCCAGCTACCTCCAGATTGTTCTCCATAGTCTGGAGCCAATCGTCGGCGTCGAGGGGCTCCTCGGTCTTGCTAAACACCGGAGGGTTGGTGTTTTGGAAGTTCTTGAGCTTGGATCCGGGGTGGTCATGATTTCCATGGCCTTGGTTGGCGATGTTCTGCAAGGCGATGAGGTTGGCTTGGCGTTCGGCTCTTTCGGTTTCCCGGTCTGCAAGCATGGTTTGCAGAAGTTGCAGCATCGCGTCGTTGGTGCGATTCGGAGGGGCCATCTGAAGATGTAGAAGATTATGAGATAAGAGGGGACATTCTATGGTTCATTTTGGTTAAGTTTGAAAAACCTTTGAAAACTTGTAATATTTTCATGACAAACATAACATTCATTCATTCATGCAACACATAGTACAAACTACACACATACTTCAATGGTTTTAAGAACCATTCTCAGGCTACGATACAAAGGACGGGATACAACTCACACCTACTATAAGTGACCTAGTGCAACTACTCCTCATCATCGACATCGATCGGTACGTGGTCGTCGGGTCCTGCCTCCAGGAACTCGTAGTCCTCCTCCTCGGTGTTCTCGTCCTCCTCAAAGTCGTCGTCATCGCTCAGAAAGGCGTCTCCTCCCTGAATATCGATGCCTCCATCGTCATCCTCCAGCTGACGAATCTGATCCTCCTGGGCCTTGACAGTGGCCTCAAGTGACGCAATCCGGGCGCGAAGGCGGCGAATCGTTGCGTCCTTCTTGGCACGCTGCTGGCGAAGGCTCCTGCGGTCGTTGTTGAGTAGCTTGATCGCCTCACCCTGCTCGGTGATGTGAGCATGGGTCTGGTTCGCGTAAGCGCGAGTGGCGTCGAGGTCCCTCTGAGTCTGGTAGAGCATGAAGTCCAGGTGCTCAGCATGGTGCCTCAACTCAGGGTGCGGATGCAGCTCCATGGGCACTCCCGCAGCATCACGCCTCACAAGGTGGGCGTAGCGAGAGGCGAGGATGCTCACCACGTTCTGTCCACAGAGGCGTGCAAGTGCCTCATGTAGGCCACGTGCGAGTCCGTCGAGCCAGTTGCTCTCGCGGAAGGAGAAGAGGATCCTCTCAGAAGTGGGAGGCTCCATTTTGCCCCTCAAGTCGGCAGTGATCACCCACTGCAACTCTCCTCCGAGCGTGTCGTCCAGCTGAACCCCGTGAAACTCGGGGTGTGGGCGCCCAAGGAAATCAGAGAGGGCGTTGAGGTCGTGCTCGAAGATCAAGCTTCCTCCGTTCCCAAGCTGGTAAAACTTGGTGTTGATGGCTTCATTCAGCGCCATCTGAAAGAGAATTGGATGAGTAAGTTAGAGAGTGCAAAGTGTGGCAAAGTTTTAAGTTGATTCAAATAAGATAGAACATGATTCATCAAATTTTGGCAAAGTCTCAAAGACAAGAGTGTAGGAATTTTTCACAAATATTTTCTTTCCATTTGATTTCAAAGTTAAATTTTTCAGAACGCCCATTCTAACTAAGGTCTTCTAAGGTCAAACAATGGCTCTGATACCAACTTGTCAACACCCGGATTTTTAAGTCCGAATGCCTATTATGTCATACATCGCAATCCCAGGAATATTGTTGTTGCGAGGCATAATAGTTAAGTATCACAGTCATCATTCATTACAAACCATAAGTCTTACAAATTGGAATCACATGATCCATATTACACGAATAGTTGATCTATTGATCAACAAACAAACACACGTTCATAGTTCAACATAGCGGAAGCGTAAGATACAAGGACTCTCTAGTCCACAGGCCAACGCTTGACGTCGGAAGGCGCTTAGTTGTCGTAGGCGTCCTGCTGGTCATCTCCTTGTTCATCTTCATACTCTGGCCATTTGAATAGCCAGGGACAAAGCCGTGAGTACGTTGAGTACTCGCAAACTAATACTAATGTAAGTGCTAGACATTCTAGTATGGTTTGCTAAGCTCTAGTTTATTTGCATAAAGCTAGTTTTAGTTCACAAAGTTTGAGAAAAGCTTATTCAAGTACTAACTAACTCAAGTAGGAACATTAGTGTCATTCCCACTATTCAAGTGGTGATTTCAATTCAATCCACCACAAGTCATTTCACCATCATCCTTTTCAACATCATTTTCAAAGATATGACATCGGAAACTGTATGGCCTTTCCAACCGTCCGTAACCGTGGACGCGGCTATTCGAATAGGTTTACACTCTGCAGAGGTTGCACACTTGTGCCACAACATTTGATTTCATCCGTCGGGATTTCCCCGAATCATCGTAACACAGTACGCGGATCATCAACCATAACCTTTCACTTACGAATCCTAGTATGAGCACCTCTCCCCATGAGCTTGGCCTCCCAGTGAAGACAGACAGTCAGCCTGGGAACTGCACAGGGCTTGGGCCGGACATTCACCTCCTTTCGCATCATATCGTAACATTTCTTTTGTGGTAGAGGCAGCTTTCGGCATAACCCCGATGACGCTTGTTTAGAGGGAACCCATACTAAGACGCATAAACTTCCAGTTAAGCCCTACCCATAATCAGGTATTGTGGGGGTACTTAATAATTGGAAAGGTATCGCATTCAAACCAACATCATTGTTTATCAAAAATCACCATCTTCTCTGGGTCATATTCACCTTCAAAAACCATCAATGGAATTCATCTTCATTCCAAGGTTTCAAAAATCCTTCAACTTCTCATAGTTCCCATCTAGAGTAGTCAAGTTTTAATTCATTAGCACTAGCTCTAATTCATGAGGGGTGCTAACTTGCTTTGCTTGAAGAAAACTAACTCACTACTCTAGGAACCAACTTGTACCTTGACCAAAGTTAACTATAAAAGTAACTCATTTAGAAAACAAGTAAAAACTTGTAAAGTAAAAACTTGGGATGGGTTCATATAAGAAAAGGTAAGAACATGGTGCCTTGCCCCAAGGGGCTTTGCACTTTGCAAGAATATTAGCTTGCATTGGTAGTAGCTTGCCTTGGTAGTTCTCAAACTGTTCCTCCTCCTCCTCTTGGTAGCAACCTTCTTCTTCGGCGTACTCTCCGGTGCTACCGTCTAAATTTGAATACGAGTATAATTACTCACTAATTCAATGGCTATTCCATACATCACATATAGCACACAAACTACTCTATGCACACAAATAAATAAACTAGGGTGCATGGGTTGTGGGGTTTAAATAGGATTTGTATTCCATATGTGAATGATAGTTTCCATAAGGTTCTTGAGAAATAATTTCCTCTCATTGAAATCTTCTTAAGATTTAATTTCTCCAACAATCATGGATGAACCCATATTGACCTAAGTCAAATGTTCATCATCATCATCATTTGGGAAAATGATTTAAATGAGGTGGATCACCTCATACCATTTACATAACACTATTTTTGATTTAAATCTCAAGTAATTCATATAAGAGAGTTTGGAACCAGGGGTCCAAACATCCCATGAATTCATGTGAGACAAGTTTAATTGAAGTGTAAGACTCCACACAATTTAACTTTAATAGTTTTGGACAATATCAACTAGTTAAACTAGTCAAAATATCCATTCATTGAACCATGGCATGATCATGCAAAGTGACCACACCATTTTATTGCATAAACAATTAGTGTAAGTCACATGTGAATTATTAGAGTTGGAATTAACTTTATATATATTTTGGTTGATTTTTAAGAATTATTTGAATAGGGAAAAGCCCCTGTCTTGTTATTTTTATCATATTTATTCTACAAAGAATTTGACCATGAGGCCAGTGGCATGTTGTAGAGAATTTCAGTAGCTTTCCAACAACATAAAATTTACTAAATTTGGTTTAGCCAATTTGAAATGGTTGAATTTCAAAGTGGAGGCAGTATTCAATTGGATTTGTAATTAATTAAACTGGTTTTGAATTTAACAGGCCGGCGGGAAAACTAGTTGGGCCAAACGATTTGAAAACGGCCCGAGCCAGCCCACCACGGTCCCGACGCGCGGGCTGCCTGACAGGGTGGGGTGCTCAGCGGCTCATAACGCCGAATCGGTACGCTTCAACGTGGGGCGTAGGATTAGATCGGGATCGGACGGCGCTGTCGTCGTCTTCTCCGGCGAGAGGAGAGGTTGGCGGCGAGGTAGGGGGTCGGAGAGCTCACCGCGGCTCCAGCAAGGTATGGCAGTGCGCGAGGTAGATGTGGACGACGGCGCGCAGCTGGTAGCGTGGCGGACCTCGAGGTGGCCTGGATCAATGGCGATTTCTCCAGGGCTTCCGCGGCTCCGATCTTGCAATTGGCCTTGCTCCGGCGACGATCGAGGTGGCTAACGGTGTGAGGCGAAGTGGTGAAAGGTGGGGAGTGAGATGGTGTGCTCCGTTGCTTCCAGGGAACCTCCTATTTATAGGATGGAGAGAGGGTGGCGGGGCAGTGGCAAGGTCGACCAGGGCGCGGCTTCTCCGGCGGCTGGTCGAGCTAGGCGTGGTCATGGCGATGCTCTACGTGTCCAGGTGAGGCGAACGGTGGCGACAGCTCGGTCGGGGAGGGCCTGGTTGGGTCGCATTGCTTCCGCGACGGCCGCGGCGCGTACGGGAACAAGTCGTCGTCTCCGGCGCCGGCGGTCATGGGTCTGGGCTGGGCGCGTGTCTGGCGGCGTCGCGGTGTCACTGCGGTGCTCAACGCGTGTACAGGGGGTCCAGGGCGAGTGCGAGGCGGTGGAACGGCGCGTGGCCAGTGGCGTCCATGCGCGACGCGAGCGGCATCCAGGGCTGATCTTGGCGCGCGATCTCCGGCGATGGTCGGCGTCGAGCTCGACCGTGGCTTGGCTAGGGTGGTGTAGGAGTGTGCGGTGGCGAGTGTGGGCACCAGGGCCAGGGCTGAGGTGCAAGGATGAGAGGGGGAGAAGAACATGGCCGGCATGGGCCGGCATGGCCATGTCTTGCTTGTTCTCTCTCTCTCTCTAGGGTTTCTATGCTGGTGTTAGTGAGAGAGGGAACCAGGGGACCATTTAGAATAGGTTGGGGTAGGTTAGTTAGAGTAGAATCACTATTTGCAATAGTTGCAAATAGTGCCCAATTTTGGAATTTACAAAATTGTCCAAATTTGAAATAATTCAAAAGGTGAAAGTTTTTGAAATGTGAGTGTTGAGATAAGTTGTAATTGACCAGAGGTGATTTTAGGTGGTGGTGGAATTGTTAGATTTCAAAATTTGGCAAAATGGGCTAAGTGGGGAATGTTGAATATGTTAAAAAGTTAAGACTTTGGATGAGCATTGCTCATGATCAAAGATGAATTTGGCAGGGTGATCTTCATCAAAGTTGTTCACCTTGATGTTGACTTTGAAATGGTGCAAAGAGTTAGCAAGAATTGGTTTGGTAAATTTGAATGGCAGGGGCTCAAAGTGGTGATCAGACTATAAATTTCAGTTTTGACCATTATCATATGTGAGTGGGAATTGTGTTTGAATTTCATTTGAATTGTGAAACTTTGGTTCCAAAAGTTGTAATAAGTGTTTAATAACATTATCCAACTAATGGTGAAGACCAAATAGGTCTAGGATCAAAATTTATAAAAATGCCATAGGGCATATGTGGGGGTTTTTAGGGTTTTGCCTTTTATGGATTTTTCTTCCTCTTTGGTTTATTTGGTTGGTGATCTTCATATGATCACACTAGGGTTTTAGAGCATAGCAAATACAAGTAATAACAATCATCCTGGCATATCACTCAAATGCACAAGTCCTATGCATGGTACTATATGCAAACAGAAAAGTTTTTGTTGGTTTGAAATTTTGTTTTCTGGAATTCTCTAACTTTCTTTTTATTGAAATTTGGGGTGTTACATAGACATTGATTGACCAAGATAAGCTTCACCATGGTGTTGATGTGCCTAGGATGATGGCATACATGGCTAAAAATCATGCTCTTGATGATGTCTTAGGTGACCACAGAGAGCAGTACTTCAGACTTAGAGATTGGTCATAGACAGTCATTGATACAAACCCTGGCAGTAGGGTTATTGTCCAAATAGTCACTCCTCCTCCTTCTGAAGAGAATTCCCACCCAGAACCTACTTTTCATGGTCTATTTTTCTGTATTAATAGAGCCAGAGAGGGATTTCTAAATGGCTGCAGGCCATTCATAGGTAATACAATTTGTTTTCAGTTTCTACATTGTGTCTCATCATTACAATAAGTTTCAGTTGTAAACATAACTTTGCAATGCAGGTTTGGATGGTTGCTTCATCAAACTATGCACTGGAGCACAAATTTTGGCAGCAACAGATAGAGATGGGAATACCAACATGTTCCCTATTGCCTTTGCAGTAGTTCCAAAAGAGGACATAGCTAATTGGTGCTGGTTTTTGACTCAGCTCAAGTATGCTTTAGGTGGAGAGCAAGGGAAGTTTGGGAATTACACCATTATGTCTGACAGATAGAAGGTGTGTATTACCTAGCTCTTGTCTATTAACTAGTACATAACTATGCTATGTTAAATGGTAATGCTAAGCTAAATGGTAGTGACTTGGAGTTTACGACATCGTCGACACATATGTTAACCTAAGCTAAATGGTAGTGACTTAGAGTTTATGACATCGTCGACACATATGTTAACCTAAGCTAAATGGTAGTGACTTAGAGTTTACGACATCGTCGACACATATGATAACCTAAGTTGAATGTTAATGGTAACCCACAAGTATAGGGGATCGCAACAGTCTTCGAGGGAAGTAAAACACAATTTATTGATTCGAAACAAGGGGAGACAAAGAATACTTGAAAGCCTTAACAGCGGAGTTGTCAATTCAGTGCACCTGGAAACAGACTTGCTCGCAAGAGTTTATCGATAATGTTTTTATAGCGTAGCAGTAGTGAAATAACGACGAGTAACAAAAACAGCAGTAGTGATTATAGTAAGCAATAGGATTAAAATATTGTAGGCACGGGGATGGATGACGGGCGTTGCATGGATGAGAGAAACTCATGTAACAATCAAAGCAGGGCATTTGCAGATAATAATAAAACGGTGTCCAAGTACTAAGCAATCCATAGGCATGTGTTCCGTATATAGTCGTGCGTGCTCGCAATGAGAAACTTGCACAACATCTTTTGTCCTACCAGGTGGCGCCGGGCCTCTAGGGAATCTTGGATATTAAGGTACTCCTTTTAATAAAGTACCGGAGCAAAGCATTAACACTCCATGAACACATGTGATCCTCACATCACGCCATCCCCTCGGTTGTCCCGATTTACACTTCGGGGCCTCGGGTTCCGGAAGCGACATGTGTATACAACTTGCAGGTAAGATCATAAAACAATGCATATCATGATGAAACAATAACATGTTCAGATCTGAGATCATGGCACTTGGGCCCTAGTGACAAGCATTAAGCATAACAAGTTGCAACAATATCATCAAAGTACCAATTACGGACACTAGGCACTATGCCCTAAAAATCTTATGCTATTACATGACCAATCTCATCCAATCCCTACCATCCCCTTCAGCCTACAGCGGGGAATTACTCACACATGGATGGGGGAAACATTGCTGGTCGATGGAGAGGCGTCGGTGGTGATGATGGCGATGATCTCCTCCAATTCCCCGTCCCGGCGGAGTGCTAGAACGGAGTTTCTGGTCCCAAGATGGAGTTTCGCGATGGTGGCGGCGTACTGGGAGGTTTCTGGCGACTTCGACTTTCCTCCTCACGTTTTTAGATCGAAACCCTTAAGTAGTCCAGAGGAGGGCGTCAGAGGGCAGCCGAGGGGGGCACACGCTAGGGCGGCGCGCCCCCCCTCCAGGCCGCGCCGGCCTAGCGTCTGGGGGCCCTGGGCCTCCCGGCCTGCCCTTGGCTCCGTGATTCTTACGGTAAAATAGGCCCTTTGGTATAAATTCCGAGGATTTTCCGAAAGTTGAATTTCTGCACAAAAACGAGACACGAGAGCAATTCTGCTGAGCGTTACTCCGTGTTAGTTGTATCCAAAATACACAAATTAGAGGCAAAACAATAGCAAAAGTGTTCGGGAAAGTAGATACGTTTTGGACGTATCAACTCCCCCAATCTTAGCTTATTGCTTGTCCTCAAGCAATTCAGTTGACAACTGAGTGCGATAAAAGAACTTTCACGAACACATTTGTTCATATGATGTAAATATTCTCATGATATGGACAAGTACTTAGGCAATTCATAATAAGATACATGCAAATAAGATCATCCAATAGCTATGTCAATCATGGAAAGGTACCAAGAAATTAATAATAAGCATCATGAATCATGTCTATCAGCAGGATTGCAATGTTCATAAAAGAGTATGATAAAGTGGTATCTCGCTTGCCCGTATTTGAATAGCAAAACATAGATGCTCAGGCACCTCTGAAGTTCATAGAAAGACTAGAAATAAAGATTGTCAAAGATAAAAGTATCAAAGTTATACCACAGTCAATCATATTTTGGGACAAGCATATTATACTAAGAATGACAGTTGTGCTCTCAAGAAAGTGCTCAAAGAAAGGATGGAGACACAACATGAAAATAAAAGATTGACCCTTCACAGAGGGAAGCAGGGATTAACATGCGCTAGAGCTTTTCATTTTAGGAGTAAAATTATTTTGAGAGGTGTTTTGTTGTTGTCAACGAATGGTAATGGGTACACCAACTATCTCGCCAACCAGACTTTCAAGAGCGGCTCCCATGAAGGAAGTTATTTCTACCAGCAAGGTAGATCATCCCTCTTCTCTTTTGTTTACACATGTACTTTAGTTTTTATTATGAGTGACACTCCCCCAACCTTTGCTTACACAAGCCATGGCTAACCGAATCCTCGGGTGCCTTCCATCAATCTCATACCATGGAGGAGTGCCTATTTGGAAAATTAAGTTGCTTACTGATGAATCAGAGCAAAACATGTGAAGAGAATTATTAATGAAGTTATTAGTTGGGGCTGGGCACCCCGTTGCCAGCTCTTATTATGAAAGTCTGTCAAAAGTAAATGACAAGGTTGAAGGATAAACACCACATACTTCCTCACGAGCTATAAAACATTAACACAAATTGAGAAGCATTTTGAAGGTTTAAAGGTAGCGCATGAGAATTTACTTGGAATGGTTTGAAATGCCATGCATAGGTGTTTATGGTGGACACTTTGGAATAACTTGGTTTTCAAGAGTTCGGAAGCACGAGCAGCGTTCCCACTCAGTACAAGTGAAGGCTAGCAATAGACTGGGGAGCGACAAATCAAGAGAGCAGTCACTGTCATAATCATGCTTGCGGCAAAATAAATTAACGGAGGCATAAAAGTGATACAAGAACTCTGAAGCAAAGTAAATCATCGAGGCTTAATTGACTTTTGTTCAGTCATACGCATGCGTGAGCATGTGCCAAGTCGACTCAAATGAATTATTCAGAGGAGGATACCACATTGTCATACCTATTTATGAATAAAACAATGCAAGCAAACATCCATGACATGCTACTCATATTGATAAATTGGAGCTAAACATGAGAGATCATGAACTACTAGACTTTCTTAAATGACATATACCTTACATGAACCAACTAAGCATGCTCACATGGATGAGTATATGTACAAAAATGAAAACAAATAGAGTTCATACCAGCCTCTCACCACAGTCGAATTGGCGTAGATCGTCATTATTGCCTTTCACTTGTGCAGCTTGGATAATATGAAATGAAAACCACGCTCCAGCCACTGAAGACCATTGAACTCATAATGAACTTTACAAAACCAAAGAAGAACATGAAATATTTTTGGTGTTTTTGAGTTGGAAATAAGAACAAAAGGAAACAAGCAAACAAAGCAAAATATTTTTGGATTTTCTTATAGCAAACCAACGATAGCAAATAAAGCAAAATAGAAGCAAGAAACCAAAATAAACAAGTGGTGAAGAGAAACAACAGAAATATTTTTGGTATTTTTGTGTTTTAGGAAGGAAACAAAACAGAAACAATAAAATGAAAACTAGAAGAGTAATATAAACACAAAGCAACAGGAATTCATCAAACTTGACAGCAGTACAGTAATCGATTTTTAAGAAATTCTTCCGCTGCTCAAATTGAAAAGTGTTCAACTAATGAAAGTTAGATAACAACCTGGGGAACACGCACAAAAATTGGCTTCGCAAAATAACGTTCTGGCTATTTTCGAGAATTTTTTTGGTAACAGTCTAGGATCTGTTTTCAGGCAGCACTTCCCCAAATATCATCTCCCTCTTATTAGAAAACCACTTAAAGAAGCTAAACAAGTATATACAAGTATCCAGCAACCATAATATGCAAAGAATGAGTGATGCCGGTATACCTCCCCAAGCTTAGGCTTTTGGCCTAAGTGGAGTTCAACCCCAGCGAGGGTCGCTGTTCCACTCCGGTGGATCATACATGGCGTAGTCATAGTGAGGTCCCGGTGCAGAAGAAAAGGGTGAAGGCTCTACATGCCCAAAATGTTGATGCGAAGAACTTACTGCATTAGATGACGAGTCGAGGTGTTCCTCGGCCTCCTCTGTGTTGTCTCTTGCATGATGGCCTCCTCCCTCTATGTGTGCATTCAGTGCACCCTCCGTGACTTACCAATCCTCCCTGGAATCAAGGTTAAATAGAACAGGTGCAGGCAATCCTACTAGTTTTTCAGTTTTCTTAGTTATCCTCCAAGTTTTCTTGTAAAATGTTATCTTGTAAAATAGGTTACCCAAATTAGATGAATCAGAAACAAATTCATGTTTAATCATGGATACTATGTCAAGTTTCTCTATGGGAAGCTGGATATCAAGATGATGAGGTTCTACACCATGCATAGCTAATAAACGAGAGGCGATGGGACCTCCGCAAATTCCTCCCCTCTCACGGTTAGTAGCAAGTCTATAGTCTATCAAAGCACCCAAGTTATAGGTCTTATTACCTTGCAATGCAGCAGCTAGGAAAGCTAAATCCTGGATAGATAATTTACTTGCACTCTTTCTAGCAAAAACGCATTTGGTGATGAAATAAGCAAAGTAACGAATATCCGGGAGTTGAATACTACTGATTTCACCACCATCCTCTGAGAAGCTTCTTCCATGACAAATCATCTTGAAGAGGATCAAGAGCTCTTGCGGCGATCCCCTTATCTTCTCGCATGATCCCCATTGCGGCACTCTAATTGCTGCACAAAAATCATCGAATGGCAAATTGACAGTTTTATTATAAATTTTGTACCGAACCATGGAGTTAGATTGAGACCAATTGAATTCAAAATCCTGCACTAAGGACATAGTCAATTTTGCATATTGGCATGGTTCACCAACAACAAAATCATCCAACCCTGCACGAGAAATTAGATTCTAAACATCTCGCAAGATTCCTGCACTTCTCATGTAATCTGTGCACGGGTAGTAAGAGGGGTATACTCCCTCTTCGCGGTTAACTCTCATGACTTGCTGCACCTCCAATTCTTGTTGATTCAGTTGATGCCTATTCCACTCCATTTTCTGAAATTTTTCAACAAACAATATAAAAATTGATTTGGTGACATATAATTGAGGGAAACTACTATAGGAACTTGCTAGAGTACTAATCATGCATCAAAACTAGTTTCTACAACTTAGAACAAGCATGCAAGCTCACTAAACATGTTACCTACAAGCAAAATATTCAAGATATACTCAACCAAACAAAATTCTATTTGGATAATCGTAGGAGTCACATACCGGAGAGCAAATGTGCCAAATTTCAGACAATCTGGGCTGAGCAAAGAGATCGAGAAATCTTGAGCTCTTGAGCAGAAATGCGAGTGAGAGAAAGCTGGTGCGAGTTTTTTCGGGAGAGAGAGAGTGGGAGGAAGAGATGAAAAAGTGGGGCAGGGGACCCACACGCCGGGTGGCGCCCCTTCTTTGGCCGCGGCCTGTGGGGTGCCACCCTGGGGTGCCCCACTGTTCATCCCCAGGTGCTCCCGGGTGCGTTTTCGAAAAATAAGACCAACAGTATAATTTTTGTGAATTTTTCAAAATTTTGAAAAATGCACATTTCTGGGTATTAAGTTTATTATTACTGGACAGAAAAAGATTTTGAAATCTCTAATTGACTAAAGAACTTTGCAAAACAAAATGCTACGGCAAGTAGAACAAGTGGAGGAAGAAAGAGATGTTGTTTACCTCCTCTATGCATATAAAAAGTATTTGTTAACAAGGTTGATCAAGTCTTGCCACCAAATAAATTTTACATAGCATAAGAAGAAATAAACCTCAAATCAATCATGTTACCTTGAATTGTATTGATATGGATCCAATCATAAGATTTTGATATCCTTCTTTAGGCTCATATATAGGACAATCAATAGTTCCAACTTTGATAGTTCTCACATTAGAAATGGTATTAACTCCACATACTTTATCAATCCTCTTGGGGAAATAAACGGTATGCTCCTTGTCATCAACATTGAAAGTAACCTTTCCTTTATTGCAATCAATAACAGCCCCTGCGGTGTTAAGAAAAGGTCTCCCAAGAATAATAGACATATTATCATCTTCATGCATTTCCAACACAACAAAATCAGTTAATATCAAGCAGTTATTAGTAACTTGAACAGGAACATCCTCACATATACCAACAGGAATAGCAGTAGATTTATCGCCATTTGCAAAGATATATCAGTAGGTATCAACTTATCTAAATAAAGTCTCTTGTAAAGAGAAAAAGGCATAACACTAACACCGGCTCCCAAATCACATAGAGCAGTTCTAACATAGTTATTCTTAATAGAACAAGGAATGGTGGGTATACCTGGTCGCCCAACTTCTTTGGAACTTTGCCATTGAAAGAGTAATTAGCAAGCATAGTGGAAATCTCCTCATTAGGAATTTTCCTTTTGTTAGAGACAATATATTTCATATACTTTGAATAAGGAGGCAATTTAATAGCATCAGTCAAAGGGATTTGCAAGAATAAAGGTTTCATCCAATCGCAAAATTTATTATAGTGTTCTTCTTTCTTTGATTTTAGTTTCTTAGCAGGAAAAGGCATTTGCTTTTGAACCCAAGGTTCTCTTTCATTACCATGTTTCTTAGCAATAAAATCTTCTTTAGTATACTTTTTATTTTTAGCATGCTTTTCAGGTTCATCTTCAACCTCTTCTTTATCGAAGCATCATTCTTATCATTATCATTATCATGTTCATTACCACTTTCAGTTTCAGCATCAGAAATAGAAATACTATTAGGATCATTAACAGGTTCAGAGGATTCTACAACATTTTTATGTTTCTTCTTCTTTTTCTTAGAAGGAGTACTAGTTTCAATTCGTTGAGAATCTTGTTCAACTCTTTTGGGATGCCCTTCAGGATATAGAGGATCCTGGGTAGAAACACCGCCTCTAGTTGTTACTTCATAAGCATGTTTTTCTTTAGAATTATTTTTTAACAAGTCATTTTGCACTTTAGTGAGTTGATCAATTTGAGTTTGAACCATATGAAAATGTTTAACGAGCATCTTAACATCATTGGAGGTTCTCTCCACAATATTATGCAAATTGCTAATAGCTTGAGAATTTTCCATTAAATGATTCCCTACTCTCATATTAAAATTTTCTTGCTTAACAATATAATTATCAAACTCATCTAAGCATTGAGCAGGAGGTTTTGAATACGGAATATCTTCCCTAGTAAAGCGTTGAAGCGAGTTTACCTCAATCATGGATGAAGGGGGAATTATCTCGCATAAATCTTCTATGGGAGGTAAGTTCTTCACATCTTCGGATTTAATACCTTTCCCCTTAAGAGACTTCTTGGCTTCCCTCATATCTTCATCATTCAATTTAATCAAACCCCTCTTCTTCAATATTGGTGTCGGAGTTGGTTCAGGTGTAGTCCAATCATCATGATTCCGGCCTATTTTAGCCAATAATTCTTCAAATCGGAGTTTTTTCCTGAAAACACAACCAGCACAACTATCCAAATATGCTCTAGACTCAACGGTTAGTCCACTATAGAATATATCAAGTAAATCATGCTTTTCTAAATCATGTCCAGGTCGAGCGCTGATAAGAGAGCAAAATCTTGCCCACGCTCCAGGCAATTTCTCTCCATCTTCCTGGTCAAAGCTATAAATTTTCTGTAAAGCAGCATGTTGAGCACTAGCAGGAAAGTATTTCCGAAAGAAAACATCAAAAAAAATCACCTGGACTTTTAATAGAACCAGGAGGTAAATTATTATACCAAGTTTTAGCATCATCCTTTAATGAGAAAGGAAAAATTTTAGCAACAAAATATGTACGCATCTTGACATCATCAGAAAACAAGCTACTCATAGAAGAAAGTTCATTCATGTGTTCTACAGCACTTTCTTTTTCAATACCACAAAAGGGGGCTTTCTCTACAATAGCTATATGAGATAGATCAAGAGAAAAATCATAATATTTATCCTTAATGTTTATAGGAGATGTGGCAAATTTAGGATCACGAGACAATTTATATCTAACAGTATGTTGTGCGAGAAACTTTTTAATTTTTCTTGCATCAGTAATAGCATTGCATTTATCAATAAAATCATCATTAAGCTCCACATAATCCTCATCAGGATCATCACTAGAATAATCAAGTTCAGGTGAATTAACAGGTGTAGTAGCATTAGGAGTTTCGGTATTTTCAATTTGTCTAGACCTAGCAATTGTAGCATCTAGAAAGGATCCCAATGAACCACTATCATCAAGCACAGAAATATTATCAATATTATGAGAGTTTTCAGATTCAAGAAGTACCAGCAAGTGAAGCTTGTGGCGGTGAAACAAGTTGACTTATCACAGATGGTGAATCAAGAGTAGCAGAGGTACTCAGACTTGTACCTTTTCTTGTAGTGGATGGTAATATGGCGACTTTAGGATCGCGAGATTTACCCATGATGGAGAATTTGCAGCGAACAATATCAATCCAAGTGAACTTCCAAATAAAGCTATGCTCCCCAGCAACGGCGCCAGAAAATAGTCTTGGTAACCCACAAGTATAGGGGATCGCAATAGTCTTCGAGGGAAGTAAACCCAATTTATTGATTCGAAACAAGGGGAGACAAAGAATACTTGAAAGCCTTAACAATGGAGTTGTCAATTAATTTTGGAAACAGACTTTGCAAGAGTTTATCGATAAGTATTTCATAACGATAGCGAGTAGTGAAATAATAGCGCGAGTAACAAAGACAACGAGTAGTGATTATAGTAAGCGCAGGATTAAAATACGTAGGCACGGGGATGGATGACGGGCGTTGCATGGATGAGAGAAACTCATGTAACAATCAAAGCAGGGCATTTGCAGATAATAATAAAACGGTGTCCAAGTACTAAGCAATCCATAGGCATGTGTTCCGTATATAGTCGTACGTGCTCGCATGAAAACTTGCACAACATCTTTTGTCCTACCACCGGTGGCAGCCTCTAGGGAATCTATTGGATATTAAGGTACTCCTTTTAATAAAATGCGGAGCAAAGCATTAACACTCCGTGAACATATGTGATCCTCACATCATCCCTCCGGTTGTCCCAATTTTTGTCACTTTGGGGCCTCGGGTTCGGACAGTGACATGTGTATACAACTTGCAGGTAAGATCATAAAACAATGCATATCATGATGAAACAATAACATGTTCAGATCTGAGATCATGGCACTCGGGCCCTAGTGACAAGCATTAAGCATAACAAGTTGCAACAATATTGTGACGCCCCAGAACCGGTACCATGAGGATCCCAGCGAACCCGCCGAAATCCGCACGATATCGATTTTAGGAGACGCACCACCAAGCGCCTCGTACACGCCGAAGCATGCACGCGATGCGGGTGGAATCAATCACGAGCGGTAACATTACAACGGGATTACAATAGAGCCCACAAGATACAGATATATTACAACAACGACTCCAACGAGTCTAGATACAAATATACAATACAAAGATCCAAATCATACAGAAGATCGAATGCGTCCGAGTACGGACAAGATACAAATTGGACTAAGAGTCCTGAAGATAACCAGTAGCGTCCATAACCCTGCCCAGGCCAAGCCGGAAGGGTAACCTTGCTAACGTCGCCTTCATCGTACCGGTCTTCATACCTGCCGGTTATATCCCGTAGAAGCAGCAATAAGTACGGGTTCGTACTTAACAAGACTTCAAGACGTATAAGCATTCGTCAACCAGTCGTCCTTTGTACTTGAGGCACGCAGGGGACTTAGAGGACGCAAGAGGAACGTCATAGTCAATATGGTGGGGTTAAGCGGCAGCGCAAGCACTAAAAACCTATAGAGACACTCTACAACATCGTCTAATCAGAAAGGATGAAGACGCACAAACTAACGTTCTATACTGCAAACATAACACGGCCGATGCGTTCCCCGCAAGGAAGTACTTACAAGGGCACTCACACGGTTGTCAAGTTTTAACCATTTATTATTGAAGTTGTACTAACTTACTACGCAAGTTATTATTAATAAACAACAGGTGTAAGTTGTCTATGGTCAAGTCATACAGCTCCAAGTCGTCCATAACCGCGGACTTATCGATAAGATGTACACCCTGCAGGGGTTGCCCAAATGTACCCACACGCACGCTCAACCCACTTGCGACAGGTGGATATCACGACTCGCACTCTCCTTCACGACAACAATGTCCAGGAAGCCACCTAACTAAGTTGAACCCGTATCGAGGCCGTATCTCCGAAGCGGACTTAGCTATGTGTGTCAACGTGCTAGGTGGTTTAAACACACACTGGGGCGATAAACCACTTCGCAGAGGCTCCACGACCTATACGTGCATACCAGAAACAAGGGATACAAGGCACCCAGGGGCTTCCCAAAGTAAATAAGTAACAGGCTGGCATGCACGCAAACGACAAATGGTAAAACATTGCAAACTAGTTGTGGCCACTGGACAAAGCTGTAGATTCCGGCAGTGGTCGAGGGGAGACCCAGAAACATACCCACGTGTGGTTAGAGCGCTCAGTCTCGGAACAGATAACAAGAACTCGGGTCCTAGGGGACATTAGTGAGTCAAAATTCCGATGCTTTCGCAAAGGGGCTCACAGATGCCTCTGCTTATCATTTTAGTTGTTAACAATAAGTAAAGCATGATTATCTCCAACATTATATAACCATAAACCATGTGTCATGATTCCTCAACAGATAACCCGATAAGATAGCGATAACGGTAACGAGATAAAACAGCACTAGCATGCACTATGACTCGCAAGGCAGACCCGATAACCAAATAATAGCTATAGGTGGTTGGTGGAGGCAATATAGGCTGCTTGAGGTAACAAGTGGAAGGGACACGTGACAAGAACGCAACTTAAGGATAGCATGAGGGAGAAGGCAAAATAAAATAGGTGGCGACCTGCAGGCGATATGGAAAATGCTTGCCTGTTAAAGCTTGCCGAGGGACATCCGGAGAACTTGTCGTATCTCACAACACCACTTCGTGATCCTATCCGGGAAGAAGCAAAGCGCTACAACAACCAGCGGATGCACATCTTACTACTACGGCAAAAGAATCAGCATGATCATGATGATATGCATGGCATGGCAATCATGATGCGATGCAACTTATCCAATTTAAACGGGATCGGAAACCCCGGACAAACAATTATTAGGTTCGCGTTATTTTTCTACCGGCAATATTAAATGTTGATTAGCATGGCAAGACATGACATGGGTGCGCTACTTCAAAATTAAACGGAGAGGGGAACCGTAGCCGGTAATTCCCAAATACTCCGCGCTTAATTATTAGGTGTAATGCAACTACAACGGCAAGATATGATGCGAGATGTAAACAACATAAATATGTCATATTCATGTTCATTTGCATTTTTCTAATGTACTTTCATATATAAAACATGTTCATTTGAACTTGTACTTGTACTCAAAAAGTATAGACATATTTTATATAACAGAATAAAAGAAAATAATAGGCAGAGGGGATCTGGGCTGGAATCAAAGAGAACAACGACCAGACCTCTGAACTGTAACTTCGGATCTGATAGGATCGGGATCGGATGTTCTTTGACGTATATGTGGGAGGGGTTGTGCTTTGTCTAACGAAACTGAAACAAGAAGAGAGCTAGCAGATAAGCACACAGGCAGGCAGCTAGATCAAAAGAAGTGGTGCAAAACTAGCTAGCTAAGCAGCCAAGCTAGCAGGTGGATCGATTTGGCGTACGCGTGCGTGCTTGCTGAAAAAGGTGTAGGAGTGGTGCAGCTGGTTTTATGTGTGGAGCAACAGCGAGCAAACATCTAGAGACCAAACCAAATGCGGCCAGGGAACAAGCAAAGGCATGGGCCGTCGCGCGCGACACAAGGAAGGAGCAGTACTGCCGTGATGCGAGACTGACGCGGAGATGCTTCTAGGTGCGCGACCTGAAGGCAACATGCCAACATCGATAGAAGCAGTTAACTGAACTCTACTCACAACTGCACTCTGTGACGAGGTGAGGAGGTGCTGTTGTCTGAAGAACTGAAAACTGAAACAAGGATCAGAACCGTGTGCCTGCGGCAAAGATCGCCGATGGCGACCTGGAAAAAGTGACGTTGAAGGTGTGTGCGTGGTGCCAAAGGCAGCACGGAGACACGGAGATGTCCACGGACATGCTCGTGGCGAGCAGAACCGACGCTGCACGACGAAGACGACCTAAGGTCGTGGTCACCGGGCGGCGCACGCTGACAGACATCCAGAAACAAACGATGCAATGACGGAAAACAAGCTGGGAAAGGGAATTCGGAGAAGGTGCTCACCCAGGGGCTCGATGGTGAAGAGGAACGGCTCAGGGACGCGAACCGGGAAGCGGGCGAGCGCGGCGGCGGCCACCTGTGGCGGAAGACGGACATCAACGTCGGTAGAACAACTGGGGTGTGAGAGCGCGCAAAGAGGTCTAGGGCGTCGGTGAGCTCACCAGGAAGACGAGGAAGGGCTCGCTGAGGACGGGGGAGGCCCAACGGTGACGGAAACGACGAAGACGTGCTCGGCAACGGATGTTGTCGGAGAAGATGCCGAGGATGGCCGCGACGCAGCAGAGCAGCTCCGGCTCGGTGAACTCAACGAGGAGAAAGAGAAGGCCGCAGGGGCTCCATCCCCTTGATCATCGCGACAAGCGACGGTGAGGAACGACGACGCTCGTCAATCTTCTTCCGGCATGTTCTGTGTTTAACTCTGAATTTTCTGAAACTTTTCTCGCTCTCTGCTTTCGCTCGGAAGAGGGGAAAGAAAAGGAAGAGAGGGTGGCGGCGCTGGGGAGGAAGAAATGGGATCGGCTAGGGTTCGATCTGAGGCTGATGTGGGGAAAACCGGAGGGGTCACTTCGTAGGCTAGCCTGGTTCACCTTTGCGGCCCAATGTTGGGCGCTTTGGAACATTAGGAATAAACTAGCTATGGAAGGAAAGCTTATCAATAACCCTGCTGATGTCTTCTTCCACATGCACTCATATATGCAGCGCTGGAGGGTTCTGGTCAGACCGAGGGACCGTGCGACTCTGGACGTGGTGATGGAAGGGGTTAGGAGGCTCCAGGCGACAACGCGCGCACAAGCTGGATGAAGCCATTTGCGATCTTTGTGGCTGTGTGTGTGTGCTTGTGTCTTGTACTCCGTTTGCTTTGGTACTTGATCGAACGTTGTATGATCTTGATGTGTGGGGCTGGGTGAGGCCAGGATTTGGTTTGTAAGCTATCATACTCTTGTGGTTGCCGTATGGCTTTATATATAAAGCCGGGCCTATGGCCTTATGTTTAAAAAAAACAGGAGGGGAGAGGGGAGTGGTTGAGAGGCCGACGTTGACAGGGAGCTCACGCTCCTCGCGTGTTGGCTGAGATGGAAGACAGCAAAAGAGATGAGAGGGTCTTGCTCCCAGTGAAGAGATAAAATGAGCCATCAAAACGTTCTTGGCTCCACAAGGAAAAGTTAGAGCCGGCCATCTACCAGGAATTTGGTATATGCCAAGAGATTAAGAAAAGATAAACTGGGAACCAAAAGGAAAGGGTTTTATTTCAAAACTTGTTTTCCTTTTGATTTTTAAACCGGCTTGAAAACTCATTTGAAAACCAAACCCTAACAAAACAAGGTTTTATTTTGAATTTGAAAAATGTTTTATTTTATTTTGATAGTTTTGTTTTAGTGGTTGTTAAATGAAAAAGGGAGAGAAAGGTTTCATTATATAACCCATATGAGAGGGAAATAAAATAGCTAGGGTTTATAAATTAATTTTATTTTGTAAGAACATGGATGATATGGTGCATATGTCATGATGATGCACAAAAACAAAAACAACGGCGAATCCAATAGGGGTATTATCCTGGGTCGCTACAATCGACACCACTAACAAGGAATCTCGCCCCGAGATTCCACGTTAACCTAAGGGGGAGTTGGTTAAACTATCGAGTCTTATTATACCACGTTGATGAACACTCGACCACGAGGTGGAACCTTCTCCTGGCGAAGTGTTGATCTTCTCGACACCACTAACAAGAATTCTTGCTTCATGTTGAACGGCGACACCACTAACAAGAAGTCGTTGTTCCGCTGTTGATGATGCACTTTTGTCGGGATCCTCCGAAGATCGAACCTATTAGGATAAGGCAAGATCGTCCAACCCACGTCGGAACCTAAGACTCAGAAAACTCGGATAAGAGAGAAGACTCAAAACACGCATAGATAAGATGAGAAAGAATAGAGGTAAGGAGAAAAGCAGAGCTAGTCAGAACTATCCAACGAATTTTCAAAAATAGTTTGGACACTCTAAACTCATCGACCATTGCAAGGTTATCCTACATGCTGGACTAGTGGGGTACCGTTAACCTGATGCTCTGATACCAACTTGTGACGCCCCAGAACCGGTACCATGAGGATCCCAGCGAACCCGCCGAAATCCGCACGATATCGATTTTAGGAGACGCACCACCAAGCGCCTCGTACACGCCGAAGCATGCACGCGATGCGGGTGGAATCAATCACGAGCGGTAACATTACAACAGGATTACAATAGAGCCCACAAGATACAGATATATTACAACAACGACTCCAACGAGTCTAGATACAAATATACAATACAAAGATCCAAATCATACAGAAGATCGAATGCGTCCGAGTACGGACAAGATACAAATTTGGACTAAGAGTCCTGAAGATAACCAATGGCGTCCATAACTGCCCAAGCCGGAAGGGTAACCTTGCTAACGTCGCCTTCATCGTACCGGTCTTCATACCTGCCCGGTTATATCCCGTAGAAGCGCAATAAGTACGGGTTCGTACTTAACAAGACTTCAAGACGTATAAGCATTCGTCAACCAGTCGTCCTTTGTACTTGAGGCACGCAGGGGACTTAGAGGACGCAAGAGGAACGTCATAGTCAATATGGTGGGGTTAAGCGGCAGCGCAAGCACTAAAAACCTATAGAGACACTCTACAACAGTCGTCTAATCAGAAAGGATGAGAGCGCACAAACTAACAGTTCTATACTCTGCAAACATAACACAGCCGATGCGTTCCCCCCTCGCAAGGAAGTACTTACAAGGGCACTCACACGGTTGTCAAGTTTTAACCATTTATTATTGAAGTTGTACTAACTTACTACGCAAGTTATTATTAATAAACAACAGGTGTAAGTTGTCTATGGTCAAGTCATACAGCTCCAAGTCGTCCATAACCGCGGACACGGCTTATCGATAAGATGTACACCCTGCAGGGGTTGCCCAAATGTACCCACACGCACGCTCAACCCACTTGCGACAGGTGGATATCACGACTCGCACTCTCCTTCACGACAACAATGTCCAGGAAGCCACCTAACTAAGTTGAACCCGTATCGAAGTCCGGCCGTATCTCCGAAGCGGACTTAGCTATGTGTGTCAACGTGCTAGGTGGTTTAAACACACACTGGGGCGATAAACCACTTCGCAGAGGCTCCACGACCTATACGTGCATACCAGAAACAAGGGATACAAGGCACCCAGGGGCTTCCCAAAGTAAATAAGTAACAGGCTGGCATGCACGCAAACGACAAATGGTAAAACATTGCAAACTAGTTGTGGCCACTGGACAAAGCTGTAGATTCAGTGGTCGAGGGGAGACCCAGAAACATACCCACGTGTGGTTAGAGCGCTCGTCTCGGAACAGATAACAAGAACTCGGGTCCTAGGGGACATTAGTGAGTCAAAATTCCGATGCTTTCGCAAAGGGGCTCACAGATGCCTCTGCTTATCATTTTAGTTGTTAACAATAAGTAAAGCATGATTATCTCCAACATTATATAACCATAAACCATGTGTCATGATTCCTCAACAGATAACCCGATAAGATAGCGATAACGGTAATGAGATAAAACAGCACTAGCATGCACTATGACTCGCAAGGCACCCGATAACCAAATAATAGCTATAGGTGGTTGGTGGAGGCAATATAGGCTGCTTGAGGTAACAAGTGGAAGGGACACGTGACAAGAACGCAACTTAAGGATAGCATGAGGGAGAAGGCAAAATAAAATAGGTAAGCGACTTCTGCAGGGGCAGAAGTATAGGGGAAAATGCTTGCCTGTTAAAGCTTGACATCCGGAGAACTTGTCGTATCTCACAACACCACTTCGTGATCCTATCCGGGAAGAAGCAAAGCGCTACAACAACCAGCGGATGCACATCTTACTACTACGGCAAAAGAATCAGCATGATCATGATGATATGCATGGCATGGCAATCATGATGCGATGCAACTTATCCAATTTAAGCGGGATCGGAAACCCCGGACAAACAATTATTAGGTTCGCGTTATTTTTCTACCGGCAATATTAAATGTTGATTAGCATGGCAAGACATGACATGGGTGCGCTACTTCAAAATTAAACGGAGAGGGGAACCGTAGCCGGTAATTCCCAAATACTCCGCGCTTAATTATTAGGTGTAATGCAACTACAACGGCAAGATATGATGCGAGATGTAAACAACATAAATATGTCATATTCATGTTCATTTGCATTTTTCTAATGTACTTTCATATATAAAACATGTTCATTTGAACTTGTACTTGTACTCAAAAAGTATAGACATATTTTATATAACAGAATAAAAGAAAATAATAGGCAGAGGGGATCTGGGCTGGAATCAAAGAGAACAACGACCAGACCTCTGAACTGTAACTTCGGATCTGATAGGATCGGGATCGGATGTTCTTTGACGTATATGTGGGAGGGGTTGTGCTTTGTCTAACGAAACTGAAACAAGAAGAGAGCTAGCAGATAAGCACACAGGCAGGCAGCTAGATCAAAAGAAGTGGTGCAAAACTAGCTAGCTAAGCAGCCAAGCTAGCAGGTGGATCGATTTGGCGTACGCGTGCGTGCTTGCTGAAAAAGGTGTAGGAGTGGTGCAGCTGGTTTTATGTGTGGAGCAACAGCGAGCAAACATCTAGAGACCAAACCAAATGCGGCCAGGGAACAAGCAAAGGCATGGGCCGTCGCGCGCGACACAAGGAAGGAGCAGTACTGCCGTGATGCGAGACTGACGCGGAGATGCTTCTAGGTGCGCGACCTGAAGGCAACATGCCAACATCGATAGAAGCAGTTAACTGAACTCTACTCACAACTGCACTCTGTGACGAGGTGAGGAGGTGCTGTTGTCTGAAGAACTGAAAACTGAAACAAGGATCAGAACCGTGTGCCTGCGGCAAAGATCGCCGATGGCGACCTGGAAAAAGTGACGTTGAAGGTGTGTGCGTGGTGCCAAAGGCAGCACGGAGACACGGAGATGTCCACGGACATGCTCGTGGCGAGCAGAACCGACGCTGCACGACGAAGACGACCTAAGGTCGTGGTCACCGGGCGGCGCACGCTGACAGACATCCAGAAACAAACGATGCAATGACGGAAAACAAGCTGGGAAAGGGAATTCGGAGAAGGTGCTCACCCAGGGGCTCGATGGTGAAGAGGAACGGCTCAGGGACGCGAACCGGGAAGCGGGCGAGCGCGGCGGCGGCCACCTGTGGCGGAAGACGGACATCAACGTCGGTAGAACAACTGGGGTGTGAGAGCGCGCAAAGAGGTCTAGGGCGTCGGTGAGCTCACCAGGAAGACGAGGAAGGGCTCGCTGAGGACGGGGGAGGCCCAACGGTGACGGAAACGACGAAGACGTGCTCGGCGACGGATGTTGTCGGAGAAGATGCCGAGGATGGCCGCGACGCAGCAGAGCAGCTCCGGCTCGGTGAACTCAACGAGGAGAAAGAGAAGGCCGCAGGGGCTCCATCCCCTTGATCATCGCGACAAGCGACGGTGAGGAACGACGACGCTCGTCAATCTTCTTCCGGCATGTTCTGTGTTTAACTCTGAATTTTCTGAAACTTTTCTCGCTCTCTGCTTTCGCTCGGAAGAGGGGAAAGAAAAGGAAGAGAGGGTGGCGGCGCTGGGGAGGAAGAAATGGGATCGGCTAGGGTTCGATCTGAGGCTGATGTGGGGAAAACAGGAGGGGAGAGGGGAGTGGTTGAGAGGCCGACGTTGACAGGGAGCTCACGCTCCTCGCGTGTTGGCTGAGATGGAAGACAGCAAAAGAGATGAGAGGGTCTTGCTCCCAGTGAAGAGATAAAATGAGCCATCAAAACGTTCTTGGCTCCACAAGGAAAAGTTAGAGCCGGCCATCTACCAGGAATTTGGTATATGCCAAGAGATTAAGAAAAGATAAACTGGGAACCAAAAGGAAAGGGTTTTATTTCAAAACTTGTTTTCCTTTTGATTTTTAAACCGGCTTGAAAACTCATTTGAAAACCAAACCCTAACAAAACAAGGTTTTATTTTGAATTTGAAAAATGTTTTATTTTATTTTGATAGTTTTGTTTTAGTGGTTGTTAAATGAAAAAGGGAGAGAAAGGTTTCATTATATAACCCATATGAGAGGGAAATAAAATAGCTAGGGTTTATAAATTAATTTTATTTTGTAAGAACATGGATGATATGGTGCATATGTCATGATGATGCACAAAAACAAAAACAACGGCGAATCCAATAGGGGTATTATCCTGGGTCGCTACAAATATCATCAAAGTACCAATTACGGACACTAGGCACTATGCCCTAACAATCTTATGCTATTACATGACCAATCTCATCCAATCCCTACCATCCCCTTCAGCCTACAGCGGGGGAATTACTCACACATGGATGGGGGAAACATTGCTGGTCGATGGAGAGGCGTCGGTGGTGATGATGGCGATGATCTCCTCCAATTCCCCGTCCCGCGGAGTGCCGAACGGAGTATCTGGTCCCGAGATGGAGTTTCGCGACGGTGGCGGCGTACTGGGAGGTTTCTGGCGACTTCGACTTTCCTCCTCGCATTTTTAGATCGAAACCCTTAAGTAGTCTAGAGGAGGGCGTCAGAGGGCAGCCGAGGGGGCCACACGCTAGGGCGGCGCGCCCCCCTCCGGCCTAGCGTCTGGGGCCCTGGGCCTCCCTAGGCCTGCCTTTCGGCTCCGTGATTCTTACGGTAAAATAGGCCCTTTGGTATAAATTCCGAGGATTTTCCCGAAAGTTGAACAAAAACGAGACACCAGAGCAATTCTGCTGAAAACAGCGTTAGTCCGTGTTAGTTGTATCCAAAATACACAAATTAGAGGCAAAACAATAGCAAAAGTGTTCGGGAAAGTAGATACGTTTTGGACGTATCAGTTAATGACTTTGAATTTACAACATCGTCGACACATATGATAACCTAAGTTGAATGCTAATGACTTAGGATAGCATTTGTGTCGACGATGTCGTAAAACTCTAAGGACATTACCATTTAGCTTAGGATACTCTAAGGCACTAGTATTTAACTTAGGAAAGCATTTGTGTCTTACTAGCTTAGAGTTTACGACATCGTCGACACATATGGTAATGTCTTTAAATGTATAGGGACTTCTGAAAGCAGTGACCCAAGTCTTTCCTAGTGCACATCAAAGATATTATGTGTGACACATTTATGCAAATTTTCAAACAGCTGGGTTCAGAGGTGAAGATTTGAAAAAATGCATGGATGCAGCCAGTTATGCCTACCATGTGAAACAGTTTGCGGTTGCAATGGAGACTTTAAAGGCTGAAAGTAAAGATGCATGGAAATGGCTGAGTCAAATCCCTCCTCACACTTGGGCTAGGCATGCATTTGACACCAATTGCAAGACATACCTTGTTGTTAACAACATCAGTGAGGTCTTTAACAGATACATATTGGATGTAAGGAAGAAACCAATAAGAATAATGCTTATTGGCATTAAAAATAAAATGATGACTAGGAATCATGAGAAGAGGGTTGGTGTAGGTAGAGCTGGATGGGTGATAACTCCTCACATCACTGAGCAGCTAGAGCTGGCCAAGAAGTACTCCAGAGCATGCACACCAAGAATTGCAGGCACAAACCTGTGGGAAGTGACCAATGGGAAAGGTGATCAGACACATGCTGTCAATTTGGAGGCTAGAACATGTGGATGCAGGAGATGGGATGTCACAGGCCTGCCTTGCAATCATGCTTGCAGTGCTATAATCAAGGCCAAGCAAAGATCAGAGGATTATGTCAGCCATTTTTTCTAAGAAACCAATGTATATAGAAGCATACAATCCTATGATATATCCAGTGCCTGGGCAACATGATTGGACAAAGACTGACACTCCATACATTGTATCTCTTTTTTTCAAGATCAACAAAGGAAGAAAGGTAGAGAAGAGAAGAAAGGACAAGTTTGAGGTGCCAAAGCCAAAAATTATTTCAATGATGGGGACAATTACTTGCTCCAACTATAAACAACAGGGACATAGGTACACAAGCTGCACCCAACAGCTGAGGCCAGATCTTATTGTTAGAAAGAACAAAAATGTGGTAAGTACATTGTCAGTTCCATTGTTGACTTATTGTTTTCCATCTTTATTCTATAACCTGCATTTTGTGTATCAACAGCCTAACAGAGGTGAGGATGCTCCTCCAAGCTCTTCTACTGCTCCAAGTGGTACTCCAACATCTTCTACTGCTCCAAGTGCTTCTCCAAGCTCTTCCACTACTCCAAGTGCTCCTCCAAGTGCTCCTACTGGTACAAGGGCTCCTCCAAGGGCTCCTACTGCTACAAGGCCTCCTACTGCTACAAGGGCCCTCCAAGTGCTGCAAGCCAGGCATCATATGCTGCACCAAGGCCTGCTACTGCTACTCCTACACCAGGTCCAAGAACTGCTTTTGCTCCTCCAAGAACTGCTGCAGCACCTGATAGAAGGGCTCCTACATAGTCTAAGTATGAAGCAGGTTACCCAGCATACAAGAGGACAAGGACATGGTCCTATCTAAACTGTGGTTACTCTGCTGGAGAGGATGAGCAGGAAAGAGGGCCTTCCAACTGATTAGCTTGTGATTCCTGGTTCCTTTTGGCCTCCTAGATGTACTGTAATGGACATGTAGTGATGCTTCTGGACATGTAGTAAGGTTATGGTTGTTGAACATGTACTGTTGCTGCTTTTGGATTATGGACATGTATCATTATGACTATGTTTGCTGCTAAGACTTGTTGACATGTTACTGTCAAAACTATGTGCAATTTGCTTCTACACTTGTTGTCAAAAGTATGTTCAATTTTCTTCTACACTTGCTGTCAAAACTATGTCCATTTTCTTCACAAATGTCAGCAATCTCGCTCTATGGTCATGGGTAAGCTTCGGAAGATCTGCCACATAGAACACTACCTTCCTCTTTTCTTCCTTCACAGTGGCAACAGAAGCTTTCAACATCTTATTCTCTTTTCTTCAAGCAAGGTAGCAATAGAGCACTCCATTTTCTTCCTTTCTTCTTTCATACTTGCAACCTCCTGCTCTGCTCTCCTTGTTGTTTTAAGCTTCAAGTTATCAGTGGTAACCTCTACAACATACTCCAAAGCATTGCCAGCTGTTTATGCAGCTTCAAGTTTATGCGGACCAGGATAGATGTGAAATGTCCGTATGCAAATGGTCGTTGGAAATGTGCGTTGTACTAGCTGCCTGAGTGGATTGTAGCATGATCTCAAAAAAAAAAAAAAAAAGAGTGGATTGTAGCAGCATCTCGATCTTTGCAGCTGCGCGTCACGTCGTCTTGCAGCTGCTACGCCTACATACCCACCACACACACCCACAACTAAGGAAATGTACAGTCCAACAAGCTTTCATGGCGATGGCGAGTGCGGACAAGGACCGGGAAAGCACGTACACCCCGCATGCTCCATTGCTTCTCTATCCACACGTTTCCTGGGTTAACCTCCAACATAAGCTAGGCGTGGTACGACATGAGTGTATTGTAGCAGCATTGATCCTTGCAGCTGCGCACCACGTCTTTCTGTACGGACCAAGGCACGGCCATGGCGACCCTGCCGCTCCACTTCGTGCTGGTGCCGCTCCTCGCGCAGGGCCACGTGATCCCAATGATGGACATGGCGCGCCTCATCGCCGGCCGCGGCAGCGCGCGCGTCACCGTCGTCCTGACCCCCGTCCACGCCACGCGCAGCAGGGCCGTCCTGGATCACGCCAAGCGCGCGGGGCTCGCCGTCGACTTCGCGGTGCTCCAGTTCCCGGGGCCCGCGCTGGGCCTGCCCGAGGGGTGCGAGAGCCACGACATGATCAGGGAGTACTCCCACTTCAAGCTGTTCTGCGACGCCATGTCCCTGCTCGCCGAGCCGCTCGAGGCGTACCTCCGGGCGCTGCCAACGCTGCCGGACTGCATCATCGCCGACTCGTGCAGCCCGTACCCGACCGACGTCGCGCGGCGGCTCGGCATCCCGCGGCTGGTGTTCCACGGCCCGTCGGCCTTCTTCGTCCTCGCGGTGCATAACCTGGCCAAGAACGGCGTGTACGACCGCGTCGCCGACGACTTCGAGACGTTCGAGGTGCCGGACTTCCCGGTGCACGCCGTGGTGAACAGAGCGACGTCGCTCGGGTTCTTCCAGACGCCGGGGTTGGAGCGGCACCGGCGCGACATACTCGACGCCGAGGCCACCGCCGACGGCATGGTCCTCAATACCTGCGCGGCGTTGGAAGGCGCGTTCGTCCAGCGGTACGCTGAGGCGCTCGGCAAGAAGGTCTGGGCCATCGGGCCGCTCTGCCTGCTGGACTCCGACGCCGAGACTACGGCCGTGCGGGGCAACCCCGCGGCCGTGGACGCCAGCCTCGTTGTGTCATGGCTGGACGCGAGGCCGGCCCGGTCGGTGCTCTACGTCAGCTTCGGCAGCGTCGTGCACCTATTCCCGCCGCAGGTCGCCGAGCTCGCCGCTGGGCTGGAGGCGTCCAACCGGCCGTTCGTCTGGGTGGCCAAGGAGGCCGACGGCCTCGACTCCGGGTTCGACGCGCGGGTGGAAGGCCGCGGCCTCGTCATCCGTGGCTGGGCGCCGCAGATGACCATCCTGTCACACCCTTCCGTCGGCGGCTTCCTGACGCACTGCGGGTGGAACTCGGCGCTGGAGTCCCTCTCCCACGGCGTGCCGCTTCTAACCTGGCCGATGTTTGCCGACCAGTTCCTGACCGAGATGCTGGTTGTCGACGTGCTCGGCGCCGGCGTCCGTTCAGGCGTCAAAGTGCCGTTCACATACGTGGTCAGGAACCCCGAGATGTCGAAAGTGCAGGTCGGGCGGGAGGAGGTGGAGAGAGGGGTGGCCGCGCTGATGGATGAGGGGATGGTGATACGGGCAAGGGCGAAGGAGCTCGCCGTGAAGGCGAAAGAGGCAATGGCGGAGGACGGGTCGTCGGACAGCGACCTGACGAGCGTGGTTCGCTATGTCGCGGAGCTCGTACAGAGGGACAAAGACGTCGTGGAGGTTCTTGAGGCGTATGATCTAGGGAGCGGGAACAAGAAGACAGCTGATCGATCAGGGTAAAAGAGTTGGGGTCACGATTATGAGATCTGCCGAGATGTGAGGAAGATCACGATTCACGAAACTCTGGAAACTCACACCCGAGCAAAAGAATGTAAGTTATTTAGTCAGGGTGAAGTGTCGCTCATGCACATCAACGCAGATTGATTTTCCCCAGTTGTTATGGCGCCCGGACTCTATCGGCACCATTTGCAAATCATGGGGATATGTGCTGCATGTTGACCAGGTTCGAACATGCTCGATGTATTGGCAGGAGATGCCTGGTATTGCAGTTTTCAGCGCGTTGTATTGGTTTTGATTCCCTTCCGAGTTGACAACACACAGTACGTCCTTGTACCAGCACCAGCTGAAGTTGTACGTCGGGCAGACCCTTATTGTACCAGCTTGTACTGTTCTTTCTTTTTTCTAAGCAAACACGTACTGTTGTCCTCTGCTACTTTTTGCCATGATACTGCTTTTCTCTGTTTTATGGGTGTAAGGCAATATTGGGCACAAAAGACTGCATTTTTTACAACAAGAACTGTGTGACGCACGAACTCTATCTGTTTAGGGTGGTCTATGCCCGCAAAGGGAGATCCCAGTTCAAAAGAGACAGTTAATTTTTTGTTAAAAAAATATTCGCACATAGCAAACAAGGTGCATTCTACCGTTTTAATTTATAGTATGAAATTGCTTATATTTTAAGCATAATAAAAATTTACAAATTTAGAATAAATTATGTGGGACATGTTCTATGGGCAAGGACAGGGCCGGTCCTGATATTTTTGGGGCCCGGGGCGAAATTGTAATCGGGGGCTGATGACCCACAAGTATAGGGGGTGTATCGTAGTATTTTCGATAAGTAAGAATGTCGATCCCAACGAGGAGCAGAAGGTGTTGACAAGTAGTTTCGATGAAGGATTCACTGTAAATGCTCACAGACAAGTATTCGGGAGTTTTGATGTAACAATTGAATAAAGTACGAGTAAGTAAAGTGCGAGAGTAACAATTGCAGCGAGTGGCCCAATTTTAGCACAAAGGACAAGCCGGTTTGTTTACTTATAATGACCAAACGTTCTCGAGGACACACGGGATTTTAGTCTAGTGCTTTCGCTACATACGGCTAAATAATCTTCATTGTTTTGATAAGTGTTGTGTGGGTGAACCTATGCTAATGTACCGCCCTTCCTAGGACTAATACATACTTGTGATTATACCCCTTGCAAGCATCCGCAACTACAAGAAAGTAATTAAGAATAAATCTAACCACAGCCTTAAACTCTGAGATCCTGCGATCCCTCCTGCATCGATATACCAATGGGGGTTTAGGTTTCTGTCACTCCGGCAACCCCGCAATTGGCAAACGAATACAAGATGCATTCCCCTAGGCCCATAAATGGTGAAGTGTCATGTAGTCGACATTCACATGACACCACTAGAAGAATAACACCACAACTTAAATATCATACCATTGAATATTACTCAACCATAATTCACTACTAGCAATTAGACTTCACCCATGTCCTCAAGAACTAAACGAACTACTCACGAGACATCATATGGAACATGATCAGAGGTGATATGATGATGAATAACAATCTGAACATAAACTTGGTTCAATGGTTTCACTCAATAGCATCAACAACAAGTAGAGATCGATACCGGGAGAGTTTCCCCTATCAAACAATCAAGATCAAACCCAAATTGCTACGGCGGTGACGGTGTCCAGCGGTGGAGACGGCGGTGATGATGGTGTAGATGATGATGGTGGTGATGGAGATGATGTCCAGCTCGATGACGGTGACGATGGCGTCGATTTCCCCCTCCGGAGGGAATTTCCCCGATTCCTGCCCGCCGGAGAGCTCTTTCTCTCGGTGTTCTCCGCCCCGAGGCTTGTAACTCTTCGCGAGGTACCCTCCGTGGCTTAGGTTTTCGGGACGAAGGATTTCGCGAAGAAAAGGAGGCGAAAGGGGCGTGGGCCCCCCACACTACATGGCGGCGGCCGGGCCTTGGGCGCGCCGCCTAGGGTGTGGGCCCACCCTGGCTCCTCCTTCTGGCTTCTTTCGTCATCTTGAAAAATAGGATTTTTGGTATAATTTCCTTCCACAGTTGATCTTCCGAAATATTGCGTTGACGGTGCTTTTTCCAGCAGAATCCTGGCTCCGGTGCTTGATCCTCCAATAATGATGAAACATGCAAAATAGATGAAATAACATAAGTATTGTGTCCCAACATGAAATATATCAATGAATAACAGCAAATTATGATATAAAATAGTGATGCAAATTGGACGTATCAACTCCCCCCAAGCTTAGACTTCGCTTGTCCCCAAGCGAAACTGAGCTCGATAGACAGACCACATGTTTATGGAGTGAAGAGTCGATAAATAAAATACGGACAAGAAGCATCATATTCATTCACACAAGACATTATAGTAAACAACCTCTTATAACTCAACTTGAAACAAGTATAAGGTAATCACAAATAAAGGTGCATAAGAAATCATAATTGGTGATGGCAAACTTCGTTCTTGGTCAGAGAACAATTAACAGATTATACTTATCTCATTGAGCAGCGCTCTCATGTTAAAGTTTATAATGCACAACTTGCATACTCAATCATAATGGTCTTTTCATGATCATTGATAACTTGCAAAGCTATATTCATTCAGATAAAACTTGTACTAAACAAGGGAGAATAAAAGACATGATGAAGCAAATCACAATATAATGGTTTGATCACAACTACTCAAATGCTTGCTTGAGATGGAGGGAAATAGGTTTACTGACTCAACATAAAGTAAAAGACAGGCCCTTCGCAGAGGGAAGCAGGGATTAAATCATGTGCTAGAGCTTTTTCGGTTTTGCAATCATATAAAGAGGGTAAAAGTAACATTTTTGAGAGGTGTTTGTTGTTGTCAACGACTGGTAGCGGGTACTCTAACCCCCTTGCCAGACAACCTCCAAAGAGCGGCTCCCATATTATTTTCATTTTGTGTGGCACTCCTTCCAACCTTTCTTTCACAAACCATGGCTAACCGAATCCTCGGGTGCCTGCCAACAATCTCATACCATGAAGGAGTGTCTTTTTATTTTGGTTTTATTATGATGATGACACTCCCCCCAACCTTTGCTTACACAAGCCATGGCTAACCGAATCCTTCGGGTGCCGTCCATCAATCACATACCATGGAGGAGTGTCTATTTAGTTTAATTAATTTGGGACTGGGAATCCCATTGCCAGCTCCTTTTGGAAAATTATTGGATAAGCGGATGAAGCCACTAGTCCATTGGTGAAAGTTGCCCAACAAGATTGAAAGATAAAACACCACATACTTCCTCATGAGCTATGAAACATTGACACAAATAAGAGATACTAAGTTTTGAATTGTTTAAAGGTAGCACATGAAGTATTTACTTGGAATGGCAGAAAATACCATGTAGTAGGTAGGTATGGTGGACACAAATGGCATAGGTTTGGGCTAAGGTTTGGATGCACGAGAAGTATTCCCTCTCAGTACAGGTCTTTGGCTAGCAAGGTTAATTAGCAAGCATAAGAGTCGAGGGAAACAAACAAATATACATGTGATAGAAACAATCATGCATCTTCCTTGTAAGCACAAACAATTTTAACTTCAGAATAATAAGCTATGAGCTAACAAGAAAGAAAGACAATGAAACATCTATATATATTTCTCTTTTCTACTTAAACCTCAAAGTGTTGTTGCTATTGACCGATGCTAAGTTTGCCAAAACCAAATAGATTTATTCAATGCTCCCAAAGTGATACTAATACTAATAACAAGGTAAATCATATAGTAGAGATTGTAAACTAGAATAAGATGTGCAATATGTAAATGATAGGACTTCTCATTAATATTCCATAACGATAACTCACACCAAGGGATACATAGATAACCAACTAAAGGAGAGATACTTCCAACTGCAACCCATCTTATATGATAACTTCCCTACTCATGATATGACACTACTTGACAATAAAAGTAAAAGGTAGTGATAATGTGATACCGCGGCACTCCCCAAGCTTGGAACAAACCAAGGGGATGCCAATACCGATGATGAATTACTCCTTCGGCGATGGTGGTGATGAATTCCCGTCATCAAACTTCCAAGGAAGAGGCTCTCCATCAAGAAACGACATCTTGGTCTCGGGAATCCTGAAACTGGCAGCACGGCTTATGTATTTAAACCTGTTTTCATACTCACAGTTCTGATTCTGAACGTCATAGAGTTGCGCTTGGAGCTTGTTGGTGGTGTCGTGAAGTGAGAGGATGTCGCTCCAAAGCTTTGCAGTTTCCTTCTCATGTTCAGCAATGAGTTCGGACACAATCCTGTGGAAGATATCCACCTCACGCTCGGCCATCTTCTTGTATTTGAAAACCTCTTGTTCTAGCTTCTCCATCCTGTCTTCCAAGCTTCCTTCTCCTTTAGGACCCTGGACATCCTTGACCTGCAGTTCTCCTTCAACGAGCAGCAACTCCTTGGGGTGCATCCTCAGCTCCTCCATGTACAAGTTGCCAATATCCTTGCTGGAGCTGTCCTTCGGAGTTTCCGACGAAGACATGATGGCTCTAGATCCAAAACAAATCCTGGCAGAAACAGCTCGAAACAAAACACGTCGAGAAAACGATATACGGACCTCCAGGGGTCCGGGGGATTATATAGCAAAAATTTCACGACAAACGGAAAGTACCAGATCGAACTAGAGTCGGAAAGGGGCGACGAGGCGGCCAAACCATAGGTCGGCGCGGGCCCGGTCAGGCCGCGCCGCCTATGGTGGCACCCCCTCGTGCGTCCTTTCCACTCCGTTTCGAACTCGTAATTTTTCATATTTTCCAAAAACAACAAAAATATTGTTCGGAAAGTAAATTGCGTACTTTTCATTACCAGTACTGTTACCTATTCAAAGTCGAGTTCTGGCGGACTGTCAATTTGCCCTTTGATGTAAGCCTCCGGTGTTTCCACTTGAATAATATCAACATCAACATTATAGGAATCACCTGAGATATAATGCTTGAGTCTTTGTCCATTCACCACTTGCGTGGCATTGCCTTGGAGAGAGCTAATTTTGATTGCTCCTGAACGATACACCTCCTCGACAACATATGGTCCTTCCCATTTCGAGAGTAATTTCCCTGCAAAGAATCTGAGACGAGACCGATACAATAGGACTTTATCCCCAATATTAAATTCTCTTTTAATAATCCTTCTATCATGCCATTTTTTAACTTTCTCTTTAAAGAGTTTAGCATTTTCATAAGCTTCACTTCTCCATTCATCTAGAGAACTTAATTGCAACAACCTCTTATCACCGGCAAGTTTAGGATCTTTATTTAATTCTCTAACAGCCCAATAAGCTTTGTGCTCTAGTTCTAAAGGTAAATGACAAGCTTTCCCTTAAACCATTTTATAAGGTGACATTCCCATGGGATTTTTATAAGCAGTTC